>CM041788.1:8394705-9009211 GCA_023375725.1 Nephotettix cincticeps | reverse complement strand
AAATAAGACAAATAAACATTCGTCTTATTTAAAATCCCTATTACACAATTTATATTTAAATCTAAATTTGTATATTACTTCATATTATAGGCATAGGTATAAACTACTTTATAAGGACACGTGCAGTTAGCGTCCTTTGAATGACTCAGAATACTTGATATTGTGACTAAACATTTATCTGAATTCAAAATAAGCAAAAAACACATCCTTATTATATAATGTTGCATTATGTTGCACTATGTTGCATTATGTTGTAATGTTGCATAATGTGTCCATTGCATTATGTTTGTTGGATAAACTACATTATAATAAAACATTTGTATCATTTTAAAATTTGTTATACATTGAGATAACATCTTATACAATTATAATTATAAATCGGTATAAACCAATATTATTAATGTAAAAAACTAATTTTAATTAAATTTAACAGCTGGTTATCTCTTTCTGTCAGATCCCTTTTGTAGACCACAAAAATGTTAAGTTTAACTTGGTATAAATGTTGCTCATATGGCTTAAAACTGGGTTCTTGAGGGTCCATTGCTTTACTGACTTTATGTATTGTAAACTAAGTAAAAATCCTAAGTAAACCGAATATAAAGCTAAAAAGGCTCAGGCAAATGATGTACTTCAAACATATCCCTTTGATTATGCCTAATAGTCTCAGGTAAAAAATAAATATTAAATATTTTGAAAGTAATGAGTTGTGGACATAAAGGTGCACACCCTGATTTCATTCTTAGTGTATACAAGGGACTGATATGCACGAAGATAGATTATGCAAGCTTTCTGTTTGCTCATGTTTCACAAATAACATTAAATAAACTTGACATGATCCAAAATCAGGCCTTGAGAATTGCTGTTGGTGCACATAAATCCACCCCTAGTGTGTCACTTCATTCAGAGACTGCTATGATTCCTCTAAAAACTAGAAGAAAATTTAATGACAGATAAACTAATTTATAAAGTTATAACAGACCCATCACACCCTGCAAATCACCTCCTATTACATCTTTTTTTTTTACCCCCCCCCCCCCCCCCCCCCCCCCCCCCCCCCCCCCCCCCCCCCCCCCCCCATTTTTTTTTTATATATAAAAAACATCAATTTTTTTTTTTTTTTTTTTTTTTTTTTTTTTTCATTTTTCTTACAAACAACCATCAATATTGGCAGAGGAAAAATTTACCAAACTATGTTTTAAGCACCAATAAAATCATTAATAATACATTGTTTAACTTCACTGAAATTCCATCTTACATAAACATAAGTTACTTAAATCAAACCTATAGAATTTGAGGACTACAACTACACCTGTGTTGCAAATCAAGAGAACTTGTTACTGAATAAAAAGGAATACAGCAATGAATCAATTTTTAAGCAAATCCATTATTCTAACATAAACCTAACATATAAAAACAGTTTAATTGTTTATACAGATTGATTCAAGACAACTGATGGGGTAGGAGCAGCCTTTTATATCCCCCAACTTAATATTTCCAAAAAATACAAGCTATCGCAAATAGTTTCAAATTATACAGCTGAACTGTATGCAATTTATAAAAGTATAACTTTTTCCAATGAACTGCAAGAGACATAGTTATTTTCACTGATTCCCAATCTTCTGTTAAAGCAATAGAAAATATAAAATCTAAAGACCAACATAATGACCTTTTTCTGAGGATTGTATTAAACTTAAATAATAAAAACAAACATTTCACATTCCACTGGATTCCCTCTCACATTGGAATTAAACCCAATGAGGTTGTTGACAAATTAGCGAAGGAAGCAACTCAGGATGGAGAATCTGTTGATGACATTTCCATTCCAATTGAAGATTTTGTTAAATTCCAGAAAAAAGAAGCTATTTTTCCTACAATGAGGAGATAAATAACTCCCCTAAAAGACTGTGGCACAGAAAAATTCAAAATTGTTTCCAAACTAAGCCTTGGTTTTCCAATAAGCAATTAAATAGACATGATACAATTGTCTTATGTACAACACGTCTCGGACATGCCAGAGTTAATAAATACTTATACTCCAAAAAACAATACTTTACCCCTTTATGCTTAAACTGCACTTTAAACCAAGAAAAAACTCTAGAACATTTAATTTTTATATGCCCACGCTACAATTACTTTAGAAGCAAATTACTCAATAACACTTGTGTAAAATTTTAACTGGATCTTGTGTCTACTCTTAAAAGTAATGAAATAGAAACATATAAAGAAATAGCTAATTTCTTTAGAGAAATTAAAAGACAAATCTAAAGAGAAACGCAAAATGAGAATCCTAATAATTTTTGAAGACACCACAAAATGGAGAACTGCGAGGCTGCATGGTCTTTTGAGACCTTAGCCATGAAAAAGAAAGAAAAAAGTTTTCTATCATCTATCTATTAAAGGTATTTAAGTTTTGTGGAGTAGTCATCTATAAATAAATATATCCAAAAAGTACGTTGTTTCAAGATCTATAATCACATTTATCACTTGACGTGCGTGTTGAATGGTGTGGGATGTTCCCATCTAAAACCAAATTGTTGATCAGGAATGAAATCTGTTCCTTTCTCTGAGGCATTGTAAAAGAGATTTTTCAGAGATCTTCAATGTAAGTGAGTATCCCGGAGGGGGGTCTTAGTAAGTTTAGAGTTAGAAGGATGTTGATTTATCCCTATGAACTGACTTGATTTGGTAGTTTCCATGACTTGGTATGTTATATCATGTTAACCTTTAAATTGAGGTTAGGTCAGCTAGGATTTCGCTATATAGAGGTTTACAGATCTACTTGTTAATTGTGTGATAACGAATTGTAGTGACTTTAACCTTGATAAAACCTAATAGAACTAGTGGTATATACTGTACATATTAAGGAAAATATTAAGCGGTAAGTATTTCGATCACAGTATTGTACCAATCCATCTGAAATCGATCTTAGACTTTTTTTGCACTTTCTTACAACCTTTTAATAATGTTTCTGTCCGCCGAAGAACCCAATTTTGACGTTTCGTACGGTTTTAGGCTAAATTATGACACTCTCAAACCATACCGTCTAGCTAGGGGATCGGCGGGAATCGGGGTTCTGGGCGGGGGAAAAATCACTCAAATACACTTATTTCACTCTAATAACATAATTAAGAATTAAAACACCGCAGAACACAGTTTTTCCAAAGTTTTCTAACATTTTTTGGACCGAATTACGACATTGTAACACCCAGTCAACATTGAGGTCGGCAGGCATCTGGCTTCTGGGCAAATCAAGAATATACTTTTCACCACTCCTACAATTATATTATTATTATATTTATTTCATATGATATCATATATAATATTATTACAATCATATTGCCATATGCAGGCGACAACAAGATGACCAACATGTGCAAACTTACTCTTTATTTAAACGGTGTCTGTGTGCCTACCCAGATTACTGATGTGACCAACCGTACACACGCTGACTTCGGAAATTCGTCAGTTCAATGTGTAACACCAAAATAATGAAATCGTCCATCCATCAGTTAATTCTAGCGAATTTCCCATAGGGAAGAAGCTATTACTGTAGGTCTCATGGCAAGACTTAAGCCCGAGACCAAGTTTAGGTGCCAAGAAGCCAAAAAAATTGTCGTTAAAATTTATATATATATATTCTTCATAAATGCCAAATGACTATTATAAGCTATATATATATATATATGTGTGTGTGTGTTTGTGTCTGTGAACACGATAACTCTAAAAAAATGGTAAAAATGGTCTGATCAAGACAAAATTTGGTAGAGACGTGTATTCCCCCTACATTTGCTTTGACGAGATCATAAACCAAACATATCGGTCAATCGGAACGGGTAGTTTTGGGGGGGTCTTGTACTCAAAAATTGGGTTTTTTGCGTTTTTGGTATGTAATTTAAAAAGGTTTTTAATTTTATCTTCAACCATTAAATCCGCTTAAAAAACTACGTAATTTAGTTTTTAAAGATTTTCTCTATCTCCAACGGTTACCGATATATTAACATATATCGGAGATATTAAAATATACAACACAGTACGTTGTATTTTGGGGCTCAAATGTTAATCTTATGAAGGATAAAGAAAAATTAATATTTCACTTATCAATCAATATTTTTGGATCAAACTTAGTATTTACCTTCAAGTGGTTGTGATCTACTTATGCTTCTAATGCTTAGAAAATCATAGTTTATCTGTTTATCATGGCAGCTAGCCTGCATACTCTTTTCCCATGTTAATTGTTTAGAGAAAAGGCAAACTCCTTTATTTACAGACAGATTTTTATAAAACTTTGTATAAATGGTTAAAGTGAAAAAATTGTATGCTAGAAACACCTACTTTCAATGTTCCTCACAGCAGCAAACCTGCATACTCTTTCCCATGTTAATCTTATGGAGAATAGTAAATTAACTCTCGTATTTATCGACAGATAATGATAAAACTTGTCATATATTATTATTATTATATTATTGATTTGGAGTTGAAATTCACTGAGTACGCAGATCTGCTGCGACAGGGGTATATTTTGGTTTGAGCTCTCATCGATTTTGTATACACACGGCCAGTTCGATGTGTCGTAGGGCAGGGACGATGACCATGTGTAGGGCCCTTTAGGGTGTTATTTGACAACAATCTAAGGGATAGGAGACCCCAAGGCCCCAAAAATGCCTGGTTTTTAGTTGCGGTATGCCGTAGGCTATGATGCTGTTGTTAGTGCATATTGGCGATCAATTTACAGCCGTAACAGATGTATTGATTTCGTACTGCTATGAATTTCACATGAGGAAGAAGCTGTTAACTTAAGTGGCATGGTAGGACTGAAGTCAAGAACCATGATAATTTTTTGTTTTTAAGATCCCAAAAAACCTAAAACGAAAAATTGACCGATCAAGACCAAATTTGGCAAAGATATTATACATTATAGCTAGGGGGAGGGTTTGTACCCTAAAATGGAGTTTTGGATGCTTTTACTCATAATTATTAGAAACATTAAATTTAGCCTAGCACGATGGGAATCAGCTCAGAAAAAAGCTCAATAAAGTAAATAAAAGAGTAAAGTTCATTAATATCTGTACATTACATGAAGTTACAGTATGTGAATGTGTTTGATGTCAACACGTAATATACACCGTTTCAGTTATCCACCATTGCTACTCTGCTTAACATGCACAATACCTATAGTAACAGTACTGTATGTAGACTGTTCTGATAGATGACTCAGGTTGGAACATGTGTGGAACTACGTTAAATCGAGGTTGGGTCGTAGACCATAATATATTATGTGTGTTAGGTGAAATGCGATATATAAAGGTCCGACACTACAAATTTCATTATATAGAAAAATTAGATTAAATAGAAAGAAAAATAGATTATATAAGTAAGAAAAATGTTAACCAGTATTAACAATGTTAACAATGGTTAAAATCAATGTTTTTAACATAGTTTATTCGTAATTTAGAGGTAACATATACATTGTGTGTTATTCAATTCAGTTCAAGAGGATTTTCAAATATTCTTTAAATCAAGGAATTCATTATATTAAAGTTTGTTACACATCAAGGTTAGGCAGTAATAAAAATATCTGACAATTTCCAATAATAAAATTGCCAGTTATGGTAATTGTTTAAAAAAAAATTTTCAGTGATTAAATAGAGGAGCTTAAATCTTTGATTTAAATTTTTGTCTGAAGATTTATTCTTAATTGGTGCTCTCTTTTCAGGGCGTCCTTGTGACCGAAATAATTGGCGAGATTCATTGGAAAACCTGAAAGAAAATCCTCAAAATACAAAAAGTATTTAGTCTAGATTGTTGCTCAGAAAAGCGGTAACACACTATTTGGAAAAATTACACATATATGCAATGATGGCATGGCATCATTTTTAAATACTTGATGAAATATAGATGCAAATTATGTATCTTTATATATTATGTATGCCAAAGATATTAATCGAGCATTATTCTAAGTAAAATTACATAATAATTTTGTTCCCCTTAGCTATTAAAGTTGTAATTTTTCGAATCAAACAACTATGCAGTCCCATGAATATCTAACACATAAATTGATTATTAGAGATGAACAGAGTTTAAGAAAGCATAAGACGAACAAGCATTTCCAATGTGTAGCATGTGATAAAAGTTTTGCACATAAACATAGTTTAAGAAGCCATTTGTATTCACACACTGGTGAATACCCTTATAGGTGTCTATCATGCGGAAAAGTTTTTGTATGGTTAAAATATGTAAAAGAGCATTTGTATTCACATTCTGGTGAGCGCCCTTATGAATGTCCGACATGTGAAAAATGTTTTACAAGTGGTAGTGCTCTGAAAAGACATGTGGTTACACATACTGGTGAGAGGCGTTATAAATGTCTGGCATGTGGAAAATGTTTTACACGTGGTGGTAGTCTTAAAACACATATGCTTACACATACTGGTGAGCGCCCTTATGAATGTTTGACATGTGGAAAATGTTTTTCATTAAAAGGAAGTTTGAATAAACACATGGTTACACATACTGGTGAGAGGCGTTATGAATGTCCGGCATGTGGAAAATGTTTTTCATTAAAAGGAAGTTTGAATATACACATGGTTACACATACTGGTGAGAGGCGTTATAAATGTCCGGCATGTGGAAAATGTTTTACACATAGTGGTAATCTGAAAACACATATGCTTACACATACTGGTGAGCGCCCTTATGAATGTTTGACATGTGGAAAATGTTTTTCATTAAAAGGAAGTTTGAATAAACACATGGTTAC
This sequence comes from Nephotettix cincticeps, assembly GCA_023375725.1. Taxonomy (NCBI): domain Eukaryota; kingdom Metazoa; phylum Arthropoda; class Insecta; order Hemiptera; family Cicadellidae; genus Nephotettix; species Nephotettix cincticeps. Next base: position 9,002,454 of record CM041788.1, on the reverse strand, counting down.
ACATACTGGTGAGAGGCGTTATGAATGTTTGACATGTGGAAAATGTTTTTCATTAAAAGGAAGTTTGAATAAACACATGGTTACACATACTGGTGAGCGGCCTTATGAATGTCCGACTTGTAGAAAATGTTTTTCACACTCTAGTGATCTGAAAAAACACATGGGTACACATTAAAATTAAAATAAAAGACTTGAGTTTACAAGTCAAATATATTACCACGCATGCAATGTTCCTGGCTACTGTCCTTTAGATCAACTTTCTCCAAATGTTTTAGGCAGTGAGTTAATTTTAAGAATTTCAATCCTTGTATATTTGCTTTTATAATTCAATATGTAAAAATTATCTGTAAACATTCCAGACCTGTTTATAGTTTTCTCGGTTATAAAATTTATTTACTTATATTGTGATTTATACTTTCAATTCAATATGATGCTAAATAAATAATATCAATTGTTTATTTGTCCTATTTAAAACCCCTATTACACAATTTATATTTAAATCTAAATTTGTATATTACTTCATATTAGGCATAGGTATAGGCTACTTTATAAGGACACGTGCAGTTAGCGTCCTTTGAATGACTCAGAATACTTGATATTGTGACTAAACATTTATCTGAATTCAAAATAAGCAAAAAAACACATCCTTATTATATAGCATTATGTTTGTTGGATAAATTACATTATAATAATACATTTGTATAATTTTACTTTCTCCCCTTATACGTAGTATATAGAGAAAGTATTGTTTTCGTCAAAATTTTCGAATTTGAGTTGAGGATGGATATATCCGTTTTGGGGTCCCCTAAATCCAAAAAAGTGGGTTTGGGCGTGATGTCTGTCCGTCCGTGTGTCTGTCTGTGTGTGTGTGTGTGTGTGTGTGTCTGGATGTGTACAATGCCACAGCCTACACCGTTGGTCCGATTTAGATGAAATTTGGCATGTATGTATATATTTACCGTATCTCCAGGAGTTTTTTCATTTTCTTTATTTTTTTATTTTTAAGGGTAGTTCACCCCTAAAAACCCTTAAAAAACGTGAAAAATCCGAATTTCTCAGAAACGGCTCTAACGATTTTGATTAAAATTTGATAGTTTATAGTGCACAGAGTACTAAATAATTTGACACCACCTGCATGTCTGTAAAAATGACGGTTCAAAAGTTATGGGCTTTTATATGTCAAAAAAATCTATTTTTTAATTTTCGGCGAAAACAATAAAATTAAAGTTTAACTTGACTGGTACCATTGAAACCAGCTTAAAAAACTTAACAAATTAGTATTCGGAATTATTTGTCTACGACTAACGGTTCCAGAGAAAAGTTAAATTTACTGTCCATGATAAACACAGTATGTTGTCTGAAAGCGCCCAATGTTATTCTTATGGAAAATATAAAAAAATCAATTACATCCTTATTTTTCAACCGTTTTCCATGAAACTTGGTGTGAAGCGTAAGGTCAAATCACTCAATAAAACCAACGCAAAAGAGCTCGGTATTACAGGAGAGGGGGGGGGGGTTCCCCCATACAATCAGAACAGTTAATTTAATTTTGTGTCTCTTGTTTTTATCTTCAGAAATGGGATGATTATTTTTTAAACAATAAATTGATTTTTTTTTAAATTTATTTAAGGGAGAAAGTATGTGTCAGTCCACTGGTACTGTTTATTAAAATTTGTTATACATTGAGATAACATCTTATACAAGTTTAATTATAAATCGGTATAAAACCAATATTATTAATGTAAAAAACTAATTTTAATTAAATTTAACAGCTGGTTATTATCCTTTTCTGTCAGATACCCTTTTGTAGACCTCAAAAATGTTAAGTTGAACTTGGTATAAATGTTGCTAACATCGCTTAAAACTGGGTTCTTGAGGGTCCATTGCTTTACTAACTTAATGTATTGTAAACTAAGTAAAAATCCTAAGTAAACCGAATATAGCTAAACAGGCTCAGGCAAATGATGTACTTCAAACATATCCCTTTGATTATGCCTAAAAGTCTCAGGTAAAAAAGATTTCTTCCAAATCCCTTAGACATATAGTTAAGACCCTGAGTTGGTTAAGATACCTGTTTGATTAATTTGTGTGATATTTGATCTAATCCAGATTAAATCATACTGTTGCTGGGTTTTCAGGGAGCTTTTACTGCTATGACATGGGCAAAAGATGCTTCGTTGACATTTGGATCTACAGAAATGTCAGTAGTGTACATGGTGTATAAGGGGGGCCAATGCACTGCCCTGTGGAACGTCTGTCTGGGTGGTGTAGTTATAGTGTGTTATACTGTTTTCAAATTACACCCTAAAACATCTATCATTCAACTGGAACTAAGAATTTTATAAAACGAATGAGGAAGGCTAAGTTTAATAGAGTTAAACTGTACCAGACTATCAAATGCTTAGCTTACATCTATAAGTACAGCTAAAATGTACTTGTTTGTTTCAAGTTCTTCCATTATCACGTGATGTATTTCTTGAATGGGTTGGGATGTTCCCATCTAAAACCCAATTGGTGATAAGGAATGAAATTTTTCTTTAAAAACTTTTGTGAGGCTTCGTAAAAGAAGTTTTTCAGAGATCTTCGATGGAAGTGAGTTCTCGGAAGGGGGTGTTTGTATGTTTGGAGATTGAATGATGTCGATTGATCAGTATGAGCCAACTTGATTAGGTAGTTTCCATGGCTAGGTAAAACAGTGAAACCCTGATATAATTAATCTGAAAGGACTGACTGAAACAATACGTTATATCAAGGTATAATATGTTAACTGAAATTAAGGTTAGGTCAGCTAGGATTTCACGATATAGAGGTTTACAGATCTACTTGTTATCTTGGTGATAACGAATTGAAGTGACTTTAACCACGATAACACTATACTATAGCATAGTGATATACTATGCATAGTAAGGGAAACATTAAGTGGACTGTGTAAACCAAAGAGTAAAAAAATTACAATTTTAGCGAATTTCGAATTTCCCGTAGGGAAGAAGCTATTACCGTAGGACTCATGGTAAGACTTAAGCCCGGGACCATGTTATATTTTGTCTTTAGGTGCCCAGAAACCAAAAACAATAGTGGTTAAAATTTATATACAGGGTGTTCATAAAGTCGGGGACAAACTTCAAGGGGTCATAGTACTCATCAAAAGAAACAAAAATTTCCTATAAATATATATCAAAAGATCCTTCGTTTAGCTGCTAGACATTAATGAAAATATGACATTTTATTAATGAAAACCCTGAAAAGGGTGTTCATTAATGTCGGGGACAAACTTCAAAGGGTGATAGAACTCATCAAAATAAAGAAAAAAATTCAAATAAACATATGTCAAAAAATCCTTCGTTTAGCCGCTAGCCGCCATTTTGTATTTTATACAAAAAACGTTATATAGCAAGAACTATTTAAGATACAGAAACCAAACTTTGCAAGCATTTCTAATGCCTAGCATGTGATAAAAGTTTTTCACTGAAACATAATTTAAGAAACCATTTGTATTAACATACATACTGATGAAATCCCTTATAAGTGTCTAAGAGTTAAAAAGGATACACATTATTGTGACAAATGTTTATCTGAATTCAAAATAAGTAAAAACCCTAAATTAAATTAAAACGTTTGTATCATTTTAAATGTTTTATACATTGAAATAACATTTTAACATAGTATAACTTTTAAATAGGTATAAAAACAATATTATCAATGTAAAAAAATATTCACTTGATCCATACATGATCCATTAAAAAGTATTAGAACAATGTATTGAACATTAAATAACCTTATGTTTTTTATCAATGCACTATGATACCTAATACAATCATGAATTTTAACCCTTTACTAATCTAATCATAAAACCATCCATTAGATCATCTCAGAACTAAGAGAAGCCTCAACATAGGATTCACTTTCGAGGTTTTCTATTTCCCTGAAAAGCATGTTTATCCAAAATTAATTCTTTTATTTTCCTTTTCAATTCAGTGCCAAGGTAAATATGTGTGTATTTATTTTTAGATAAATATTTTTTCTCTTTGCATTCAGATATTTTTATAAGTAGATGAATATTGTCTATATTTCATTTAGCACTTAGGTATCGTGTATTCATATTTTACTTTAGATCATAAATGTATTTAGTCGTATGTATCATAGATATATATAACGTTTTTATTAGTGTATATTTGTATGTGTGTATGAATTATTTTTTTTAAAGTTATTAGATCATGTTTATATATGTTCTTGTAAAATTTGTACTGTATTACTATTGTAGATGCTTTTTATTTATTGGAATTTTATGGAAATAAAATTTATTCTTATTCTATTTTTTCCTTTTTTAGATTAAATAATATTTAAATGAACTTTGAAAAAAATGAAAAAAACTGGGTTTTTGAGAGCTCATTACTAATTTTATTTATTATAAACTATGTTAAAAATTTAATGAATAGATCACAACTAATTGAAATGGAAGTTCACTTACTTATTTAGAGTATTTTTAACATGATTTCACTTTTTCTCTAGGTCTTCTAAGTATATCATAATTATCTCAAAAATTTCAATGTAGTGAACATGATAAATAAAACCATCTACTCTTTTAAACATAACACAAAAAGTTAAGTTGTATAACATATTACATTATAAACCGAATATAAAGCTAACCAGGCTAAGGTAGATGTCAATAAACATACCCCTTCAATAATCATGTCTAATATAGAATCATTTCTGTTAGGTAAAATTGGGATCTCATCCAAACCCCTTAGATAACCCCCCGTTGGTCGAGGTCACATGTGTTACGCGGTTGGTCGAGGGGTGAGTCACGCTCATCTCTTTAAGCCTTGTTAACTATGTTCATTTTAAGAATTTCAAACAAATTAGATTAGATTAGGTTGTTGAAATGGCGACCATATCACAAGGTAGGTATTTTAAGCCAAGTATGAATGAGGATTGAGTGTAAGATGATTGTTGCACGATCTTTCAGTCTTGTTAATGGCTAAGAATCAAGAATCAAGAGCTTTATTGTCATTGACCTTATTGCAAGGAATAGACATTGTCAATATAGATATCACAACAAGTTGTTTTGGATGTCTCTGCACAATGTTCTTATACTAATCTAGAAATCTATATTCACATCACTTGCCAAAAATTCTCTTAAACAATAAAATGGGTTTTCTATAAGCCATGACTTCAATTTAACTTTAAATCTATTTAGACTAACTAATTTTACCGAATGGTGGAGTTTGTTAAAGAACCTTATACTATTGACTTTATGACTATTGCATGTTTTGGTTAATCTATGAGTAGGAATATCAAGCTTGGATTTAGTTCTGGTGTGATAGTTATGAATGTTTTCCCTGCATTTTAGTTTACTCAAATTTGATTTTGTATTTACTAAAATATGATAAATGTATAAATTTATGACTGTCAATATTTTGAGTCTAATAAAAAGAGGGCGGCAGTGATCCAGAGGGCCGCTCCACACATTGTTCTCACCAATTTCTTTTGTAGTAATAAAATTTCATGTACATGCGATGAACGTCCCCATAACAAAATTCCATAAGATATGTGTGATTGAAAGAATGCAAAATAAGTAACTCTTAAATATTGTTCACTGATAAATTCCTTTAATTTCCAAATTAAATAGTTTACTCTAGATATCTTTTTACAAATGGTTTCTATATGTTCTTTCCAATTTAATTTTGAGTCAATATAAAAACCCAGTAGTTTAACTGTTTTAAATCCATTAATTTTTTGTGTTAAGCTCAAAATAATATTTTGTGTTTTTTCTTTATTACACACCAGGTTATTTGCAGAAAACCAATTCATAGCTATATTAATTGCCCACATCAGTAATCAGACTGAGGGTGTTAATGTCTTTATGGGTAGCCATCAAGGTTGTGTCATCTGCATAGATGATAGATTCCACACCGACACTCCCAGGCAGATCATTAATTGAAATTAAAAAAAGAAAAGGTCCTAATACCGAGCCCTCTATGGAACACCTATTTCAATCCCCCTGAATTTAGATTGTTCACCACCAACAGATACATACTGCTTTCTATTAGTCAAACATGATTTTATTATATTTTATGCCATATCTTTGAATCCATAAAATTCAAGTTTTTGAAGTAAAATTTGGAAAGAAACACAATCAAATGCCCTAGTTAAATCAAATAAAGTCAATGAGACTGTTTCCCTATTTTCAAGAGCAGTTAATGATTTATTTATCAATTCTGATACGGCTGATGTGGTGGATCTCCCTCCTCGAAAGCCAAACTGGGCAGGTGAAAAAAGATTATTTGACTCAAAGTACTCCCTCATTTGTTTAAACATGAGACACTCAAAAATCTTTGAAAATATCGGCACTATTGAAATAGGACGATAGTTTTTAGCTAAATTTTTATCCCCTTTTTTAAATACTGGTATGATTTTAGAAATTTTAAGAGAATCGGAAAAGTACCCAATTTGTAAACACTTACTAAAACAAAAAGCAAGGGGCTCACTTATTAAATTAATTGTCTTTTTTACTATGTAATTTGATAGCCAATAAATGTCCATTGTTTTTGAATTTGAAAAGTTAGCTACAACCGCCTCAACCTCCTTTGCTGTTACTTCCCTCCAATGAAAATTTAAGCCATTCTGATTGGAAACCGTCAAGAAATCAGATACGGACCTGCTTGTCATTGGTAAATTTTGTCCCAGCTCAAGAGCAGAGTCTATAAAATAATCATTTAATTGATCAGACCACAGGTTTAGTTGATGTTGGAGAACTTTCATTGGCGATAACCTCCCAGGCAGCCTTGCATCTGTTGGTAGCTCCCTCGATATAATCTTCAAAAGCCTCCCTTTTAGCCAGTTTTAACTCATAATTATACACCTTTTTACAGTTAATGTAGTTTCTATAAGCATTCTCTACATTTCTAGACTTAGTTATAAGTAGAGTCTTATACAAATCAAAATAAACTATCATCTTCTTTCTAAGTTTTGTTAATTTTTCACTGTACCAATTGAGTTTACCTTTTTTTGATCTTTTATTAAGTGATACTTTAATTAAAGGAGAATTATGATGCCATAGATCCACAATCCTTTCAAAGAAACTATCAAATAAAACTTTTTCATTAATGTGCCCCATAAAATAATCTAAAACCATGTCCCAATCTCCTTGGCTTAGCTGTTTACTAAAGTTTTCTATGTTTTTTTCACCTTGCCCCCTTACAAAGACTTTTTTTTTAGTATCTTTGTTTTTGGTTGATGATTTAGTTTCAGTAGGGAAAAAATTTAAAATTATGGGATCATGATCTGCAAAACATCCCCCAAATGTACTAATTTTGTACAAGTCGGATGAAAAATTTACAATAATATTATCAATACATGACATACCCCGTGTAGGGCTTGAATTAGTATATACTAAATTGAGACTTCTCAATATGTTAATGAAATCTATTGATGTCTGTTTAACCATTGATTTCATTTCTATATTAAAATAACCCCCTATAATTAAAAACTTGCATAACTTCAGGATTTTTTTTAACAACAAGCTCAAAATTTTCAAAAAACAAAGAAATAATTCCATTAGGAGACCTGTAGACACTTAACACTATGACATCAAAATCAATTAACTTAATACAGCTAAATTCATAATGAACCTCATTGCAAAATGAATTAATGTCAATTTTATCAAATTTAATACCCTTTCTTAAATAAATTCCAACTCCACCATTCTTTTTATTTTGCCTACACATAATATTTGCAACTATAAAATCATTAGGAATAAAGATGTCTTTTGCAATTTCATAAAAGTATTCAGGTCACAAATTAATACATGTTATTTTTTCTTCTTATTGAATAGAAAACATTTTTAAAATATTTTATATATTAAATATATTAATATATATAAATTATATTATATTTCTAACACGATAACTCTCAAAAAATGGTCCATAGAAATTTGGTAGTGACGTTATTCCTACAAATTCGGACGATTTTAAACAAATATTTAACTAGTTTGTTTTTACAAAAATTTTTGCGTTTTTCACATGTAATTTTTTTTCTAATTTTATATTTCACTTTGGAATAGCTTTTAAACTAACAATTAAGCAGTTTTTCTCTATCTCTACGTAGAGATATAAAATTAAACACAGTACGTTGTATTTGCTCCAATGTATTTTTGGAGGATGAAAAAAATAATTTCCATATTAATTCAATATTTTTGGATAAAACTTGATATTTAGCTTCATGTGGTTGAGAACCATATGTTTAAAATCCTATTTATGTGTTATCATGGCAGCATATACTCTTTTATATTAATCATATGTAATACATCCTTTATTTTAACAGATATTGATGAAATTTATAAATGTAAAAATTTTGAAAAAACACTACTTTCAGTTCCTCACAGCAGCAAACACTCTTTCCAGTTATTATGGAGATCAAATAATACTTGTTTATTACATTTGTCAATGTCATATATTAAATTTGTTATTGATTTGGAAAATTATTACTTATTTTTATTTATAATATAAACATAATATTTTTTAATCATTAGGAATAAAGATGTCTTTTTGCTCTTCTTTTAACCAATGTTCATACAGACAAATGACATGAATCTGTTCAATATTACAAAAATGTTCTAATTCTGAGATTTTGTTTCTAATACTTTGAATATTTACTTGAAGGACATTTAAACTATTTTTATAATTATCTTTTTTATCATGACTTAAAACAACTGGCAATTTCCTAATTAGTTTAGCTCTTTTACTCCTAAAAAAGATACATTATCTACAACTACATATTTTGTATTTATAGCAGTGGTACAAATATTTACAGGCACTTCATTAATAATATTTACATTTCTTTGGCTTTTTACCTCACTTGTATCACTGTATGCTTTTCCACTATATTGCCCATTCATCACTTCACTAACACTAACACTGCAGCTCAGAAGCGGAGGGTAGCTGTTGATGTCAGCTATTGAAGGAAGCTCCTGGCTCATGGTGGAGGTGCCAGTGTTTGATGTGATGTAGTTACCGTTGTTCGGGCTGCTTGGCTCAGGATTGCAACAGATTGTTGTAGGCTGCGGCTGTCGAGTAGTGGTTTTAGTTGGAACAGACGACTCCTTTACTAGTGATTTCATTGTCGGAGCCTGATTCTGGTATTTTGCAATTGCAGAATGGAGTTGATGTACCGGTACCCACTCTGAGTAAGACAATCCATTTCTTAAATTGCTGTTGGATTTTTCTGGATACACAACAACACTAATCGAAGCTCCTGTCACTTGCTGTAGTTGTACCAAGTTTTTGGAGAACAAATCTACTGTGATTTTATCCCTTGGGCAACCCTTAGGAGTACATATGAGTGATTTCAATTGTTTTTGTTTAAAATCTTGGGTTAAGGAGTTAAAAGCATTATTATAATTTTCAAGGGAAGGTTTCTGATGGTACACAGCTTTAGTTACCAGTCCATAAATTGTTTGGCCTTCTTTGGTATTTTGACAGGTTAAATGTTTATTGATAAAATCCGATGATTTTGGTCTACCAAAATGCTTTCTAAAGATGACAGTAACTCCTCTACTCATGTTTTTTTCGTCTTCTATGTCAGCGGATATGGAATGCGCAAGTGCAGTATTTTTATCATGAAAAGAGTTTTTAATAACTTGATTCATATTTGATTGCACAATTCAGATTTTAGTTTTCTTATTTACATTCTCTGTTCTATTGTATTTCCAGTTTAGGACTTTAATGATAAGGTTTGAGACCTGAGTTTTACCACTATTGTTCAGGTGTGAGGTGTGCTAAGATTCAGGTGTGAAATTCTGTCGTTTAAGAAGGTCTAAGTTAATCAGGTACAAGTTTTTATTTTTTGCCACCAATTCCCTGATGTAGTTGTTTAGGAGGGTCAGCTCTCGGTTTATACGATGGTCAGCAGGTTTATCAAACCGTTTGGGAATTATTGTGGTTATAAGCACAGTTCTTTTTTTTGTTAATTGAGTTAGTTTATCCTCCAGCTTTTTATAAATATCTTGGTGTTTTCATTCAGACTATCATTTGAACCCCCCATTATTATGACAGGACTATTTTTTTCTATGTCTGATGAGTCAATGATTTGTAGTAAGCCGGCATTAGCCCTAACATAACCAAAGGCATTAATTCTGTTGTTACTTAGTTGTTTAATTTTTGCTTGAACACCTCTACCCTGGCTGTCAGAGCAAAAAGTTACATTGAGTCCAGTATAGCTCAATGATGATAGCTCAAAAAATTTTTTTCATGAATGTCTGTAGACACAATGTCATTATTGTCCAGGTTACTAAGGTTAGAATTTTTTATGTTATTTGAAGATTCACCGAAAAGTTTGTCACTTAAAACTTCATATTGATTGATAGTTTTCATATATATTGTGGTATTGTTGGATGTAGCTGGAGAGAGTGTTTTTTTATTATTTTTCTTCTTTACCTCAATCCACGGGTTAAGTGCTTCCGCTGAATTATTCTCCAAAGGCATTTGTACTTGCATGTTTGCCTGAGTGTTGTTGTTATCCATTATTTCCCAAAGTATTGGATGGAGTAGCATTGTTTTAATCATGCAGGGCTTTATACTGAGTTGCACATTGGAATACAGCGTAGCCAACTGAAAACGCTTGTTCGCTACATCACTCTTACTTATTTGTGGCAGATGTTTATGCCAACTGACATAAGGGATTCTTTGTACAATTAGTTTCAAGATTATTTCAGCAAAGAGCACCAAGTATACACCATAGTCATATCCATTAGTTTGCCTAGGGACGAGGACTTCAGTAATTTTAACTTCTGTATCACTCTTCCTATGTATTTGTGCAGTTTTTGAGCGATATTCTGGGCTCTGGTGGTTGTGTGCAGGAAGAAAGTAGTTCTCTATCTTTCAGTTAAATAATAATAATAAAAGTAATTGTTGTAAAGTTTTAAAATCAGTGATTTCCCGATACACTACACACGAAGAAACATACTTTTAGTTTAAAAACTCACTATTTATTCTTCTTTAAAGTGGGACTAAAAATTGCCCTGGAATTTCATATGGGTGTGTAGGAATACTAGTCTATCTCTTAATTAAGGCTGGCATGTTCCCTAGACAGGACTGTTAATTGATAGCCCAACAGCCGATGGCAACTAAGGGACCTACAGTTAAATGCGGAATCCGAACCAAGGCCTCTGAATTACGAACTGGTCTAACTATGATAATGGTCATTGTGGATTATGGATGTACCACTACACCCAGCGACCTTCGCTCCCAACTATCCTTATTTTTTTGCCTCTAATCCAGCTAGGATTACAGGATGACGCTAATTATATCATGCCTTTTTTGTTTAATCGTTTTTCTAACCTTTAATTATATAAAATACTATAAATAACTAATTTCATAATAAAATGTAAATAAATAAACCCCCAAATTGTAAACCTTTTAATATAAATCAATTGAACTATTTTTAATTAATAATTTAAATCACAGGACGCTGTTAAAAAGACATTTTGCTAACACTCAGTGTATAATAACAAAAACAAAGTAATAAATATACATAACACATAATTTATTACTAAATTAGGAGGCCTTTTAGTTGTACTTTACTGGACTACAATTCATCAAAAACAAAGGATCGAGACGGATTGAAGGTTACTTAACCTCCCGCACCTATCCCCTCACTACTGGCAATCCAAGATCCTTGTTTTGTAGAAACTTAAAATGAAAAGTGAGTGCTGCTCTTACCCCTCGACCGTCCAGGGGTTAGTAGTCAGTTAACCGATATGTTTGATTAATTTCAGTTGGAGCCTATACATAAAGTACTACATTCTAACTTCTTGGTTATAATTTCTCTGATATAATGCTATTTACAAATATCTTGCAAAGTTTTATTTTAAACCAATCCATTTTAGGGTTGCCAATTTGAATACCGGTCATTTCACAATTTTTTTGTCCCACTAGTTTCGCTCCCGCGACTCGTCGGAATGGTATGTAGGCCTACACATTTTAGGCCGGACTTATTAATTCATCAACTTTAAAGTAGTAGGCCGCTCCATATAAATATTCCTTCAAAATGGTCTTAATTTTTTTAATTTTTCCTCTTCAATTATATATTTTCGTAATTTGTTATCTTGATACTGCCAAAATATGGGCCCTGCTGGCCAAAGCCGAATTCACCTGAGGTACAGAAATTGAGGTATAGAAAGTGATTTTATATCTGCCAAATCATCTTAAAACCTATTTTGCACCATTATTATGAGCTTAACTTAATAAAAAACGTGGATTCAAATTACTAAGACAGAATTGTGTACACCTAATTCTCAAAAATGAATAGAAAATTCAAAATTTCGAGGTTATTAGTTTATGTATTGGTTCAAGTGAAACAATATCAAAATTTATGATTTTTTTAGGAAACGTTTCGGCCTTAACCAAAACAAACTTTATGAAATTGCACTTTTGGCAGTAAAACAATCAGCGATCATCCTCAAAAATTATTTATATAACTAAGAAAAAATATTTGTTAAAGTATTCTTTGTTTTTAAGCAACCTAAAAGGCAGGAAGATGTAAATTGAAAATGAATTTTCTCTCTCTTAATAAAATAATAATATTAACAATAGGTAATAAATTAATCACTTGGGCATTAACCAACAAAAGATTGCCAAATAAATTAACCAAATTACAGAAGAACATATGAACAAGCATTATATATTTATTAGTGTTATGTATTTTTTTTAAATAAAAGAATAATCAGTTAATTTCAAGTCATTTCACATGGTTTGTATAACCAATCCAATACTATAATATGAGCAAGGTTTGTATTTGCACACGGATCTCGAAAACGGCACTAAGGATTTTCTTTAAATTTGGAAATAACAAATTTCTGAGTAGAAAATAAGTTCTAGATAGATCTAATGTCCAGGAAAATTCTTGTTTTCTTGTAATATTAAGCTAAAATCTAAAAAAATAACATTACGCTTATGGAGAATCAAAATGTAAACAATACGAATCAAAACATCTGTTTGTAACCGTTTCACAGTGTTGTTGATAGAAGATGGTGGTGAACATGTGAATAGATGTTTTGCATAATTATTTTTTATAGAAAACGTATTCATTGTATTGCTTGAAGCCACTGTAACAAACTAATTATTGGTGTAAATTAAATTTCTATTTTGCTTTTCAATCCTCATTCCGTTTCTAACAAAATCAGTTGATCTCAGGCTAATAATAACTGTATAGATAATTATAAACAGTTAATGATCGGCTAAACTATTGAGGTTGGCTAAAAAACCTTAAACGGCGTTGTTCCTTCGACAGGACGCTACAGCCAATGCGGTAGCGTGTCGCCCTCAAGAACCGAAGGTCGCTCGTTCCATTCCCGTCAGGGGCAATACTTTTTGTTCAGTGCTATATTAATTATGGTGTATTATATCGGTTTTATTTATATCACATAAATGTTTTCATTGAGTAATAAATGTGTTATAATTTTTCTAATTAACTTGTATAATACATGTCTTATTCGATACGAGCAAAGCTCGGTCACCAGGTACTAGTTAGTCATACAGTATAATAAAGCAAATTAGATATCTCATTACTAATGCTAAATGGTTAATAAAATGTATTTAATTAAAAACCTACATTATTTGTTTTATTACTATATTTTGGGACCTAAATAACCCCCTCATATTCCTAGTTAGGTCATTATTAGCAAGGGATATAATAATATTTTAATAATTATTTTTATATTACATTACTTTAATAATATTTTTTTTAATTTTGGATAATATACAGGGAATTGAAAAGTTACAGGCTATTTTTACTTAAGGTAATATTTGGAGTAGTAAGAAAAGTTTTAGGGTAATTTCTGGACCTTGAGGGTAAAATGATGTTGATGAGGTAGAGGCACTGTTCTGTTTAAATGTACAGGCATTGTTTATAATAGTTTTCTATCATCTATTAAAGGTATTTAAGTTTTGTGGAGTAGTCATCTGTAAATAAATGTATCCAAAAAGAACGTTGTTTCAAGATCTATAATCACATTTATCACTTGACGTGCGTGTTGAATGGTGTGGGATGTTCCCATCTAAAACCAAATTGTTGATCAGGAATGAAATCTGTTCCTTTAAACACTTCTCTGAGGCATTGTAAAAGAGATTTTTCAGAGATCTTCAATGTAAGTGAGTATCCCGGAGGGGGGTCTTAGTAAGTTTAGAGTTAGAAGGATGTTGATTTATCCCAATGAACTGACTTGATTCGGTAGTATCAATGGCGTGGTATGTTATATCAGTATATGTTAACCTTTAAATTGAGGTTAGGTCAGCTAGGATGTCCCTATATAGAATTTTACAGTTCTACTTGTTAACTTTGTGATAACCAGTTGTAGTGACTTTAATCTTGATAAAACCTAATATAACTTAGTGGTATATACTGTACATATTAAGGAAAATATTAAGCGGTAAATATTTCGAACACAGTATTCTACCAATCTATATGAGATCGATCTTAGAATTTTTTCCACCTTCTTACAACCTTTTAATAATGTTTCTGTCCGCCGAAGAACTCAATTTTGACGTTTTGTACGATTTTAGGCTGAAATATGACACTCTCAAATCATCGGGCTAGCTAGGGTGTTCTGGGCGGGGGAAAAAATCACTCAAATACACTTATTTTACTCTAATAACATAATAAAGAATAAAAACACACCGGAACACAGTTTTTCCAACGTTTTCTAACATTTTTTGGACCGGATTACGACACTCTAACATCCAGTCAACATTGAGGTCGGCGGGCATCTGGCTTCTGAGCAAATCAAGAATATACTTTTCACCACTCCTACAATTATATTATTATTATTATATTTATTTAATATGATATCATATATAATAATATTACAATCATATGGGCATATGCAGGCGACAACAAGATGACCAATGTGTGCAAACTTACTCTATTTAAACGGTGTCTGTGTGCCTAAGCAGATTACTGATGTGACCAACCGTACACACGCTAACTTCGGAAATTCGTCAGTTCAATGTGTAACACCAAAATAATGAAGTCGTCCATCCATCAATTAATTCTAGCGATATTCCCATAGGGAAGAAGCTATTACTGTAGGTCTCATGGCAAGACTTAAGCCTGTGACCAAGTTATTTTTTCAAATTTAGGTGCCCAGAAGCGAAAAAAAACAGTCGTTAAAATTTATGTATGTGTATATATATATACTTCATAAATGCCAAAAGACTATTATAAGTTTCATATATATGTGTGTTTGTGTCTGTGAACACGATAACTAAAAAAAAAATGGTCTGATCAAGACCAAATTTGGTAGAGACGTGTATTCCTCCTACATTTGCTTTGACGAGTTCATAAACCAGACATAACGGTCAATCAGAACAGGTAGTTCCCCCAAACTACCCCCGAAACCCCCCCCAGGTTTTGTACTCAAAAATTGGGTTTTTTTGCGTTTTTTCATATGTAATTTAAAAAGGTTTTTAATTTTATCTTCAACCATTAAAATCAACTTAAAAAACTACATAGTTTAGTTTATTAAAGTTTTTCTCTATCTCCAACGGTTACCGAGATATTAAAATATACAACACGGTACGTTGTATTTTGGGGCTCAAATGTTAATCTTATGAAGGATAAAGAAAAATTAATTTTTCACTTATCAATCAAAATTTTTTGGATCAAACTTGGTATTTACCTTCAAGTGGTTGAGCTCTAATGCTTCAAATGCTTACAAATCATAGTTTATGTGTTTATCATGGCATCTAACCTGCATACTCTTTTCCCATGTTAATTGTTTAGAGAAAAGGCAAACTCCTTTATTTATATACAGATGTTGATAAAACTTGGTATAAATGGTCAAATTAAAAAATTTTTATGCTATAAGCACATACTTTCAATGTTCCTCACAGCAGCAATCCTGTACTCTTTTCCATGTTAATCTTATGGAGAATAGGAAATTAACTCTCGTATTTATCGACAGATAATGATAAAACTTGTCATAAATTATATTATTATTATTATATTATTGATTTGGAGTTGAAATTCGCTGAGTACGCAGGTCTGCAGTGACGGGGGTATTTTTTGGTTTGAGCTCTCATCGATTTTGTATACACACGGCCAGGAACGATGACCGTGTGTAGGGCCCTTTAGGGTGTTATGTGGCAACAATCAAAGGGATAAAAGACCCCAAGGCCCCAAAAATGCCTGGTTTTCGGTTGCGGTATGCCGTAGGCTATGATGCTGTTGCTAGTGCATATTGGCGATCATTTTACAGCCGTAAAAGATCTATTGATATCGTACTGCTATGAATTTCCCATGAGGAAGAAGCTGTTAACTTAAGTGGCATGGCAGGACTGAAGTCAAGAACCATGATAATTTTTGTTTTTAAGATCCCAAAAAACCTAAAACAAAAAATTTTTTAAAACCTAAAACCGATCAAAACCAAATTTGGCAAAGATATTATACATTATAACTAGGGGAAAGGGTTTGTACCCTAAAATGGAGTTTTGGATGCTTTTATTCATAATTCTTATAAACATTAAATTTAGCCTAGCACGATGGGAATAAGTTCAGAAAAAGCTCAATTAAGTAAATAAAAGAGTAAAGTTGATTAATATCTGTACATTACAAAAAGTTACAGTACGTGAATGTGTTTGATGTCAACACTTCATGCGCACCGTTTCAGTTTATCCACCATTGCTTCTATACTTACATGCACAATTCTTACAGTAACAGTACTTTATGTAGACTGTTCTGATAGATGAGAAAAATAGATTATATAGGTAAAAAAATGTTAACCAGTGCTATGAAAAATTGGTAAAAAACAACGTTTTTAACATAGTTTATTCGTAATGTAGAAGTAACATATACATTGTGTATTATTCACAGTTAAAGAGGATTTTCAAATATTCTTTAAATCAAGGAATTCGTTATATTAAAGTTTGTTACACAACAAGGTTAGGCAATAATAAAAATATCTGACAATTTTCATTGTGCACCAAATTGCTTGATTTATAGTATTTAGTTGAAAGTCTGAGTCAATAATAAAATTGCCAGTTATGGTAATTGTTTAAAATAATTTTTCAGTGATTAAGTGGAGGGACTTAAATCTTTGATTTAAATTTTTGTCTGAAGATTTATTTTTAATTGGTGCTCTCTTTTCAGGGCGTCCTTGGGACCAAAATAATTGGCGAGATTCAAATAATTGGCGAGATTCATAGGAAAACCTGAAAGAAAATCCTCAAAATACAAAAAGTATTTAGTCTAGATTGTTGCTCAGAAAAGCGGTATGCCAAATATATTAATCGAGCATTATTCTAAGTAAAATTACATTTTAATATTGTTCCCATTAGCTATTAAAGTAATCATTTTTCGACTCAAACAACTATGCAGTCCTATGAATATCTAACACATAAATTATTGATCGTTAAAGATGATCAGAGTTTAAGAAAGCATAAGTCGAGCAAGCATTTCCAATGTTTAGCATGTGATAGAAGTTTTGCACAGAAACATAGTTTAAGAACCCATTTGTATTCACACACTGGTGAATACCCTTATAGGTGTCTATCATGCGGAAAGGTTTTTATACGGTTAAAATATGTAAAAGAGCATTTGTATTCTCATTCTGGTGAGCGCCCTTATGAATGTCAGACATGTGGAAAATATTTTACAAGTTGTAGTGCTCTGAAAAGTCACACAGTTATTCATAATGATAAGCGCCCTTATGAATGTCCGACATGTGGAAAGTGTTTTTCACATGGTAGTGGTCTGAAAAATCATGTAGTTACACATACTGGAGAGAGGCGTTATAAATGTCCGGCATGTGGAAAATGTTTTACACAAGGTGGTAGTCTGAAAACACATATGCTTACACATACTGGTGAGAGCCCTTATGAATGTTCGATTTGTGGAAAATGTTTTTCAGAAAAAGGAAATTTGAATACACACATGGTTACACATACTGGTGAGAGGCGTTATAAATGTCCGGCATGTGGAAAATGTTTTACACGAAGTGGTCATCTGAAAACACATATGCTTACACATACTGGTGAGCGCCCTTATGAATGTTCGATTTGTGGAAAATGTTTTTCAGAAAAAGGAAATTTGAATAGACACATGGTGACACATACTGGTGAGAGGCGATATGAATGTCCCACATGTGGAAAATGTTTTACACAAAGTGATAATCTGAAAACACATATGCTTACACATACTGGTGAGCGCCCTTATGAATGTCCGACATGTGGAAAGTGTTTTTCACGTGGTAGTGGTCTGAAAAGACATGTGGTTACACATACTGGTGAGAGGTCTTATAAATGTCCGGCATGTGGAAAATGTTTTTCAGAACGTGGTAGTCTGAAAACACATATGCTTACACATACTGGTGAGCGCCCTTATGAATGTTCGATGTGTGGAAAATGTTTTTTAAGCAGTAGTAATCTGAAAACACATATCCTTACACATACTGGCGAGCACCCTTATAAATGTCCGACATGTAAAAAATGTTTTACTCAACGTGGTAACCTGATAAGACACATGGTCACACATACTGGTGAGAGGCATTAAAAATGTCCCACGTGTGGAACATTTTTTTTAAGTCTTAGTGATCAAAAAAGACACATGGTTACAAATACTGATGAGCGTTCTTATGAATCTCTGACATGTGGAAAATCTTTTTGGAAGTTGGAAATTTTTAAATAAAGGAATGGTTACACACACTGGTGACCGCCCTTACAAATGTAAGATATGCAGAAAATATTTTACATAAGGTAGTAGTCTGAAAACACATATGCTTACACATACCGTTGAACGTCCTTATAAATGTTTGACATGTGGAAAATGTTCAATACAAGATTGTAGTCTGAAAACATATGCTTGCACATACTAGTTAGTGCCCTCATAAATGTCTAACATGTGGAAAATATTTTTCATTACCTCACTACCTGACATATGGTTAGGGTACACACTGTATAGAACACACATATAAATGAGCAATATGTAGGAAATCTTTTACTTAACACAAATATACCCACTGGTAACTACTGGCTACCCTTATAAATGTCGGTCATGTGGAAAAGTTTATGCAGGTTAGCTATTTTATTTAACCCATCATCTGGTTGAAACTAAAGCAACATTTTAGAAATTGTATGTTTGATTTTTGTAGTGACCAACATGCGCTTAATATATAAAATTTTGTTTATTGTGCTGAAAATTTAAAAGATTACTTTTGTAACTAAACATTTTGCTTTATTTAAAAAGACTAGAGTTTCCAAGTAAAATATATTACCACACATGCAATGTTCCTGGCCACTGTCCCTTAGATCAACTTTTTCCAAATGTTTTAGGCAGTGAGTTAATTTTAAGAATATGTATTATAAATTTGATTATCTTATATTGTGATTTCTACTTTCAATTCAATATGATGCTAAATAAATAATATCAATTGTATATTTGTTTTTTTTTTAAATTCCTATTACACAATTTATATTTAAATCTAAATTTGTATATTACTTCATATTAGGAATAGGTATAGGCTACATTATAAGGACACGTGCAGTTATCGTTCATTGAATGTCTCAGAATACTTATTATTGTGACTAAACATTTATCTGAATTCAAAATAAGCAAAAAATCACATCCTTAGTATATAGTACTAGAGTAAGCCCGTCCTTTGTACAGGTTGTAGAATTCAGTTTAAAGAAAAAAATTATACCAAAATGTAAACCTGAAATCATAAAAAATCAAAACAAAGAAAAAAAATAAATCAATACCCAGCTTTGTTATTTAGCATTACTTTACAATTAAATAGATAAGAATATTTATATCATTTTTATAGTTATACGTTAAAAAAACTTTTTAATATAGTATGATTTTGAAATTGGTTCAAAATCAATGATCAATATAAACTAACTAATATTGATTTGACAGCTGTTTTTTTATTTCTATTAAATCTTTAAACTAGGAAGACAGCTGATTATTACCAGTACGTTATTCATTGAAAACTGAATCAAAATGCGAGTACTATCGCGTAAAACACCCTGGACCGCCCCAAGTTAGCCGGACCGGGGGTACAGGGAGCGTCGCACTGTGCTCTGTACATTAACTGAGTTTCTGGTTCTATAACTATGAGAAATGGGGATGATCACAATTATGATTATCTTTTATTAGTAGAAGTTTAACTTGATGTTTGACTTAATGTTCACTTACTGTTAATTTGATGAAGTATGACTTAATGTTTTAATATATAATTGTCTGGGAAAATAACTGATTAGTCGGGAATCCCTTGCACTTTTTAAAAACAGCTTTGATGATGTTTTTTGGACAACCAATAATGGATTTAGGAGTGTTGTTCCAACACGTCCCCATACTATAATTCCACACTGAAGAATGGATTGAACATATGCAAAATAAACCGTACGAATCCACGAAAAGAACCACCCAGATAGTCTTGTACACGGTAAAGAGAGAAATTCAGAGATTAAAATTCAGATGCTGGAGATAATCAAGAGCCAAATGGGTGCTGTATAATGTATTTCCATCAATAAACAAATATAAAACAAAACAAAATTACTTATCACAGAAAGCATCATTACAACAAACAAACTTACTAAGCCTAAATATTTCGGATTCATGAAAATAAATGTGCTTAAATGTAATATCACTGAAGATAATGACTGATCAGAATTAGTTGACATAAAGATTTACCAGGAAAAGGGGGAAAAGAAAGAACAAATATCCTGTGTTGTAAAATCACATAAACGTACACGTAATAAATAATTACCAACATCTGAAAAATAAACGTTTATAAGTGAACTGACACATACTTTCTCCCTTATTTAACAACAACTTTTGATAAAACTATAATATTTTTAAGGGTTATCCAAATACCATTTAAAATTTATTGTTTTAATTGTTTCAAAGATAATAGTACAATTTCTTAAACCAACAAAATAAGTTAAATTAATTTTTAAAATTGTTGGGGCATTACCCCCCTCCCACGTAATACCAAACTTTTTGAGTGGATTTTGTTGGGTAAAATAACCTTACACTGCATACCAAGTTTCATGGAAAACGTTTGAGAAATACGGACAAAGTTTATTTTTTAATATTCTCCATGAAAATAACATATAGCGTTTTTAGCCAACTCCGTTTTACTGTGAACTTCAAATTTTTTTCTCTGGAACCGTTAATTGTTGACTAATAATTCAGAATACAATTTTTTTAACGTTTTTTTTAGTTGATACTCAAATTATTTCATAAAATTATTGTTTAGCAAGAAAATTTAAAAAAATATTTGGGACCTTAATGAAATTTTAAACAAAATCGTTATGAGCGGATTTTGAGAAATTTGTGATTTTTTATATTTATTGCTTCTTATGGGTAACCTACCCTTAAAATAAAAATAAAAAAACCCTAGAGATAAAGTCAAAGTGCACCTACTTACCGAATTTCATAAGAATTGAACGATCATTGTGGTCCCCGGGTTTGTGCACAGACAGACAGATATCAGTCCGAAAATCACTTTTTTGGATGCCTCAAAACAAATATATTCACTCACAAAAAACCCATCAAAACAAAACAAACCCCATTCCCCATCAAAATGTTTAAAAATGCCGATCGGCATAGAAAGACACAAAAAATCAAATTCAGAAATTCTGACAAAATATTTCCTCAATATATTACATACTAGCCAAAGTACCCGTTCTTCGCACGGGTAAAAAAGGCTGAGAGGTGTAGGCTCTACAGATACATTTAAGTTATTGATAATTAATTCTTTATTGTTTACAAAATGACAAAACACGTGTCTAAGTATATATCTAAACTTGACAAAGTAACATATGTCAAATATTGGGAGAGGATAAGCATTAACGTAATAGAGGCAGGCATTGGGAGAAAATTGAAAAACCAACAATTCCACTATTTCGAACTAATAATTCACTAATTTCGATCCAGCAGTTTATGTTTAAAAATTAACTTTATTTCTTTTTCTTCCCAAACTGTAAAAATGTAAAGTAAACGGATGTTGACATTAAAAACTGTAAACATTGAATCCCAGGGTATTTACAGCAACCATGTCTTCTGCTTCTCGAATTGTCAAATTTTAGTGTTCACAGCTGTTGACATTCAAGTAATTTTATGTTTTCATTTTCTAAAAATGTAAACATTGAAACTTAGGACGTTCACAGGGCGTAGCCCGAGAGGATTTTAAGGATATGAGTATGCCTATATGCATGAGTTTAAGATCTGTGTTTTTGTAAAATTTCAAACTGTTTGGTTCAGTATTTTTTGCGTTTACTTGCAACAACAAACCCACAAACAAACATACAGAAACCACCTCTCCTTTATAATATTATAGATAAGGGGAGAAAGTAAAAGGTGAGGTAATAGAAATTTTTTGTTAGCCCGTTTTTTTAGAAAATACAACTCAAACTATTTTGTAATAATATATTAATTTATGCATCAAAACTATTCTCTTCTCTATTACTCAGATTCAATATAAGTTTTACTGTATGATACGGGTAACTATGCAAATGAATTATGCTCCAATGAGTCACTCGTGGACAATCACAAATGTGACAAAAAATTTAAAACTTAACCCCCATTAACCTCAATTGTTTAATCAATAAACTGTGCCAAACGTAATAAATTTAATTTTCATTTTTAGCCTCAAAATTACTGAGATTATGAAAATTTGTGAATATTATCTTTTCTGACATGCGTTTCTTGGTAGTTGCAAAAAGGCAATTAATTTTGAGTACAGATTCCTTTCTCCAACGCAAGTAACTATTCCTTTTCCTAAGTACTACAGGTCAGTCATTGTGTATTAACCCTAGCCGGTCTATCGTCTATCAACCCTAGTGGTGGCAAACGTTTTTCCTTTGACATAAAAAAAATTATGTATCACTTCAATATTGAGTATAAACACAAAACATGCCCCTTCCTTAACCATACAATCGTAAAAGAAGCAAAATAGGTGTTCACTGCAATCCCAATTAATTAACCCTACAAATGCTGTCAACTTGGACCCAAGCCGGTCATCGTTTATTTAAGGTAGGCCCTCCCTCCGCTTTACCACACATTTGCAAGCCAAATTGGAATTGCTCATTGGATTCAAATCCTAGCACTTCCAAATGGCTTCCAATGTTTTACTTGTCAGTGTAACGCCGAAACCACCTCGAACAACGTGCATAGTCACAGAAAGCCCTTTCTTGGCTATAAAGGATACTCTAGCGGCAATACAGTGAACAGCATGAGTATGTTCCTGTATCAGCGCCCAGAGGGCAACACAACCACGACAGCGATGGTGTCTAACAAGTTCACTAAATTGACAACAGATGCCTCCACCTGTCAATTCTTATTGAATTTTGCAAATGCACCGTCAATTACAACTTTGCCACTTCTAGGGTTAAAACACGTTATCTACAAAAATTTGTTTTAAAAAAGCAATAATCTTGTTTCATAACAAAGAAACCCAGCAAGGTATGCAACTACCGCAGCTACCGGCACATTATCTGGAAAAAAACATGCTGGGCAAAGTCAGAGGCTGCTGGATTGAACCCAGTAGCCACCTCTGGCTAGCCTGTGTTACGCCAACATAAACCAAACCGGTACCTTGCTCTCTGCACAGACCACAGGTTGTTTGTGACATGTGAAGACTGCCGTGTTCACCTTAACATTAT
The DNA here is from genome assembly GCA_023375725.1 of Nephotettix cincticeps. Classification (NCBI taxonomy): domain Eukaryota; kingdom Metazoa; phylum Arthropoda; class Insecta; order Hemiptera; family Cicadellidae; genus Nephotettix; species Nephotettix cincticeps. Next base: position 8,978,797 of record CM041788.1, on the reverse strand, counting down.
TAAGAAGCTAACATATAACATTCACTCCTTTTTTTAGTGAAAAAATACATTATTTAAATCAAACATGTCTAAGTTCCCAAAAGCAAAATGGCATCTGTTATTCTTGCAGCCTTCCTCACCATTTTTTTCTTCCTTTAGCCTTTATATCCATAATTATTTTGGGTATACAGAAATTTCTGTAGGAATGAATAAATAAACACAGTTAAAAGGCACTTTAGCCCAAATATAGGAAGAAAACAATTCAACAAAATCACAATATCGACCTAAATTAAATTCAGCACCATTGCATAAAAAAAAATAAAAAAACTTAAAACTAAATAACAAAGTAAACTTAAGATGTATCCGTGCTTGATAGGTACAGAAGAAACTCGACCAACCGTCACATTTTATTTCAGTGATTTACATTAAAAACAATTTGACCTGAATATGGACCTGAATATTGTAGATGTGTTACTGTTTCATGATATATACGAGAGAATACCCAAAAGTAACCTTAATAGTACTGAACATTTGTATGAGTTTCTACTGTTAGCACCTGTCTAGTGTGACTGTTTGCCAGTTCAGAGTATAGTCTAGGTCCCTAGGATGACGGTTGAGAGAGGTTCCACTGTAAAAACTAATGACAAAATGACTCAAAATTAAATAAGTTTTCATTGGTAAATTGTTTACAACAATACGATGATAATGTGTTTATACGAAACGTAAGGGTTTAGATCAGGGTTTAATTAAAAACTTAATTTACTCCTGTCTGGAATGTAACTAACTGGTGTCTATTATTAACTAGTTCAACATGAAGGACACTACTAGGGCTCAACTGATGCTCGGGACGACACGGCACGACTGGACTTTGCACGACTCTTGGCAGCTGAAGTCAGTCTCTCAGTGTTGTAGGACAAGTAAACTTTGGACAAGTCTGGAACTGGGATCTGCAACAGACATGTTTTAACACTTTAAGAACTGGCCATTTTATATACACTAAAACCTTGTTTATCCGGTACTCGCTTATCCGAAATGGTTCCTAGAGAAAAATATAAAATTTTCCTGAAAAAGTACAGCACAATTTGCGATTGATACTGTGCAGCGTTATCGGCCGGTACTGCGCGGCATTTTCGGCCGACTGTTCACAATACTGTCGGTCGAAAAAAAGTCAACTGTGTATAAACAGTGTAATCAAAGAAACGCATCCGTAATGCGCTCCCATATTACGGGTAAGGTATAGAATAAACTGAAGGCGTTTATTAAAAATACTTATTGGCTTTTTCTTCCAAAATCGGTAAAATGGTTTATCTGTAAATTCACTTATCAGAAATGCCACTGGTCCCATCAAAACCTGATAAACAAGGTTTTAGTTTTAGTGTATATTTATGTAGTAACTAGTACTACTAGTACAGGTCTATTTTATATTTTTTGACAATTTGGATTGAAAAAAACTGTAATTATTGCCAAAAATAAAATTAGCTACACTATACAAGAGTTCATAAATGATCAACTAAATATTCATATTTAATTTTTATATACACAGTTATAAATATAATTAGTCCTATTTCAATTCCAAAACCAAAAATCTATGATAAAAACTAAGAAATAAGTATATACTTAATCTTATATCTTATTACAAATAAATATCATCATTGTCTTCGTCATCATCTGACAACTCAGCTCAAATCATACAAAATGTATGTTTGCCTAAATGATCACTACACACACATAAACTACAAATAAATCAATTATTCTAAAAATGTAATGACATTATTAACATAACAAATTGCACAGATAACTTAATAAAATAACATAAAAAATGATGCCGGCAAAAACAACGCAGAAAACTAACGTGAAATAAAGTCAGCTCATATTGTGCAATTGCGCATTACGTAATTTACACACATCTACAGCACACTTATTAGGTATGTACCCACACACATGTATATATTAAAAGCAACAAACCATGTGGAGCAGTACTGCAACGAATCATCATTCAAGAATTCATATATACTGTAATATGCCCAATCAGGCAAGAAGCATCTATCCTGGCTCTTGAATGTGTTAAAAGAGAAGAGTCTTACAGCTGGTGGATTGTATTATACATTTTGACACCCATATTGTAAATATTCTACCTTGAAAAGACACCCAAAATGCAGGGTTGAAAAGAGGAAGAGGTTGGGCAAGGTTAGCCCAGGAAGGAACAAAGAATGCGAGCTAAGGCCCAAAAGAGAAAAGTAGGCTGTCGCTCTTGGAGGTGGAAGGACTCGAGCTGGCCAGACTCCCCAAAAGACCTCTTGTGTAGTCGAAAGTCGACTACTCTAAGAGGTACAACGGTACCTCTTATGGTAGTCGATATTACAGAAACTTCATGTAATGCTGGGATTTTTCCTTGTACTTGACAATTTATAGCATAAAACCATAAGAAATAGAAAGCTGGTACTTACACATTTTTTAAGAGCCAGATCTCTTCTTTAGTTTGGTATATAATATACTGTGGTTTATAAATGATACAACAAAATGCATTAAAAGGCGTGGAAACAGAAAGAAGCAAAAAAAGCCACTGAAAAAATACACAAAATAGAAGATAAACTATAGATCAAGATGAGACTATGGATGACTAACCTCCTTGCTGTCACGGGGGCTGGGTGGCCCGAGGGTCTTGCGCATGTTGTTGCCCGTGTAAGCCACGCACTTGAGCTGCCACTCGCCGATGTCCTCGTTCCAGTGAGCGTGACGCTCGATCATCTCCTGGACACACACCAATCAGTACAGTCTCCCTCAACTGGGACATTGGTTGGGTAAACTAATAGTTATTTGTGCAAATAGTGAGAAAAGTGGACTATTACTTCACTCGAGAGAAATCCTTACACAAGTGCCATAGGTGAGTGTGGAATGGTTTCTTGAGAAAAATAGAAATTAGTAAATAAATGTACACATTTTTGAATAGAAGTGAACTTTTATTATGATATTTTAGAATTAATGATATAGGAATGATTAATTTTCTTCATTCGAAAAAATACTTGGAGAAATGCAAATCAAACAAGGAAAAAACACTAAAACCACTGTCAACATCCATTTACAACAACGCAACCAATTTAAATGGTTGCGTTGTTGTAAAATGAACAAACTAATAACATGTCAAATTAATAAAATAAAAAAATCCGCTCTCGGCAAGAGCTCAGACGAATGAGAAGAACAACAGCTGGCTTTGTCTGTATGTTACACGCTTGCTATTTCGTTGCAAATCTGGAGTGAGGTAGTTTACTTTACCTCGCTGGTAGGCATTTGGTCACTTTGCATCCTCAAATCAGTAAGGTAAAGGGTACAATAGAGGGAGTGCGCTGGTCTAGGGGACGAGCGCATGGCTTTGGTGCCCAAGGTCCCGTGATCAAATCCCGCCAATCACCAATGGCTTTTCACTATGTGATAATGCCGCAACCCACACAGGGGTGCGCAAAAAGCTGCTACGGCTGAAGTACCTTGGGAGTAATCCGCCCCTTCCAATAAAAAAAAATAAAAAGGTCTCTGTACATTATTTGATGTACTGAAGCTAAAATTTCTTATTTTGAAAATACCGTAACAGAGGAATTTCCTAATGGAATATTCCTCATTTACAGACACATTGTCCAGTCCAGTGTACAGGGTAGGCCTACCTACCCTGTAGTGGTCCGGTATGAAGACCTTCTCAATGGTCTCCTGTAGAGCCAGCTCCTTGGTCAGCTGCCGCACGTTGTCCAGCAGACCCTCCATCTCCCGCTGGTTCTCCGACGTCACATCCTTCAGCTCCTCCTTGGCAGACATCAGCAGCGCCGTCACCTTCTTCAGCTTCCTTGTCAGACCCGCAGCTTCCTCCTGCAGGGATGAGTATCGCTCCTCTATGTTGATGCGTTCGGCCTGAAACAAAACGAACATCCTACGATTAACTTGTCTCCTTAACCCTAGAACTTGTGAGTGTTTTAGCGTTACCTGAATGGTAAAATAATTATGCAGCTCTTCTTTTAGTAATGAGTAAAAGAAAAACACAAAACTTCCTCCCTCCCTTAACCACACAATGGTAAAAGAAGTAAAAATAGTGTTCACTACAATAATGATTAGGCTTACAAATACTATCAACGCATTGAATCCTGAAGGCCAAGGAGGCTTTATCATGTTGCAGAAAACCAGTGTTCTGAACTTGATTTCATCTGTAAAAATAATGTGTAAATTTTGAGGTTAAAATTAAATACCCCCGTCGCAGCAGACCTGCGTACTCAGCGAATTTCCAAATAAATAATGTAAGAATAATATTATATGTCAAGTTTTATAAATATCTGTCGATAAATATATTAGTTAGTTATTTGCCTATTCTCCATAAGATTAACATGGGAAAGAGTGTGCAGGTTAGCTGCTGGAACACTGAAAGTAGGCATTTATACCATAAACAATTTTTGTTTTTAACATTCATACCAAGTTTCATCTACATCTGTCCATAAATAAAGGAGTTTACCTATTCCCTATATGATTAAAATGGGAAAAGAGTATGCAGGTTAGCTGCCATGATAAATACATAAACTATGATTTTTAAACATAAATGGATGGATCTCAACCACATGAAACTAAATATCAAGTTTTATCCAAAAATATTGATTAATAAGTGAAATATTAATTTTTTCTTATCCTCCATAAGATTAAAATTGGAGCCCCAAAATACAACGTACTGTGTTTAGATTTTTTAATATCTCGGTGACCGTAGAGATAGAGAAAAACTTTGAGAAACTTAATTGTGTAGTTTTTAAGCAGATTTTAATGGTGAAAGATAAAATTTAAAAACTTTTAAAACTACATATGAAAAACGCAATAAAACCCAATTTTTGAGTACAAAGCCCCCCAAACTACCCGTTCCAATTGACCGATATGTCTGGTTTATGAACTCGTCCGAGCAAATGTAGGAATACAAGTATCTACCAAATTTGGTCTTGATCAGACCAATTTTACGAGAGTTATTGTATTCACAGACACACACAAACACACATTTATATATAAATTTTGATGACTATTGTTTTTGGTCTCTGGGCACCTAAACAAGAAAATATAACATGGTCCCGGGCTTAACTCTTGCGATGAGACCTACGATAATAGCTTCTTCCCTTTGGGAAATTCGCTAAAATTATTTACACATAATTTTTAAAGATGGAATCAAGATCTTTAAGAAAATTTAATACTTTACAGGACTATTTTATAATTTGTTTGGTAATTTTGATGATAAAAACTATAATTATTGCCGAAATTAAAATTAGCTACATCATACAAGAGTTCACACACGATCAGCTAAATATTCATATTTACTTTTTAAATACTCATTTATAGATGTAATTAGTCCTATTTAAATTCTTTTAGCAAAAATCTAAAATAAGAACTAAGAAATAAATATATCCTTAATCTTACATCTTATTTTAATTTAGTCTCTTCATCATCTGACAATTCAGCTCAAATAATACAAAGTATATGTTTGCCTAAATGATTACTCATTTTAACATATCCTACTTCAATACTACAAACTGCAAATAAATTAATTTGCGTGATTACAATTTTAAGTAGGCCTTCCCACCGCTGTACCCCACATTTTCAAGCCTAATTGGTATTGCTCAAGGTAGGAATTAAACCAATGTAGGTGTTTCCGATTGGTTTCAAATGTTTCACTCATCAGCGAAACACTTTAACCATTATCTTAAAACCTTTCAGAATCAGAATCATTTTTATTGACATTAAACATACAATGTGATAGACAGTGTCAGTTTGCTTAAAACTAAAATACACCATAAGCTACTTACATGAGGTAGGTCTACTTGTCATTTCATGAGGCAAGACATTTCTAAAAACTCTTTAATGTGGTAAACAGGGTTTTCGATTAACCATTTATACAAACTTAGCAAAATTTTTATCAGTCCTGTTTCTTGTTGAAATAGGTAATTTGTTAAACAGCTTATGACTAATTACTATGAAATACTTCAGGGTTTTACTTAACTTATTATGTTGAATATAAAAATATGTTGGCTTGATCTAGTGAAATGGTCATGGATTTGATTACTGAGATTGAGGTTACATTGGTTTTTCTTACATAAATTAAACTAACAAATTTATACAAATTAACAACTGTCAAGATTTTTGTTTCTTTAAACAAAGGTTTACAGTGCTCATTACAATTTGAATTTGTTACCTTGTTTCTGAAATGGCGACCTCCCCAGAGAATTTTACACAAAATGGGGACGTTCCATCTTGAACCATCCAACTAACGATTCATTATCCAAAAGGTCCTGGAGGAATGACCTACCTCCTTCATCTCCAGTTCCCTCTGCAGCTGCTCCTCCCTGGTCATTCTCTGCTCCAGCTCCTGTGCCGAAGCCTCCAGCAGCTTCTCTTGTTCCTCCGCCTTCTCCAGTAGGTTTTCTCCTCCCACCAGTATTTTCTTCTGCAGATTCTCCAACTTCTCTTTGAGAGCATTGACTTCAGACCTTTGAACAAGATTAACACTTCATTCACTTTAACTGTTCACCCTCAATCTGTTAAGTGTTAATCACCCGAATTCGGGTGACTTTATTGAACCACCAAGTGTCAATCGCCCGAGTTCGCCACTGCGTGCAAAAAGGTGGTGGAAAAACAGCTGACGGCAATACGACCGCGCGACATTTCAGCCGCCCAGTGTGTGAACTTCCGTTTAATTTTTCAGGCGACTTCTTGAATGGTGGTGACGGCGAAATTACCGCCGTGGCAGAAACCACTCAATGTATGACGAGCGTTATGGTCAGCCGAATTACTCGAGGTTCCGGATTTTCAAGGGCTGGATTGTCGAGGTTTTACTGTACTTTCCAACATGGTTGCTCAAGGGTAATACTCTGATTGGCAACAGATGTCTTATTGTGAGCAGTCCTCTCTGGCTAGCCTATATACTAATGCCGCTATGGTACTTGGTTTCCTTAACCCTTGAACCGCTAAAGTCGTGATAGCGACACATTTACAAATGAAATAAAAAGTGGCAGAGGGTGGCATCTGTCGTCAATTTAGTGAACTTAGATGATGTCGTCATTGTGATTTGTGCAGCCTGGCAGCAGGATCTGCGACTATATGATGATGCAAGTCTACACATTTGGTGGTTTAGTTGCCGACGCCGCCAGTTGCCATGGCAGAAGCCGCCCAATGTGTGACGAACAAATTATTTCAAATTCATTATGTTTTAAACGGTTTCTCGCTAATCTGACATTTCCGTGAATCCGGCCTGCCAGCCGCCCGTATAGGCCGGATCATCGAGGTTGTACTGTAAAGTAATTACCATTTTTGCATTTTTGAAGCCTCTATTTTAGTTTATGTTTCAGAAGTCTTGGGTAAACTGAAATTTTGTTGTGTCAACGAAAACCAAATATTCAATATCAACAAAAGGGCTCTTTCAAAGAGTACAGTAGAACCTCCATTACTCAATCTCCCAATATCTGACCTTATATCTGTCATTCCCATACTCCCATTATTGCTGACCCTGTTAAAAAATAAAAAGCTTATTCTACAATAACCTATAAATATTATAATTTTTCAGTTAGTTATCATGTATACCAGTATCTTAATCTTTCAATTCAAGTATTAGAGGTACAGTAACGTTATAATACCTTACATCTGTTTTTGTACTTAGGAATGTTTTATTTTCTCCTCCTGATATTAGACTTTTTGACCTTTTTGGGCTTTTGTACGTAGAACGTTCCATATCCACCTTTTCATGGTGGATATGGAACGTTCTACTGTACCTCCAGAAAAATGTTGCAGTACTTCCATTACAAAATACACAAACAAAACATGAACAAAATATCATAGGTATTGTTTTTTCACCCAAGCAACAATTCCATCTTATAATTTTCCTGTGAGATCTGTCACGCTATAAATAATTGGTCGAGCATGTGTACTAACGAAGCGACAGGCGTTTCCGGTTGGCTGCGTGGCTCGTCTCCGCCCCCATCCTGCACCTCCTCCACCCCCAGGGCGTCCATGGTCAGGGGCTGTACCCGATGGGGCTTGTCCTCCCCATCGCTGTCCTCCCCCTCCCCCTCTGAGCCGCTGCCTTCTGTGTGCAACACAAACCCACAATCAAACAACTACAACTACTAACAGCTACTGAGAGTTACGAAATGTTATTATTATGATTTTATATTTCTAAGTTGGCAAACAGGCCAGAAAAACTGAATTAGTTTATTAGTGGTTGAAACTAGCTAATTTCACTTTTACTGCAATCTGTAAACAGAAAACGGAACACCGCTTCTGGGTGACTGTTGATTTTCCACTTCTGTATAACAGAAACAGAAAACATAAGCCAAATTTAATAAGGTATAAATAATTTTAAAAAATGTAATAAGTTTAAAACCCATCAAAATGTATGCATTAAAAACTATACTTTTATACTTTTTATACTTTTTAACTGAAATGGCGACCTATCCAGGTAGGTATTTTAAGCCAAGTATGAATGAGGAATGAATGTAAGATGATTGTGGCGCATATGCATCACTGTTAAATCTGAAGGTTAAAGAAAAGTATATGATTTCATGACCATTTTAGGTTATGTCTTACCACACATAATTGAGGGAATTTATAAAGGTTTTATGAGTTTTACAAAAAATTATCAATAAAAACCTAACTCCCCTAAAAAATATAACCAACCAAGATCAACAATAAAAAAAAATGAATAAATAGTTTTTACAAGCCCTCCTATTACCACTGAACCTGCAAGTCATCATGCTTCAATCGCCTCCAGACTCACCTGCAGCTGCCCCTCCATCCTCCAGCTGTTGCCGTAACACTTCTATCTCCAGCTGGAGCTGTCGCAACAGCGCGTCTTTCGGATCCTCGTTTATGCGCGCTCTGTTGCAGATGTTCTTGGCTCGATTGGCATAGCGCAGCGTGCTGATGGTCTCGTCATAATTGTAGTTTGCCGGACCCACAGTTGCTACCTGTCGATCACACATGTTATTCTAGGGAGATTCAGAGGCCAGGATCTAATACCAATCCACAAGAAAAATCCTGCAGGTGCATGCATAATAGGTATCCTTACCCTTCCAAAAGTAAAGAGATTTATATTCAGATGTTCTTTGTCATATCTTGAACCGTCAAATATCAAAACCAAAAATTCAAACAAATTATTTTTTTAAACAGTATTTGAATGACTACTACTTCAAAACGATGTTATCCACATAAACTTAGTATTAATTTAGCTGTATGTATGTGTTATGCTTCAAAAATATTGATACCATGACAGTTTTTGAGTTGCCACCCAGGGAGTCCTGCAGTATCCGGGTTAGCTTGGAGTTTCTGTAGGGTATGTGCGTGCACTTGCCGTCCACGAGTGCGGAGATGACGTTGCCCAGCGTGGACAGCGACAGGTTGATCTTGGTGGCCTCAGCCAGCCGCTGGCCCGTGGCGCCTGTCTTGCTCTGCCTCTCCGACCCCTGGGACAAATCTTACTTCGTTAGCGAATTTTTGTTTAGCGAATTTTCATTGAGCGTCTGCAACTGGTGTTTGTCAGAGGTTATAGGGCAATACACTTACCGATTTATTGTAACCGAAAGATGTATCCTTTCCATTGGTTTTTAAATAACCCAAGAATTCCCTGAATAAAAAAATTCAGGGAATTCTTGGGTGATTTATGGTAAAATATTGTCAATTTATCATCCCTACTCTGCATCGCGTACAGTACACATTCCGCGTGTAACATTCTGTGGCAAACTGTACTTTGTTTGACTTAGTGTGTGCAAACTGTGCAAGTAAACTGTGCAACAATATTACTGTATGTTAAATAAATCTGTGTGGTTAAAATTCAACTTGAGTTTTTATTAAGCAGTATTCCTACTGTATGTTAAGATGTGAAATGGTGATGCAATACAGAAGAGAGGTTGTTTTTCTGCATTACAAATTCAGTAGTGAATTAGGTATGTAATGCACGTTTGACCACTTAATACGTTAAAGTTCATTGTTAACTGAGCATATTTCATACTAGAAATGGGTCATTAATAATATAATATTTGTATTTTGTGTATTTCTATGCCAGAGGCATTTTTTAATGTTTTGATGGGGAACGGTCCAAACCCCGGTCTTGTTACTACCTAACGTCGACCTGTTGTTAGGAAGCATCATTAATTAATAGCCCAATGACAAATGGCGACTGGGTCCAGATTCGACCCTAAATAATATGTTTAATTATAGAGCATTTTACATTTTCTTGGGATTGTCCGGTTCAACCACCCTTTAAGGTCATCCGACCTATGCTTGGTCCTGAGTAGGGCAGTTGACAGAGGGTCTACTGTATGTGTAGGTGTATTGTGTAGGTGAACTAAAATATTTACTAATTGAAAAATGTAAATACAAGGAATGGTTAAAATTTACAATTTCTTAAACTACAACTTTTTTTCTTTACAACTTTGCCCTTTATTTGCCTTGGTTCTGTAGAAATACATTTATATACTTTGAAAACATTTAAGTAACCAGGTGCTGAACCCCATAGAATTATTCCATATTTAGTTTTTGAAAATTTTAGGATAAATAAACTATTTCAATTGATGTTGATTTTGAAAGAATGGAAAAAGTAAATAGGAGAGTATTTAATTATAAAGGCAACTTATTTGTGTTGAATTTTAATTTCATAAAACATAGAATAATTTTATTTTCATAGAACATTGTTTCCTATAACTTGCAAACTATTGGTATGTGCCAAAATGTGTGAAATTATTTTCTTCCTCAAGAAAAAGTAGTAATTTCAAACCTTCTACGGTTCATCATCGGCTTAAATATCACCAATATTTTTGGTAAGTTGTCTGGGTTATGAACAAGGTGTCTGGCCTCCGATTATTTTTCCCTCTTCACATCTTGTTTCAAAGTTTTATGATTAAGTCACAATCTGGGATCAATCTGTAACATCAGACAGGAGCTGGTGGTTGCCCCAAGACCCTTCTGCTTCTAGAAGCTTTTAGCGCACCTTTTTTGAAAAATATTTACATTATTTGCAAAAAAAAATAATTGTACAAATTGATTATTTATAAATTAGTGTAAGAGTGTCGGAAAATCTCCACTTGTCATTTGTATTACACAAAATGTCTTGAGATTAATGGAATAATAACACACCAGTACGACGCTCAGAAAAATTATCAGCAAGTCGGTATTAAGGTTTACAATAAACTATGATGTAGTGTTTAGGTATGTTTTAGACGCTCACAGACACTCAAAAATTGTTCTGCGCTAAGCATGACCCTTATTTTATGAGTCTTTTCCCAACTTCCAACAAACCGGTTTTTTTTTTAATTCTAAACCAAATGCCTGCCACATTTATCCAAGATGAGTTTCCTGCTTAAGTAGAGTTTTTTTAATCAAAGACGTACCGCCAGGTCGACAAGGTGGAGCCGCCCCATCTTGACGTGCTGTTGCTTGTCCTCCCGCGTCACGCTCGTCTCAACCGTGATGGAGAATATCGCATGCGACCGCGAGCTCTCCAAATTCATTGCAGTCGCGGCCACCACTCCTGCGCAGTGGGTGATCATCAACACATCAAGTAGTCATGTCTTATAGAAGTATTCAAGACTCAAAGAAAGATAACAAAATGATGAAAGGTTATACAGTGGAACCTCCCATAACCGACCATGGACCAGGCCATAGTCTGAACAGCCAAAATGTTGGATATCGAGAGGAACAAATAAAACTCATTTCTTAGGTAGAAAAACAGCGCTTCAATATTGTTAACATTATTGTACCTATGACACATTAATTGAAACATCAAGATACAGTAAAACCTCGTTAATCCGGACTAGTTGGGGCTCCAAGTCATCCGGATTAAAACAAATAATCCTAAACGAAGAAAGACAGTTATTTTTGGGTACCCCTTGTATATAATGAAACACCTTTTACAGATAAACTTAAATAGTATGTATATTCTGAATATAAAAATATATATTGTACAAAAAATACATACAGTAGTTACATTTGAAAAAAAATATACACTTGGTATTTACGTCCATACAAAAAATGAGACAACGAAAAAAGACAAAATTACTTTGAACATGAGGGTTGAGGTTCGTCCTCAAGTGACTGAACTGGTTTGAAGAAGGAGTTGAACTTCATTTGCCTTTCTTTTGTGTTAATTTCACAATTAAACAACGCAACTAAAACGTACAGTGCAATTGACCTCTGTGGAGCAACTGACAACTGACGGCCTGACACGATCAGGAGAAACAAAATCATGCTACATTGCTACTATTGGCTGACAGTACCACTGTAACCATGGTAACGGTACGTACGCCTTGCGCTGTGACCGCCCGCACTCGGCATACGCACACTCACATCGCCGGGCGCAGTCGTACGGTGACGATCGCATGATACCAATCAGCGTTCTGCGCATTAAAACTGCGATCCAATGGCTGTCCGGATTAAGCGAAGTCTGTATTAATGGGGTCTGGATTAACGAGGTTTTACTGTACTTATAGTAACTAAAAAATGAGAACATTTATAGGAATTTACTACAAATTGAATAAGTCCTCAACATTTCGATAGGCTAACGATGGCAGCGTGGGAACCACAAGTAGAGACGGACACTTGGTCGGATATAGAAAAGTTTTGGGTTGGTTGTCAGGTAGGTTCTACTGTAAGGCATTTTAATTTCAACCCAAGGAATAATTTATATAGGTTTCTCTTTATTATTTTCATATCACTATGTATATGTTGAAGGCAAAGGTTTGAGTAATCTCTTGTTAAGGACTATTGCTTATGTAGCAGAGACCAACAGCTTCCGAAACACAGTAGCTGTCCAAAATACAAATTCCATGTGTTACATGACCATAAATTGAATCTGGGTCTATTGGGTGGTAGGTCAGTATTCAACTCACTCAGCTACAACTGACACATGTATATGTTAATTCAATACTATAATACAAGCAAGGTTTGTATATATATATTTGCTCACGGATCTCAAAAACGGCATTAAGGATTTTCTTTAAATTTTGGAAATAACTAATTTCTGAGTAGAAAATAAGTTCTAGATAGGTCTAATGTCCAGGAAATGTCTAATGTCTTGTTTTCTTGTAATATTAAGTTTAAAATAAAAAAATTAACATTACGCTTATGGAGAATCAAATGTAAACAATACAAATCAAAACATCTGTTTATAACCGTTTGACAGTTGTTGATTGAAGATGGTGAGGAGCAATATGTGAACAGAGGTTTTTCATAAATATTTATTATATGTATGTAATAAATGCAAAATTATCAGGTTACCAAACAATTTGTAAAAACTAAGGGTAACATAACTGTGTGAAATAAAAGCAGAAAAAGTATTTCCAAAATCTTCCGCGTTTTGATAGAAAATGTATTGCTTGAAGCCACTGTCACAAACCAATTAATAGGTGTAAATAAAATTTCTCTTTTGCTCTTTAATCCTAATTCTGTTTCTAACAAAATCAGTTGATCACAGGCTAATAATAACTGTATGTATAATTAAACAGGCTAAAAGACCTTAAACGGTGTTGCTCATTTGGCAGACGCCGTGGTCTAGCGGTAGCGTGTCGGCCTTGTGAATTGAAGGTCGCGAGTTCCCTCCCCGTCAGGAGCACTACTTTTTGTTCAGTGCTATATTAATTATAGTGTATTAAATCGGTTTTATTTAACCCACATAAATGTTTTCATTTAGTAATAAATGTGTTTTAATTTTCATAATACATGCTTTATTCTAAACGAGCAAAGCTCGGTCACCAGGTACTCATTATAAACACTAAAAAACTTTAGTTCCACTAACTGTTCTTGTTGCCGAGTGTCATGATGCGGTCCATGTCGTCTGCATTGTTGACAATATATGTAGACAGATCCTTGACAAAGACCCCGACGTCAGGCCTCTCTTTCACTTCCAACTTCGCCGAGCTCTTCGTCAGTAAGTCTCTAATCTCTTCATTGTAGATCTCAAAATAAGAAACCCTCACTAGGAATCTAAATCATAAAATTGACATTTGTTACAACTTCATCCACCTTTACAATTATAATCTAATTTTTGAAAATACTTAGTAGACATTGAAACTTCTCTGAATTTTAATTAACCCTTCAGACGGTTCATAGAACACCTCAGAGCGTTACACATTTTTTTTCAACAACATGCCTGATATGAATAATTGTAAATATTATTAGGTTTATATTACAACTATATTGTATTATATATTTTTAAATTAAGCATTAAACTAGCTACAATAAAATAATACAGTTAAAGCACTTATCATTTCATGATAAGTATGAAGTCATCTCTGATAAATAAAATTATAATAACTTTTTTCTTACATAAACTTGGCAAGTTCTCTAAACACAAAAATATTTATGATATTAAAAATTTGAGAGAGCCAAACTGCTACAAATTTTACACTGAATAATAATATAAATGATTAGAAACACAAAAAACATTAAAAATAAAAAGTAGAGGAAACTGAGGTAATAAGAGAAAAAAATCAAAAAAATATAAGTCATAAAAATATTTAAAAACAAAAAATTTTTAGTAGGTATTTTGACCGTTGGATTATTAAATAAAGTTGTAATTCTACTTCGATCTTCATGTTAATTCATCACCATATTAGGCTAAAAAATGCTTACGCCTTTATTAGTTTGAGTTCGGTAAGCCTCTCATATATACAGCAGAAACGTAGGTTAACCGAAACATAGTCAAACATTAAGAAATGAAACAGCATGCAGAACTTGAGTTTAACCATCAGCAGTAGTAGCGACCTAGCGCTGCCGACGCTAAAACTGCCGACTAAACTCGCGTTTGAGTGCCGAATTGATATTCAAAGATCTTTTTAAAGCTTTTTCTTTTGGATTTTTTTAAAGCTCAGAATGTTTATGTACTTTATAAAGAGTTCTTTGTATCTTTTGGGAGTATCATATATTATAAAAAAGTAAATTTAAATACCCCGTCGCAGCAGACCTGCGTACTCAGCGAATTTCCAAATCAATAACATAATAATAATAATATATGACTAGTTTGATCATTATCTGTCAATAAATATAAGTATTATTTGACTACTCTCCATAGATTAACATGGGAAAGATTATGCAGGTTTGCTGCTGTGAGGAACGCTGAAAGTAGATGTTTCTAGCATAAACAATTAATTTTTTGAGCATTTATACTTTCATCAACATCTGTCCATAAATAAAGGAGTTTGCCTATTCACTATATGATTAATACGGGAAAAGAGTATACAGGTTTGCTGCCACGATAAACATATAAACTATGATTTTTAACCATAAATGGATAGACCTCAACCACATGAAGTTAAATATAAAGTTTTATCCAAAAATATTGATTAATATGGGAAATATTAATTTTTCCCTATCCTCCATAAGATTAACATTGGAGCCCCTCAATACAACATACTGTGTTTAGATTTTTTAATATCTCGGTGTTCACAGACACACACACACACATATATATATATATATATATACACATATATATAAATTTTAACGACTATTGTTTTTGGACTCTGGGCACCTAAAGTAGAAAAAATAGCATGGTCCCAGGCTTAAGTCTCGCCATGAGACCTACAGTAATAGCTTTGTGGCTGTGTCTAACAACTGTCATACAGTTTGTTTATATTTTTAAATCATATGTTTTTTATCTTTGTTGACTTTGTTTACATTTTGAACTATTCATTCCTTTTTGTTATTAATAAACCTTCTGATGTTCCGCATTTAGTTATTATTATTAATTATCATTACACGCACCACAGCTTCTTCCCTATGGGAAATTCGCTAAAAATGTTTCATTCTTCATTATATGCAATGAACATGGTCTGTGATCGATTATCCAAAAATTCTGTCAACTGAACACCCTTATTTTTCGGGTAATTGACTCTCTACTGTATGAACATTTTATCAGAAAAGAGTTGTTAAAAAATTAATCCTTGTATTTATTTTAGTTTCAGAGATATGATAACAGGGATGATGAAGATATCATAGAAGTCATCAGCTAGGTTAATTTATTTGAAAAATAATTATTACCAATTCTCTTACCACATAGTGTTTGTGACAGTGGCGTAATAAGAGAATAGGCTAATGAACTCATTTCATATATTTATTTTTTATTACTATATTTTATTTTTACCACTGATTGGTTTTCATTGATGTCTTAAGATGACAATACCCTCGTCGCTTCTTGGTATATGGTCAAAATAAAAATAGTTTATGGTAAAAATGGCCACTTTCAGTGTTCCTCAAAGCAGCAAACCTGTATAATCTTTCCTATGTTAATGTTACAGAGAATAGGCAAATACTCTAATTAATCAACAGGTATTGATTGATCAATCTTGTCATATACTCGTATTATTATTGCCATATCATTGAGGTGGAAATTCGCTGAGTACGCAGGTCTGCTGTGATGGGAGTATTTTCTCTTATTACCCCGGCTTCCCCTACATCGCGATTAAAACAAACATACAGTCTATGAGGTAAGTGGCAGACGACTAATGTTGTTTAACCTAATGTTTCATTACGCACCAATAGCAACTAGCTAATGCAGCTCAGGAGAAAACTTTAAATCTCCTGTTTACAGTGATACCAATCTCATTAGACCAGAACGAAAGTGAGCATAAACCGTTTCTGTAAATTACACGAACCGCCCTCCAAAGAATAACGAAGAAGGATACCCTAACGTATGTTCTAATATCATAGATTTTCTAATGTACTATTTGTGAAATCTATGGAAAAGTTTAAAAGCTCAAATAAACATAGTATGAATTATGCCACTCACAGCATTTTTCTGTATTTTATAGAGGCCTCCTGCTGACAGGGTCTGGTGGTATACATATTAGTCCATTAAAAAAGAATATTTTGCCAATATTATGAGAATGGCATCAGGCCAACAAATCTGTTCTGTTCTGTGTCTTCTGTTCTTTTACATACATACATACATACATACATATCCTCTTCTCCACGTCCTTCCTCTGAAGGTGCTGGAGGCGTCAAGTGTCCTGTCTTGTAACAGGCCCACACAATAGAAATAGCGAGCCACGCGCTAGGAATAGGGTGCGACCGACAAGGCCTTAGATGCAGTTAGATTTGGTAAGGTGTGCTATGGATGTGCTATGGATTTAGGTTTGGTTAGGATTAGGTTTTGCGGAAGTCTTCCAGGTTGTAGAAGCAGGCACTTATAAGAAATGATTTTACGGCTCTTTTGAATTTTTCAATTTGTGCAATATTTCTGAGGTTTTCTGGTAAGTTTTCGAATAATTTTATGCCACTGTAACTTGGTTTGGTTTCAAAAAGTGCTAATCTGTGTTGCTGTGAAAATCTATTGTTGAATCTGGTGTTGTAACTATGGCAAGATGGTATTGTGGTTAAGTTATGTTGTTTAATGTAGGTGACTGCTTCAAGTATATAAAGGCTTGGAACTGTAAGAATTTGGAGCCGCGCAAAAGCCTCTCTACAGCTGGCATCGGGTGGCATTTGGAGCATGGCACGGATTGCTTTTTTTTGCCAAACAAAGATTTTCTGGAGATTGCTCCTCCCTGCTCCCCACAGCAAAATAGAGTAGGCTATATGCGATTGGATATGGCTATGATAAACTGTTTTGAGAAGAGGGATGTTTTTTAGACCGCTTAGTCTTTTAAGCATAAAAACACCGCGAGCCATCCTGTTTTCCAAAACGTCAATTTGACTACCCCAATTTAGCCCACTGTCCAATTTAACTCCCAAGAAGCTGAAATTGTCAACCTCTTCAAGCTGGTCCTCATCTATAAAGACTTGTGGCTTTGATTTCATTTTTTGTTTTTTCTGATTTGTTTGGATGCACATGAAATTTGTTTTTGATGTGTTAATTGCGAGGTTGTTATTAGAAAAGAATTGAGCTAGGCCATTGACCTTCATGCAAGTGTCAATTTCTAGCTGTTCAATTTCCTTGTTTTTTGTAAACAGGGTAGTGTCATCTGCATAGATGAACAAGTTCTCTAATGGAACTGAATTTTCAATGTCATTTATATAGATGAGGAAAAGGATTGGACCAAGAATCGATCCTTGCGGAACACCGCTAAGAACCTGTTTGGGTTCTGACTTGATTTTTTTAATTTTTGATTTAGTTTCATAGTTGATTTGAGTGATTTGTAGTCTGTCTGTCATGTAGGAGGTTAGCCAAGTACTGACAGAGTCTTGGATGCCTATACAGGCCAACTTCTCTGCTAGTAGCGCATGATCGACACAGTCGAATGCTTTGGAGAGATCAGCAAAGCATCCAATTACCGTCTCTCCGGCCTCAACTGCATCGATACATTGATTTACAAATTCAGTTAAAGCCAATTTGGTTGATTTATTTGCCCGAAAGCCGAATTGTCTTGGACAGAGGAGATTGTGTCGTTCTAAGTATTCAATGATTTGAGTACAGGCGACTTTCTCCAGTAGCTTGGCCACTGTTGGCAAGAGCGAAATTGGACGATAATTTTGTATCAGATTTTTTTCGAGTTTTTTGTGGATTGGCCTAATGACTGAAATTTTACCCCGGTCTGGGAAGACTCCCCCTAACAGAGATGAGTTAACCAAGTGCAAGAGTGGTTTGGAAATCTCCTGTTTGCAGAATTTTAGTACCTCCATGGTGATATCGTCTAGGCCAGCAGACTTCTTAGATGGGAAACATGACAAAATTTCCAAAAGTTGATTTTCATTTATTGTTATAAAATTGGAAAAACTATTTCTTTGATTTATAAATGTTCTGGTTTGTTGGCTGCTATTTTTTGGTAGGGAGGCTTTGATTTGCACAGCAACTTCAGCAAAGTAGCTACTGAAAATAGCGCAGACTGTATTCGGATTTTTTATATTTTTACCCTCCCAGTTTAGTGAAATGTTTTCGGTGCTGGTGGGGGATTTACTCTGGAGTCTGTTGATTACATCCCAGGTGGCCTTGGATTTATTATTTGATTGGTTTATTTTTCCTGTCGCCCATTCTGCTTTGGCTGTCTTTAGAATTCTTTTGTAATTGTATTTTGACTGGGAATAATTAGCTTTATCTATTGTAGAAAGGGTGGACTTCCATCTGTTGTATAATTGAAACATTGTTTGTTTTGCCTGATTTGTCTCATAATTTTTCCAGGGTATATTGTTTGTTTCTTGAATTTTGATGCTTATCACAGGGCAGGCTATATCAAAATGGTATGTAAAAGTTGATATAAAACTATTGTAGATATGGTTGACATCTGCTGAGTTGAGGCTTTCCTCCCATTTTTCCATTTTTAGTCTGAGTTTAAGCTCCTCTAGGCTTGCTGTATTTATTTTGCGTTGTTCCATCCGTTTGCCTTTACTTTGTAGTTCACTGTTTATTGTTACTGAAGTTTTAATTGCATGGTGGTCTGAAATATGTGTTTGTATTGCAGCTGGTTTCTGTGTTGATAGGTTAGTAAAAAAATTTTAAAAAATTTAAAAATTTAAATTTTAAAAATTTAAAAAAAAAAGTTTAAAATTCTCTCAAAGCCGATTTATCTTAGAGGCTTCACAGATCTACCATAGGTCTACAGCCTGGCTATGCAGTTAAATACAGAGAGGTACATGATCCATGTTAGTCACATATTAAGTTAGTTAGTTACTGAAATGGCAACCTGTCCCGTACCAGGTATTTTAAGCCAATTATGATGAATGAAAGATGAGTGTAAGATGATTGTGGCGTGATCTTGTTACTGATTAAGGCTGATATGTTTCCTTGACAAAACAGTTAATTAATAGCTCAACACTAAATGACATATTTAAGGGACCTACAATTTAATGTGGAGCCCAAACCACTGTCTCTGAATTACAAACTAGTCTAATTATGAGAATCATTTTTGAGGATTAACATAGTATCCAAAAGTGCGGACGTAAATCAACACAAGAGCCACCCACCATCCCTCATAACTATCCACAATGTGTGACCTCCAAGTAGCAGGATTACAGGAAACGCCACGGTCCCAGTCTAAGTAGGTAGATAGGCTAGGTAGAGACCATAACCAAGCACATTTGACTTTCTCCTTAGCTAACCTGTGTTGTAATGCAATATATTGAAAATACAATACAATACAATAAAAATTAAGTTAAAAGTTTTTTTTTAAGTAACTTGCTTTTGTTTAAAAGACGTCCAGGTTGCAGCGTGATCTGCAAATAGTGAAATAAATAAAAAAAGTAAAAGTAATAAAGACAATGAATAGTATGAATCATAAGTAAAAATCATTACAGCTCAGTTTTTAAGTAATTGGTAAGCAAATGCAGTAAATGAAATATACATAACATACATACTTGGTATCTTCTTTGGCTTTGGCGATGTGTCCAAAAATATGGGCGAAAGAATTGGGAATTATTCCTTTGAGTTCAGCCTCCGACCTGACACCCTCCATTGTGAAGGTTTTGCCTGTACCGGTTTGACCATAGGCGAGAATTGTGCCATTGTAACCAGCCAGCACTTTGTCCACAATGGGTCTCGCTGTTTCATTGTACACATCCAGCTGTTAAACAAAGATTTTTTAAATGTAAAATTAAATTTGATGTTAAAAAGTTTGATTTGTTCTACTTTAAATGATGGAGGACAACATTTCTAAAATTAGAAGGGTCTGCAAAGCAGGATAGGCACATCTTTTTAGACGACATATTTTACAGCCACTGCAAAACACAAGAAGAGTATGATTTTTAGGCCTAAAGCTGACTAAACTAAAAATGTTCGAGCCTCTTAAGAAAAAAACTGGTTTTTAAAGATTAAAAAGTTTTAGTCTGTAACATATGGATCTCTCGATAGTAGGAAAAGTGAGATTCCATGTAGCCCAGTTCCTCCAATATGTCTATATAAATCCTGTTTTCTCCCCAAATTATAAAAAAGGAGAATGTGGGAAAGTCTCATTGTAGGCTATTGTGTCTCAAAGTCAAAGTAAAAACCAATTTTATTCCAGAAAAGAATTTTGTTACAAATCTCGGTCATAGAACACAATTTTTCTTACAATTATGTGCCACAGTCTCATCTCTACCAATATAAAAGTATCATTAATGAAAACAGTAAAATATAAAGCTTTAGGCCAGCCGCACATATAATCGGGCGAGGCAATGTGCGAAGAGTCGCCTGACTTGTACTGTCATACACAGAGAGAGGCAGGGCACTGCAAAGTAAAATATTTAGCAAATTTTCTTCATTGTCGCTGTCAATGAACTTAGAATGATGAGTAAACTCAGCCTAATGATGTTTGTGAACTCAGTGTCAATATGATGGCTTGTTAGTGTATCTCGTAGAAATAGATGAAGATGAGGAGACCGTTAGTTAGTTTGGAACTATCTGTAGTTCATGGACCACAATGTTAACAATAGAGATATGAGTACACTCCATAAACCTGAAATGGAACATAGGAAGTTTAATATCTGAGCTTCGAGCCGACCAAGTCAAATTTTTTATTGTCGCACGTCAAATTCGCTATGAGCGTCCATATTTTTGTTATAAATTCCTGCATGGAGCAAGCCAGACAGAATGGGTGAGGGGATTCCGGGAGAGAACGTGATCACGCATGCACAGAAAGTTTTGTCCGTCTGTGATTTGCCTTGGGATATAATCTAGGACAGCGTCCCATTTTGCCTCTAGGAGCCCCAGGGTGTCTTTATGACACACTCTGCCTCGCCTCATCAGGTATGTGTGGTGCTCCATAAGCGCTTGTGCATTTCCCGTTGCAGAAGACGCCCCATTCTGTGTGTTCTGTGTCCCCTTATACTATAATCCAAATTTTTTAACTTGACTTACCTGTTTTGAGTCAGTGTCAAATACAATGTCAAACGTGAACGTTTTGGGAGGTTCTTGAGGAGGAGCTTGTGGATTGGTAACAGCTATTGTGCCAGTGACAGGATTCACTGATATCACACTGTTAAAGCCGTTCTCTAACTCGTCTCGACTTAAAGGTCTTACTCGAATCACAACTCTTACATTTTCAATTTCTTCACATAGTGAGAGACTACTTTTGTTACTTTTCTGTAAGAGAACACAATGTATTAAGTTTCATTCAAACATAAGAATGTACACAACCAGGTATCTTCTACATCCTTTAATGCATCTTAAGTTTAGGAGTTTAGGATTAAGTCTAGGAGCCACAAGGCATGATTAGATTAGATTATTGAAATGGTGACTCTACCACAATGTAGGTATTTTAAGCTATGTGTGAATGAGAAATGAGTGTAAGATGATTGTGGCGCGATATCGTAGTCTTGTTACTGACTAAGGCTGACATGTTCCTTAGACAGGACTGTTAATCAATAGCCCCACAGCCAATGGCAACTAAGGGACCTACAGTTTAACGTGGAATCCGAACTTCTGCCTCTGAATTACGAACTGGTCTAATTATGATCATGGTCCTTGCGGATAAACGTAGTATTCAATAATCCGGACATTAACCCTCAAAAAAAGGTTTTACTGTCGATTAATCAACGCCACCGCCCGGTCGTCGAACGTTTACCGTTGATTAATTGACTGTAGGTAAGCTTTTACAAACAGCAATGTTGCGAATACATTTTCGGTTAAAACTACATTGAATATAGTATCATTGTTTTCTACAGATCATACACTTTCCGTCGAGGTATATTTCGTTTTGCTTACTCTATGTGTCTGAGTTCTTTGTTAGTTAAAACATTGGTCTTCAGTTGCGCGGTTAAGTCGCTTTGTTTACAATGGCCACGTTACACATTTTAGTCGTGTTTGTATCGTGTTCTGATGTTAATTTCACAATTTCAAACTGATAGCAGTGACTTAAGTGTATAAAACTATATATTTTTATTTTCCTTATTAAATTTTGAAAACTTGGTTATCTTCAATTTTTGACTGGTATTTATTTGCTATGTTTTGTGGGAGGGTAAACTTTGAGAAATCTTTTGAAAAATTTTTTTTATTAATTTCAATTGGATACACCCATCAAAACCAAAGTAAAAATAAAACATATTACTATTATCTTATAGATAATTTAATGTAGATTAAAATGGTGTATAACATGTTGTAGTTACTATATTTTTACTATTTTATGTAAATTCTTTAGTAAAAGCCTGCAAAATTGCCTAAAAGAGGTGAACCTCAAGGGGTCAAATAGTAAACCGTTGGAGGGTTAATCTACACAAGAGAACACTACAGCTATCAACTATCACTCACAACTATCCACACCAAGTAGTTGGGTTACAGGAAGACGCCACTGTCCCAATCATGAACACAAATACCTGAACAATCACTCTTAAAGATTTTGTCTGTTCAATGATGATCGAAGTAATATGCTTAGTAAAGCATATTAGAGAGGGTGGTAAACATAATTAACAGTTGAAAATATTAATATTATAAACACCTACACAATTTAGTGTTGTCATGCATGTGACTGTAGGGCGAGTGTGAAGATAATAATGGATTTCATGAAATGTAAATGTTTCTTGCTGGTTTCTTTTGTAAAACTCTCTACCACCCATTACCATGGGTCTAAGGTCTGTGCAGTGAATTTAAGAAAGTCAGTTTCAGTAGTGGGGTTATTCATGCAAACCAACCAGAGATGATTTGCTGCTTATGATCTGCTAAGGCCGGCCTGTGCGGCCGGTAATTACTAGCCCCCATGTAATTCAATACAAGGCACTTAGCAACAATTGCGTATGAGTGTGCGGGCTCCCATTGAAATACACGGGGTGTACCCAGCGAAACATTTTGCCTTGCAACACTTGCTTCAGGTGAAATACTGCATCAGTGTGCGGCCGGCCTATGAGTTACACACCACTGGAACAATTGGCAGTATGAATACGGAAAGACATTTGGGTCCAGTGCCAAACCATCACAAAATTTTTGCAAGATATTGATCAGAATCAATCAATCAACCCTAAGATGATGGCTAACTACAAAACATGTGGAATTTGGAGTAAAAGTGTGGGTTCTCTTATAAGTGAAAAATATTTATTATTTTAAATTGTACTTTTAAAATTTTACTCAATAAACTAATAATGGGTGAAGTGAGAATTATTACACTTACACTTACCGCAGACATGATTATCCTAAAATTGTTACCCTAGCATAGATGAGATCAATAAATAACCTATTTAATAAGCATTCAGAAGTTGTTTTGGTTAACGATTTGTAGATCATTTTTAAGTACGTCCAACAACATGGGACCTTCAAAAAATAACAATCAATAATTACTTTATTATCTGACTTTTTTGAAACAACTGCAATAGGAATGTACGTTAGGAATTGTTATAAGCAAGACGACAAGTTTATAACATAAACAAACTTTTTCTCCAAGTTCATTTTAAAGCGTTAATAGGCAGGCTTAATTTTAACCGCAGAACTGTTACCACCTGTCAAAACCGTAGAACCAGAGAGGAACGGACTAACCGTTCATCTCTATGGAAACTACGATCCGTTCATCTCTATAGAAACTACGAACAAAAAACCTTTTTGCAAAAATATCAATGAAACGTAGAGACAAAAAAATCAGATTTGTTAAATAATCTAAAATATAATTAGATTATATTCCCATGTTATCAGTTTAAAATAAATAAAACAATTTACTAACTTAGTACAATAATCATCATAAATAACAGAATAAACATAATCATAACATAAACAGAATAATGCAAAATAATATAAAATTCTAAACCTGAAATATTTTACATGGATATGCTCAATTTTGCGGGGGAGCGTTAGCAATTTGTGGGAAGCAAACGTGTTATGGAAGTGACGTTAAATGGTTAAGAGAATATAGTTGTTATAGAATATAGTTGAGAATATAGAGGAACTGAAAACGTCCCCTTCAGGCTAATCCATGATCTAACCCGCAGAAGTAAATTTCTCATAGTGAAGTAAATACAGATTAAGATTATCTAATCCTAAATATTTTGGCTTATAAATCTTTTGGCAGACTGGTTTCACTCTTGGCCGGCCACACGTAAATTTCAATTTGTTATTGGCTGGTCCTTAATTGAATTTTTAAAGAGACTGTTGTCCTACTTACTGTTACATACTCAAGTGTACCCTTGTAAATATCTGATATAATCTATATATCAGTGCCCCAGTTAAGTATCACGACAATCATTATATATTTTTAACCCTTAAAGTCCTGGCCCGGTCTCCCAGACTACTTGAGTTATTTATTTATTTGAATTTAAGGGTTTCAAAAAATGATGACCCCAGCCATGCCAGCAGGTAGTTGTCCCTCTGAAACCGATCCCAATTATTGTCTCGTCTTTTAGTCGTAATATTTATTGATTTGTTTGTTGCCAGCGGTCTGTGAGACCGAACTCAGGACACGGTACACGATGGATTCACAACCCGGCCCATTGTCTCATGAGTATGTTTTGGACTCGGATTTCGAAGAGATGTTTGAAAACTAGTAAGAGGATGCTTTTTAGGTGAATTGGATTCACTTGGATTATGAAACCACAATTGTAGTGACGTTTGCAGAACACAAGGCTGATTTATGATCTTTCAAACATACATATCCGTCTACTAGGAGTAGAAGAGCTTAAACCCGACACTGTTGGTGATAGATTGAAACATATGTGATCCGAAGAACATAAGAAAACTGCTGACGTTTACTATTGATGTAAAAAACATGTTTGACTCGAGTGTACAACAAAAGTTTGCAATGAATGTAGATCTGTTATAAGCTGAAATTAGCTGTATAGCAACTGTCTCAATTTTAATAATAGGTTTTTTATATCCTCATTTTTTACGTTCATCATATCCTAAGGAATGGAAAATTATCAATAACTAAACATTTTGACATATTTATCATCACATTTTTATGGTTTTAGAAAATGTTTATATTTTTAATCAGATTTCACCAAGTAAAAGTTTTTTTAAATTTTATTTATCTCTCTATTATATGTACTCAATAAACTTAATTTAATTATTATTCACATAGCTATCATTTCAAATAACTTATTGCATTTATAAAATGATTTCCAACAGTAAAAAATAATTTTAAATGTTTTTGTAAAAAGGCGGTCTATTAGACCACACCCAGGACTGAGTGTAACAAAAAGTTCACCCAGGATATCAAGGGTTAAATCATTAGAAATTTTTTACTAAACTTTTGATCAACACATATTAGGAATTACATAAAACAATACTACCTAAAATTGGCTTTAAACACCTACCTTGTGTGGTATGGTCGCTATTTCAATAATCTAATCTAAAACAAAACTTAACAATTGCCACAAACTAAAGTACCAGTACTAATAATTAAATTTCTTTAACTAACAAAATGTTATAGATGTCTAGTTAGCATTTATTTTATTTTTGTCCTGTTTGAGATCATATGTAATGTAATAAGTGTCAGGAAAAATAAATATTACCCCACCAAACCCGATAAAGAAAAGGAGGACCTTCAAACAATCATTTGAATGAATAAGGATTATCATCCTTCATTCTGACATTCCTTGTACTGAAGACTGAATGAAAGCCATGCCATGATGAAAGCCAGAGGTCATAATAGCTAAGAAATTGAGAATCTGTTCTTCTCTCGGGACTGGGCAAATAGATCAAGGTGCAACCTGGCCCACATAAAATCATGGCCCTGATCAATCCTTTAGAATGAACCCAGTGCTCATTCAGTAAGTGAAACTTAAAGGAAGTATGCTGATTGGGCATTAGCTGGTTGGTAGTACCCTTAGGGCTTGTATTAGTTAGACTAAGAATAGTGGAAAAGATACTGAACCGCAATAAATATTTGGCTGGACTGTCCACTGAAGTTTTCAGCTCTTTAGGGCACCCGAAAAACGAAGAATGAGTTAAATGGCCTCGTGAATGGAGAATGGCCTTGTCCGGCTGATATGCTTAGTAAGTGCCGCTGGAG
The DNA here is from genome assembly GCA_023375725.1 of Nephotettix cincticeps. Taxonomy (NCBI): domain Eukaryota; kingdom Metazoa; phylum Arthropoda; class Insecta; order Hemiptera; family Cicadellidae; genus Nephotettix; species Nephotettix cincticeps. The sequence continues at coordinate 8,951,996 of CM041788.1, read as the reverse complement.
GGATAAACAAGGGAATATCAAAAGATCTTACAGGTCAAAGTGGTACAGGGTAGCTGTAATCCAGCCTGAAAACCTGAACTATGACTTAAAAAAAAATCAAATGTAGTTCTAAAATGAAAGTTATAGAAGGGGAGGAGTGAGACATTTTTTATTTACTGTGATTTCTATTGAATAATTATGAAGAGGTCTAATTTGATGGATTTTGTGTAAATTTTTCCTATATTTTAGTGTCATATGCAATTTCATGGAAGTCACTATTTGAAAAATATATCCCCCCAGCACCAACTGTCTAGGGGTATTGTTTACCGGCACAGTAGCTCAGGGGTAACACTCTTGCCCAATAAGTCAAAGGATGCTGGATTGAAACCAGCGGCCAGCGAGTAATGCTGCTACATTCACCGCACAGGCCTTAGGCCTATGATGATAGGTAGTTGAGGTTAAAAAAAAAAGGGTAATCATGCTATTATCCAACTCAAAAAGTAGTCTGGATACATGAGCAAATTTTTTGAGTGTGTATTGATTATTTGCAAATCTCTAACAATAAAAAATCAAGATGACCGGGGAAGTGTTTGTTCTATATATGGGACAACAACTGGTATAAATGAGTAAAGTCTAAAGCAAACGGGGTGTATAGCATCTGGGGACCTCAAGTGAAAAAAGCTTCAACAGGTCCAGCTCCTGTCATGACAACAAAAATATTAAGTCTACTATTCCTATACATGATTTCCAATGTGACATACCAAAAAATTCCTATGACTTACTAAAATAGAACCAAAAACCATCTTTATTACAAGCTATGTTGACCTCAAAAATTGACTTAGACCAGATATATATAGACTTACTTGTGTAAAAACTTTGTTAAAATACTTTTGATCCAAGGAGAATAGGCAATAAAGTAGGTTTAACAATGAATGGTACATTTGTTCATGTTACAATTTTATTTTAACATCTGTATGGTTATTTTTATTATCATTGATAGATAAATACATTTAACACATAGTGGTTTTTGCAGATTTTGCTGCGTTTATAGTACTTCTTCAGAAAACCCTTCAAGTTTTGACTGCTGAAACTGTCTTGAAGCTGAGTCGCTCTCTTTTCTTTCCTCCTTCTTATCAAGAGCAACAAGAGAAATATTCCGTCTGTTGGAGACTAGGGATGATTCTGTGTCTAAAAGAACAAAAAAATCATTTCATTTATTTTCAACAAATATCTACTTCTTGTTCCTAAAAAATCATTAATATTAGTTTACAGTTTTTTAAAAACTGCAAGTATATCCATCCTACATCTATATAAATAAAATTAGAGTCTTGTCTGTACATTGCTTAGAATTATTCATTTTTTAGTTATTTCTACTTTTTGTGCGTTAGAGAAGCCGAAACTGGTCTTATCTCAATTTTCGCCAGTTTCTCGGTTTATTATATGCAATATATTTATCTCACAGCATGCCTTTAGCCTGGAGAAATACGGTGAAGATATACATATATACCAAATTTCATCTTATGCGGAACATCGGATCATAGGTTGTGGCTCTACACATCCAGACACGGAAGGACAGACATCAGGTCGAAACCCACTTTTTGGATTCAGGGGACCCCAAAACGTATATAACCACTCTCAACTCAAATATAAGGGGAGAAAGTAAAAGATGTATTTACTTTCCTTTGGGAAATAGCTTAAATCACGGATGTGTCTAAAAGCGCATGTTTTCAATTCCTTTAAACAGCTGTCCTTACAACCATATGACGTCACTTCCATTTCAAAGTTGGTTTGACAGATTTCCAATACTGCCCAGGGCTAAGTCATATCCATGTCAAAATATATCTGACCAGCACTCAGGAGCTTCCTCCTATTGTGTTGAGTCCTCCTGGTTACAATGCCACCAAGGTCCTTGATGATCTTGCAGTACTTGGGCGTGGTGAAAGTGTAGAGCAAGGGGTTGAGAGCGGAGTTGACCGGTAGTACGAACACTACCACCCATGCATACAGTGACCCTTCAACAAGTCAAATCATATTTATTCAAAAATGTTTCACATAACATTTCCACATGTAAAGTATACAGGAATTAATTCCTGTAAGAATATGTTCTTTTAAACTAGGAACTTATTCTATGGCTGATTTAAAAAAAAAATTAAAATTGATTGCTGTCTTAACCCCTTAACCCATTCTTGTCGGACAGACCGGACGACACCCGAGGCCCTCAACTAAAATCGAGCCTTGTTCACTATGTCACTATGAGCTTTATAGATTTAACAGTATCTTCATGAATTATATGTTTTGACTTTTTTACCTGTTACTTATGCCCTTTAACTACCTATACAATCATTTTTAGCAAGAAAAAAATTATTACTGTACTTTTCACCAGTTCCAAGCGGTAGGCTTAGAAACAAGTAGGTACTGTTGTTTCATCAAGACTTATTTTATTTTAAAATAATTCCTTTTTTCACTTTGCACATCTACTTCTACTTACCTGCAGTAATAAATAGTTAATGATAAATCTTAAAAATAATCATTATTACTGTATTCTCATCAATAAATAGAATCGCTGAATGAATTGTGCGAACGAGAAAATAATTTACTGTCAACACGGAACATTGGACACTAAATAAGATTGTTTAAAAGAGGATGCCAACGCTATCTATCTAATGAGAAATGAACCACCACACCTAACGGCAGAAAAAAGAACTACGTCAAAGTATAAGCAGGCATTGCACATTGTTTGCTCATAACCACCCCGCGGACGCACATCGCATGACCTTAGTCATCTGTCTAGCAAAATGTGCGGACATGCAAAGTGGGTCCTTAGACGGGAATGGGTTACCTGCTGTGAAATAAGTATCCCCCAGAAATAAGTAACAGTGTGAAAAACCTGGGATGTGGACCCTGCAGAGAGCCAGAATCTTGATGATGGTGATGGGAGCCCAGCAGAGAGCGTCGGTCAACACGATGAGGAAGAAGCGAACAGCAAACTCTGAGTCTCCCAGGCTGATGGTGGTGGCTGTGCGGGTCTTGACTATGCTATGGAACATGGCGGAGTACACGACCACCATCAGTACGACCCTGGGGGCAGCAGGGTCAATGATCAAGGCCAAGTACACCAGAGTCCCAGAGTAAAGTTGCATTAAAAGTCCAGTACTAATAATCCATTATTTTAGACCAATTAACTTTTGTCTTATCAGAGTTCACATATAGGTTTGTCCAATACATGTTTTGCTTGAACGGTATCATGGTGTTCCTGCAGGGACGTTCTATCCATTATGAAATTGTCAGTAAAAATATAAAACACGACATGCACATTAACACATAAAAATTAACAATGAAAAAACAGCATCTGAAGGTCTACCTTTTACGTGATCACAGTCATTTCTGGAGATGACCGAAAGTGTTAAAAAGTGGTTCGCTGAAAAGTGATGATAAAGAGTCGGACCAAGAATGGAGGCTACCGTTATGTACTATGAGTGTAGCTAGACATTTCTCGATTCTGAAGCAGCAGTGTACTGCTACATCTGCATACTTGATGTTTATGAGATGATGGCACAATTTTAAATTGGCTAACAGGATTTCTTTGTTACATCTTCTACTTTGTTATTTTAATGGACACTAAGAGGGTTGATTTTAAAATGGTTACTTTTAAGATCTGACATGTCACATCTTACGTGTATAAATCGTGACCAGTGTAAATAAACTTCAATGTAGAATAGTATGACGAATAATAAGTTTCATTTTAATATTAAAATAAATAAAATATGTGCCCACTACCTCCCTGCGTACTTACAGAACACAAAGTAGAAAGATAAAGAGTTCTACATTTATAATACTCACACTGTTGAATTGATCCCAAGAAAGACAAATGCTGAGTATTGCCAACCCATGATGAAAGGAATATCAATATGTAGAGGAAAACACAATCCGTTGGTTCCATAAAATCTTGTTGAGTTTTTCCAATGTAACACTGAAAATAAAATATATTGTGATATATTTATATATTTTTGCATGTTTTTACTTGTTTATATTCATTATTTAAGGAAGAATTGCATAACGGTTGCACCATTAAGTTAAGAACAAAAACTTCAGCAGTTATAGGGTTACATTCTTAGTTTAACTAAGTAAATTTAATAAAAATAAGTAAAAGTATTCTGTTGTTGGATTATTTTTTTAAATACTCGTCAATATATTCCACTGAGCAATGATCGGTCACCAAGAACTGTATAACTGAATGTAACAGGTAAAATAGATTCTGTTTCTAGATTATAGTACTCTGCTTACCTGGAGCAATGGCGATGATGACACCCACCAGCCAGATAGTGATGAGGGAGTAGGTGGCTGTGGACATGTTGAGTTTCTGGTGGCCACTGAATGGCACGGCGATCAGCAGGAACCTCTCCAAGCTGAGGAAGGCTAGGATCAGCACTGACACCTGCACAGGGCACGCAGCAACCTCAGATACACATTTCAACTACAGTAAACCCTCTCATATCCGGATCTCTCATATCCGGACGTGATTTTGAAAGAATGCAAAAATTTAAAATTACTCTAGAAGGTCAATGTTTGTTAAACCAGTTGTCATGAACGATGTTTGTATGCCGGTTCTTCGCGCGCCGATCGCCGAACGCGGGGTTGAAGCCATGTTGACAGCGGTAATGTTCAAAAGCGAAATAGGGAAACGATGAGTCACCCTAGTCCCGAGTGCCTGAGTCTCTAGCGCTAATGTCTGTATTCTGTGCTATCTGGTGCAAGGTCACTGACTTACGAAACAATAAACCTCCCCACCACACTTGTCCGTACCTACCCCAATAGCCAAGCAAAAGCATCACGTGTACTGTAGAGACAACACCTGCCTCCGTGGTCAGTGTCGTCTTAATTTTGCTTCAGTGACCTTGTATTTCTTGTAACGGTTCGTTTTAGTTTCGGGTAGGAATAAGTTATTATGGTCGGAAAAAATAAAAAGGGTTGTCATTACAATGGAGGAAAAATTGTATTACTCTAGTTCTGTACCACTTTGTACTGTATTACGTGATTTTTTGAGTTTTGATATTATTAAAGTGGTTTTTTTATTTAATATCCGGATGTTTTATTCCCCTCTCATATCCGGATTTTTTGTTATCCGGATCGGCCGTCGCCACATTAGTCCGGATATGAGAGGGTTTACTGTATAAGGGAATAAGGGATTGGATTACTCTGCTGGTTAGTAGCCATGGTGACAGGTTATGATTGTTATGAGGGGGTACCCAAAAGTAACCAGAATAGCATTGCTGTGAGTTTTTCAACACGTTCACTGTGAGCGGCAACGATTGTTGCCGCGCCGGTATCTCCACAGGTGTGTGTGTACACGATCATTGCCGCAATTTCATTGTTGCTTAAATATGTCAGTGAGCTGCTAACACTTATCCAGTATGTGTGTTTTGTTATTGCGCATGTGGCAAGGTACATTTCTTTCATTGTGGACGGTGTCAGTTTTTCACTCACACGTTTCTATGTTTGTGTGAACATTGTGTATTTGTAAATAGTAAATATTGTTTTGTTGAATAACTGAAAAGACAAGTTGCGGCAAAAGGGTAAAAAATAAAAGGTGCCACGAAAGCAGCAAGAGAAATATTCATAAAAGGGTCGTTCGGCATTGAACCGTGTGTTAGGACCAGCCGGGATTGTGTGTCATGTGTCAATGTTTTGATGACTGGCACAAGTGAATATAACACATCAGGGTAGGCTAGCTGTGTTGTAAATAATATGTTTTTATGTTAGTGTAGTTTTTTATAATTTAAAATCAAATGTGTTTTTGACTTATAACTGAGTTTTTTAAATATTAGAACAAAAAAACTGTGTGGATCGGTAAAACAATGTCCCCAGGTACGGGTGTATACATCCATTTCTGTGAAAAATAGCAGTAAATACTGTTTTTTTGTGGTCCAGATAGCGTTTATTCTCTTCACAGTTTTTCATCAAAAGACACCAAATAGTGAGTAGAAACATAATATATTATTTAGCATATACCATCCTCTATTGCATGCATTTTAGCAGCAAACATCTTAAGTACAGGTTTCTGCCCCTAGCCCCTGTCCAGTGCCTCTTTGCCAGTTCAGTGCCATGCCGGCCATTGACCTCGCATGTTTGTGTGTAGTGACTGTTTTTGCTAGTTTTATTTTGCTGCTGCCTCATTTTTTATGATAGCAAGTTTAAGTGAACAACGTTTAGCTTTTTTTGTTTTTTAAGGTTAGTTCACCCCTAAATACCCTTAAAAAAATTCTGGAAAAATCCACATTTCTAAGAGATGGTTCCAACAACTTTGATTAAAATTTTATGGTGTATAGTACTTGGTATTCCAAATAATATAACACCACCCGCTTGTCCATAAGAATGACGGTTCAAAAGTTATGAGCTTTTAGATGTAAAAAAATCAATTTTTTAAACTTGTTGTATTGTCATGTTATGTCATAAGCAACCTTACATTTCCCCCAGATAGTGTTTTTTTTTTATTTGGATAATCCAAGTTCTACTATAAATTAATTATCAGTAATTGAAGTTATTACTAAACTTAATATTTACGTAAATAAAGGTGAATATAATTTGAAATAATATTTCAAATAAAATTGTTATTTATTTACATCTTTATAATATTACAATGAATTATTGTGTACTGTCTACACGGGTAGAAATTCTCACTGAAGTCGTTGTCTAAAATATTAAATTATTGCAGTAGATGTCCGATTATATGAGGTACGAGGAATGGGGCCGAGATCATCCGGATACGGGAAAAATTGGTAAACGGTATAACATTTTGTACACATGTTTATACATTTAATTTGGTGTGAAACAGATAAGGTTAACACATCTAAAGCCTAATCTTCTCGTTTGTTCTATTTCAATAGTCAGTTTAAAGCAAATTTTTTTGTTCTTTGAAAATTGCTAATGACATTTTATATGGTATATTTTATATAGGCATGAAGGCATGGTGAGAGTTAAGGGGGGTGGGCTTAACTCTCCCCGTCTATTAAAAGGAGGTAGTTGCACGGTTGCAGACGTGTGCATGCAGTCAATATACAATTACATATATTATATTACATACATATTATTACATATTACATTACATATATTATATATTGTATAATATACAATTTGCATTTATTTGTTTATTTTTGGTAGAACAACTATGCTTCTAAATTATTCAGAAAATAATTATTCTACTGATTCAGGACTTATCCTACTCAAATACAACTAGAGTATTTTGAAATATCACCCACACAAACAGCCAGGCATTAATTAAATTGCAAAGGTATTTTTGAGTTCAGAGAACACGAAAAATATATTCACTAAATATAAAAATTTGAACATTTTGGAAAACATACAAAAACCCCTCTAGAACTACCGTAACTTAACTATCGTAAAGGTTGATAAAGATAGGGAAAGTTATTTTTGAGACAAAAGAAAAAGTATTTTTTTAAATATTTGTATTTACTTAAATGATGAATAATACATACAGTAATTCCCACTAATATTACTTGTGTTTGATTGGACATTACACGCTAAAACGATTATATAATTGTGAATTGTATTATAATAATTGGTGTCACTTGAAGAACTTGATTACGACGCGAGCATTGGTTAGATTGCTGAAGAATGTAGATTCACGACGACACTCGAAACTTTAGCATATGAAATCTGATATAACTCCTGAAGTCACTGGCGGTGGTTGCTGAAGAATTTCGGACCCGATGCCACTCCGGTACTCACTGGCTGTGGTTGCTGAAGAATTTAGAACCCGATGCCACTCCGGTACTCACTGGCTGTGGTTACTGAAGAATTTCGGACCCGATGCCACTCCGGTACTCACTGGCTGTGGTTGCTGAAGAATTTAGAACCCGATGCCACTCCGGTACTCACTGGCTGTGGTTACTGAAGAATTTAGGTCCCGATGCCACTGAGGTACTCTCTGGCTGTGGTTGCTTGAGAATTTAGGACCCAATGCCACTCCGGTACTCTCTGGCTATGGTGGCTTGGGAATTTAGGACTCAATGCCACTCCAGTACTCTCTGGCTGTGGTTGCTTGAGAATTTAGAACCCGATGCCACTTCGGTACTCTCTGGCTGTGGTGGCTTGAGAATTTAGGACCCAATGCCACTCCGGTACTCTCTGGCTGTGGTTGCTTGAGAATTTAGAACCCGATGCCACTCCGGTACTCTCTGGCTGTGGTTGCTTGAGAATTTAGAACCCGATGCCACTCCGGTACTCTCTGGCTGTGGTTGCTTGAGAATTTAGGACCCAATGCCACTCCGGTACTCTCTGGCTGTGGTTGCTTGAGAATTTAGGACCCAATGCCACTCCGGTACTCTCTGGCTGTGGTTGCTTGAGAATTTAAAACTCGATACCGCTCTGGTACTCGCGGTAATTTATGTATTTATGTTAAAATGTGTCCATTTGATTACAGTTTTTCGAAATTAATGGTTTAATTTTGAATTTCAAATTACATGACAAATTTTGTTGCAAGTAATAAATTTTTACTTTTGGTTGTCATGGTTTTAAATTTGATATTGATTCTTGACTAAACTACATCAATGAACTGACTCATACATTCCCCCTCTAAAAGTTTACAAACACAGTACATACATTGAATATAAATATTTACATCCTAAAAGATTATTAATTACTTATACTTATTAAATGTTTAAATATTTTAGGTGGGGAAGGACGACTCCCTAATGGTCAGTGTCGAACCTTTAGGAATACATTGGAGAAACTAAATCATATTTGTATGGTTTTGCTGATTAATATAATAGCCGGTATTCTGTGGCCAAAAATAGGGTTTTCAGTACGAGAAAGGTGTTGAAACTAGTTACTGAAAACAGGTTCCACTCGCGAAACCAGTTCCTCGTTAAGCGTCGCCATTATGGAGCGGTGCCGGTAACCGTTTATGGTTGTACATCACCGTAGCAAGTGGTCGGTGGTTGCCGGGAGATAACTCAGGGTATATAATGGTCTTCATCCCGCCTCGACAATGTGAGAGCGTGGGCGACACGTGGTATACAGGGCATGGCAGATACTCATTCTTGGAGCGGCTAAAATACAGCTATGGCGAGTTTTATGACCAAGGTTACAAATTGAATAGTTTTCAAATAAAGAGGAAGACATGAAACCATTAATTATTCATTATTTATTTGAAAAATTCAAGAATCTGAGTTTAGTACATTATCCAGAAAACCTTGCCAAAATATAGACTGGAACGGTGGCATGTCATGAGTTGTGGATTGTTGAGGTATTCCGTTGTGTAGATTAACGTCCGCACTCTAGAATACTTCATTATCCGCAAAGACCATCCTCATAATTAGATTTGATCGTTATTCAGAGACAATATTGGTTCGGATCACACGTTAGATAAAGGCGACCATAATGGCGTTAATTTCGTCTTTCAGTAGTAACTTATGCAAAAATCAAATCACACCATATTTTCTAATCTAATCATAAACACTTTATTTTTTGAAGATAAATGTTTAAAATTTTAGCAAATTTCCCATAGGGAAGAAGCTATTACTGTAGGTCTCATGGCAAGAATTAAGCCCGGGACCATGTTAATTTGTCTTCTTTAGGTGATCCCAAGACCAAACACAATAGTCGTTAAAATTTATATATATCTATATATATATACATATATATATATATATATATATACAGTAGAACTCCAATTATTCGAACTCCGACTATCCGAATCGCCGATTATCCGAATCACTTTCAGAAAAAAAATTTGTCCAAAAAAAGTCCTAAGTGCGCTATTATTCTTCCCCCCGCGAAGCCCGAGTGTGACCACTTGCAACTGCTCAGCAGTTGCTGTGACCTGGCTGCCCGAAAACGGATGAAGACCGCAAAACAGCTTACATTGACGGAGATGTTTAAAAAACAATGATTTTTATTTCTAAACTTGTACGTACATTTTATTTATATTTGAAACATGTGAAAATATCATGTTTCTTACATTTAAATCAATAAAAAAATAGTGCAATACCAAAACGTAGCTTTTTTCTCTCTAATGGCAATTAAAAAAAAAACTCCGATTATCCGAATATTTGATTATCCGAATGGGTATGGTACCGGTCCCCATTAATTCGGATAATTGGAGTTCTACTGTATATATGTGTGTGTGTGTGTGTGAACACTATTGTGTTCACTCTCGTAAAAATGGTCCAATCGAAACCAAATTTGATAGAGGGGTGTATTCATACATTTGCTCGGAGGAGTCTGTAAATCAGACATATCCGTCAATGGGAACGGGTGGTTTGGGGGGGTTTCGTACTAAAAAATTGGGTTTTTTGGTGTTTTCATATGTAATTTAAAAAGTTTTTAAATTTTATCTTCAACCATTAAAATCAGCTTAAAAAACTACACAATTATTAGTTCCATAAAGTTTTTCTCTATCTCTAACGGTTACAGAGATATTAAAAAAATCTAAAGACAGTATGTTGTATTTTGGGGCTCTAATGTTAATCTTATGGAGGATAAAAAAATATTTCACTCATCAATCAATATTATTGGATTAAACTTGGTATTTGCCTTTTATGATATTTTATGCTTCCAATGCTTAAAAATTATAGTTTATGCGTTTATCATGACAGCAAACCTACATACTCTTTTCCTATGGTAATAATAAAGGGAATAGGCAAACTTCTTTATTTATGGACAGATGTTGGTATAAAAATAAAAATTGTTTATGGTAGAAATGTCTACTTTCAGTGTTCCTCACAACAGCAAACCTGGATACTCTTTTCCAATTCTGGATACATATTCAATATCTTATGGAGAATAGGCAAATAATTTTTATGTTTATCTGTATAATAATTCTCATGTTTATTGACAGATTTTGATAAAACTTGTCATATATTATTAATATTATATTATTGATTTGGGAATTCGCTGAGTAAGCAGGTCTACTGCGACGGGGGTTTTTATTTGGAATAAATAAAACCTGACAAAAAGTAGCTAGGTTAACTGGGCCTTAGATTATCAGGTGTCCACTGTATACAACGTTATGTCTTAGATACCTCGGAGGAAACCATGGCGGTGAGACCGGAAAGTGTACAGGCCACGGAGGACATCCATTGGTGAGCATGGCTGTTGTAGCTGCCTCGGTACCTCAGGTCCTTGTACGCGATCACCACCAGGTACACCCCCATCAGCAGGTCCGACACTACGCAAACACTTAAATGTTAAAATAAAATGGAAAATATGAGAAAAATATCTACCGTGGCCTTTAAAACATATTTAAATTGTAAAACAAAGTTACATTGTAATATAATAAACAAGCTTTAACATAGAGGCAACTTACTCTGACTGAGATGTTCATGTGATTGTATTGTTATAGCACTTTTAATAGGTAGGTCTTCTTAAATGTACTTATTTATTATATTTTTTTATGTAGTAGCAGGGCTAGGGTATAGCTACCCTATGCTACCTCGACCTGAAGATCTTTTGTAACGCCCCCATATTGGGTTAGTTACACAGTTCTACGTCTTTACAAAGCCCAACAGCTGTAACACGCAACTTCTTAAATGTCTAGAAAGTGTCTAGAAAGACCATGCAAAGATTTTCAACCTTTTCTGACTCAGTGTCGCGCAGTTGACCCAGATATGGGGAGCAGACTCAAAAATTAAAAAAAAAAACTCAAAAAGAGTCTGTCTTAGTCCGATGATCTCGAGATCCTTCCTCAGTGGACAAGGTCCTGTCAGAAGCTCCACCAATAGGCTGATGTCCCATTGGTAGAGCCTTACAAGCTCTCCATCCTGAACGGTTCGATCAGCATCTTAGACTCCCTTAGGCCAGGGAAGCCTAATCACACCTCCCTCCCTCCCCTCCCTTACCTCCCTCTTTTTGTTCTCCTCCTAGCCTCGTGGCTTGACCAGACCTTGACAAATTAAGATGGACTCATGGTCACTGTAGGTTTAACAATAGCCTCATACGTCTAGCATGTCAGTTTGGGAATTTTGCCCCACCTCTTACTAAAGGTTCTCTTTAAAGGCTCCTAAGGATCTGTTTCCTTTCAACAAACAATGTAAAGTATAGACAGTTGTTCCAGGTCAGTTTCTGTTCCATGAAAACCCCCAGATATTTTGTTGCTTGTTTGTAGATCACTTTTAAACCGTAGTTTTGACAAGGAGTGATCACTATTCTTCTCTTCATTGTGAAGGTTGCCATCTCTGTTCACACTTCTATCCAAAGGTTCTTCTGTAGGCCTCAATGGCTCTGAATCCTTTGGACAGTGCAAAGTCTAGATGGATTCCCAGATAAGTTTCTGATCCAAGATGTAGATGTTGCATTCAGAAGATCAACGGCCGTTGAAGCCATTTCTCCCCTGGGCTGTCAGGTTTGAGATATACCGGCAAGTAGCTAGGTATTGTCGGTTACCCCAAGCAGTGCCCCGCATACCTGAGGAAGACTATTAGAAACTGGAGGTCGTCTGGTATCCAGAGTCTGCATACTCAAGCCAAACTCCGCTTTGACCAAGTAGTCTTTCGCGTATGCTGTTCGACCTTGACTTGGGAATGGTTGACCAAAAGAAGAAAAATAAAGACACCCATAAAGCGGGGTAAAAAAAAGAAGAGGATGGCAAAATCAGCCTAGGTAAGAACAAATATTGTGAGCTAAGGCCCAAAAGAGAGGTGCAGGCCGTCACCGTAGAAGGATGGACTGCGAGCTGGACAGACACTCTCGCAGTTTGGCTAGTATACCTTGGGGTTGCCAGCCTCCTCAAAAGGAGAGACCTCCAGTGTAGTCGGAAGCTGACTTTGAGGGGAATTTTATTTCGATCTTTTTGTTCTCTACATAATTTAATACAATGTGCTTATTAAACTTATAGAGTTAATTCTATGTATGACATTTCTTTTTTATGTCCGATTACCTAAATTTTCAACTAAATCCAAATCAACCTCGGTCCTAATTAATTCAGATGATTGGTGTTTTACTTTACTTACAATAAATTACTTCAAAGAGAATATAATTACTTAGATAATTACTCAAGACTGATAACAACTAATACCTGCTAAATTCCGCACAACAAAGCTCAAAGCTTGATTTTCGTCTCGAGCGGAGAATCTTCCCCAAATCACTAAAATATTGGCAACACAGGTGAACGAGGCAACCAACCAGACCGTAATCCTCTGAATTGGTTTGGAAAGCAAGTCTTCAAATGAGGACACTCCTGCAGCATAAAAATATAAATTAGTAATTCATAAACAAATTTGTTTCAGAGAAAGACTTGAGAGTTGTTTTGTATAGATTAATAATGCATAACTATTACTCTGATAAACCGAATTTGTTACATTACGGCCTGCTCCATAAAATCATTTATTAACCAAAATATTAAAATTCATAGGAATATTATTTGATTGTAAAATAGTTATTGAAATTATTATATTTTAATTGGCTGAGTGGTTCAGTAGTTATAGTATCAGCTTCTTAGTCTGAGGTTACCGGTTATCATTTATGATTCGATACTGTACCCAGCCTGTACTGCTGCCTTTGATCATTGGGCTACTAATTAATGATGCAGAAAACCTGTCATCTGGACTTTGTCATGTTCAAAATAACCCCATGGCAGCAGTCATGTGTACTGAGGGAATTCCTCAATCAATAATATGACAAGTTTGGTCAATAATTGTGATAGATAAGAGAGTTTGTCTATTTTCCATAAAATTAACATGGGAAAGGATATGCAGGTTTTCTGAATTGAGAAACACTGAAAGTGGACATTTTACTATAAACAATTTTTATTTTGACTATACACTAAGTTTGATCAAAATCTGTCCATAAATAAATGAGTTTACTTATTAATTCTCTACATGATTAATATGCGAAAAGAGTATGCAAGTTAGCTGCCATGATAAACGTACAAACTATTATTTTTGAGCATAAATTGATGGACTTCAACCTCATGAAACAAAATACCAAGTTTTATACAAAAATATAGGTTAGTAAGTGAAGTGTCAAGTTTTCCTTATCCTCCATATAAGACACCCAAAATACGTACAACGTACTGTATTAAGATTTTTAAGTATCTCAGAAACCACTGGAGATAGAATAAAAGTTAAAAGTACTAAATATTGTAGTTTTTTGGGTTGATTTTAATGATACAAGTCATGAAGTGATAAAGTGGATTTTAATAATATGGTGATGTAAAATGTTTAAAAATTACATATGGAAAATTCCATAAACCCATTTTGGGGGAACAAAACACCCCCAAATTATCCGTTTCGATCTATTGATATTTCTGGACTACAAATTCATCTGAGTAAATGTAGGAATCTCTACCAAATTTGGTCTTGATTATACCATTTTTACGAGAGTACATTTTCACAGGCACACACACAAATTTGTTTGGGGTCTCTAGGCACTTCAAAAACGAAAAAGTAATATGGTCCCGAGCTTAAATCTTGCCATGAGACCTACAGTAATAGCTTCTTCCTCATCGGAAATTCGCTAAGACCAACAAGCTGCATATTCTCAAGATATGCAGCTAACATGTGATCGAACAAAATTTTAGAAGAAACTTAAACCTTTTCTCATTACGTGATTATACTTTATAGAATAATCTTTGTTTCTAAAATATATAACGATAATGAGTTAAGAAAAGAGATGCAAGCTAAAAAAAAACCTCAGGAAATCAAATTGAAGTTTCGTGTCAACCTTGATATCAATCATTCCACCTTTGTATATAATTTTCATAGAGTATGACACATCAATTGATGGAAGTACATCATAATAGTAATTGTTCTATTAAGAGCTATTTTTTAGCCTCACACCAATAAAAATATAAAAAAACTTTTGTATTTACTTTCCTATGGGAAATAGGTTAGATCATGGATATGTCTAAAGGAAATGTTTTCAGTTCAACTAAACAGCTGTTCTTATTTTCATTTATTAAAAATTCAATATAATAGCTCTGGTAGTTTCTATTAAAACCCGTTTCAAATTTTCATCTTACAAATTACGAACACACCCCCTCAGAGCTAAGACATATCCATGTCAAAATTTGTTAGAATATAAAATATGTAAAAAGTAACAATCAGAATTTAAATGTAGAAATATCAGAATGCTTACCATCTGAGATTGGTTTACATTTTGGAACTTTTGGAGCATATGTGCAGTAGTAATATTGTTTAAAATATCTGAAAAACAATAGTTTTAGAGAATTTTAGACAAGAGTAATGTTATAGTTTATCTAAAAAATAATTTACTTTTATTCATAGTTTCAGGAGCAGCACTTTTATTTATTTAGTTAAAAATGCTTATATTATGAGATTTTTCTAATAAATAATTTCTTTCCATTTCGATATCATTATATGACATTATAATATTATATAAAAATACAAAATCTATTTTAATAAAAATTAAATAAAGTAATAAATATTCGGACACACTATTATATTATAAATATTTGTCTGTTAGCAACTTAAGTCATGTAAGTCACTTTGAATATTAAACCATTTTTTACAAATATTGAGTTATTAAAAATGGGACAAATCAATAAAAATAGAGAAAACTATTTCAAACCTACTTACACAAATTCAAGATTTCCCAATTTTTTAAACATGGAAGTATCAATATGTTCGATTTCGATTTCTTGTAAATCCCTGAAAAAGAAAATAAATGATATAAGTAATGCTTATCCCACTAAAAGTAACAAAACCACTATATAAATTTATAAAAGTTGACAAATTTCTCAATAACTATTAAAATAACAAATTCACAGTGTCAAAACTACTTTTACCACACACTATGTAAGAAATTTAAGATTTTGGGTGGATGCCAAACTCATCCCGGAATATAATGACCAAGTTTTACAAGTTGTTTTTATTTGTTGATATTACCATAAGCAACAAAGCAAGTTTCTTGCAAAAAGGTAAATAAATAAGGGAACTATTATTAAAGAGGGAAAAATGGATACAAATACATTTATGGATACACATAGTTGATGGAAGACTTTCAATATTTCACACTGCAGTAATATCCACAGTAAATTATATATATTTAATAATCAATTAAGTTAGAAGTCTTCACTTAGACCTGCAGAAAACATTCTTGTCAAAAATCCTCATCACAACAAATAATACCCCCATCACAACAAATCAACAACAAATATCCTCACCACACCAAATCAACAACAAATATCCTCTTCACAACAAATAATCTCCTCATCACAACAAATCAACAACAAACATCTCATCACAACAAATAATATCCTCATCACAACAAATCAACAACAAATAATATCCTCATCACAACAAATCTACAACAAATATCCTCATCACAACAAATAATATCCTCATCACAACAAATATCATCATCACAACAAATTATTATTAAATATCCTCCTCACAACAAATATCCTCATCACAACAGATTAATAAATAATATTCTCATCACAATAAATATCCTCCTCAGAACAAATATCCTCATCAAAACAAATAATATCCTCATCAAAACAAATAATATCCTCATAAAAACAAATAGTATATTCATCACAACAAATATCCTCATCATCACAGTTTAACAAATAATATCCTCATCTATTCAATAGTCATAAGGAGTCTGAAATACTTCCGGAATATTGTATTATAGCCTCACAAGAAAAACTTTAAATTTTTTTTCAGCATTCCTGACTACTCAAAAATGATTAAGGTGTCAAATTTAAAGTTAAGTGGTTATGTAGGGCAGTAGTTCCCAAACTATAAATACATGTTAACTGTAAGATTGGCCATGTTCTGAAGTCTGATACTGAAGTCTGATTACTAATGATAAGTAAATGAGTATATGTAAAGGTGAGTAATAGAAAACAGTAATATGAGTGTAGAAAACATATTTTGCCAGTAAGGCAGACCTTTACAATCTGCAGTGACGTTCATAAATCATAGTAATTATTTTTTCAAGATTTTAAGGAACTGAACTAAGCATAAAAACTTCACAGAATCTGGAAAAATTATTGAAAATTTTAAATTATTTTGTTCACCAAAAATTACTCATCATAAAATCGTGTCAAATTTTAATCGTTCGATAACTAATTAAACGAATTAAGTCATTATATGTAACCGTAGAATTTAACTGGGTATCGCTCATTGTTTAAAATCAAATAATAAGGTTTTATGAATCTATTGTGTTGGTGGCAATGCCTCATTTAGTTTAATAATTAATTACTTTGGCGATAAATTTTCTGGTATATAATCAGAGTTTGCATGACATGAGTTATCAATCAACAACAGTAAGCATAACTTGGAAGATAAGATTTTATATTATATACTGTATTCATTCAAAAAATAATTCTCAACTTTTCCCCCTAAATCGGCTTGATCAGATAATTAATTGTGAACACACTCAAGTGTAACTAAAATGTGAAATCTTTCAAAATTTATGTTTTTTACATGAGTTTGGCTAATATATTATGCTGTAACGATTCATCTGGAATTTTGCATCAACATTATTCATTAAAGTACTTTTCTATTAAGTTATTCAACCCCTGTTAAGGATGGTACAAATCAGTTATTCAATCATCATTCAAGAATTATTAGTATTTATTCACGCTCGCTAATGGTTTTGTTACGAGTTCATTAAACGTTCAAGATTATTTTTCAGGCGATATCAAGGCCTCCCTAGATTAAATTTTTGTTCAAAACGGTTAAAAAAACTATGACCACTTTTTACATTCCGAAAGTTGTCTAAAGTCATTATTGAGTTATATTTTGTTTTAATAATTTGTCAAAATAACATATTTTACTCAGTGAAAAACATGTTTATTTGCATAAACTCGTACATATTGGAAATTCAGACTTTTTCCTATTTTTCTATGTAGTTGCCACGAGTCAATGCATTTTTGCATTGTACCATTTTGAATTTAGTCAAAGAAGTTTGCCGCAAGTTTGCGCAGATATCTGAGAACCGCTTTTTCCAGCTCTTCTCGGCCGCCGAAATCCATTCCACCCAGGTGTTTATTCATATCAGGGAAGAGGTGGTAGTCGCTGGGAACTAAGTCCGAGCTGTAAGGTGGGTGTTTGACGATACCCCATCCAAAGTTAGCGATGAGTTTCGTGGTAACGTTAGCAGTGTGCGGTCGAGCGTTATCCTGATCCAAACGCATGGACAGCATACTCCTCTGGTTTTGAATGGCACGGCGACGTTTTGCAGTGTCTCGCAGTAGTGGGCAGCGTTGATTTTTTTCACCGTTGGGCAAGAATTTTGCACAACAATACGCCTTTCCTTGCCGGAACTTTGCGCTTGCTTGAATTTTCGTGGAACGCTCCTCGTCATGAACGTCGGTACGCCCGTTCTTGAACTCCCTGAACATTTCACATGTTGTACGCTCATACATTTCTCCATATTTTCACACAGCTGGGAATGTATTTATCAGTGAGTGCTACACCTGGCGGGCCAAGCAATGGTAAAGCTCCATCTTGTTTTGCTGCCAGGCAAGACTGAGCGCCGCAGACACTTCGCTGTTGTTTGGAGTCAACAGGTACATAACAAAACTATACCCCCGTCGCAGCACTATTGGCGACTGCAGCGATAAAAAGTCATTATCTGGAGTTTTCTTTTTAATATTTGGTGTTCAAATAAATTTCTAAATCCAAAACGTACCACATATGTAGATTTAATTTCATCTAGAGAGATAATATAACAAAAAAAAACTTAACTACAATTTAACAATTTTTTTTTCGAAAAATTGAATTTTTTTATATAGTCAAGGCAGTCTCTCTCTATACACCTTTGAATGTGCAGAGGCATTAGAATGGAGTAACTGGTTGAAATTGTATTTCCCATCTTATAAACCAGATAGGTCATACTATAAGAATCAATAATAGTATAAGAATCAAGAATCTTTATTGGCATGAACAATTAAAAGAGTGTATCGACAATCGTTGAATTACAGAACAAGTGATTTCAACCAACAAAAATCTTAATACTAAACATATAACATTCAAGCTAAAATATAACTTTAAAATACATTTCAGTCGTACAGTAGTTGTAGTTTCCAGTTAATATAAACAAATGTTCAATACTCTTAGGCATTCATTAATGTTTGAAGACAGCTACATCAACACAGTTATATTTTCCTTTGTCTCTGCCTTCCTTGTAGTCGTTGCCTCTATGGTGGCCCTGGTCCATGTAAGTATATTTGGTCATCCAGTAATGTAGAGAGGATACGTGTAACAAGGATTTTTTAAGGATAGGCTGTAAATGTTTAATGTATGCTTTCCACAGCCTGCAGTAACATACTCAATTTTTTTTAATTGAAATGGAAACCCATTCTTTTTCTCCTACAGACTGTAAGAGAACATTTCTGTAGGACAATTTCTAGATCTCTTAGGAATTAAATATATATACAGTATATTTCTGATTATCTGCGTGCGGTTTAACCGCGTTGCGGCTTATACGAGATCGGAGGAAAAATTAGCACCCTGAGCTTGCAAGCTGAGTTTAACACACAAATGTCCATCCTTGTCCCTGAAAATTATAGCTACCACCCGCGACACAATTGGCCTTGGGCGAGCGATCATACTAAATAATGTATAAAATGTGTATAATGTGTAAAATAATGTCTACGAAATTTTGTATTAAAGGCAATCTTGACTTTGGTCTTTTACATTATTAAATTTAAAGTTCAGTAAAGGTTATTAGGGCTTATTTTGCTTTCACTCTTGATTGTAACTATTTCCATAGTATTTTACATTATGGTTGATTTATCCGCGATATTGATAATACACGATCACTCAACCACCCATTACCACGGATAATCGTCCACAATTTTGAATGACCCCTAAAACCGTGATCAAGGGGTTGAGTTATGAACTTATATCATAGTCATTGGGCTTAACTATCACCTTGCGGGTCATGTGAATAGCTCACTTTTTCATAGCAAATTCGCTACTTAGTAATTTATTGAATTAAGTAATCTACATAAGGATGTAAAAATCCCATCATACAGCTCAAATTAAGGAAAACATTGAAACACTGAATAAACACTAAAAACTTAACAACAGGCTATTTGACACAAAGCCTGCTCACATTCCTGACACAAGGAGTGCTCACGTTCCTTCTGATAGCTAGCACTATAAGCGAACCGACGGAAAATTTCTCTGTGGGACGGGTCTAAACACCTCTAAACACCCTCTTTTCAACAACAATCTAGTTAGTTTTTATGTGTAGTATTTATATTTGAAGAGTATAATAGTAAAATACCCTAGATAGTTTAAAAAATCAATTTTTAAACAATTGTTTCTGTAAAGCACTCTGTGGGAAAACCATGGTTCTCCATTGCAGAACAGAAACCTGCTGAACCATGGTCATAAAATAATACCCCGCAGCAGCTCTCTTACAGTAAGCAAAACATTTTTCCGAGGGTTGGGAAGATCCCAGACTACAAATCCCCTCTTACCAACAGCAATTCTCACATGTACTGTGATATATATATATATATATATATATATATATATATATATATATATATATATATATATTTGTAGAGTAAAATGGTCAAAAACTCTACATAGTCTACAAGTTTATATTTCAAAAATGTTTTTCTGTTCAGCACTCCATGGCAAAGCCGCACTTCGGAGCAGAAAGATCCATGCAACCTTGGTCGTAAAATAATCTTGGAATTCCTCTGATGAAGAAGACACAGTGGATATAAATATCATTTAAAGAATAAATAGTACATTTATGATGTAGTACAGCATTTTGATGAGTTACAGTAGAACCCCTCTAATCCAACATTGGCTGGTCCGTCACTCCGCTTAGTCCGACCCATAGAACTAAATAAAAAATAATAGTTTGTGCTACTCACAGAGAGACGAGGTTCTCAAGCGGATTGAACAACTTTCCTGGAACCTCTTCCAACGGATTGTGTCCCAACAACCTAGAAGATAAAACAGATTCAATTATTGTGAAAATTTCTGAAACTGTGAAAAAGGAAAAGAACCAATTTAACTTTAAAAGTTAAAAGGAATCATAGAAACTTTTTACAAAAAAACCACAAGAAAAATATTTCTGTATATATAATCTTATTAACCCTTGACATCCTGGGTGAACTTTTTGTTACACTCATAGACTGCCTTTTTGAAAAAAAGATTTAAAATTATTTTTTACTGTTAGAAATCATTTTATGAATCTAATAAGTTATTTGAAATGTTAACTATGTAAATAATATTAAATCAAGTTTATTGAGTACATATAATAGATGTATAAAATAAAAAAAATTGGACATGGCGAAATCTGATGAAAAATGCAAACATTTTTCTAAAAACGTAATGATAAATATGACAAAATGTTTGGTTATTGGTATTTTTCTATTCCATAGGATATGATGAATATAAAAAATTTAAGATACTTATAAAAAATGTATTATCATTGAAATTGAGACAGTTGCTTTACAACTAATTTCAGCTTATAACATAGATCTACATTCATTGCAAACTTTTGTTGTACACTCGAGTCAAACATGTTTTTTACACCAATAGCAAACATCAGCAGTTTTCTTATCTTCTTCGGATCACATATGTAGTATGTCTTTCTTTTATTCAGTCTATCACAAACAGTGTCGGGTTTAAGCTTTTCTACTCCTAGTACTCGACGGATGTATACTCGAAAGATCATACATCAGCCTCGTGTTCTGCAAACGTTGCTACAATTGTGGTTTCACATCCAAGTGAATTCAATTCACTTAGAAAAGCATCCTCGTACCAGTTATCAAACATCACTTTGAAATCTGAGTCCAAAACACACACACACAATAGGCTGGGTCGTGAATCTATCGCATACCGTCCTGGGCCCGGTCTCACAGACCGCTGACGACAAGCAAATCTATAAATATCTATAAATATTACAACTGAAAGACAAGTGACAATAGGGATCGATTTCGGTGGTAGAGAGGGTCAACTACCAGGCTTGGCTGGAGTCATGGTCTTTTGAAATCCTTAAATTCAAATAAATAAATAACTCAAGCAGTCTGTGAGGCCGCACCCAGGATGTTGAGGGTTAACTTGTTTAGGTATGTATTATTAGGTTGTACAAAATATCCAGCCATTTTTGAATGGTAAAAATATGCCTTTCTAGCTATCCAGAAAATAGATTACATTTTCGTCTGTGTCCGCTAAAGGTGGGGTTATTGCGGCCATCTTGGTGTCAGAGTGTTACTCAACTCTGTCGGCATCTAATCATCCTAGTCAGAAGTTCATACTGCACTCCTTTGAGTTACTATGTCACTTTCAAATTTCTATGTTACCGTTTAGTTGAAAATACCACTGTGAGGTATGTGCAGTAATAAGGTTTATGAATGCAAAAAACTGTTCACTGATATTGGGAGCTTTGTGAAGTGTGAAGGGGATATTATCATTGAAGGTGGAGTGTGGCAGTGAGTCCTAAAATGAAAAAATGGCCAAATTAATGTTCCATGCATCATTCATCATTTCATGCAGCAACTGGCTACATCACCTGATTACGTGCTAACTCCACTCTTTCCTTATTTCACCTTCCTCATCCCGTTCTGGTCTGTGTATGAGATGACAGACTGAGAAACAGATATTGGAGTACCTAAAAGCAACTGCAACACTATCTATGAAACATGAGATGTACTTGCCAATTAAATTCATTACAGTTCGTCTCTTAATCCACCAGTCACCTCAATTGGCAAACTGGTAAAACACCGCACAACGCTGGCCATCTGATTGGGTGATTGGGTTGGACGTCAATTCCCTAACCAAGCTATATCTAATATAGCAAATTAGATTTAACTTAAAATATTCATAACAATAAAAGCTCGAAGATTAAATACAGTAAACCCTCGTTAATCTGGACTAATTGGGGCTCCAAGTCGTCCGGATTAACGAAAGTCCGGATTAAAACAAATAATCCTGAACGAAGAAAGACTGTGATTTTTGGGTACCCCTTGTATATTATGAAACACCTTTTGCAGATAAACTTAAATAGTACGTATATTCTGAATATAAAAATACATACTGTACAAACAGTACATACAGTAGTTACGTTTAAACAAAAATATACACTTGGTATTTACGTCCATACAAAAAATGAGACAACGAAAAGAGACAAAATTACTTTGAACATGAGGGTTGAGGTTTGTCCTCAAGTGACTGAACTGGTTTGAAGAAGAAGTTGAACTTCATTTGCCTTTCTTTTGTGTTAATGTCACAATTAAACAACGCAAATAAATCGTGCAGTGCAATTGACCTCTGTGGAGCAACTGACTGACAGCCTGCCGCCTGACACGAGCAGGAGAAACACAATCGTGTGACTGAGCTACTATTGGCTGACAGTAACCATGGCAACGGCACGTACGCCTTGCGCTGTGACCGCCCGCATTCGGCACACACACACTCACATCGCCGGGCGCAGTCGTACAGTGACGATCGCATGCTACTAATCAGCGTTTTGCGCATTAAAACTGCAATCCAATGGCTGTCCGGATTAAGGGAAGTCCGTATTAATGGGGTACGGATTAACGAGGGTTTACTGTATGTCCGCCTTGTTTGAACATACATTAAGTTAAATTTTCTGTGCAATAGAGATACTGGATTGACAGTATACCATATTTTATCTCTAAGCCAACTACACACTGTATTCTTCACTTTATTTTTACTTTAATCTTGCCCAGTTTATACACTTACAGCTTATCCAGTGAATGTAGATAACGGAAGATATTTTCATCAATAAAGTGCAGACAGTTGTGGGCCAGGTCTCTGAAAAAAATTAGTAGAAAATTAGTATCAAAATTGTTTAGTAAATTTTACCAATACACTATTGACTTGTAATGTTTTACATAGAGATATACATTGAACCTTGTAAATTAAAAACGTTGAAGGAAAGGCCCTCCTATGTTGGAATTCAATTCATGTAGCAATACATCATCAGGCAGCACCAGACAATGACAAAAATTAATATAAACTTTAAAATATTTTACCAACCAATCAATATTATAACACAGACTAATATTGTCATAACAATACATATGATACAATATTTTTATTTCTTATATATTATTAAGTAACAGAAGGAGTACTAATAGGGATATGGCTGTCGGGACAGGCACGACTTCACTGGAATAACCATGTCGACAAAGACGTGAGAAGATTGAGAGCTGAAGTCTGCTTTATGTAAGATCATTATTAGTGAAGCCAAAATCTACTGAGGTTTAAATGACTTAAAATGTATACATAGATAAGGTATACATTATTAAGTAGCCGAAGATTCATGTACTTTTTGTCTGTATAATAGATTAAAAATTATAATTTGATTTGAATGAATTAACACTAGTCTAGACTTCAACTTCCACCCAGTCATGTTCCTTCTACAGCACTGTGCTTGTGCTGAGTCTTAAATTTACATATAATGTGTATTTTTTCACAATGGTGGCATTAGTCTGTGCTCGTGAATTTATAACTTTTAACTTTATAACTTTTATGGAATATAAATATTTACTTTTTCAGTAAGGTTACTTAATTTATTTATTTCAGCTGAAAATCTTGTAGACAAGCATAACGGAGTCAGCAAACCTAACCTTTATAGAACGGCTATACTAACGTCAGAGCCGCGCGCACAGATTTAAGTCGCGTTTATACGAGGCCAGTAGGCGGGCAGGTTACTTGAAGCAGGTAACCTGAAACAAGTAACCTTCCCTGATGAACGACCAAGTTCGTAAATCACAGGCAAGTTGCGTGTCATCCTGTTTGGCAGGTCGACTTGCACAAGGAGTAGACAACCTGCCCCCCCACCACTTAAAAACAGACCTGCTACCCAGCCTGCCTTGCACTGACGCTATGTGGACAACTTAGTCTGTCGAGCAGAGCAAGTGAGCTAATATTGTGACGAACAGTAACAGAGCTGTAGCATGTTTGTTCACTTTTTAATTTTTGTTTACATTTTATATTGTGTAATACTGAACTAATTAAATGGCTCCATGTTGGTCTGAAGAGATGAGAATTATGTACTTGAACTTGATAAGGACCGACCTCGCTTTTGGGACCAGTTTTCTAAACTGAACAAAAACAAGAATGCACGCGAAACAGACTTCGGTGAAGTTTCCGCTATAAAAATTGAAGGGCTTGGAATGTTTGAGGCTAAATCTAAAATAAAAGCAATACTTACTTACTTAGTTACTCAGGTAAAATGGCTAAAACAGTGAAAAGTGCAAAATCAGGTATAATTTCTTGTACGTCATCATAAGATAATGCAGAAAATGCACTTTCTGTCATATTCTACACCAAACACTGGCTCGTCACAACCCAAGTCGTGTGGACAGGATCACCGGCAAGTCCCCGGTAGAGTAACTTGTCTTATGTAAAAAAATCTATTTATACTCTTTCTTGACCAGGTTTACATCTATGGTCAATGTTTGAGTCTTAATTCCAGCCTGCAGACAGCTCCTTAGTGAACTGAAACTATTTAATACTATAACAGCTTTTAGATTATTTATATGTACGCATGTAAAATATAAATTATTATTAGCGAATTGCCTATGAAAGAGTTAACTCTTCCATATTCACATGACTCGCATGGTGAGAGTTAAGCCCGGGACCATGATAGAAGTTCGTAACTCAACCCCCTGAACACGTTTTGGGGGGTCATTCAAAATTATATATGAGCATATTGTCTGATTATAATAAAAATTGGGGGAGTTATTCCTTTCTGTAATATCTTGGATGAGTTTGTTGGGCAGCACAATCGGACTACATTAATTACCATACCACACAGAGCCAATATGACAAAAGACCTCCTCAAAAAGTTTAAATGGGAAGTTTTTAAACATCCACCGTACAGACCGAACCTAGCATTAAGTGGTTAACACCTGTTCCGAATACTGAAGTCATGGTTAGGGGGGCAGAACTTCGCTACTAACAAAGAACTTCAGGATGCCAGCAAAACATTTCTGTCCTTACTGCTGCAACTTTCTTTGAGGAAGGCTTAGAAAAGCTTATGTCACAGTGTGTGACAAGTACCTCAACTGTTTGAGCAATTATGTAGAAAAAAGTGAAGACTTTACTGTGCTTTTGGTGATAAAATTATTATTTTCTATGAATTGTTCTTTTATTTACAGCATATCCAAGGATGAAAAAAACAGCCCTCGTATTTAATCGTAATCCGGTGGCTAATTTAATATCATAAGTTTGCTATCTCAATTTCACTATTTCAAAGGACGTAGATTAAGTATCAACTACTCACAAATAGTCAAGTTTCCTCAGATTATAGAATGAGCCCTCTTCAATGTGCTGGATGATATTGTTGCTCAGATCTCTGGAAACATAATCAGCTGGTGAAACTCTCTTAAAACGCCCTCAGTAAACTTTCCTTGAAAAATAATTAAGAAACGTAACTGATTAGATTAGATTATTGAAATGGGGACCATACCACAAGGTAGGTATTTTAAGCTAAGTATGAATGAGGATGAAGTGTAAGGTGATTGTGGCGCGATCTTGTAGTCTTGTTACTGACTAAGGCTGACATGTCCCTTAGACGAAACTGTTAATTAATAGCCCAACAGCCGATGGCAACTAAAAAAAAACCACAAGTTATGAACCCTTTCAGTGCCAGAGTGTTGATGCTCCCCATGAGCGTGTGCAAGATAAATGCCTGTTAAAATGAGCTTTTTAAAGCTGTTTAGAGAAAAACTCTGTCATGTGTTTTAGATTTATTGATGAAAATGGATACTTTTGGTTTTGTTTTGTTCATAAATAAGTTTGGTAAATGTAACAGATAAAATAAATATACTTAATATTTTTATTCATAAAATAAATTATGAAAAACGATTACTTATTTTATAATGAATTTTTCAGTTTGAAGTAAAAAAATTGCCAGTAGAAAATTCCTCATGCTTAAAATTGAGTATTTTTGTTGAACTATACTTAGTTTTGTACATAAATGCAAAAAGTTTGAACATTTATCTTCAAAAATAAAGTTTTTGTGATTATTTTAGAAAATATCGTGAGTTTTGGTTTTTCCATAAGTTACTGAAACTATTAATCACACTTGAAAATATTTTACATTAGACATGGAATTTGAACTTGTTCTATAGCTGAGTAAATGAATAAAATGATTCAAACTATTCTGATTATTACTTTTAAGAGTTTCTGATTATCAGGATCAAAATCTGGATCACTGTCCATGTTGTCAAAGCCTAAACTTGACAACTCATCACTCCCACTCAAATTACTCATGGAAAAATTACTATCACCTTTTTAACACTCTAAGAATTGTTTTATCATTGACAGGTGAATCAATACACTTAATTTACAAAAGAAACTAAACAAACAATAATAATAACCTCCAACTTCTTAAGTCTCACTGCTAAACGGCTGAAGTAATGGGAAAACAACAAAAGTTGAACTGAATGGACTGCATCAAAAACTTTGTCAAATTACAAATAATTATATTTAATGTGAATCTTATAACCTAAACACAAATTATAAAAATTTTTTTTAAAAAAAATGAAGCACTTTACTGTGCTTTGGTAAAAAAAAAAATTTATTTTGAGTATGTAAAAATAATTTATTTTTGGACGTCCGTATACAGACGCTGGATCCTTGCACGTTAGCCGACGTCCCCGTATATACGTGACGTTGGCACTGAAGGGTAAATGTGGAATCTGAACCACAGCCTCTGAATTATGAATTGGTATAGTTATGAGCATGGTCTTTGTGGATTAATGTAGTATTCAATAGTACAGACGTTAATCCACACAAGAGAACACTACACTCACCGACCATCGCTCACAACTATCCACAATTCGTGACCTCCAAGTAGCTGGATTACAGGACGACTCCACTGCCCCAGTAAGATATTCCCTAATAGCAAATATTATATTTTTCATCACAAGAACTAATAACAGGCGTTTTTTGGTATGAGCACAAGTTTAATAGCTGAGGCTGTTAAATGTGCGAGTATTTATTAAAAAGCTAATTTTTGGCTGTGCGATGAACTATATTTGCAAATAAAGTGAAACCAACTCGTAAAACATAAATTATTACTTGATTTAGTATCGATAGTTGTTGACCATTTTGAACGCTTTAGACAAAATCTCTAAAAAAAATTATCATAATAATAGGTTTAGTCCTAGGAAGAAAAATAACAACTTTTACTCCTCAATACATGTATCTAAAACAGATGTTTTTGAAGAAGTATGATAAAAAAGATTTTACTGTTTATAGCTCAAAGTAACCCCTAAATTTTTTCTGACTGTTTTATTGTCCTTCAGAGGCTACAATTTGGCACAACAAAATGGAGTTGTGACAATATTGGTAAGTCTTTTGGCTATTTAAAGTGAATATCTTCCCTTGCACCTTTGTTTCTTCCTTGTCTCTTTATGTTTTATCATTGTTCCTTTTTATGTGTCGATGTGTGTGGTGCTTTATATCTCTAACGATGAGTCCGTAACGGATAAAACTTCTCTGCAGGAACAATAGATGCCGTTTAAGCAAAATATGTAGTGGAGAAACCTATATGAGAACTGTGATAAGACGTAAGTTGATTGATCTTAGAAATACAATTCAGGTCTAAAATAATGGATTTTATTAGAATTTTTAATACAACTTTATGCTGCATTTCAGGATAATCCAAACAATTTGGTAATACGAACAAGTTCAGTTCCAATTAGTTCGGATTACCAGTACTCTGGTGAACCTTTAGATTACCTTTTGAAATGGCAACCTATCTATGTAGGTATTTTAAGCCAAGTATGAACAAGAAATGAGTGTAAGATGATTGTGGCACAATTTTCCTGACCAACGCTGACATGTTTCTTAGACGTCTTATCTAAGGACTGTTAATTTAATAGCCCAACAGCCCTATGTCATCTAAAGGAACTACAATTATAATGTAGGATCTGAACCACTGCCTCAAAATTACAAACTGGTCTAATTACGACATGGACTAATTAAATAGCTGTCTAGAGCCCTACATTGACTTTTAGATAATTTTGATTTAAAAAAGTTTACATTACATTTCAGATAACCTAAACATACATACGTGACATCTAGAGTGCTTACAGCTCAGACAACTCAGGTAGAAGGTGAAATGTGTCGTTCCTCACAATCTTTATTCTGTTTTGAGCAATGTTTCTGCAACAATAAATAATGCATTAACTTTTCCAATTTAAATGTGATGACTCAAGCTTGAGGGGGCTACACTAATCGAAAAACTTAAGCACCACTTAATTAATTAACACTACAGACCTTTTTCCATAAAAATTACAATGTTTAACCCTAGAAATGGCAAAGTCGTAGTTCACGACGCATTTACAAATTCAATAAGAAGTGGCAGGTGGAGGCATCTGTCGTCAGTTTAGTGAACTTGTTAGACACTAGCACCTACGTGACCATGTTGCCCTCGGGGAGCAAGTAACTGAACCTGCTCACAGAGTGCTTTATTCTGTTTTGAGCAATGTTTCTGCAACAATAAATTATCCATTGACTTCACATATTTAAATGTGATGATTTCAACTTGAGGGGGCTACACTAAACCAAAAACTTCAGAACCACTTAATTGACCGTTTTCCAGAAAATTACAATGTTTAATAATGTAATGAATTTGTACTTTTCAAATACATTTCACTTCACCAAAAATAACCTACACGTAATTCAACCCTCCAGCTACCCATCATTTCACTCTGGAAGGCCACCTCATTTTTGGCCATTTTGCAGGTTTGTTTAAAAAAACATAACAATTTTGGATACAATGCAAAGTATAACATATTATAAATTTTCTGTTCAGTATAAAACAGGCTACAAGAAAATAATAAAAATTACAAACTCACATGCAACAAAAAAAATTAATGTAAAAAAAAAAGTTTTTATAAAAAACATTTTGTTCATCATGTTTGCACTCCCTCAAATTGCTCAAATAATTTTTTTATAAAAATCTGAAATAGCCATTTTGCTTGAAACTTCATAACGAATAAGAATATATATACTTATATAGCTAGGTAAAAAGAAATAAATGCTATTATAGATAATTCACGTAAAATACAACGAAACACTAACCCGAGAGCACGTCTCTAACACAACGTAAAGCATACGGCTTGGACAGTTGTTGGCGCAACGTCGTAACACCCGTAACTAAATGTAATCATACCATGTAATGCATAGAGTATGAAAATTGCAAATAATATTAAGGACGAAGATTATAATCTCCTCTTTACAATGATATATATATAAGTACATTTGCGATGTATCGTGAGCAGCTACAAAACACAGATTAAGTCGTGCCGGTTTTATCGCCGGATTCCGGCGAATGGCAGTCTAGGGGATGTAAAAATTCGCCGAGATCCGGCCAATGGCAGTCTAGGGGATGTAAAAATTCGCTGGGATCCGGCGAATGGCAGTTGGAGGGTTAAGACTGAAAAATTCGTAAGTTCATCCATGAAACAATAGACATATTGACAATCTGTTAAATAGCTAAATCCCACAAAAACTACAGTATGACGGTTGGGGTAAAAAAATATATACAGCAATACAGGCTTCATTAGCTGAATTTCTTGTTTAGACTGAATAAAACGGCACGGAGGATTATCCTTTAGAAGTGGGGGATTTTTTAGGGGAAAACCATATAGCGTTAGAGTAAAGTACCGTTAAGTATTTTCAAATGGGTAAAGTACCCATTTTAACCAATAGCCAAATTTTTCCAATGTAATTTGGTTTTAATGCAATATTTTACCTATTTTTATATACCCAGTAGAGCTTTGAAAGACTAATAAAAAGTTAAGATTGCTTATGAAATAAGTTTATGACCCAAAAACGATTATGTATTTCTTAAATTAATACTGGCAAAATTATAGTTTTATACTTACAGCATTTTCAGTGAGGGAAGGAATGGGAAGACCTCTTGTTCTAGGGTGATCTTGTTGTTCACTAACTCCCTGAAACAAAAGACTTTATAAATTATGGGTAGCAGATTGAAAACCATACTTAGTCTATTATAGTGCATAAATTAACTACAGAAAGTAACTATGTGTACAATACATTTCAAACAATGTGATATTTTTACAATTTTGGTAACACAAAAGTTACTAGACAATCTTTCATTCTATTGCGGATCTGACCACAATGTGCTTATTATATTGCTAATACTCTGGTTAAGTAAAACTCAACTTTTTTGTTACTACAGTAAACCCTCTCATATCCGGATCTCTCATATCCGGACCCTCCGATATCCGGACGTGATTTTGAAAGAATGCAAAAAATTAAAATTACTCTAGGAGGTCAATGTTTGTTAAACCAGTACTAGCGAATGATGTTTGTAGGCCGGTTAGTAGCGCGCTGATCGCCGAACGCGGGGTTGAAGCCATGTGGACAGCGGTAATGTTCAAAAGCGGAATGGGGAAACAATGAGTCACCCTAGTCCCTAGTGCCTGAGGCTCTAGCACTACTGTCTGTATTCTGTGCTATCTGGTGCAAGGTCACTGACTTAAGAAACAATAAACATCCCCACCCCACCTGTCCATACCTACCCTAATAGCCAAGCCAACGCATCACGTGTACTGTAGTGACAACACCTGCCTCTGTGGTCAGTGTCGCCTTTGTTTTGCTTCAGTGACCTTGTCTTTCTTGTAACGGTTTGTTTTAGTTTTGGGTAGGAATAAGTTATTATGGCCGGAAAAAGAAAAAGGGTTGTCATTACGATGGAGGAAAAATTGTATTACTCTAGTCCTATACCACTTTGTACTCTTATTACGTGATTTTTTTGAGTTTTGATATTATTAAAGTGTTTTTTTTATTTAATATTAAAGGGATGTTTTATTCCCCTCTCATATCCGGATTTTTTGCTATCCGGATCGGCCGTCGCCACATTAGTCCGGATATGAGAGGGTTACTGTAATTAAATAACATCAAAAAAATACCCACCCGCTTCATTTTGTGACTGCTACTTTAGTTCCAAACACACATTTATGACAATAAACATAACCAGGTCAGATTGATCATCAAAATAAATCATCAATTCGAGTCAACTTGTATTGTGTTAGTAACTCGAGTCATCATTTTAAGAAACACGGGTTA
The DNA here is from genome assembly GCA_023375725.1 of Nephotettix cincticeps. NCBI lineage: Eukaryota > Metazoa > Arthropoda > Insecta > Hemiptera > Cicadellidae > Nephotettix > Nephotettix cincticeps. The sequence goes on along the minus strand of CM041788.1, from coordinate 8,919,975 downwards.
TGGACGAGTATGGATTAGGAACAGTTAAATGTACTAAAGATGATCAAGATACGATTATTTTATTTTTCCGAAAAACGATTAGGCTAAAGGAATTCGTTGACTTACAGCCACGTCAGATTTGTTAGGTCTTTCCAAGTCATCATGTTTAGGAACTCCAGTTTGTTGTGCTGCAGAAACACCCATCTTAAGTTGCTTAATCCGCAAAACAAACAGGCAGGTAGATACACTATCTCATTTCTATGTAAATACCTGGAAATTGTAAACTAGAATTAATTAATTTTCTCTTGAACATATTACGTAAAAGTTATAAAAAGAAAACTTAAATTTACAATGAAAAATATTCCAAGGTATATATTTTTACCCTGTAAACCTATGAAATCTTTTTATTGACGATTTACATGTGTAACTTGATTCATTATGTGTTCTTTTGAATTTAATTCTCATGTCTTAATACCTCAAACAGTTTAAATACACAAATGCCTACTCTATACCCTTGAACAGTTTTTTAACTGAATTTAATTTCATTTATTTTTTTAGTAAATTAAAGAAAAAGTACTCAGTTGGTTGGAAATTTACATGGCAATTGGCAAAATATAATAAATATCTAAGATAAGAAACTCCCTAACTTCAATTAATTAATATCACCCCAACCCTAACTTAAAAATATATCAAGTGAAGGTATATATTTTGTAATGTCAAATTAAAGATCATGTGAAAAGAGATTTCATAGATTAAAATTTATAATCACATAGAATGTCATAAAGCTGTCACTTTGATAAAATTATATGCAGGTTTTTCTCACCTTAATAAATAATGTTTTTATTAAAACTAATTTTATTTATTAATATTATATTAATAGGTACGCTACTGATCATATATGCATCTCTCCAGACTTTATCATAAAACCAAGGACAGTGGTATTTATTAAAGACAGACCAAGAGTCACTGGAGGGACTAGGGGGTGATAGTCTTCCGACGAGGACCCTCCGACGTCTCAAAGATTAATTCCCTGTCCCTCAAATAGCTTCGGATGATCCGAAGCAGATATTCAGGAACGTGGAACATTTCCTCCAAAGAACTCAAAATGACGGACCAGCTTGCACTGTTGAACACGTTTCTCACGTCTAAGGTGACGAGCAACGTGATACAGCGAAAGTAATGTTTTCGTCGCTGAGCGTTTCTGGCAGCACCTACAACCTCCTGAATTACTCCGATGGTAGAACGACCTTTCCTGAATCCGTGCTGCCTGTCTGACAGCCCACCGGCAGCATCGCCCGCAGACAATAGACGGGGCTTTATCAGTCTTTCAAAAAGTTTTCCGGCTGTGTCCAACATACACAAGGGTCGAAATGCAGAGGGAGTGCTTGGTGATAGCTCCTTGCCCTTGCTAATCAATGTCAGGCGTTGGAGCTTCCATCTGCGACAGAAAACTCCCTCGAGAAGACTACGATTGTACATGTTCAAAAGAAGAGAAGGGCAGATACCAGCAACAACCCTGAGCACCTCAGTCGGAACACCATCCGGACCAGGAACACTGCCAACACGCATTGACTTGACCTCCACACACAACTCCGCTTCCGTGAACAAAGGAACTTCCGGAATCGCCTCCGCATACTGCTCAACCGCTCTGCAGGGGTGATCGGGAAAGAGGGAATTAACGATGTTTTCCATCGTTGGTGGGTCGAAGACAGGGCACGCTGTTTTAGCACAAAGCTTACGCATAACGAGTCTGTATCTGAGGCCCCAGGGATCAAGGTTAACGTCCCTCCTCAGTTCTTCCCACTTCTCCCTCTTGCTGCGGCGGATAGCTCTCTTCAGGGTAATTCTTGCCTCCCAGAATTCCAGAGCAGCTGAAGCAGCAGCATCAAAGCCTCTCCTCCTGGCTCTGACCAACCTCCGTCTGCAGCGGAGACAAGCTCTTCTCTACGTCGCGATCTCGTTCGTCCACCAGTACTTTGGCTTTCGTGCCAAACGAGAGGTGTTCTTCCTTGGCATGGAAGAGTCACAGGCATGGTGAATGAGGCGCATGGTTGCCTCAGCCAATTCCTCAGCCTGAAAATCGAGCAGTAGTACGTCATCTTTACCTCATTGATACTTGCAGCTGCAGCAGCAGCATTGAGTTTGGCGACATTCCATCTCACTGGACGGCTGGGTCGCTCAGGAATGGCGGGATGACAGCCTGAGTTCACATCAAAGAGGATATGCTGATGATTGCTGCCTGTGAAATCTTCGACGACTCTCCAGCCAGATATCGACGCGAGAAGAGCCTCCGAAACGAAGGTAATTTCAGGGATTGTTTCTCTGTAGCCTAGCCTCCTGAAAGTGGAAGTGGAACCAACATTGGCAACGTGAAGTCCGGTTCTGGAGGCGAGCTCAAGGACTTTTCTGCCTCTGGTGTCGGTTTCTGGCATATCCTACTCAACGGCCCTGGCATTGAAATCACCAGCAACAATGAACTTGCCACCAGCGCTCACCAGAAGGTCTTCCAGGGCATCCAGCTTTGCCTGAAATGCCAGCATAGGGTCGTTCGGAGTCAGGTAGACGCTCACAACAGTGAAGCCCCCACTCTTCACCAAAACAAAACCTCGACCGGCCCCGCTGTCAAGAACATGGAAGTTCCGGGGGTCTGGAATCCAGATGGCTGCCGTACCTAGGGCGTCCCGAAACCAACCAGAACCATCTCTCTCGCAGTACTGCTCAGAAATAATGAGAAAGTCCACTTTCCACTCTCTCGAGTGTTGGGATAGCAGGTCGTTTGCCAGGATGCTCCTATGGAGGTTCCCTTGTAAAATTTTCATTTTTTTTCTACAGCCTCTTACGGGATTTTTCCAGCTCCTCTCGGAAGACCCGACAGTTTCTGGTACCAGGAACGTGATTCAGAGACTGAAAATTCCGTTCCTGGCAGAGGAAACACCTAGATGGAGCAGTGCAGGTGGACTTTACGTGACCACTCACCCCACAGTTGATGCACAAGCCGGCCGCCCTGCGATCAGTCCAGAACTAGAAGCCTGGTGACGGCCATACCCAAAGCACCTGAAACACCTGACCACCATAGTGCGAAGTCGGACCTGACCGAGCACCCGCCCAACCTTTAGCCTCCCACGCCGAAGCAGGTCTGTAGCGCCATGACACCCCAGCTCAACAACGGCGAGCTTCTGTCCCCACCCGTTCTCTGCTCCAACGAACACTTTAGCGCTCTGGGCCAAATCCCCCAATGCCGACTTCAAGGCCTCGGTGACCTCTTCCGCAGTGGTGAAGCAGTCCAGATCTCGAACCTCGATCGACATACGGTGCTCCAGGTTCCGCACCACCGCATCCTCGCCTACCGCGGATCTGACCGCGTCTTCAAAGGCCGTCTTGTCTTTGGTTCCACTACCAAGTTCCAGCAGGATGCCACCAGTTCTTGTCTTCCTCACCGAACGGACAACAGTACCCGTCTGTTCAGGATTTACTTTTTGTTGAATCCCCCTGAGTACCTCGTTGAAAGAGCGTCCCTGAGCTGGCTTAATAAGAACAGCGTCAGGTTTCCTCGATGGAGCCTTGGACGGTCTAGGAGTTTCGGGCTTAGTCCTACTTGGAGTCTGACCAGTAGGAGGAACGGCTGGGTAGGCCTGAGAACGTTCCCAGCGTTTCTCATCTCGCTTCCTTCTGCGCTTCTCTCTCCTGTTGAGGACAGTTCGAAAGCCTGAATCGCCCCGATTTTCCTCCCTTGCTTCCTGGGTTGGGTAAACCCATATGGCGCATAAATGTGTCGAAGATATGTGTACATATCAGATTTCGTATGACTGCAGTAGCAAACACGTTTAAAAACTAAAGTATAGGATGATCATAATTTCAAGACATAACAAACACCTCTTGGGGAGATAGCTTTGATGTTATAATTTTACTACCTTCCAACTCACTACCAACACTAAATTTAAATTTCATATTTCTCTTACTTACTTAAGATAGATATTGCAACTTAAAAACCCTACTTAATTCATGATTATAGTTTATAGTTAAAAAATATTTTAGTGTTTTTTTTAATTTTGGCACTTTTTACTTTTATTTAAATAAAAATTTATTATAAACCTGTGAGGTGGATTTAAGGACAGTGACTCACCACAATGACAATAGGCTAACCAGAAGTTCATAATCCAAAATAAATCGCATATATGCCAATAAGTGACTATAAATATTTTTAGGTACTTACAGATTCTTGAGGCTATTCTGATTATGAAACACTTTATCAGGTATCCTTTGTAACTTGTTTCCTTCCAATTGGCTGAAATTTGTTGAAAAGCAAATTAAAATTAATTTTCATTAGGGGTCTATTAACTGTAACAGAACTATTATAACCCTAACAAATTTGTAATTAAGTTAAGGCTATCTAGAAATTTTGGACATCTTAAACCAGTACTTTTGTTGTCCTTCAATAAGCAAAATAAAATTAGCCATTTAAGCAATTTTTTACTAAAATAACTCACACAGTATGTATTAATAAAAAATGTTTGTCTTAACCTTATACTATAGAAGATAAAGTATTAGCTTATCCTTTCACCCACATCCATTTAACTTAACTGACCTGCAGGCACAATATTTAGTGCTACCTACTTTTTTTCTGGAAGGAGTTATTTTATTTATTTAAAATAAATATATCAACACAATACTAGTGATCCATAGTGGTTGTCATCCAAGTTTACCATCCACTGATCTTTGGTCTAACCATTTGCCTAGTTAGCTAGACAAACTGCATTTTTGACATAAACAGCAAAAGTTCCTTTTAAAAACATCACCTCTAGCTCTTTGCTGAAAAATTTATCCCATTAGGTAGCCAAAAGACTCACAGTGTGGTTGGCCATCCGACCAATTAGGAAAACGATTGATTGTATTCTGTCACTATAACCAGTGGATCAGGTCAATAAGGTTCATAGTGCATAAGGTTAAATGTGAATTTACCTATCTTCTATAGTTAATTTCCATTTCAGTATGTAACCAAACTCAATGTAAAAGATTTTAGTGACAAAAGTAGCCTACCAAAGCGGAAGTAAATTGTTGGATATTCGATGGATTCCCATTTCAAAAGTTGTTAGCGTAATTTGTTCCTAATATTCTGATCTTTATGTATGGTAATAGTTCAATAAATGGAGGGAAGTATTATTACAGCACTAATTTACTACATGCCATTTTCTGGAGAATGCATCGTCAGTGAGAGTGATGGAATTGTTTGCCAAGTTCCTGTAACAGTTACGTTAAAAATTAAAAAAATCAATTCGACTCTTGAGTTACAGTACATAAAGCAAATGCAAATTAGTTTAATGTTAATAATTAATATTCATTTGCAATCTATGAACACTCATATTTAATTTATTGATTCTAAAAACTTATAAATAGGACTCAGTCATAAAAAGGTAAATTTTAAAATGTGAATAAAATACCTGATACCTTTTAGTTAGATTATAACCAAAAATAGATCCCTGCAACTGTAAACAGGAACCATGCAGCTTAAACATTTTTAAAATGTTGGGAGAAAATAATTAGACAGGATATATGGGGGGGTGGGAAGTCGTCAATCTTGCCCAGGGTGGCAATGTTTCTATAGAGTATTAAATAATCCTTAATTACAGAATCAAATAAGGCTGCTATGAGCTTCTCAATTAGATCAACAACTATTTTGTCAACTTACAGTTTGGTAACATTTTGTGAAACATTCTGTGGCACCGATGTCAAACCTCTTTCAGTACACAAGAGGACAGTGTCATACCCACAATTGCATTCTGGAGGGTATAGATCTAAATCTGAAAAAATTAACACACGTAAGTTATAAGTTTTGCATGCAATGTAAAATATCTATTAGAATTTTTTAAAGCTATTGTCAGTTTTTCCTTAGCAGAATAAAGAACAACTAGCGTACCTGGCGCACGAAATCGTGCGCTGTCAAGGAGACAATCTGTCCACCAATAACTATGTTTAGAAACTAACTTTAGATTTTCCCAACAGATTTTCATTTTGGTTATGTTTTGGTTTTGTGCAAATAAAAACTGGTGTTTTATTGCCAGCTGTACGATGATGTCTTCATTAAATTAAAAAAGAAAGAACCATGTTTAACTGTCAGATTTGATTTGTTTATTTAAACCACTTCCTTAAATAAACAGCAGATTTCTCGATTGTCGGTGTTTACCTCCATATTAAGTTTATGGGGAAAATCGCGACTTTGACCCCATTATTTTCCATGTCCACGGTGAATTTAAAAAATTTTTTTAATTGATGGCAAAACTACATGCTAAGACCTTTATAACGACACCTTGGACATGGGATTGGTAGCACTACCGCTCCAAAACAATTATCACAAAAATAGGCCTAGTGTATTAAATATATGATATTCGGAAAGGATCATTCATTGGTATTACCAATCATTGGAAAGTTGCCTTCTAACTCTGGAAAAAGAGTTAAAAACCGTTTCAATATTGAAATTGAAGATATGTATTGTTAAACTCTTGATAACTCTCAGTGGGATGCAAACACTGACTATAAACACAGAACACTGATTTTCAGAGCAATCTTATGGGGAAAAATTTCATGAGTGAGGCGAAGCCGAGGACAAGAATGATAATTGGAGCAAGTGGCGTAAAATCAATCTTGGTACAAGTCATGAACGATACTTTTAACCAAAACTCAAAATTGACAAACATCAGAATAATAGACCATGGTAAACTTTTTTAAGTTTATCAATTTTGTAATATTTTTATTAATTGTATCAATATTTGTATTAATTTGAATTTTATTTGTATCAATTTTAAATATTTTGTTCATCAATTAACATTTTTATGGGAAAGTAAATGGGTTAACCCAGACATGTGCAACAAATTAAGAATTAAAAGTTCAAGGTTATGTTGAAAGTACAAGTAAAACACGTCTTGTGCATATTTATGACTACATTTAAATATTGTTAAACTGTGAAAAAGCCTTATTTAAATAATAAAAATAATTTGTATAGATACGCTAGTGCGTCTAGTGGGCAAATAGTGAACTAACTGAGGGCTAAGGAAAGATTTGCTTTTAGCTTCCTGGAAAATAGCTAATATCTATGAGGAGTGATGAAAAAATATTTATCTTGATTTTGAGATATTGCAACTATATATCTCTTTATTCAGTGAAATATCTTTAGTTGATTTAATTATTATACAATTCTTATGGAAGTTCCTTTAACTTCCCTGCTTATAAACACATTTTAATCAAATTCAAAATTGGTACTGCATGAACAATTGTTGATATACTTTTGTTTTTCGTTATCATCACAAATAATTCATAAATAAATGTAAATTTGTTGAGTCCACAGGTGTGTTGCTATGAAGGCATTAATTAATATTATATGTCTCAAAGGAGCCTACAATGCAGCCCAACAGACTTTCAAACAAGATTTAGTCTCCTTGCTCCTAGATATACCCTTGAGAATAGAAAACCTTCTTTCACTATCATATAAAACAAAATTTGTTTCAAAATAAATACTTACTGCAATGTGAGGATCCCTCGCTTCGTTTTAGATTGCCAAAAAATTCATCATGATATCCATGAGTATCAGCTGGAAAAATGAGATAAGTTACATGAAAAGGGGCTTTATCTTAATATTTATATATCTTAAGAGGAAGTATATATATATATATATTTGTATGTTGCCAATAGACTCCAGAACCGCTCAAAAGATTGTAATGAACATTTCAGGCATTATTTATTAAGCATTATGATCTTCAAGGATGGTTTCGGTGAAGTCTGGTGCAAATCTGTCTAAAGGACTCCGCCACAGAGGACATAAAAGGGTGCAGTGTCAAGTTTTATAAATTTAGTGATTCCAAATTAACAGCTGTGATTAAATAGTTTGAAAGTTTCTTTAAATTGTCATTTTATTGTTTGATTGCAAATAATTAGCAATGTACCTTACTACCCAATTCTGTCTGAAACATCCATTATTCATTAATGTAAAACTATAAAGCAAATATGTACTGTACAAAATGAAAAGGTGTTATTGCCTCTTTATTATTTTACAGTTTTTGGGGACTATGTATTATAATTAAAAATAACATATTTATATGTTGGTCAAATAAAAAAAATAATTAAAATACAAATGTCTAAACATAATTTCTGACTAACTTTAACTGTAACAGTGGCAATCTTTTTAGCTTTAACTGTAACATAAAAAAATTATTTTGTATCTTCTTAAAATATTAGGTATAAAAAAACACAAAGCATGCCTCCCCTTATAACCGCTAACCACAAAAGCAATACTAGGTGTCTACTGCAATCCCAATTAAGCCTAAAAATGTTGTCAACTTCCAACCAAGCCGGCCACTATTTATTTAAGGTGGGACCCCCTCTCCACTATACCACACATTTTCAAGCCAAATAGGGATTGCTCATGGTCGGGATTCAAACCCTAGCACTGGCACATGGCTGCACTCGTCAGTGTAGCGCTCTGACCGGTTCAACCACCATGTCTAGTCATAGACCATCCTCATAATTAGGCTGATTCATAATTTAGAGTAATTCAAATTCCACGTTAAACTGTAGGTCCCTTAGTTGCCATTGACTTACCATTACTTACTTCGACTTAGTGCCGGGCTACTAATTAACAGTCCTGTCTAAGGAACATGTCAGCCTTAGTCAGTAACAAGACTAAAAGATTGTGCACCAAGATTTTAGCTTAAAATACCTTACCTTGGACAGGTTACCATTTTAGTAACTAACTAACTTGTTCATTACATTTCAATACTTTTAAGATGGCTAATGCAATGTATACTTTGTTAATTCGGCTGAATAAAGACTTATGACTTATTTATTGTTGATCAGATCTAAGTATCATCAGAAAAAAATTATATTTAAAAAAATATAACCTCACTAATATTAAGTTCAACATGCAGATTGCTCTGAGGTACGCACCACAGTTGAGGGTGTTCTCATCATCGCCCATTGGGCAATCTACGTGCTGGTTGCAGATGAAATGTTGCGGAACACACAAAGAGGCGTTCCGACAGAGGAACGCTCCCTCTGGACATGAGTCTGGACCTGCTCAATAAAATAATTCGTATTAGATCGACATGGAAGAAATAACCAGACGTTGGTTCCTTATGATAGATTCAATAATCAAAAGTTTATTTGTCTTTACTCTGTACGTGCAATCGACATAGTCATATAACAGGTATTAAACGTAGGCATTTAAACCTAAACATTTGAACACTAAATTAATTTGTATTTTTCACGTTTTTTAAGTGTGAACTACCCTTAAAAATAAAAAATTCAAAAAAATGAAAAAACACATGGACTACTGAACTACCCAAATTTCATTTAAATCGGACCAACAGGGTAGGCTGTGGCTCTAAACACATCCAGACATACACACAAACACAAATAGACGGACAGACATCACGACAAAACCCACTTTTTTGGATTCAGGGGACCCCAAAACAGATATCCGCTCTCAACTCAAATTAAAAAATTTTAACGAAAAACAATACTTTCTCCATAAACTATGTTTAAGGGAGGAAAGTAAAAATGGAAGGAAACTCCCTTCTATCCTGAAATTCATTTAATATTATAAATTATAAATTAAAGATTTAAAGTTATTTTTAATAAAGAAGGAATACTCAAATCTGGAGTGGCAGTCATAGCTGAGTGGGTAGAGTACTGGCCTACCACCCAAATAACCCGGGTTCAATTCCCGGTCATGACACATGAAATTTAATTTCTCAGACTGCCACCGTGCTTCGGAAGGCACGTTAAGCCGTTGGTCCCGGCTACATAAGTAGTCGTTAGGTCACGTTAGAGGCAGAAGTGCGACCTGAAAACTCTAACATTAGACCTTGGTCAGAAGGTTACACGGAACTTTTTTTACTCAAATCTGGAGCGATTTCTGTCAAAATAAAAACCTATGCAATATATATATATATATTTTTATTAATAACTTAAGGATGATGACACTTTCATTTTGTGTACAGTATTTAAATAGAAACATTTTTTTGATTTGCCATGATATTTTTGTGGTTATATAATAATGATATGAGATATAACATGAAAATAGAACAAAAAATAACGATATAAAAATAGCATTATTAATATTAGTATAAATAATCTTATACTATATAAAAAGTATTGGTTATGAACCCATCAGTTATTTCTATCCTTATATCTACTTATCAATGTTGTAAAGAAATTAATGAATATTGAATATTGAATGTGCTGCAACAACCAGTAATGAATAAATTACTGTCGGTGGTGAAAGATGTAACGAATTGTTTAAATGATGTAGTTTTCTTCAGTTATTTAAATTAAAAAGTTATTAAAAGTTTTTCAAAACATGGTAGTTTGTTACCATAATTGTTATATGAATACAGTATCTACTGGAGACCTGTGTGGCTGTATGTGCAATGATAGGAAGTGCAGTAAAGAAATTATATAACAAAAGATTAACAAACTTTAATAATACCGTAATATTGGTTTTGATATCCCACGTTAAACTGTAGGTCCCTTAGTTGGGCTAAGGACAGTCCACAGGAACAGTCCTGTCTAAGGAACATGTCAGCCTTAGTCAGTAACATGACTACAAATCGCGCCACACTCATCTTACACTCAATCCTCATTCATACTTGGCTTATTATACCTACCTTGTGGTAGGGTCCCCATTTCAATAATCTAATCTAATCATATAAAAGGTTCTTTACAGCTGATTCTATGTTCTGAGATAATTCTTAAATATTTATCTGATTTAACAATTGTTTACTTTTATTCATTTTAAAAATAAACTTTTAATAACTTGATCTCTTAGAAAGAAGAATGGACTTAAACTCAATCCTGACAAAACCAAACCTATAATTCTTGGACATTCACGGCTACTTAGCAGACTTAATGTTAACAATATGCAACAAATAACTGTCAACAACACTCTTCTACCTTACCACGACAAGGTTAAAAGCCTTGGCTTAACATTACATAATACACTTGACTGGACTGACGCAGTTGTGAACATCTGCAAAAGGGTGTTTGCAGCTATTCACACATTGAAAAAAATGCAAGAACTTTTGCCTTATCATATAAAACTGCTTTTGATAAAATCACTTGTATTTCCTCACTTCAACTACTGCAACACTGTAATTAACGATATGACTGTGGCCTTGGCATCAAAATTACAACGTGCTCAAAATTATTGCATCCGGTTTTTATTTAATCTTCAAAGAGACGAACGGGTTACACCTTTTTACATTCAATTATCTTGTTTAAAACTGTCAGATTTAAGGGAAATGCGCATAATTCAAATAACACATTCTGTAATCAATCATGGGCTTCCAAATTATCTCGCGAACCAATTTGAATTTATAAATGAAAGAGGCGTAAGAAACACTCGCTCTGGCTCGTCAACACTACGTATTCCGCGTCACAAAACCACAATTTTTAACAAGTCCTTTTTAGTAACAGCCTGCCGCCTCTGGAACTCTTTACCAAATGAAATTAGATCTATTGAAAACCGTTCTCGGCTGACGGTGGCGTTGAAAAACTATTTCCTTAACCGGATGATCGTAGTGTGGCGGGATGGCGTGCGCTAGGCCTAGCTGTGGCATGTTTTGAATGTGTGTGTGCTTGCAAGTTTTAAATTATTTAGATTTTTTTTTCTTTTCTGTTATCTTTTAAAATGAGATTTTCTTTTAAGTTTGATTTATAAAATAATTTAGTTTTCATTGTAAAAGAGGTTAGCTGTAAGAAAGGACCATGAGGTCCTAATGTTCGCCTCAATAAAAAAGTATTTTCATTCATTCATTCATTCATCTCTTGAATATTCTTATTTTTAGACTCTTTAGTTTTAACTTAGTAAAGTTTACTACAAAATTTGCTTTTGAATGTGTTTACTCCTTCTGACTTAAAAAAACAATGTCCTACTTAAAAAAAATAAACTTTGAGGAAATCCATAGTAGTGTAGACTCAATATAAAAATAATTTTTAAAATCTTACTTAAAATTCAAATCTAGATAATTTTATTGATACTTGATACCTTGAATATAAAATTTGTTAATAGATGAAAGAGGTGTAGTTTTTATTTTAAAAATTTGTTTCCTGTATTACATATAAAAATTTGTAAATGGAAGTATAACATTGGATCCAACTGCGAACTGATCTAGTTTATGAAAACTTATCATACCGGTACTAATTATGAAAGCATTAAAAAAATCAGTTATTTGCCAAATAAACACAAAATTAAACCCAATAGCATAAACAGTTGTGAAAAGACAGTTAATTAAAAAGCTATTTTGCTCAAAGAATTGAATAAAGGGAAAGAGAAATTGTTTAAGATATTGACAGAGCTCCTTTTAGCCACTCCATCATTGTCTAAAATATCAATGTTTTGGATCTGGCATTTTTCAGTTTTATTAACAATGTTGGATTAAAACTATAATTCTTCTTTAAATCATAAAAATTGAACACTAACAAAAAATGTTCAGGCGTACTATGAAAATAATCACAAAATAATTTATGTATTTAATTTTGGCGTATGATTTCTAAAAGAAACTTTAATACAATAATAAAAAATGTTGACATTAAAACTACAAACAAAGCAAATCTATATAAATAAAATTAAATTTTGTCTTTACATTACTCAGAATGATTAATTTTTTAGTTATTTTTACTTATCATGCGTTAGAGAAGCTGAAACCGGTCCTATCTCAATTTTTGTCTGTTTGTCGGTTTGTCTATGACGCTCCAGCAGGCATTTTATGCCGTCTTCTCCGAAAAAACGGGCAAACTGATTACAATGAAACTTATTTCATGTATTCTCTACATTCCAGAGAAGCTTTGTAAATGCTTAAAATCACCCGCCGCCCCTTGAAAAGTAAATAACGAGCATTTAAAAACCCACTTTTACGCGTCATTACTCACATTTTGATTCAATTTTCAATGAATAACATACTGGTAATAATCAGCTGTCCTTGTAGTTTAAAGATTTAATATAAAGAAAAACAAACAGCTGTCAAATCAATATTAGTTAGTTTATATTGGTCATTGATTTTAAACCCATTTCGAAATCATACTATATTAACAAGTGTTTTTAATGTATAACTGATTATAATAATGGTATAAATGTTCTAATCTATATATTTGTAAAGTAAGGCTAAATAATAAAGCTGGGTATTGATTTATTTTAATTTGTATTGATTTTTTTAGGATTTCAGGTTTACACTTTGGTATAATGATCTTTCTTTTTTAAACTAAATCCTACAATCCGTACAACGGACGGGCTTACTGCTAGTATAAAATTAAAATAACATAAATGGTACCTTTACACAAACTAAAATTAAATGATATGATATAATGATATAATATAATGATAATGATATAATAATAATGATATAATATAACGATATAATAAATTATATTAAATGGTATCTTTTACAGTTTCTGCATGTTTTATTATGTATCTACTTTTAGATTACTATTTGAAATGGTAATCCAGGTAGGTATTTTAAGCCAAGTATGATTGAGAACTGAGTTTAATACGATTGTGGTGTGATAGTTTAGTCTTGATACTAAGAGTGCCATGTTCATTAATAGCCTTTAATAATGTTAATTAATAGCCCAACAGCATTAATTCACACCAGAGAATATCATATCCACCGACAATCACTCATAACTATCCACATTACGTAACCTCCAATTAGCTGGATTACAGGACACACCACTGACCCAGTCTGTTATTATTTTAATATTAAAATATATAATATAATTTAATATGTTTAATAATAAAATATTATAATATGATATCTTATTATTTACAATTTTAATATTTTTGGCTGATCATCATCATAATTGGTACTGAAGTTCTGAGGAATATTCAATTTTCTACTTCACCACAAAAACCCATTTATTTTCAAAATAAATTATTGAGAAAAAGGAAAAGATAAGGAAGTAACAGTTTTGATTACCGTACTTTTTATTAAAAGTTTTTTAATGCTATCTATGAAAAAATTGATGATCTGTTGAAACAAAAGCGGTTAAAGGAATTTACGCAGACATTGAAAGATTACCGCAAATAAGTGGTCTTTTAGTTTGTGAATGTGTATGTGTGTGTAGTACACACCTGTCTGTGGTAATATGAACCACAATCATTACACTGGTGGCAATAAACACACGTATTCAGCCATGAACAACTCAACACATGGTCAGATGAGCACGTACGCAAATACAACCTAATCTCAACAAACATTTACGTTATATACTGGGACTTTGCTAAAGAGTTTGTGTTTTTAGATACATACATTTTTCAACACCTGTATTAAACTGATATTTTACTTTATACCATACTTAACATCTAGATCATCTTTTCTTATTCATCATCATCTCATTTATCTTATTCATCATTAATCATCATCATCTTATTTATCATTATCATAATCTTTGCTATAATGCTTAACTTTATATCATGGTTTAACTCTGGGTAGTTTTCATCTGAATCTGCATAATTTAATATTAATTCCATATTATTACTATTTTTGAGAAATTTATAATTATTTATGGGTGTGTTGATACTCCAATTTTGTATACTAAAACTAAAGAAAATACTATAACCATCTGTATTGTAACTCATGAATAACATTTTTACAGTAGGTCGAGAATATGACCAAGTACACAAAAAATGTTTGAATAATTAAAAAACGAAAAACTCAAATTTTTCACTTCTGTAAACAAAAAAAGTGTATTTAAAAAAAATTGGGGTTATTGCCCTCCTTAAGGAAAGAGGGAAGGTTTTTTATGGATCTATATTTTCAATTTACCAAATTTAATATATTTAAAAGCAGGGATTTATATTAATTTTTCGTGGTAAACATACCTTGAACTTATATACCTTAGGCTTTTTAAAAATTTTAGAAGTAGTACTGTACTTGGTAGAAAATTAATATCTAAAAGTGTTTGATTTTATTATCGAGTTTTAAAATTCATTTCAAGAGCAGACATTAATGTTAAACTTACAGATTTACAAGTTTGAGTAAAAATTGAACAATTTTGTACAAGTTAAAAGTCTGGTTGGAGTAAAGTTGATCGGAACCAACTGTGGCCAGGTCTAGAATATAAAGTGATTCACTCAATTGGATTCAGAATCAAGATATTACTTCATCCTTCTGTTTACCTTGGCCATTCCTCAAATTGTTGGTATGATAGATGCGTCAAATCCAATATTCAGTCATGACTCTACTCAATTTAATGAAAAGTTTATTGCTATAATTTTAAAATAAAATTGGTATGTATTTTAATTAATACTAGTAGTAAGCCCGTCCTTTGTATGGGTTGTTGGATTCAGTTTCAAGAAGAAAGATCATAATACCAAAATGTAAACCTGAATTCCTAAACTAATTAATACAAAGAAAATAAATCAATACCCAGCTTTATTATTTAGCATTACTTTACAATTAAATAGATTAGAACATTTATACCATTATTATTATTAGTTAAAGGTTAAAATAACTTTTTAATATAGTATTATTACGAAATGGCTTTAAAATACCAATATAGGATAAAAAGGACCAATATAAACTAACTAATATTGATTTGACAGCTGTTTGTTTTTATTTTTATTAAACTACAAACACAGCTGATTATTACCAGCATCAAAATGTGAGTAATGACGTGTAACAGTGGGTTTTTAAATGCTCGTTATTTACTTTTCAAGAGGCGGCGGGCGATTTAATGCATTTACAAACCTTCTTTAGAATGTAGAGAATACATGAAATAAGTTTCATTGTAATCAGTTCTCCCGTTTTTTCGGAGAAGACGGCATAAAATGCCTCCTGGAGCATCATAGACAAACCGACAAACAGATAAAAATTTATCGGTTTCTCTAACACACAAAAAGTAAAAATAACTAAAAAATGAATAATTCTAAGCAATGTACAGACAAAACTCTAATTTTGTTTATGTAGATTGATACTTTCTAACTTGAACTTTATTTTTCGATATATTAAAATTCTAACTTTAATTTTAATTAGGATATCTTCAGTGTTACATGAGAGCGGGCCATAAGTAACACGTTTCCATAGAAACCACCAGAGTTATTGTATTGAATTTTTAATACAAAAGAATAAGAACAGCTGGTTTAGATGAAGTGAAAAAATTATCTTTAATTTTTTTAGGTCTGTGGGGTGAACTACTAGTACACTAAAATACAGAAAAATAAACACTACAGACAGACAGAAAACCAGTATTTTGGAATCAGGGGGAGCCTCAAAATGAATTATATACTCTCAATATTAAAAGTTATCTTCTATAATTTACGAAGGATACTTAAACCTTAAAACAAATTAAAATACCTTTAAATTATTGACTGTACAGATAATTAATAAACATGTTTTAAGTACTATTTATTTAATCTTTTAAATGTTAGTTTTTCCACTTTTATTACTCTTCCTAACTCTTAATTTGTTGCAGTTTTGTTTGGTAGTATTCATTTTTGCCTATAAGACACTTTGTTTGTTACTACTTCAGATCTACTACTCTACTGTAGAATACAGTAAGAGCAAAACGTTTTGATTGGATTGCTTTTCCAATATATATCCTAGTTTATTTAACCTAGTTTTCAAAATACACAAGAGTTCGGAGAAAGCTCCATGTAAACTCCAGAGACGGAAGAATCGATCACATAACGACACAAACACATCTTCTCCATAACAGAGCCGACCTCGTCTAGCTTCCAACATCCAATCCGTGAAATCATCCAAATAATATTTTATTACAGTATTACAGGGAACAAAATGGAAATTTTATAATTATTAGTTCGGAGCTGGAAAAAAATAATTAATAATTTATTGCATTTTTTATTACCTACTCACGTACTGCATAAAAAAAAGAAAAAAAATATAAAGGTTACATTACTTTGTTTCCATCGTCAATTCCAAAATTTTCTATTCAAAGATCATCAGTTCCAGGTTTAAAATCTAATTATCAAATATTCAAAATCAAAAAGGAATTGCTAAAAGTCAAGATGAAATACCTTTTCCTATCTTCTTCTCTTTGGACCTTTGCGATATAAGAATATTTTACTTAATTAACTTTGGAACAAACTATGTCAAAAAAAATATCAAAGTGTATGATTTAATGAAGTTTGGATGTTAATACAATAAAATGTATTTTATCAATCTTAAGTAAAAAGTATGTTACTGTATTCGTATTAGATAGAGAAATATTGAACTATTTCTAGTATTTTCCATATTTTACACTGCCTTAACTGATTAATAAAACAAAAATTTATTTTACTATAAGCAACATTCCAACTCTCATCAAGAACCTCTGACACAATAACATAAACAAATGCAACAATTCTAAAAAACAATAATTGCTTTCATTAAACTTAACACCTTTTTTGTCTTGTGGTATGAAACAGTCAAAGCCCTAGTCTATAACATACTATAACTATAACATGATGGCTGGTAATTGTGGTTATATATTAACTGAAATACGCATGAATTGTATCACAATTTTGGCAACACTTAAAAATCTACCTACGTTTTCATATCTAATTTAGTCCTACAACATGTTATTTATTCAAATAACTTTTGACTAACTAATATTTATCTTCTAAAACTTTTAGTTTTCATTAAACATATGTAAAGCCCAATACATTCTGATCAGTTTCATTCCGGACTGAGTTGTCATTTTGGATATTAATTAATATCAAACAGCAGGTTGACGTTACGTAGAAACAAGATCAGAGAACTGTTGAACCATTATCCACAAAAAAGTTAAAAAATACCACTGAACATGGACATCAAAATAGATAAATAAATACAAATTACAGAAAAAAAGAAAATAGTTAAAATTATGGCTTTTGTCTTGGGTAAACTGATAAAGTTTTTAGAGAAATGTGATGATATTATGTTTTATATTAGAAGATAGGTGCCACTTGATACGAATAAAGACTTGCTAAATAAGCAAATTTTAAAATTACAATAATTTTTAATAAGGTAGTTTTGGTCCAAGTAAACGATGAAACCTCTCTTTGCTTTCAATACTGTCATTTAAAAATATTTGTCCTGTTAAGTTATTGCGTTTTGTAACTCACTGAAAAAACTGTAGCTATTATTAAAAGGTTTATTATTAATATTTTTATAATTTAATGTTTGCTAAATTAAATGTAAAGTTCAATAATACTTTTAAAATTCATCAAGCATTTATCCATTTAACTCTAACAATAGCCTGATTTCCTATAGGACATTTTCTTATTTAAATGTTATACACATATAAGTTTGAGTCCAACTCTATTCTCTATTTTATCTATTTCAACTCCAACAAAAGCTTTGAATTTATAAAAAGTGGCATTGGCCTAAAAATAATATTTATGTTTAGTCTGTACATTTGATTGGAATTTTGATATTTTTGATTATTTTTACATTTTATTTTGCAGAAAAGATGAAGTGGGTCTTAAACACTATGTCTATCTATGTTTTTGTAACGCAAGAGGGCATTTTGTGTTCATCTTGTCCATGAAAACAAGAGTGCCAACAATAACAAAACTTTTTGCTACTGGTCTATATATTTTGGAAAAGATTTTTGATTACTTTAAACTGACCCTTGCCCTAAGCAATAAGCTATTGAGTGATATTAGACACATTTTGATTGAACAAGTTTTATTAAACAATTTTCTGATTACAAGGATTAAATAGAAATAAATAACTACCTGTCACTGTAGGTTACTTCTAAAAATCAATTCTATACCGTACATCAATAATTTATTTTACATCTATTAAAAAAACACTATTTTAATTCCTGATTTTCCTGATGAATTTTACTAATTTCAGGGCAAATCTAATTTTACTAATGAAAAATATTAAAATATTTAATTCAAGCAAAATCTTCAATCAAGATTTTTTTATTTGTTTGCAATCCAATTTTGCAATAGTAAAAAGTATAAATGAATTATTCCTAACGTTTTTAAGTTACTGACAGTGGACCTGCTTAGAATATTTACTGCTAATGTGTGAGTGTTTTTTTATCAGAAATTAATCATGTACTGACTGTAAGTGAAGAAGACGAGAGTACAGGCTAGGACAGCGAGGAGAGAGAAGAGAGAGACGGCGACAACAGCTGATTTGGAGCACTGCATGCCGGAGAGTCAGCCGTGGTTGTGGTTGTGGTTGAGGCAAGGTACGCCAGCCACTACGCCAGCCGCCACCCCCCCGGTGCAGGGAGGGTGGGCGATGGATTACACCGTGACAATAGTGTTATTAGATAAAGTACTGTGGACTGTGCGAACACTGATTTGGAATAAATAAACACATTTATTTATTACAACCAAAATAAAGATAATTTACAAGTTCAAAACTATGAAATAAAAATAAATACCCTTATAACATTAGAGCATACAAACAGATAGAAAAACATACAGATCTTATACTATACTTTGTTTTTTTAAGCAGTATAAATTTTATTTTAAAAAAATAATGTTAATTTTATTTAATAAAATATTAAATAAAAATAAAATTTAAAAAATTTATAAAATAATGTAAAAATATAAGAGTAAAAAGCTAAAAAAGAGAAAAATAAAAAATATAAAAAATAAAAAAATTTATAAAAATGTTTAAATATAAAAATCATAAAAAAAATTCTTTTTATTATTATTATTAAAAAATTTTTTTAAGACTACGAATTAAAGTAAGGAGAAAGCGAAAAAAAAAGGGTTAAAATTAAGCGTTAACAAGATGGTGTCATTATATTGGACCATAAGCACTATTACTGTGGAATTTTAATTAAAATCATAAAAACAGTTTAGAGAAATAGTGATTTTTCTGTGAAAAAAAATTTGATAAACATATGTAAATGGTATTGCTAAAGTGTGCCCTTCAACTGAATTTAAACAAAATTGGACAATCGTCTCCAGGTAGATGCACAGTATTCACCAATTTGAAAGACGTTATTTTCGGATTCAGGGAGCCACAAAACGGAAATTTTCAATAGCTAAATTTAAAAATCCTTCAAAAGCAACCTTTCCAATAAACTCTTTGCCTATATACATCAGTTCATGAGAAGTCTATATTTCTCTATACATTCCCTATGGAATGAAAGTAAAAAATATTTATAGAAACTCAATTGTTGAAAGAGAGATTAATGATTTAATTGGATATTGATTTATTGAGCTAAAACTGTAATATTTGAACATGTTTCAATTATATCTATACCCATCAACTAATATTGAATCACTTGTTGATTAATTGATTACTTGACTGTGCGACATACCTTTACGACAACTTTAATTACACGCTCAATCACGGAGGTTCCAATTTAAACTAAAGCTTAGAACCTATGTTGACAACACTACTAAACCATAGGAGATAAAAACCTTTTTTTTTCTAACTAGAGTTCCAATTGGAAATAGAAAAAGGCTTTGAAGCTAGAGTATTTAATTTTTCAACCATAATAGAAACCTTTCATATTTGAAGAGTCAACGGGAAAAATGTGTTAACTCACATTTTATGAATTTTACGGGATAGGGATTGAAAGGTCTTGTGTAGCATATTGTATAGTAAAATAAATAAAAGTAGGAAATAATTGAAAATAGGCTTAATTTTGGAGAGAACACTTTGTAAAAATGAAAATATTAACGAGATCACACGGAGCACGCTGACGTGAGTGTAGCGAATTTCATAGAACCTATAATACTCCAATCATAGTAATCGAATAGTACTGAGTATGCAGGTTTGCTGCAATAAGGGTGGTTTTGCATGGTATATATATAATATAAAGGTTGTTAACTAAGGAAAAACATATACCAAATTTTATGAAATTATGTCGATTATTATGCAAGTTATACCAATTTATCTATTCTTCATAAGAATTATATGGGCAATGAGTGTGAAGATTTGCTGCCGTAAGAAACATTACATTTGGGGGTTTTATGGATGAATTGATAACACTTAACTAGATGGACTTGTATACCAAATTTTTGTAGAATATTTAATTAAATAAATGAGTTATTGAGTTTTTTTTATTGAGATTTTAGATATCTCTATAAACAATTGAGCTACAGTCATGATTAAAAATACTGAATTGTGTGTGTGGTTTTTTTTGAGCTCAATCGCATGGTAAAAAGGAATATTAGATAAATTCAGAAATTATATATAAAAAAATTGAAAACCCCAATTTTGGGGTACAAAACCACCCCAAAAATGTAGTTAATATAGTCTGATTGTTATATAGAGTTGTTATATAGTCTTAATTGAGTCAATTTTTTACTACTTTTAGTTATTTTACCACACAAGAAACCTTTAAAACCTAGCCCTGAAAAATTAATAAGTGACGAGGTATATTTAATTTAGCTGAGAATAACTATAAAACCGGACCTAGTTGTATAACACTGTGAAGGTGAAGAATATAATTTTTACTTGAAGTTAATGGTTTTATTAACATCCCCACTCACTAACATGCAACCACCTTGCTAGATTAAAGGGATAAACCTAGGGAATTCAATCCCGGACCTAAATTTCAATCCCAAGATTTCGGGATCGAATAAAGACAATCCTGGGATCAGTCCTGGGATTACCGTTTTTATAAATCTAGGAGGTTTTGTTTGGTGAGGACACTCCTAATAGAAATTTTTAATAAAGTTGTAAATTGTCAACAGTTTTATCTTATAAAATCATAACATCTGGTAGCTTTAGGAATTTTAAACAGATCACGAATTTTCATTATTAAAATTTTAAAACTTAATGGCACATACTACTCACTCTCACTACATAAATCTCTCCAGACTCGCACAGCTGCTTGCTGTGCCTGATAGCAACTAAAAATTTAGATAATTAATTGGACATCATTAAGCAAAAAAATATCAAAATAAAGCCACCCGTGCGGCCGTGGGATGCCTCGATTTGTGGGAATTATCTGCAACGGAATAAAGTTTGGAGCGATAATAAACAACTCAGTGCTCTATCTTATCCAAAACAAGCTGTTTTTATTGAATTGCACTTCGGTTTAAAAAAAATTAAACTTTGAGAAAGGTAAACTGGTAAATACCAGTTTAAAAGGATATAATAAAACAAATAAAATTATTATTTATATTATATCATTATTATTTAATAATCAAATATTAATGACGACATTTAAAATGTTTAAAAAATGTGTGTTTGTAAAGACGACTTTTGCTGTAGTTTAAACATTCAAATTACAAAAAAATTGTAAAATAATGATTTTTATCAATCCCTTTAATCTCAGGATCCATAGGTACCCAAAAGCAGCCCGGATCCCGGGATTGAGAACTCTAGATAAACCCCATTATCTAAACGAATTTCTTATGTTTGTACTTCCATTGGCCCCTGAGGGTACATATTGTTATTAATGATTTTATTATTATTATTGATATGGAAATTTTCTGAATACGCAGGAAGGGTATATTTTAGTTTGTTTTTTGAAACATATCATAGGATATCAAAGAACGAAAATATGCAATATACACACATTCCTTGAGACTTGAAAAAATCCACCAATTGTAAATGAGTGGCTGGCGCCAGAGAAAGTGGCTTTAACATCAAGAGCAACAAATTTAGTGGAAATGACAGGGTTGCAGTGTAGCTGTAGATAAGAAGAATCACTTTAAGTCATTTTCTTGTACTGCTGAAGATTAAATGAAAAACTAAATTTTTAGTTTGATTTTGCTTATTGTTACTTAAAATGCACCATCAATCAAATTTAGTCATAAATCAATGAGATTTTGTATTTTATGTATGTGAAAGTACGTGTAGAGGTGTACCATTGCTTTTATATTGTAGATTTTTATTAATTCATTTTCGTTCATTAGTTTATTTACTTTTTTAAACATATCTCTCACAGGGGAGAAAATCATTTGTTGTTTTTTCAAAATTATTTCAAAGAAATATGTAACATAAATATATACTTCCAAAAACTATTATTATTTAATGATATAAGGATACAAAAAGATACAGATGGCACCTCTCTGTATTTTTGTATGAATGTAGGTATACAGTAATGAAACAATTATTAATAGAAAAATGTTTGTATTTACTTCCCTGCGGAAAATAGGATAGATCAAGGATATGTCTAAAGGGAATGTTTTCAGTTAATCTAAGCAGCTGATTTTTATATATTAAAAATACAACAGTAGTTTCTATGGAAACGACTTACGCTGCACTTTGTTTTGTGTTACACAAACAACACTAAACACCCTCCCCCACAGCTAAGTCATGTCAAAAGTATATTTTATTCATACATAAACCAAACTTTTCCAATTTATTTGAAGATTATTAAGAAACCTAAATTAATTCTTAAAAAAATTGTACTTGACAAAAACAAACACTTCCTTTTGTGTTCAAACCATTTGCCTTCACAGTCAACACACTGCTGTAACCTTGAAGTTAAACTTAAACACACTTTACTGTAAAACTGTATACCTATTTCTGCACCACTCTGTATGATAATAAAACATGAAAAAGGTTATAAAAAGGTATTCCATTTCCGTTTAAAAACCGTAAATATTATTTCCTACTTGTTTCTGAAACATCTAGCTTTGCTTCATCATCAGGGATTATTATTTACAATATATAAACTTAAATTCTGAACTCAAATGTTTAAAAACAGGTTAAAAATACAATACACATTACACTATAGCATTTAATGCAATTAATGGTTTTTAACTATTAGTGATTTTTATGATAAAAACTTTAGGAAGAAATTTATTACAAAATGATCGTGTTTTCTTTTTGTTTTTTTTTTAATTTCTTTACAATTTCAGTTTGGTATTTAGCCATGATAAATTTGGTTTCCTGACACAGAGTAATTTAGTTTCAACAATACAGAGGATGTATAACAACCAGCCAGTATTTCTGTAATTGCTTTTCCCCCAGACTCTAGGAAACAACCTGTTTCTGCAAGCATGATGTAGCGTTTCCTCAAAGTCTAACCCATAATTTTGGTCACAGCACGTCTGATTACAGCACTCTCACTCGGTGAGTCAATCAGTCAGTGAGTAAGTCAGTCGGCCAACCAGTTGGATAAGCTTGGGGTAAGGTACGTAGCAAGTGTAATTCAATTACCTGTACATAATAATTCAAAAAAGATTATAGTTTCCAAAAATTTAATTTTCTAAATGTAATCAAACAAACTGGTGATTTAAAATACTTTCATTTTTACTCTGTAATATTACTAGAGTTTAAGTTGAAATTAGCAGAAAAAATCCAATGCTTTAAAACTTGCATGAAAATAATAAATTATATTACAATTTAAATGAATAAAGATACTTTTTATGTGGTATTCCTGTTTTATACTGATATTATATAAATTCTTACTGTTCTTAATACTTCTCACTGTGTTCATCACGATTTTAAATACTTTTAAACTCATTTTACATTGATTTTTGTTTTGTTTTTATTGATTGTCCGGGTTTGTAACTTTAGTTCATCACTTGATAGGTTAAAATTTTATGATTATCAAAATCATAATCTATTGATTAATTGCTCTTTTATTAAACCGCATTGCTCCTTTAGGATGATTATATATTTTTAAATAGTTTTATCCATCCTAAATATACCTTGGAATGGTACCAGACCTAAATATATTCTAAAATAATTTCTCACATTAAAGGAAATTGTTATTATTCAAATGGAAGTAGATTTAGTGAAAATCTCAAAGAAATAAAGATTAATTGGTAAAAATAAACTCCAAAACATCCATCCCAATCATATGATTATTCACATTTTTAAATGTTTTATATTTGTTTTCAAAATTTAAAAATAACTGTTTATATAGCACGATAAAATAATTATTTTAGCCTACAATTTGAGACGTTAAATCTTTCACTTCACTCTTAATAATAAATAGTATAAAACTTTTTGTTTGGTGGTATATCCTTTTAGAATTGCAGTTCAATTTATAATTTTTGTTATTCAAAAACGGAAAATTTTATTTTATCCACCTTATTGAACAGGAAACTGTATGTATGTATATAAAAGCAGATATTTAATGTTTTACTATTTTTAGATTAAAATAATTTAAGTGACAGTGACCAACCAGACTTTTATTTTATTGTGTTAAACATATCACAGGGAACATTTTTTATGTTGGAGCTAGACTGAGTTTATATAATTTAAAATTTTATTTGTGTTAAATAATACTTTTCACTGGCCACACAAAAAGTTAAAAAAAGTACATTTTCTGTAATTTTGAAAAAGAAATCATTTAGAAAGAAAAGAATCATCATTTAGAAAAGAAATCATTCATTCATAGAGATTGTAGTTAGTTGTGATTGTGTTCAACTTGAACAGCTGATCTATAAGAACAGCTGTTCAAAAATGTCATGTGTAGAAATGTACAGCTGTGAATTTCAGCCTCAGCCAAACTGAAATGGTACAAGGCCAGATGATGTGTGTGCTATACATAGTAAATATAATCAGCTGATTTACCTTTGGTGTTGAGTCTATTTATATATATATACAATCCCAGTCAAACAAGGAGCAACAAAGGAGGCTGTTTTATGTATTTAATTGATCAAGGATATTTTCATTTACAGTTTACATTATACATTTTCCGAACTAATATTACCAGTGATAATTTTAATGTTTTTTATTGTGAATGCTCACAAACTTGGACTTGTTGATCTGTTGTAAAGGTAATTGATTTATAGACTAATTAATAATTGCTTTGTAATAAGAGTTTAAAAGTATGTGTAGTATAGGTTCAAGATAAAAGTATATAAATTTATCAAACAATTTTAACCTTTTAGAAAATGTATAAAATATTGTGGTTAAAAAAAATGTATAACTGCAATTCAATTTTTTAATAGCGATCAAAAATTGTATAATTCAGAGTGGAGAAGCAAGATTGTGATGAAAAAGTATTAAATAGAATGGAATTTCTTATTATTGTTATCTTATTAAATATTTTATCTACTGTTTCATCTTCTGTTATTAATGTTGTTGTTTAAAGCCCTTGGTTATACCTAAGATAAGAGATGAAACATTATGCTTAGCAGTATAATTCTACACAATGAAACAGGAACTTCAAGAAAATTCCAATGGGAAATCTGTTAATGGTTAGGAGAAGTTTTATACAGATGTTCTACAATTTCTGTTTACAAATTCCTAAAATACTTTTCTAATATTCAAAATTTATAAGAAAGCCATTATGATACTTTAAATATTACCTTCCAGAGAGAATCTGTTACGTAATATTAAAAAATTAAGATAATGAGAGTTTTGGTTAAAATATATTTAACACCATCATGTGTGTAAAAAATTTGAATGGAAATAAATTTGTCCCGATTCACCAATACAACAAAGGATGATTACTAGTGCCATTAACAAATATAAGTCTGAAATTTTACAAAAAAACTTCTAGTAAATCGGATAAAAGATATTTTGATTATATTTTAAACATAATCAAACATGGATTTCATATTTTTTAAGTCAGAAATAAAAGCAATTACATGTGCGATGTAAACCACACACTAATTAAAGTTTAAATAATTTTTTAACAGAAGAGTTAAATTATGGAACATAGTTAAATTATTTCATATGGTTGAAGAAATTTGGAACAATAAAAATTATCTTCCAACAACAAAAATCAACAAAAAATTAAATTATTTTTTAAATTATTACAGGTTACCTTAAGATTAGCCCAGTAAATATTATACTGTCTTGAAAAAATGAGTGACTTTTCATTTCAATAAGTAACAACTAAAAGCTAGCATTTTATCTTCATTAAATTTTTTTTATGAAATTACGTACTTTCCATTAAAAATATTTTATACGAACTATTTATAGAGTTTAAAAATATACATGATTCTTATTGTTATTAACTTTACCTATCTGAAATGGTGACCTATTCAGGTAAGTATTTTAAGCCATGTATGAAAGAGGAATGAGTGTAAGATGATTGTGGCACGTCCTTGTAATGTTGTAACTAGACTAAGACTGACATGTCGAACTTTGGGATCCGAACCACAATTTTGCCTCTGAATTACAAGCTGGTCTAATTATGAAAATCGTTGATGCGGATGAATGTATTGCAGATGTTAATCCTCACCAGAGAATATCCCATCCACCGACCATCGCTCATATCGATCCACAATTTGTGACCTCCAAGTAGCTGGATTACAGGACACGCCACTGCCCCAGTCTAAAACTTTTATATTCCCAAAATGGGGATAAAACACCCATAACATAGCTGTAAAAAAATACTGTTCTAAAACTTCTGATTAATCCAATCTAACTTTATAACACACTTTCATAACACCAAAATTAATATTCTTGGGACTTTTCTGTATTTTCTCCTGTATAAAAAATTTTGTTACAGATAAAAATGGGAGCACCAACTGAATGGATAAACAATGAGTTTTTGAAATTGGCGTTATCAAACAACAATGAAGACGAGAGCATTAGAATCACCGGCTATGACATCAAGTCAGCAGTGGAGTCTGGGGATAACTACTGCACTCAGCTGTTCCGTGTGAGAGTGAAATATCGGGGAGAAACGGACGAGACTAAATCTCTCATCGTCAAAGCACCTCTCGAAGATGGTGCCATCGCTAAATCACTTGTTGATGAAGCAAAATTGTTGAAAAACGAATTTATAATGTATAGTGAAATACTCCCTAGAATAAATGCTATTTCTAAACGACAATTTTGTCCTAAAACTTATTTTTGTGCAAGGGAAGATGTGTTGGTAATGGACGACTTAATGGAGGAAGGTTTTAAAATGGGGGACCGCTTGCAACAATTGGACTTTAACCACTGCAAGGAGTTTCTTAAAACACTTGGTGAATATCACGCAGCGACGGTGGCCCTTCACAAACAAAATCCGGAACTAATAGAGTCAAATGCCACACATCCTTTGTACAACAAAAATAAGAAAAGTGACTTGCTAAATTTTTTTGGAAAAATTAAGCAAAATGCATTTATAGAGATAGTGAAAAAGCATGGAGTACTAGAATCGTTTGTTGAGACGATTGAGGGTTTAGGTGATAAATTGAGGACTCTTCTGATCGAAACATTAGAGCGAAGAGGACCTCTGAATGTGCTGAATCATGGAGATAGTTGGACAAACAATATCATGTTCAAGTATACAGACAATGGCGAGATAATAGAATGTAAACTCATTGACTATCAAATCAGATCATATGGATCTCCTGCGTATGATCTGCTTTACTTTCTGTTTTGCAGCGCAAGGCCAGAAGTGAGGCAAAGGAACATGGAAGAACTATTAGAATTATACAATGACACATTGAACCAAACACTGGAAAAGCTTGATTGCAAAGAAAGGCTTTCTTTTCAGGAGTTGAAAGAAGAGTTGAAAAATTCATGCCCATGGGCGCTTTTTGCTGTAATTAACTTCCTGCCGATGATTTTGAATGAACCTGACGAACTAACGGTTAAACTGAAAGAAAATCCAGAAAACCTCAAAAGTCCTGATATCAACTTAAATCCGGCCTTGAGACTTTTTCTTGGTAAAACCTACAATGACATTTTGCCAGGACTGTGTGAAGACCTTGTAAAATTGGGAGTCATTGAATACTTCAAAAACATCCAGAGTTGATCACTGGCAAAAAAAGTAGAACAGGCATTTGAAATAAATTTTAGAGGTTAGTTTTATTTGAACAAGGGTGAATTTGATTAACTTTTGGGTCTAAAACTTCTAGATATTAGGTGTGTGATAATGTCACAAAATGTTTATATTATATATTTTGAATACATTTAAATTGTACCTAAAAGTATTGTCATAGTTTTAATATATGCACAACTTTAAGGAGGGTTCATAACTTTTGAAACTGTCAAATGTGAGATACTTTTGAATTTATTTTCAATGCCAAAAAAAGTTGTGATAAGCTAACTCTATACAATGTAAGCCCCTACACATAAAATGCATATTTGAAAAAGCAGTGTTTAACAATAGTTTCAATAAGTCCTATAATTTATGATTAGAGTTTCCTGGTTAAGTCTTTTGGCATCTTGCTAATGTTCAGTTACACAAGTTATTGTCACTTAGCAAAACCATATTGTACATTCTTATAAATAATATAAATGTTTATCTCGTAACCCATATATATAGAACTATTTTTAGAAATTTTCTGATTCAACAAATTCAATGAAAATATTTATTTAAAGCCAGGAAAAGAGTGTGGTGATAAGTATAAAGAGCACCATAAATAATTGTCATTTACGCCATTGTATACTGTACAATGTAATCTGGTGTATGTAATATTACGATTTTATAGTTACCTACCAAAGTATATTTTTATAATGCTGACAAAATGCATGCAATTGTATATAAATGATGGGAATTTATAAATAAATTAATAAAAAATGTTGGTTTTGGAAATGTTTTTTAATCTTGAACTTCCCAAACTATAAAAAGATTTACTGATAAAGTTTTAGTTGCACCCAGAGATTAATAAAAATAAACGGTACCAGTGGACTGACACATACTTTCTCCCTTAAGTAAATTTTAAAAAGACAATCTGTAATAAAACTATCATGTTCTACAAAGTAATTCTAAATATTATTTAATAATTTATTGTTCAAATTGTATGGGGGACCCCCCCCCCCCCGGTAATACCAAGCTTTTTTGAGCAGGTTTTGTTCGGTGATTTGACCTTACACTTCATACCAAGTTTCATGGAAAACTGGTGGAAAGTAAGGAAGAAATTGATTTTTTTATATTTTCCATAAGAATAACATTGGGCGCTTTCAGACAACGTACTGCGTTTATCTTGGACACTAAATTTAACTTTTCTCTGGAACCGTTAGTCGTAGACAAATAATTCAAAATACTAATTTGTTTAGTTTTTTAAGCTGGTTTCAATGGTACCAGTCAAGTTATACTTTACTTTTATTGTATTCGCTAAAAATTTAAAAAATTGATTTTTTTGACATTTAAAAGCCCATAACTTTTGAACCGTCATTTTTACAGACATGCGGGTGGTGTCAAATTATTTAGTACTCTGTACACTATAAACTGTCAAATTTTAATCAAAATCGTTAGAGCCGTTTTTGAGAAAATTGGATTTTTCACGTTTTTTAAGGGTTTTTAGGGGTGAACTACCCTTAAAAATAAAAAATTCAAAAAAATGAAAAAACGCCTGGAGATACGGTGACTATATATATACATGCCAAATTTCATCTAAATCGGACCAACGGGGTAGGCTGTGGCACTGTACACATCCAGACACACACACGGACACACGGACGGACAGACATCACGTCAAAACCCACTTTTTTGGATTCAGGGGACCCCAAAACGGATATATCCACCCTCAACTCAAATTCGAAAATTTTGACGAAAACAATACTTTCTCCATATACTATGTATAAGGGGAGAAAGTAAAAGTTGAGACACACAATTCATGGCTAGCCACAGTTGATGATGTACGATTGCCAACAATTTATCAGTATTTGCACAGTGCAGGCAGCTCCTATCCCCAAGATTGCCTGGTATTGTGAGTCATGTTCAACTTACAGTATTACTTTCATATGTACTCTATTGGTATTTTACATGTGTTCAGCAAATTTTTACTTTCTCCCCTTATACGATAGTTGAGTGATGTTTCCAAAACGTTTTTTATGTTCGGCCATCCAACACTACGCTACCAGCGCCCGTAGCGGTTCATGGAGGAAGTACCGCTCTGCATGGTCGTTCATGGAGGAAGTACCGCTCTGCATGGTCGAAGGAGGTGACTTCGTGTTCCAGTATTCTTACCGTGAATTTTTTTACCAGGTTCCCGGCTGACTAGCATGGAGGTGAAGTGTAACGTTGATTGCCCGGAATTTTAATAAAAATGTTTTTTTTCTTGTTCTGTTTTGTTTTCAGCTACAATCGGACGATGCTGGGCTGCTAGCGCCCCTAGCGGACACGTGGGGGAAGTAGCGACCACTCGGACAAGTGAGGGGCCAGTAGTAGTCTGACCTTTGTGTCGTGCGGTCCTACTTGGTCCACGCTCGCATAGTGTTAGTATTGTTGGGTTGCAATTTTTCAAATTTACAACATAGGCTAAGTTGAGTGTTTTATTTTTCTCTTTTATTCTCTAATTTAAACTTTTTGACCGGTTTCTTTTCAGTATGCAAATAACCCTTTTGTTTGTAGAAATGTATTTATCGTAAGGCACTTGAGTACAGGAGTACTTTAACCAACTCTCGAAACGCTCTGTAGATTTTAAACACAAAACGCGTTGGTAAAGTCCAACTAAATATTAATTTAACTGATAGTATATTGAGAAAGTATTGTTATTGGTATTTTCTTGGTATAAATGGTCAAAATAAAAATGGTTCATGCTAGAAATGCCTACTTTTAGTGTTCCTCAGAGCAGCAAACATGCATATCCATTGCCACGTTAATCTTATGGATAATAGGCAAATAACTCTGATATTTATCGATAGACATTGATAAAACTTATCATATATTATCATAATTAAATTATTGATTCCGAAAAGTATGCTGGGGACTGGGGAGTAAAGTATTTGGGGAGCGCGCTGGTCTAGTGGTAGAGCATGGGGCTTTGGTGCCCAGGGTCCCGGGTTCAAATCCCACCAATCACCAATGGCTTTTCGCTATGTGATAATGCCGCAACCCACACAGGGGTGCGCAAAAAGCCGCTACGGCTGAAGTGCCTTGGGAGTAATCCACCGCTTCCAATAAAAAAAGTATGTTGGTCAGCTGCGATGGGGGTATTAGCTTTCCTGGTGATTAAAACGTAAAGAGAAACAAATGCCTGGTTCAAATCTAGAAGTGGTAGACTCTTGTCAGATCATGAGTGGTCACCTCTTGCTAGCCTAAGTGATGCAAGGGCTAAGCCAACGTTAACAAACTGTTTATAAACATAGTAAAGGGTAGAATAATATGCAACCATACTTATGATATGTTAATTTATTAAATTACAATATAATTTTAATACTCGACCATAAAATCAAAAAAATAAATCCACTTTGTTTTCAGGATAGTGTGATAAATATTGATTACCTTTCCCAACTCAACAATTAAAAACATAAAATAAAAGTTTCTTATAACATACATAGAGATCTAGCATTACCCAAAATTGTACACAATATAAAAATTTAGATTAAATACTTAGCGATACAGTACAGCCCTCTAGTTTGTACAGTCAACCGTTCTATGTACATATCAAAACATATCTACAAGCCGATATTGTTATTTCGGCTACTGTGTCACTACCCACGAGTCACCTTCCGACGACATAAATAACTTGCACTCGCGTGCACATTAGTAAGTTAAAAGTCAGGTCAAAAGCTGTCACTATAAAGGCTTTATTTATCTACAGGTGGCAACCATGGTTTTGGGTTCTTATGCACTTGGTTTTATGTTCTTTTTAGGTATGTTTGCCTCCTCATTTTTGGAGGAATTGGAAATCCAAGATGGCAGACAGCTTTTCTAATCAATGTTAGAGGTGTTATTAATATAGTCTATTTATATAAATAGCACAATATTGAATGGCAATCACTTCATTTCTATTATAACAGGCCCATCCGGTTAAGTGTTGAGGGGTTGTTTTGTACCCCAATATGGAGTTTTGTTGGTTCTTACGAACAATTTATTTTAAAATCAATTTTTACTAGCACCGTTGGAATCAACTAAAATAAACATATTATTTAATGTTTCCAATCTTTCCTCTGCGTATTCAGAAACTGGGAAACACAGAAAATTATATTTTGGAGCTCCAACATTAATATTATGGGGAAAAAGTTAAAATTTATATCTTGTTTATTATTATAAATAATATTTATATTGATGAAACTTGAGACACAGCTTCATGTAATTAAGTTCTAATAATGTAACCTGAAAAATCTAATTCTTGTTATCTCTTATGGCAGCAAACCTACTAACATTCCCTATTTTGTTATTCCTATGGAGAATAACCGATAATTATATGAAACATTGTGAAAATCTTGGTATGTAGCTTTACCTAGTTAAGATCTACTGATATACCAAAAAAATTCTAATTTCAATACTTTTAACAGCAAATTACTAATGATTTTAACTATAATTTATGTTTACTAGTCTAATAATTTTTAATATTGATATTATCCGCTATCTTGGATTTTCGGTACCTCCAAAAAAATTTAAAATAGTAAATACACTTTTGCGTATGACTTAAAGAACCAAAAAGAAAACAAAACAGGTTACCACTTGAAGTATAACAGAAAACAGCCTACATAATCACTTTAGGGACATCTTATGGCCTAATTTTTACCACACTTCATCAAGTATATGGTATAAGCACCTTTATTCAAAAAAATCTAAAAATAAATTAAAGCAATAAACAACCCTTCTTAAAGCAGGAACACAGTTGACAAACAATAAGATAGACATTTAAAACAATTTAGGACTTTTGGGTTTGACATAGGATATTATAGACAGTCAATAGTCAATAGCAAAAATAATATACTGTAGTATAAATAGTTTCATGCAGTACATATTTTTACGACGATTAATTAAAGATGCATATTTTCATTCAAAAATGTGAATCAGTCTTGGAAAAAAACCTTCGGAAATGCTTAAATATAAATACTTCCATATACTTTATGAAAAAATAGCATGTTTTACAAAAACATATTAGGAAAACGTGTTTAGATACCTACTGTTATATTAATCATTTCTTTCTTTGTGAGCAAACTTACTGGTCATTTTATCTATCCGCGAATTAGTGTAATTGGAATAAATATTAACAATCCTACATAACTTTCTACGCTAAATTTGATTTTTTTAAAGTAAAAATTTATCAAGTAATTTCAATACAGTTTATAAGGTTACTTGAGTACATTAATAATTTTTAGATTTAAATATTTTAATTTAAAACGTAGTTAAAATCTTTTAAGCCTACTAATAACAAAGTGTGAATGGATTTTCTTAACAACATAATTTAAAATTCCCTACTTTAATTAAACAGACAGAGATAGATAACTTCAAAATGCAAACACCGTTATTAAAAATCTAGGCAAAAACATTAAAACCTAATGCGATCTTTATGGTAGATAATTTTATAAATGATCTAAAGTAAAAACGGAACCGCTTTTCATGACTTTGCTACTAAAACGTAACAGAAGCCTGCTATTAGGCCACTACAATGGCACTTAAATGTAGAAACGCCAAAGTTTCATATTCATTACTCATACTCACATGCTCATTTTAATGATCCCACTAGAGACATATGATTGTAAAATTTTATCTATGCTGGCCATGATAACAACGCAAATTGTGAGATAACAAAAACTGATATAATTGGCTGAAACACACTAAATGTTTTACAACCATCCAAAAATATTTAAAAAAGCTATTAGATCTAAGGTCATCTACTTGTAAAAAGTTCGTTATCACTTTCTCTTTATCTATAACAGTTTGATCCGTCTCGATAAACTGTCCTGAAATCTTAATTAGTAAACACTTCCAACAATAACATTTTCTGAGTCCACCGCTCCGTATTACCTCTCCCAAAGAACACAAAATATTGCTATTAACTAAAAATAAGTACTTGAAGTCCAATAGCATAACAATCCGCACCAATCTCTAATTTAACACAGTCGAATGGAAGGCAACACAAATTTTATATCGCTTCGACATAAATTTAAATCTACACATTATGTTTTCCAACCCCAAAAAACAATGTCCCAGTAAAATTGAATTTATTATGCTAACAAAACATAGGTGAGTGTCTTAAAACAAACTTCAATTAAAAATGGATATCGTATAATCCCTACGGTTATCAAATACATTCTATATCACAATACAATACTTAATAAGCAGAGGACGTGGGGAGATTTGGAGTAACTTTGAGAATCTTCTTAGGACTTGTATTGAGAGGGGTTGAAGAACGATGGGTTCCCTTTACCGTATCCACCCTAAAAAAATAGAAAAAACCATGTAATCAAGCATAATCAGCTGAAAATGTACAGATTGTCATAAAACATGTGCCCTTATACAAAATAATATTCTAAATCAGGGGTTCTCTTCATTCTACTCACTCTGTTCTTCTTCATCTACATAAGGCCCCCCTGTAATTAATTCTGTATGTAATGAGGACCCTCTACCCCCCCTATTACCCCTTAAAGTTATTTTAAATTTATCATTTAAAAAGATGATTTGTCTAATAAGGCGTAAGTTAACAAGTAAGTATTTTGTTGGTCATCAACATCTTTTATTTAACTGTAACGTGTCTTTGTTTTAACTATACAACATTTCTGGAGTTGGTGAAACTCCTTCCGTTTTCAAGTGATTCCCTAATAATTTACATTAAAAATTGAATGTTTAAAGTTACCCATATTAATTATATCATGTTCTCAATAACACTATACTTATCTAAGACAACACAAAACTATATTGATCACGCAACAAATAACTACAACACTCCTCCTCCGAGCTAGCGGGGCGACACAAGATAGCGTACGCTCAGAACGGGAGTCGGAGCACGAAGTGGTAACTACCTCCTCAGCTAGCGGCTAGTCGCGCACTCATTTGATCTCAATGCAACAAGTAGTTTGTCATTGTTGCAGCGACGTGGTTAACTTAATCACAGAACACACTGTGCAACATACTACCCAGGTACAAACCCTTTAACTCTTTAACCCTTTGGGCACCAGATGAAATTTTTTCGGGTGTGGCCAGGTTTTTCTGTACTTATTGCATACAAATTAAGCTAAAACCACCAAGTCAAAAAGAGCAATTTTGAAAGCTTTCATAAAAAAATTCATAACTTTTAAGAGGCATACATCAATAATTTTTTTTTAATTATAGATGATAAAACACAGAACATCTGAAGGGCAATCAATACATTGCCCCCTGGCGCCTAAAGGGTTAAGTTTAAATCTGTGTCGAAAACTTTTGATTATTTCCAATCCCTTTACGTTACAAATAGCGATTGAATACATATTGAACTGTGTCATTAAACAAGGCATTCAATTGTAAATGTAAAATAGATATTTTTGTTAAAATAATATCACATTTTATGGTAACGTAAATATTCAATCAATCTATACATTTAGTAATGAATTTTTAAGTTAATGAATTTAATTTAAAGTGAAATGATTTTTCTTCAGCTAGATGAATCTAGCCTAATATATTAACTACTACCAAAACTTACACAACAATCCAGTCCCAACCGTAAATTGAATTACTTATCGTTGATTGGTTTATTACTTATAATTAACTATTACTTATTATTAGTTTGAATAAATATAGAGTTTAAAAGTAAACATAAGACAAACCTTTATAAAACCTCACTTTCAGTATCTAAACTTGGAGTATTCGAAGATTTAAAGTTATAATCGTACTTTTATTTAATTTAAAAAATTACCTTTTACCCTTATTTTTGTGAACGGTTTAAATAACTTTTATTGAAGAAGTATTTTGGTGTCAAACAGAATGTAGTGTTCACTGCATTTGCAAGGAATAAAAACACCAACAATTTTACTTTCAGAACTGTGACAGGCTCACTATTTTTAGACTTAGTTTGAGAACGTTTTCGTATTTTTATATTCAAGTACTTGGTATAGTTCATAGGTTAGACTAGGTGCGGGGCACATATGTTTGTAAACAGCTACCACAAGCAATATACTGTCAACCTTGGGGGCAGCCTAGCTTGACTTGGCGCTCTTCAAGGGCAGTTGGGTTTAGTTTAAATAGGCTGGGAGGGTTAGAGTCCGGATCAGTCGGTGTGTCAGCTATAGGGAGAAGCAGAATTCCCCAAGGAAGCTACCTTTGGTTAATTAATTTAGTTGTTTTGGTTCTTGGAGTAAAGAGATTATTTTCTTTAGGGAAATTAATGTTAATTGAAGGGGTATACATTTTTATTAGTGAAGGATTTGCGTTTTATATTCAAAAGAGTCAAAATTACTAATTTTCAAATTTTGAGTCATTTGTGGTAGCTAGGCTATGCCCCAGAAAATAGATGATAGTTCTGATGTAAAGTTTTGTCACTATTTATTGGCTTTAAAGAGTTTTATTAGATCAGAATAAAAGCTACATGTATCAGTCTACCAGTCTAATTAATTCTTCACAGCTTAGAGCTACACCACATTGTGATCAAGCAGAGGGCTTAGGATTTTTAGAGTATAAAGTCTGATATTTCTGCACGTCACAGAACGTATGACCTAAGAGTGGTTAACATTTCTCTATCACAATTCCACACTATACGAGTCTTGTTCAATATAAAAAAAGCAAACTTATTTAATACATAATATAAAGTTTATTTAACACATGTTCATACTTGTATGACACCATGTTCTCTGGTGGGTATTTTTAAGGTGAGTATGAGTGAAGCGTGCTTGTGATGAGTGAACACTGAGACATAAGCGTACTTTCGCTTTTACATTTCCTGTCACACATGTGATAGGCTGAATCCATCACTAATACTAGTGTATAACTACGTATAAGAAACCCAAGCATCGTTAGTGACAGTCTCATGATCTAACTAAGCTGAGTCCGTTAGTGAAGCGTCCATGCAATGAAATGCTGTCATACTTATTAATGTTAAAAAAACATACAAACTTACATTCCTGTAAAGATTACGTTTGACTGAGAGAAAGGTAGTTGAATACTTTCTGTTTTGATCAAATATTTTCTTTTTGAACAAAGGCAAAATCTTAACTTCATCATTTTTTTGGGGGGTTTGGTAGGGATTAAAATAAAAAAACTTAGAGTGGATTTTTAAGTGTTATATTATAATAAAACATTAAACTTAAGCAACTCAGCTATTAATTCAACTGATGAATATTTTGCGTGTTCCAGAGTACAGTAAACTCCCAATTATCGGTGGTTATGGGTGGCTGAGCAATCGTGTATAATCAAAACCAGAGATAAAGCAAACCTAACGTAAAAAATGTTTGTATTTACTTTCCTGTGGGAAATAGGTTAGATCATGGACATGTCTAAAGGGAATGATCTCAGTTAATCTAAACAGCTGTTCTTATTCTTTTATATTAAAAATTCAATACAATAGCTCTGGTAGTTTCTATGGAAACCTGTTACATATTTTCCATCTTAAAAATTGTCAACACCCCCCCAGAGCTAAGACATATCCATGTCAAAAACACTGAAAATAGTTACAACCGACATTGAAAGCAAAATAAGTCCTTTAACATTTATTGAATGATAGGTTTAATAATGTGAAAAACTCAAAATACAAGATTGTCTTTTAATAAACACACAATTTCAATAACATTATTTTGTACGATCGCTCGCCCAAGGCCAAGTGTGTCGCGGGTGGTGGCTATAACTTGCAGGGATGTGGATGGACGTTTATGGGTTAAGCTTAGCTTGCCGAGGTTGCTAATTCATTTCCCCGATCGTGGATAAGCCGCGACGTAGCTAATTCGCTTGTGGATAATTAGGAGCTTACTGTACATTATGAATAAAAAGTGGACTGTAAGTGTTTTATTTTCAATATAAATCATAACCTGAAAGTGTGAAGTAAAAACAATAATTTTTTAGACAAGGAGAAAATTGTAATCCCGCTATATATTTAGAAACAAAATAAAGATCTTTCTCAATATATTTAACTAGTAATATTATTTTGTTTTAAACAAATTTGTATTGATTTTCAGTTAGAACAGTTTTGATACTGACACCATTACTGTATATTGTACATATACTGAAGATTGAATTGAATTGAATTTGCCAATAGAAAGCATTAGCAGTTATTTTTATACATTTTGAGATACTTCTCTGTTTTTAGTTTATAAAATTAATATCAGTTTTCTGCCGAAAGCTGTGTTCGTTTGTAAACACAGTGTCACGGTTGCGTCTACCTGACTATTCTATTGAAAATTACTTATTTGAACATGATATTGAGAATGCAGGAAAAAAATTTAGTGACGAAGAGTTAGTTGGTGATGTATGTAAATAATAATAGTGAGAGTAGGTGTCAAACCACTTCATTTCAATCACTAAATTTCTTAGAACAAATTCAGACCGCCTTATTAAAAAAAAAAGGATTGGAAAGGGTTGTCATTTGCTATACTTGGTACAATTTTTGTTGGAACTTTCATTCTACATCTACAAAAACAAACGGCACAGAATTTTTTTAATAACGACAAATGATTCACTGACAATAGTGAATCCAACATACACGTCAACTACTCGAGCAAGTTATTTAGATTTTTACTGCGGACATTTTCCATCATGATTTTAAGTCAAACAATTCAGAAGCGTCCGCAATAAAAATTTAAACAACATAAATCCACCATCACCGATCATGAATTTTATATACTCAAACGTACCAAGCAACTGGTTCAATTCAGGGAGTGGTAAAGGATGAAGGATAAAATTTAATTGAGGGTGGGTGTAATTTAAGGGAGGGTTTAAAGGGCCGTGCTAAAATATTTTGGTGATTAGGAATATTGGGACGTTTTTACGCAAAAACTAAGTCCTTCGTTTTTAAAATTCATTGTTGGTGATGGTGGGTTAATTTATTTTTTTGTTATTGCATACATTTTCCATGTCGATTAATTAAACAAAATTTTAACGTTTCGGGGTCTGAGACCTGATTGCGTCCTAATTTTAGCTGGAACCTAAATCATAACAAGTGTTATGCTCTACGTATATATTGTGTCTAAGACACAATATATATGTAGCGTAACGACGCTATATGAAGTTAGTAAATTCTAGACGCTCTCCTTGTGACATGCAATTTTGCTTTGACTCGTAATTTACTCACTCTAAACTCTTAATCTCTCTCTCTTAACAGCCTCAGTGTCAACCTCTTCTCAAGTTATTTGTGCTAAAGTGAAACGGTAAAACGTGAGTGTTTCATTGCTCCTCCTCTTTGCTACAGCGTCGTCTATGCTGCTAATCTCCAGTGTTATACTCTTAAACAACCCCCTTGGTGTTTCTTCACCCCTTTCTGATCAGTGATTCCCCAGTGAGCGCACACATTCTCCCTCAGTGCCC
The DNA here is from genome assembly GCA_023375725.1 of Nephotettix cincticeps. Taxonomy (NCBI): domain Eukaryota; kingdom Metazoa; phylum Arthropoda; class Insecta; order Hemiptera; family Cicadellidae; genus Nephotettix; species Nephotettix cincticeps. The sequence continues at coordinate 8,880,081 of CM041788.1, read as the reverse complement.
AATCATCCCCTCCACGACATTATGTGTCCGGCAGCTGTACAAGACGCACTGAAGTGTCTTAGACGCTGTCAGCCCATGAGACTACGCCTCCTCTAATTCTTCTAACGCACCCCAAATACCCAACGGAACAATGGTGAGTCATTCATTATTCCCATTTTTGTGTGTTAATATCAGTTTGTGTCAATAAGCGAACCCCATTGTCTTATAGTGGCGCCGACCCTAGCACGTCATTTCTCTAATTACATTACCGCCCAAAAGTATACATTCCATATTTTACTAATCCCCAACTGGGATTTTCTTATCTCTCCCCAAACCCTATTTACAAGATTAGTATAATCAGTACTAAGCCGGTTTAAAGCTTAAAACAAAAATGTTTAAATCAGTCAAAAACTTCAAAATTAACAAGCAACAAAAGTCACACACACGACACCAGAACTCAAGAAAAACTGTGCTCCTTGACCTCTTATGGCGTGTGGGCGTATTTTCATTATTGTAATCAGGTGTTGTGTTTGTAACTTTTATTGCGTAGTAATATTTGTAAGTTTTTTTATTGCTTTAGAGATTTTTGTTTTAAGCTTCATACCGTCTAAATCCGAATTAATCTTGACAAATCTTGTCATGGATCAGATTATAGGTCACAAAATGTTGTAAAACTTTTCTCTAGCAATTGTGATGTAAAATGTCCTCAATAAAAATTTATACAGGGTGGTTAAAAAGTCCCTTTTCTCTCTCTATTATTTTTTATTTGCAAGAAGAAATAAATTACCTTTGAGAAACCATACAAACTTAACCAAAAGTATCCTTTGAAGTTATCGAAAATTTGGAGTGTGCCCCAAAAATGGGGGATTTTGGAGGAAAATCAAAATTCTCAAATGTAAAGCCCCATCGAGATATACCTCATTTTAAAAGTCTTGAAATTCAAAAACGATTCGCGAATATTGGAGGTCTCTACTACAACCCAGTACAAAATGTCGGCATTTTGAAAATTATGACCCTGCTATGAGTGCTATTTGACATGTCGCATGACTAGCTTCTCATAAGGAATTCGGAAATTGACTCCTACATATTAGACCTTAGGTATCTCCCAACATTTTTAATTACTTACAAGTCAGAATATGTACCAATTAAAATGAATCCCATAATTGAAAATCACTTTGAAAGTAAATTTTAGCAAAAAACCAAGGGACATAAAAACCCCAGGGTCATAATTTTTTAAATGCCACCATTTTGTGCTCGTTTGAGGTAGAGACCCCCAATATTCGCCAATCATCTTTAAATTTCAAGACCTTTAAAATGAGGTACATCTTGATGGGGCTTTACATTTGAAAATTTTGAGTTTCCCCCAAAACCCTAAATTTTTGGGGGGCACTCAAAGTTTTCGATTATTTTAAAAGATACTTTGGGTTAAGTGTGTATGGTTTCCGAAAGGTTATTTTATTTTTTATAATAAATATACAAAAAATTGGGGGGAGGGACTTTATAACCACCCTGTATAACAACTAAACACTGTGGGAAGGGGTAGTCACTGGGAGGGCAATTTGTTCGCTATTTGAATTGCTGGCTCAGTCCAGTGTGGTAACAATCTGAGTGTCGAACCAAAGATGTGCTGTAATTAACCTATCAACATGTTAAATAAACAACTAGACTATAATACTATCAATGATATTGGAACTACATAGTTACTTCCAAAGTGGACTCCCTTGGCTTTAGACTTGGATAATATATAAACAATTTAGTTAGAATTACTTTTTTGAAAATAAATATTTGCATGAATAATGTGCTTCACGGAAGACATTTATCAAAAGGATAAATTTATCTCTGACCTTTGCAAACATTGTAAGTTAAATAAACGAGTACAATTAGTTTGTATGATCATTATAACAAGAATTTCAATCTAGTGATTTTTAATAAATTTTTTAAACAGAGTTTTGATATCTTGATCTCTTATTGACTTTAGTGCTTCTGTTTGCACCCTTTACAGGGCACCATCAGTCCATTATTCAACCGGACGCTAAAATATGGACTGAAATTCTGGATCGAAGGGAGTCTACTTTAATGAAAAAGGCAAAAGTTGGCAGGAGTTACACCCGTGGCATTTGTACAAAAATTGGTATTTGAATTTTAATAATGAATAAACAAAGGTGTGTCCGTAAAATACTATGTTTCCTTTTTTCATCACCTGTGCTCTCATGATTACCTTCAATTTTTTGACGCAATCAAGTAGTAATTATCACTGTGTGCTGCTCAGTGGTTATAGTGCTCCCGACTTCAAAACTAAAAGTTGCTCGATTTAATCCTGCAAGGGTTGAGAATCTGGACCTAATTGCCAATTTATTTTAGGGCAACTAATCAGTAATGTTTCCTAACAACAGGCCGATATAAGGTTGTAATTAGACAAGGATTAGGACCGTTCCATACCTAAACCTCAAACAATGCATAGAAAAATAAATAAATAAAAAATGTACAACAGCATTTTTTACAGATTAGACCAACACAATGGATAGGTCTGAGCCATAATTTTTTCAAGCATCCCCAGAATTGAATCCGACCCATTTAAGGTATCCAAGTATATTTACAAAGTTCGGTTTTATATCTGATCATATCTCATTTAGTTTAAATATACATACAAACAATGAACTAAGCATTGGGACCCATCCGAAATTCAAGGATTAACAATATTGAAAATCACTATTTAAAACTTTCCTCAAAATTTATACAGCACACATGTAATGAGTTTTTAATCTCATTAAACATTCTGAATCTTGACAAGGTAGATCATACTGTTGTTCAGTTCAGAATACTAGGCATAAAATAATCAGATATAATATTAATAGTTGGAACCATTCATAGACCGCCCCAGGTAGATGAACCTTTCTTGACTCCCTGTTACACCTTGGTGACCTTGTTAAGGGTAAAATAGTGGCAACTGCCTTCCATTTGGAAAATTCTTGTCACACAATGATTTTTAATAAATTCATAAACAACGCTCATTTTCACTATTTCATATAGACAAATAGAAAACAACTTGAATCAGAATACAATTATATTAATTACCTTTAAAGACGCATTAAGTGCAAGTTTTGTAGACAAAAAAATTCCTTAAGTTGCTGTAATCTACTGTTAACCTTTCATGGCGGTTTGACAAGCGCAACTTGTTGTTCAAAATAAGACATTGATGCGGTTTAACGAGTATAGCTCATCGTTATGCAACCTGTCAGGTAGTGGCATCTTGGGATAATCTAGCAAACTATTTCGAACCGTGGACGTATGGAGCACGTTGCCCATTAGTTTCTCGATATTCTACAAACGATTTTAACCATCTATAAGTGAGATTAGAGATATTCTTTACAAACTTCAGCGAAACTCTGCTCAGCGGTGTTGAATGAACTGTTTACTGTTGTTTTAATTTCCATAATCAAAGTCTTTATGTTATGAAGTGACATTAAATTATATTTTAGTTTTGAACAAGTTATTATGTAATTATTTTACCTTGGTTTTAGTTTTTAAATATTTTAGTCGCGTTTGGGTCTACATATTAGATGCATTCACGTTGATGTGTAAGGTTAGGCTTTTTTATTGTTTCGGTTTTTTTGTAGATTATGTAATTATAAACAATTTTCTAATTTACGAAAATAGGGTCCGGCAAGACTTAAAAAACTATCGCCTTGAAGGGTCAACAAAACCATTGTGTCATTGTGTGTAACTAAACAGTGGATCATTGTGGAACAGTAGAAAAATTCCTCTACCTGGGTTTGAGTCCGTCTACAAATGACGCCAACTGTTATCTTTTGGACACACCTCGTGTACACTCAGTGTGCAATGTGCACGGTCGGGTTAGGTTAGCTGGACTACTCACCGAACGGTGCCCAGGCCCTGGCGGCCGGCGGCTCATGTAAAACGTCACCTCGCGAGAGAGAGAGCTCGCCGAACTGCTACGGGACAACTACAGCAGCAACACAGACCTCAGCAACCGTGAGTGAGAGAGAGAAAGAGAGAGACAGGGAGAGAGAGAGAGGTAGGAGGAGGTTGTAAAGCTGTCATATTTAATCTGGCAAATTTACTTAAATAAATTTATAGAATTACACTAAAACCTTGTTTATCCTGTTTTCGGTCCATTCCCGATGGTTCTGAAAGAAAAAATAAAAAGTATTGGGGTAAAAGTACAGCAAGATTTTCTTTATTTGCTGTGTAATGTAATAAATCTATGATAGTAATTTATTTTGAAACAACAATTAGTTTGCAATTTTTCTTGATAAAATATGTAAACACAAATTTCACTTAAATAAAAATTGTAGTTAAAGAAAAATATACAAAAACAATTTTTTAATATTAAAAACCCCTTTATCAAAAAAATACAACCAGAATGTGACCTGTTTTTCGGAAACAGTATTGAAAAAAACTGAAGGCGTTTATTTAGCACTTTCTCTCAAAAATCGGTTTATCCAGTAGATTGCATCTCCACATGGTCCCATCAAAAATGGATAGACGAGGTTTTAGTGTACTTACTTCATGATACTACCAACAATCCTTATTTATTGTACTATAGTTTCAAAAAGTATTGTAGGACCAAAATTGGTAGCATATAATCATTACAGTATTAAGAAACAACGCTCAAAACTCGGTTAAAATTCTTGAGATATTCCATGATAAGATTATCAGGATAGGCTAGTTTACTAGGATAATCAAAAGATCTAACCTAAAAGACTGTAAAAGACTCAACGAAAGTAAATAAAATTACTACAATAGGTAGTGAATTATAGTGATTGATTTTTTGTCAACATTTATCGGGACAAAATTAAAATCGTAAAATAATCAAGTATGTCTTAAGCACCTTTACAATTATTCTCAAGTAACTAATGTTTATAAATTTAATTTGAAAGCTAGATTAAATTACTAAAATTTTAACATGGTAAAAAATTGGTGCAATAGATCTAACAGTGATTAATCAATTAGTGAATAAATAAAAAATTTACACGTTAAACGAAGAGTAATATTAAGTTTGGACTTTTTTCCATAAATAACTAGCTTTAAAAAAACTCATTTTTGAAAACCTCTCTTCATAAATATAACAGCTTTACACGTTTTTAAGAAAGATTATTGATTAACAAGCAATCTAAAATTAAAGTAAAACACAGCAATACTAAAACCCCAAGTGCATACAATGATTAATATTATTCATTTGTTAAAATTTCATTCAAAAAGCCAACTTTAAAACACAATCATCAAATTTTAAAATATCTTATTCTGTCTAGTCCACCTAATTAATATTTTCAAACTATAATATAATGTGGTTGATTAATTAAAAAAAATTAATCTTCATTTCTTTAATAGATGAATAAATTTTTTTGGATTATCAATTCATAACAATATAAGTTTTTTTTTTGTGAACACTCCTTCTTATATTTCAGAGCAAAGCCAAACACAAACAGGTAAAATTCTTAGTTTAATAAAACTTTCTTGAATTTGGACATAGACTGACATTTCTACAAATGAAAAATAATTATAGTTATATTCAATTTCATAACAACTTAACATAATGATACAAAACGGATACTTACAACATATTGCAAATACTTTAAAGGCAGAATGCAAGAACATGAACTCAAAACACATCATGTTAACTATTAAAACAAAACTGTGTTCAAAACATGAATTCAATCAATGTGATTGTGTAAATAAAATAAAAAAATATATAAAAAAGAAAATTATTTTAGAGATAATTAGTAAGAAAACCCAAGAAAACAAAAAAACGAACCAAACAAAAGAAAACAAACCAAGCAAAAGACAAAAGAAACACACCAAGTGCAAAAGCATTCTGAAACCTGAAGCACATGTATATATACAAAGTATAAAACGTTAAACATTAATTATTATGTTCACACATTTCCTTTTATTTAATGTGTATTGGTGAAAACACGTGAAACGATTTATATTAGCCATTCACCACCGTGAATGGCTGATATAAATTGTTTGGGAATCTTTAAATCAAATATCATCTCTATTGAAGCTAGGTGTTAACATGTAGATTTACAGGGGTCTACCAAATTACACCAAATTCCTAACCTTTTCTAGACCACTTTAAGAAATTCCCGACCACACCCTGCCTTATATTCTCTATTCTAACTTATATTTTGTATTTATTTGAACAGATTTCAAACTAAATATCATACAAACATTCATCATACGAGTGAAATAAATTATTCGATGATTTTAGATCTATTGAAAATCTGATGTAAACGTTCAACTGGAAGATTATCTTATTTGATGAAACATTTAACGATTTTAACAAATTTTATTATATAATACCATTTTAATAGTCGACAAAATTACTTCTGCTCTAATGGTAGTTCTTCAGTCAACCATGCTGTTTGAACTTTATATGCATTTGAAATCGTTCTTACAATTTCTTTTTTAGTCTATTATATTTAAAAAAAATACTTCAATGAATTTTGTATTGGAATAATACAAATAAACACACTCAAACTTTATTTTAAGATGGACTGGGATACTTTTTATATTTTATACACTAAATCAGCAACTTCCTGACTTTTTACCCAACACTATTAAATTCTTAACATACATTCAACTTTTCCCGACTGGTAGACACCCTGATTTAAAAAAAAATTTAAATTGTATCCATAAAATAATTATTAATGGAATATGTGCTAGTTATTTTTGAAATTATCTTAAAATAAGTGTATTATATAACAACCATGGACTTTATCCTAAACCGGAACTTTTAGAAATATCTGTAGTTCAAAGTTGTACAAACTATAAACTTAAACAATACTTACAACACCAATAATAAGAGAAAATACTCATAAAAATATATCAATCCATGCTATATTGTGTCAGAACATGCTTTAATGCAAATGTGTAATATTTAAAATACATCTGTCATTTATTATTTTTCGCTCTTAGTATTTAAAAATAAACGTAGTCCTTAAAAAAACCAACCTTTCCTTGCAGAAAACTACTGAAAAATATTGCTTTCAATACTGTAGCACCTTCAAATAAAATCTATCAAGTTGCATTAAGAATTATTTCTTGGAAAATACATTATAAAACAATCTCATTTACAACTGAGTATTTTTTTAAACTGGAGGGATTGTGATTACGGCTTAGTTTTCATACATACACGGCATTCGAATTCAGTTTATGTATAATCACAGTATTTTTACATTGGGTAAAAATCAAGCATAAACTGTAAACACATGCAGTAAGGGGAAGGGAAGTAAATTTAGTAGAATAGTAATTAGATGGTGTAAAAAATTCATAAAAAGTTATTAAAAATATAAAAAAATACATGCATTATTTAGCCACACACTGGTGGCATCCGTTAATAACAAAGAATTAATTGGAATCCATCTAATCATCATTAATTAATGTCCACTTCAATTACCGAGCTGACCAAAAAATATTTTCAGTAAGTCCAGTAACCAACCGAAGAGGAATTTAATCTTTATATTACTAACTGGTAAATACAACTTAATACAACCCTTATTTGTCAAGGACACTGAATTTTAAAAATTTTAACTTTTTTTAATACAAATTTACATCTAAATACTTTTTTTGCAGGAAAACCTTTTTACACCACACGTTTTTCCAATGATTATTGTAGAGCATTGTTGATAAAATGTGATTTTAAAACATTAATGGGGCCTGTAACTACAATTGAACAGTTTACAATGATTTATTATTTCATGAGATAAAGTAAGTAAATATTACAAAAAATATGTAGTGAAAAAAAATCAGTATAAAAATATCACATCACTTACAAGGCAGCAAATCTAAATCCACTTCAAGTAAAGGTTGGTTAATTTCAAATGGAAGATTAGAAAAAAAACATGCTACTTGAAGGAGAGGTTTGACACTCGCAACAATGCCTACCGAAATCCAAAATCTTCAGTGAGCCTGACTTTGAATGGGTCAAACCAGTAGCCTAAAAATGGAGCGACAATTATTTAAGTTAAAAAGTTAATGTTTAGTCAAATAATGCTCCACAAATTGTATTTAAACGAAAATACATTACGTAATTTTCAACAATAACAATAATATAAATCCATCCTCAAAGTACACCAAAGTCTCGGTAATCCGAACCTGTTAATCCAAACTACCTGATGGGCAAAAGGTTAGGGCAATGTAATCTGAATCACAGCACGTTACTACTAATTATAGAGTACTTAATGTTAAAGTACCTGATTCCGAGCTTTGCTCGGATAGCATAAGACATGTATTATAAAAGTTAATTAGCAAAATTAAAACACATTTATTACTCAATGAAAACATTTATGTGGTTTAAATAAAACCTTAATTAATATAGCATAAACACTGAACATAAATTTAATGCCCCGGGTGGGGATCGATCTCGCATCCCTCGTCCCTCGTGAAACCTAAACGCTAACACTGAGCTAAGGCGTTGGCCAAGTCAGGGACGTCGTTTAAGGGTTTTTGGCCAACCTCAACTGTTTTAGCTGATCTTATACTGTATTTAATTATCCACACAGATATTATTAGCCTGTGATCAACTGATTTTGTTAGAAAAGGAATGAGGATTGAAAAACAAAATAGAAATTTAATTTACACCAATTAATTGGTTTCTTACAGTGGCTCAAGCAATAGAATGCATACGTTTTCTATCAAAACACGAAAGATTATGGAAATACTTTTCTCTGCTTTTATTTCACAAAGTTATTTTACCCGTTAGTTTTTATCGTTTAGTAATTTGATAATTTTTCATTTATACATAAAATAAATATAAATATGCTCGGATTACCGAGACTCAGGTGTACTTTCTTTACGATCCACACAACAGGTTTATTCATCAAGATAATAACTAAATTGAACCCTTTGAATAACTAAATCTCCTACAGCACAAAAACTACAAAAACCTAACATAGCAACGTAACAAAAACGTTTACTGATAACAACACTGATTTACAGTAAATAAAAAAAAACCGTATCCAACGAACACAAAGGTGCGTCAAACAAGCGACGAACAGTGCTTGAGCAAAGCAGACGTGATACGAAGCGAACATTTAGTAACGTGGAATGTCGCAACACTCACAGATTATTGTGATTCTCCGTCCGCACCCAGCTGGTTGGAAAGCAAATCAATCAATAAACAATCAGATAAAAATGACAAAAACGGGAACTACAAGCGAAAGCTCGTCTTGAATTCAATGATATCTGTTTTTACTCTGTAATGAAAATTAAAATTTTGATTGGAAAGTAGTCAACAACCTTTCATGAGGTTAAAGTTGTTATACAAGAAGAATATTTTTTTTAATGAGGGTGGTAGCCTCTTTTATCAATAATATTCCAGCCCACATTAACTACACATTTTTTCTTGGGACATTTAAAGTAAAGAAAGAAGTGAGCTTACACAGTAATATGTTGATATTACTTATAAAAACTGTTTTCCAACACCGAGATGAAAACAAAGAAACATCACTGCCTCAGACTCAGAGGCCATTAGGCGACTAACTGATAAAAACTAAAAGTTACCACATACAAAAGAGATAATAAAATTTTTAGTACAAAATTTCTTTTACTTGGTGGTAAAAGACCTCCAACTCTGAGTTAACTATGTGTTTCCGTTATCGTTTTTACAACAACAAAATTTGAAACTCAAAAAGTGATGAGTGATTTATGTTTGCAATATGTTTAAGGTGGTGCGAGTGAACAAATCGACTATCTTAAAAAATATTTTTTTAAAGTTTATTTGTTGATTGTATCACAACTATGTTTTGGCATAATTTTTTCGTGTTTTTAGTGAAAAATTTTGAAGTTACAGGGTGATTTATTTGGAGATTTGCCCTTTTTCAGGAGGGTGAGAAAACTAATAATACTTTTGAGCTGAAATTTTGGAAACGGATGAATAACAAGACCTTTTCACGTGACCCATGTGAAATTTTGAAATAAGAAAAAAATCATATACTACAGAAAATGATTTTTTAAAGCCACATTTTTAATCCGATAATCTTATAAAATATGTCATTTTCGAGGTCTATGTTTAAAAAATGTACAAACAAACAGAACTGTTTTCTTAAACAGGTATATCAGGAAGCTTGTATGAAACAATCACTTATGTAAGAACAAATAAGTGACACTAGGACCGGCCTAGCGGATTTCAGTTGTCACTAACGCCACTCGCACCACCTTATTGACAAACATTTTTTTTCTGTTATATAACAATAAAGTAAAACGATTTTGTTAATACACAAATTACGAGTCTTTAAACTATTCAAACAGTTACGGTGCAGTTCCCTTAGGTGCAAAGTAATCAGCAAACTACTTCCTGTTGGTATTAAAAAATTACATCTTGAGAACTAAATATTACAATTAAAATAAAATGTTAACATTAAATTACGAAGTAATTTATTACCATGCAGTTTTTACACATATGATTCGATCACACAAAGAAATGAAGGAAGAAGTTTTAGACAAACAAATACGGCTACACATATTTTTCAACTAGATAGGACATTTTGCGGATAGAGCAGCAAGAAAAATTATTGGAAATTACTAGTAAAAGGGGTATGATTTCCACACCTAATAAATAAATCTAAAGAAGAAAATTGTATAAACAGAAAATATTTGTATTTAAATTTAATTTACCAAACAAACAAAATTAAGAATCTAATATTAAATAAAAACTACAATCATATCCATTATAAATTAATTTGTTCCACCAAAAATATCCTTCTCGGAAGCCATGATATTCTTTTACATATATGAAAAATGGTAAAGAAATGGACAACCTTCAAATGTTCTAACAATATCTTCACATATAATGGTAATACATTTTTTATTCATCCCTATATTTCAGCTGATTCTAAATTTTAGTTTTTCAGATCTGACACTTCAGAATCTGTGGTAATCTCTATGGACGAGTGTAATTTTAAAAACTCACAACCGAATATCAACATGAACAATTTTCACCGTAATTGTAGTCCGGAACATCAAACCAAAAGACAAAAATAGCGTAATTTCAAAATCTTGTTTACTTGACCCTTTTAGTGACAAGGGGATAAAATTTTAAATTTTAACCTTGCACCTAAAATAAACAGCTGTGTCCAAAAATGCCACAGCTAAAATATTCGTTTTTATATGTTTGAATTAACACATGATTAGATGACTTGTATATGTGATATCTTTACAAATAAGGAGTCAAAATGTTGACATTTTACAGAGCAAAATATATATTACCTTTGAAAATTGTTAAATATTTACCAACAAAAAAGACTAAATGAAATTTATTTACAGGCTAAACAACAAAACATTTAACCATTGGTAGATATTATTATTTGAAATATTTAAATTGAGTTATTTCAAACATATTTTCTAAAACCAATCATTTTTAAATAAAAATATAAAATTCACTTCAATTTTAAAACAGTCGACTGACTCCCTCTAATCAAGACACCTCAGGACCACCCCTGTCCGGATTAAAAATTCTAAACCATCCTGCAGTTTTGTGTATAATTGTAAATAATTACAACCTGCAATAGCGTACAATATCTATACAAATCACATTTTAAGACAATTTAAGTGTAGGCCTACTTCCCCAAACATTACAGATTTTTGTTTCCAACTCACGGGATCATAGTTTTTTAATGTGATGTTAGTTGATAAGTTAAATGTGCCACAATAAATAGGAATGAACATGAAATTATAAAGCACAGCAAATTGAATCCTTACAAATTTATTTTACAGTATGAAAACACGGAACTCTAATTTTATATTTAGTAAGATTATTTCAAACATATTTACTATAACCAAAAAGAATAAAATCTTTGCTTTACAATATTGATTGAACATAATAAGATAAATATGTTAGGAACCTAAATTTTTATGCTTTTTCTTGAATGCATAATCACACCATTTCCTCATAAACATTACATCCTCAGCTGATCTGTTACTCGACATAGGTTGTGGCCAGTTCCAGTGCTGCCCTCCAATCCGCATGAGTCAAAATTCCCACACCGGCGTTACCATTTTCCCACTTCACTGAAGATACGTATTGAACGCAATTGTAAACTGAACTGATGTTTGTGATGTTAATTATTCATATTTAGGCCGAAAATAAACAAACACGTTCAATCCTGTCGATTTCAGCCATGAGAAATGTGACTGTGCGCTGATGACTCATTTCCAAGAGGTCATCCAGACCTTGCGGTGCCCGAACCATCTGAGTCCGGACTAGAGGGAGTCGACTGTATTCAGTTTAACGCTTAGGTTTTTTTTTGCTAATAGGTTTTTTTCATGATAGAACAAACAGTTGTCCATTCCTAAAATAATGTTATGTACTACAGCTTTGCATGGGGTAAAACAAAGCATAACTGTGTTCTAAAAGTGGGAACGTACCGGAGGAAGCTGGTCGTCGGGCTTGTTGGTTGAAGGCTCGAAGCTGACGGGACCCGATGGGCTGAGGAAATCAACCGGCGCACTGTCGTTGCCGGACACTGAAATCAATACGAGTCGTCAAGTCAAGGTTGATCTATAACCAATATTTGATCTTTAAAACTGAATTACCGTTTAATTGACACCGGAAATAATAATGTTTTAGAATTCACTCACCGGGAGCAGGTATGAAGAAGTTAGTTACAGGAGCCTGAGGCATGGGGGCGAACGCTTGGGTGTTCCCAACAGACACTGGCTTCTTGTTGGACCCCATCACGTCTACATAGTTTGATTTCATACCTGGAAATCGAAACATCGAAATTGGTAACTCGCAGTGGAGTAAGAAAGAGATGATCAGGGTGACTAATCACGCTCTTAATACAATAATATTTAGAACAAATATCAATTACGAAAAATAAAATAAAATCTAACCCTTTGAGTGCTTTGAGTTTTTTTATATTATTCATTTTGTTAAACAATTACTTAATGCCAAACACAAAATCGTTTTTAAACGTACCTCTATCCATATTTAACCATAACCAAATCGTAAAAAAGCAAAACAGGTGTCAGTGCAATCCCAATTAAAGCCAATGCTGTCAACTTCCACCTAATCCGGTCACTTATAATTTTAGGTGGACCCTCCCACAACACACATTATTACACATTTGTAAGCCAAATTGGGATTGTTCTTGGTTGGGATTCGAACCCGAGTACTTCCAAATGACTTTGAACGCCGGAACAATATGGTCCTTAGCACACCATCAAACAAAGCAATTTACTGGTTTATATTGCTTCTCCATAGCTCCAAGAGATAGTTCCAGTATCAGGTCATAGATGGTAGCTTGGTAATTGAGGACGACAACTAACAGTTTCAATAAATAATCGATAGATGCTACGACTTGCTACTCGACTTTTCGAGATGGAAACTAACAACGATATATCATTCAACAGCACTCAAAGAGTTAAAATATAACAGTTTTAACATATACCGTTTAGCCCAATACACATTAAAAATACATAACAATAATAGTTATAAATTTGAAGTAGCAATACAATAGAATATAATGATAGAATAGTAATGTACAAGCCACAAGTGTGTAACACTTGCCTATTTCTTTGGACACACATCGGAGGTGAGGCAAAATGCCAAACCCATCAACAATCTGACGGTTCATTGATTATGTTTTAAAATTCTGAAATTTCTGAACATTGACCATGTTTTAAAGTTTTGAAACATTAGCAATCTAATATGAGCGCACACAATTTCTCACAAATTTTTAAAAATTTAATGAAAAAATTCCAAAATGCACACTTGTACCTAATCGCATTTCACAAAAATAAGACTATCAGTATGGTCTCCGGGTTGTTACACAAACAGACATACATCAGACCAAAAACCATAATTTGGATTCAGGAAGTCACAAAACCAGAAATTTGGGCTCTCAAAACAGATCCGAAAAAGATAACGATAAAACTTTTTCCATAAACTATGTAAAGGAGGAGAAAGTGAAAAGGTGATGTAGTCAATAAAACCCTTCTTTTTTTCTTGGCATTTTCCATGACCTGTATATACATGTAATAATGTATTTGTCAAATTAATAAAAATATTGTTGTTTTAAAAAAATACACACTTCTTCTGTTACGAAACCTCAGTTGTTTTGTTTATTTTCAGTCCTTTAAATTTAAATGAATTAACGTAATAACCACGCAAAAAGTGAATACATTTTTGAAAGTTTTGAAAGGTAACACCCCGGACCCCCTTAATAGATCACTCAGTAGTTTTTCTTTCCACATTTCTCACTTCCGAATCAAAGATGTTATATTTTCAAGGAAAATATATGTTATACTTGTAAGTTATTAAAAATTTCAATAAACTCTTCCAGAAAATAACTCAGTGTATTGTGTATTGTGAACATACTTTTTCCTCTCTGCAGCTTGTACTTGTTGGTTGAAGCAGCTGGTGGGGGAAGACCTGAGGAGGCAGGAACCATACTAGGGTTTGCAGCGGGGGCAGTCCCAAGACTGGCGGGGCCCTGGTTGGTGGGACCGAGGCTGGCTGGACCCTGGTTGGTGGGACCAAGGTTGGTGAGACCTTGGCTAGCGGGGACAGGCATTGCTGGCCCTGTTATGGCGGGGGGCATAGCTAACCCGTTCAGTTCGCTGGCTGTGGGCGGGGGCTTGAAGGGTTTCTGCTCATCCTCAGTTGCATCAGTGTTCACCCACCTCTTTGTCTTATCATCCCACACAATCTGTCAAAATGTTATATATTGCAATACAATTTTAAGATAATTTTTTTGGAAAAATTAAATAAACCCATCAACAGTTACCCATGGTGACCTAGGAAGACCAATTAGCATCTCCATACAACATGAAGACATGTTTTTCACCACAAACAAACACTATAGATTGAAATATAGAATTTACAAACAAAACGAACCCCACATTTACCAAGGGATAAGATGATTCAAATGACTTCTGTCTTGGCCCAACCTACTTTTGAAAACAACTGATTTTCTTGCAAATTTCAACATCGATTAGATTAGATTACCATTTGATCTGCGAACAAGCTATTATGAATGAGACAAGAGTGTAAGATAATCGTGGCGCGATCTTGTAGTCTTGTTACTGTAGTAGTTTAACATGGAGTCCAATCCACTGCCTCTAAATTACAAACTGATCTAATTATGACGATGGTCTTTGCGGATTAACGTAGTATAGTGCAGAATATAATCCACACTGGAGAACACTGCACCCACCCACTATAGTTCACAACAATCCACAATTCATGACCTCCACGTAGCTGGTTTACAAGACACGCCACGGTCCCAGTCTAATTGGCAACAGTATCCAAGACAATTGAGCTGAAGTATGTACGTGTAACTAATGAATCCATCCCACTTGTCCCCTGACAATTGTCTCTTCAGTTAACAATATCAATGTGGATTAAGAGTCTGCAGTTTCTTCCGCCATCTTTTATTTATACATCCGTAAAAGCAATGTTAACCCATTCCCGTCTAAGGACGCACATTGCATGTCCGCGTATTTCGCTAAACAGATGACTAAGGATGTGCGCTGTGTGTCCACGGGGTGGTTATGAGCAAACAATGTGCGTTGCCAGCTTGTATTTCGACGTAGTTCATTTTTCCGCCGTTAGGTGTGCTTGTTCAATTCTTATCAGATATATAGTGTTGGTGTCCTCTTTTAAATAATCGTATTTAGTGTCCAATGTTCCATATTGACAGTCAATTATTGTCTCTTCTGCACACCAATTTTGACAACAAAATTTTGAATAAAATATTTTTTAAATCATCTTTTTTTCTTATCTGAGTAAATATATTAATTTTTTATTGATACAATAAACTTACGTTATAATCATATTTTCTAAGTTATTGAATACCAATGATACTTCCAAACTTCTTCGTCAAGGTTAAAGAAAAATGTTCTTTAACCCTTCAACCCCAGTTGAAGACTATGCAGGCGTTGTCAATGACGCACCAGCCGCCGGTTGTAGTGCTCTGCACACATTTGTCAGTACTGCATTTTTCTGCCAACTTACAGGATTTTTTAGAACTATTTGGAGCTTCTTAATATTGGAGAACGCTGTCTACCTTTATATCATAATTTGTTTTGTGATATTCTGCAGTCTTTGAAAGGAGGAAAACTAAAAAAATCTCAGCTGGAAGAGCCGGCGATAACCACTTGGTTTGTTGTTTGTTTACTGTTGTCTGATGTAATGTGGGAAGGCAATGTTTTTGTGTTAGTTTGACCGAGTTTTGAACTGAAATATAATTATTTATTATCTCTACAAGTGTTTTAATGTTTTGTTAGCGAAGTGTAGTGAAGTAATAGTAAATTTTAAATGGAAAATTTGTTTCAAGAATACATTTAAGGTAAACTAACACTGTGAGTACTGCCCAGAACTTGGTAATTTTTGGATGTTTTAATAAAATATTAGTTTGTAATAGACTTAGACAATAACATTGAATTGTGGTTAGATGAACAGGTATCAGTAACAGCTCAGGTTTGCTGATAGTAGCTAGTCTAAATCCCAATATAATGTTGTCCAGGGGGGGTGTTGGATGGGTTCTAAAACTGCGGAGCTGAAGGGTTAAGTAGCTTAAAAGAGTTTTTGTGTTTTATTAGCAACAATTTTCCAGGGGGCTCAAACTCCCCTTTTTACTATATTCAAATATTTTCTATACCTCTGGTTGCATACCCCCCCACCCAAAGCGATCAAAAGCTATTATTCCTTCGCGGCCCAGGTGCAAAAAAATTGGCTCTCTCAGAAATCCTAAAGAAAAACTCTGGTTTAGTTTGTCAAAAGGCAATACTTACCGAGGGGTTTTTGTCATCAGGAAGTATCATCTGGTTCTTGGGCCGGAGCGCCAGTTTGTCCCAGATGCCGCCGAACCAACCCGAGCCACTCTGAGTCTTGTTGGCGCGCCGCTTGCCCTTGTCCTTCCCGTCGGCCTTGTCTCCGCCTCCGCTCTGACCAGTAGCACCGGAAGACGGCTCCGGCTGGACAAACACATTTGAGAACACAGTTGTAGAACTATACGATATCTACTTTGTAAAATTATGTCACTCTTAGAAGACTAATACAGTATACTCCCGACTATACACCGTAATGGATAGCTGAGCGGTTGTGTATAGTCAAAATCACAGATAAAGCAAACCTAACCTTAAATACACTGGAAATAAAAAATGATTGTGAAAGCAAAATAAGTCCTTAATAACCTTTAGATTAGGTTTAATAATGTGGAACACTTCAAATACAAGATTCAATTTAAATAAACACACATAAAAATTATTTTCAAATCAGTAAAACAGCAGTCCAATATGTGAAACTACGACTATTGAAGTTGCCGTTTTTATTGGCTACGATGAATAAAGTCCTATATTGACTTTTGTTTTTGCATTTGCTTCCTTTGAAACAAAGGTGAACCAAAATGTTCTCATATATTTGCACAATGAAGTATCGTGTTAATTAATTAGGTGTATGTTATGGAAATAAATGTATAAGTTAAGAACACAAATTTTGCAAGTGGTCTTTTTAATATTATTTAGGTACAAGAAAAAGCATATATTTGTGTTTAAACCTTTATTCACTGCTAGTTCCTAAAAATACTCTTTATCTCTCTCTAAACAAATATTTAATTTTAAACATTTTTAATAAAATTATTTGACACATGTTAAATAAAGTTTAAATTTAAAATCTTCCATTATCAACAAATCACTCATTAACTGGAGATCACAATGTGGACACAGACGGTTTTTTAGTTCTGACCGGCACTGGCACATCAATTTCGAAAGTCGGAACTGATCGAGATCTTAACCCTATTGGCATATCGATGGGATAAGTGCCTCCGAAAACCAGTTTCGGCATTGCACTGCGACTCGATTTCGGCCCGAAAATGTTCAAACTTCGTTTCAATGAGCGCAGCAGATTAGCCTCGTAAGACGCTCGCATATCGAAGTGACTCCCGGTCGGCACGAGGGCCAAGGGGTGAGTTTTGTCACCCCAGAGGACAGGGCGGCCCCAGGTCGAGTGATAACGTCTATCGCTGTAGTTGTGTGTACTTACAGGTTCTGGCTTGGCTGTCGTCTGCAGCCCGAGCGCAGCATGCAAACAGTTGCATAGGCTTTAACTAACTTTGAAACATTGCAGGAACATAGGAATGAGCGAGTATCATCCCTCTAGGCTATAGAAACTAGAACCCCGCTATTCCAATTTTTTGGATTATTCAAACACCAATCAGTAAATTAGACAAATGATTAAAACTCATTTTAATCATTTCCATTTTAACCAAGAACAATATTTTATTGATGTTTTACAACAATGTATTAAAACAAGTTTTCATCATTTCATCAGGTCTCTGTCAAATCGCCGAAATGCCAGATTTTATGGTTTTATTTTTGGTATAGGCGTCAAATCACCGATCTTTTGAAACATTGGCAATCTGTCACACATGATTCTGTCAGATCACCGATAATTTTTCCCAAATCAGTGAACTGAAACATACAATTGAGAAACTTTATATCTGATCGGAAATTTCAAATAAATAAATGGCAATACAACTGAAATGTGCATGTGAATACCTCACAAATAACTTTTAATTCAAATTGTTCCTCTTTGAAAACAATTGATCGGTAAATCCAAATTTTTGGCAACCCGAACTGGCCCAAGTCCTAAATAGTTCGGATTAGCAGGGTTCTGGTGTATTACTAGTTGCAATCTGAGCTAGTAGTTTACAATCCCCTGGTTACTAAGTAATCAAATTTTTGTATTATTTCAAAATAGCTTTTGGCGATGTTAAGTTAAAGTATATCACCAATGATTAGAGAAAGATCAATGTCTTAACGTGTTCTTAAATGTTTAATAAACACGTATTTGAACTATAACTGACAGTGATCAAAACAAAGGGTTAGCGTACTCGATTGATAAAAATACTCCCTCACTCCTATTCCAAACACAAAACCAAGACAACTAACATTTGCAATATAACTAATAAAATCAACAATCAAATTATTATCATCTGCACTAAACTACTGAACGATATGAAATTTAGCCAGTTTTCAATCCAGATAAAAAATTATCCAAAAAGATTAAAATAGTTTCAGAAAATTCCATATACATTTTTTCATATTTAACACACTAACCGCCACACCTATTTCAGGCCTGATTACTGGTTTTCCAAACATAATTGCAGGTTTTTTCAGTTCTATAACTTTTTTGTATTTCTTTAGCTTAGTTAAATAGAACTTGAAACAAAAATTACCATGAATTGCATGAAAAAATTAGGATTAGGTTATCACTGAAAATTTTCAGTAAAATACTGCTATGATAATTAGTGCCGACCTTATCAGGTTGGTAATAATTTTTCAATCTTCTTACTACAGTCGACTCCTTCTAATCCAGAGCACTATCCGGATAAAAAAAATTCCGGACCATCCGGCAGTTTTATATATATAAATTACAACCTGTAATAGCGTACAGTATCTATATATTATCACATTTTAAGACGATATTGGATTAGATTAGATCATTGAAATGGCAACCATACTACACATATAAATAAATAAATAAATATATATATATATTTATTAATTATTAAATTAAAAGAACTTGAGCTCCCTTTAAACATTTTATTTTCATGATATACGACACGTGTTTCGAATCTTAGTTCATTTTCACAGTGTACTTTTACTAAAAGTACAGTGTACTTTTTTGAAGTAAAAGTACACTGTGAAAATGAACTAAGATTCGAAACATGTATCGTGTATCATGAAAATAAAATGTACAGTGTACTTTTACTAAAAGTACAGAGTACTTTTTTGAAGTAAAAGTACACTGTGAAAATGAACTAAGATTCGAAACACGTGTCGTGTATCATGAAAATAAAATGTTTAAAGGGAGCTCAAGTTCTTTTAATTTAATAATAACTATATTAGCTGCCCTTACTTGTGAACTACATAATCAAATATATATATATATATATATGTAACATAACATTCATTTGACCTCAAAGGGTTAAACCTTCTAATGAATGCAAGATAAATTATTTAAATAGAGATGACTACTTAGCTCAGGTGATAAATGTAAGACTAATGCAATTCAACCATTTATCATGATTAAATCAGCGCACTGACCTGAGGTTTGATATTTTCCTCGTTGAAATACCCATACCCAGGTTTGACCGAGACCGAGGGCTGGGTTTGGGCGGGCATGGGGGCGGGGGTGGAGTCGGTAGCCTGAAGGGTGGACTGTACACCGCCCTGTGTGTCCCACGCCCCACCACCGCTAGAGGTGGACCAGTAATCAGTGGGCGATGAACTGTTGTCTGGAGACATGGGCTCGGAGGTATAATCTATAAGAAAATAAAACACAGTGACACCCATAATACCTCAGTAATATCATTAAAGAGTAGTTGAGTGAGATTAAACTGACTAGAGTGGTTATAGAGGTTCGGTCCCAAAAGACTCGCGTTTTAATATTTGAAACCCACCATATTTCAGCATATTTATGTGATATTCTTACACAATTATGACTAAAAATTATTTAAACCAATTATCTTATTTCCAATTATAACTATAAGCAAAGGAAAACATATTTTACGTGGAAAAGTAATAAACTGTATTCCGACGGATGCCAAACCGTCAATGACAATGTGACAAAGATGTGAAGAAGATTATTGGTAACTGATAGTTCCTTACTTTTAGAACGTTACAGTATACAACAACAAATGTAATAGAATATTTTATTTAGCTTACTTTGCATAGTCTGAGTGGGGTCGTAGTATCCGCCCTGCTGCGGGTCGTAGTAGTTACCCTGAGAGTATCCGCCCACTGCAGACATAGGGTCGGTGTAGCCGGTCATCTCATGAGGCTGAGCGTACGTTTGGCTCACCTCCGGCGCCACTTGCTGCAAAGTGACACGATGAGAAACTACCAATCCACAGTCCAAATGCGAGTGGTTCTAAAATGAGATCTAAGGGTTCTGAGTGTCAAACTACAATCACACTAGAACACACGTTTCGATGAAAAAATATAAGAAATAAATGTTCCTTACTTCCCTATAGGAAATAGCTTAGGTCATGGATATGTCTAAAGGGAACATTTTCAGTTCCTTGAAACAACTTTCCTTACAACCATATGATGTCACTTCTTTTTCAAATTTTGGTCTGATCGTAAATACCCCATATAATATAATATTTGTTATTTTTTTCAAACTAATAAAAAGTACTGCTTTGTTTTTCCAGACTTTGTTATAATTTTTTTAGTTTTTGATAAATAAAAAACTTTTAACACATTAAAACGCCAGCGATACTTTGCAGAAATCAGTTGTACATTGGTGTGCAGTTTGTAGCACTACTATTCCAAGCGCTCTTCACGGTCATTATGTATGTGACTTGGACATCTATGTCTTGTTTTATTTTCAGATATTTTCGGCTATCCAGATTTGCACCCTGCCACATTAAGCCGGATAAACCAGACTTAACTGTAAATCTGGAACAATATCCAAGGATTGTATATTGCAGTAACATTTGGAGCAACTTTTGAAGATTTATTGGTATGAAAGGAGGGGTTTCTTAGTTGTGTTAGGTAAAGAAGGATTTGATGGTGTTTGAAGGGATATAAAAAGCTTGTAAAGTTTTTGTTAGCCAATGGATAAGGATAGGTATTCTAACTAGGGAATATTTACGTTAAGACAAAGTCTGAAGGAATAAAAGTTGGGATATTTGGAGAAGAATCTAAGGGGAGGTAACGATCTTAGTAGATTTTAGATAATTCTGATGCAATAATGCAAAACAAAAACAGATGGTCAACGATCTGTAGCCTAACATAAGGATCCAGGTTTAGTAAGGTTAAAATAAGATGGTTTGAAAGATTGACAGGAGATTGTACGGCATAGGGAAGTATATTTAGGGTTTACAACTTCAGAATTTTCAAATTCATGCACAACCAAATGGTAAAAGCTACCTGGGTGACTTGTTCCCCGCTGTACGAAATAGGCTCCACATCAGATACTGTTGAAGTGGAAACTCCATGAGTCATGTGGGGAGATAAGTAATGCGGGTCCTTCAACAAAAACCAGTCACGTTAACCAAATGCATACTTTAATATTGGAAACACCAAAAACAAGCTGAGGATTCAAAATTTTTATATTTTGATTTGTGTGTAGTACAAATTTACCAGAATCCCGGTAATCTGGATTAATAGGGACCGCATCCTGTTCGGATAACCAAGTTGTTCAGATTATCTGAAAATGTGTACAGTTGAATTACAAGTACTAATATGACTATGATTATAGTACTTTAGTAGTCTTTAGGCCATTTTTAAAACGATACATTGCCTAGTAGTTTTCCTATCAATATGTATATTTGACAATGAAGTACAGTAATTCACTATCCGTGAAAAGAGCGATGTTAAAGAGTCGGAATGTATGAATCGAGTCTACTATGATGTACTGTGAGTACACAGTGACGCTTGGTGTACGCTCAGTAGTCTTTTCCTGGAAAATATAGTTCGGACTACTGGGATTTGGATTATCAAGATTCTGATGTATACTAAACTTATAATTGAGTGAACTGAGAGACAAAACAAAAAGTTGCAACACTCACGTTGGTGTTCTCTACGTGCAACTTCAGTTGAGACAGCCAGTCCGGGTCACTGGCCAGGTCGCCGGAGAACGCCAGCGAACTGTCGGCGCACTTGATCTTGTCCGCCATGTTGATGACGAGCTGCGCCAGTGGGTGGTCGTCGCTTCTGCTTGGCAGCCTCACCATGTCCTGCGCCAACCATTCCAGGTACGCCAGGGCTGCAGATAGGTTACCTGCCGACAACCATTTCGTTAATAAATCCAATATGAATTATTCAAACAATAGATGTTCATGTTAAAATATAAACTGTTAGGATGGGCAATAAGTGGTTTATTTATTTCAGTTAATATTTATTGCATAGTGAAGTGTGAATTGTACGATAATAATATCTAATCACATAATAAAATGGTGAGATAAATATAGTTTGTAACTTGAATATAAAAAGAATTCAGTCCTAGTTTAGTACGTATACTACGGATGGCTGGCGGAAAGGGCCCTGGAACAGGCCGTGATGCAGATAGTAATACAGATAGTGTTAAGGCAATAGCCTTACAGGATCTGAGGGTCACCAGCCTATGTCACGGTTGCGCAAGCCTGTGGAGTGGTGTGGACTAGTGGTCAGTGCATGGTCGGAGTCGTCTCCGTGGACCTGTTAAGTGAACATCGGTATGGTGCTATAAGTACTAAATCTAAGGAGGGGGAGACTTCGGGTCTTGAGGAATGGGCTGGTTACAAAAAAGTGGGATTAAAACATTGGGGATGAGATAATAAGTATTAATTGGGGTTTAATTTATTGATAGATTATTAAAAGGGTGATGAGAACGAGGGAAAGGGTTCAATGAATAAATTATATAATAATGAATAAAAATCTTTTTTCAACAAATACCTTTTTAGGGAGAAATTTGAATACTAATATACTAAAGGAATTAAGTATGCAATGAATAAATAAATCTATTTAAACATTAAACAATCATCATTGCTGGGTAATATTTTCGGGAGTGGGAACTAAACCTTAGAGATCCAGGCTGAGACCTTAAGTAAAAATGGGGAACCCATTGCAACTATTTCATATCGCAAACTAAAGAGATTCACCGTGATCGATGAGCGTGCAGGCGAGCAGGAACTTGTAGTGTCGCAGCGACGGGATGCACCAGTCCCGGTTGCTCAGCTGCTTGGCGAACTCGTAACAGACAGTGAGCATGATGGCGCGGCAGGAGGCGAACTGGGCGAACGGCCGATCGGCGGAGGCTCCCAGCAAGACCAGCTTGGGCTGGCGGTCCGTGTAGCGTGAGAACTCCAGCTGTGCGGTCAGGTAGCAAAAGTGGGCGGCGTAAAGTCTACCTCGTACACCTATCACATAGGGAAATTGTGAGTTACATAATGTAAATTTAAAGTGTAACATTCATGAGAAAATTAAATGAAGATATAGGAAGACGAACAAAGGAAGAAACCAAATTTCGACAAGGATAGGTTATTTTTGTTTTAGTGGATAGTCCATGACAGATCAAAGAGAAGAGGAGTCCCACACACCAGAGGACTCATGTTCATCCAAAAGGTGTGTATAGCATTTCTATTTTTCCCCCGAGAACATAAACGCTATCCAGAAATCAGAAACCAACTGATACACCGATTTGAAAAGTTGTTGCCAGAGGTAGCAAAAGTTCAGCTTGTGCAGGCACTAATTCTATCAGTATTTTAATACTGCTATCCTGCATATTGCAGTAGTATCTTCAAGGAGAATATGGGGAGAATACGGAAGGTTCAGAACAGCGCCATTAGGTGTGTTCTGCCTTAGCCGCTTTGACCTTGTGTAACCTTTCAGGGCGGCCCTTCCTCAAGGTCATTTTCATGGATGTAGGTACCCCCGGATGTCAAATTCAAAGTGCTGACATGCTTATTTGTCCACAAAGCTCTCATCGTGGAGAGCCTCAACCTCTGTGAGAAACTCTCCCTTCGGCTTGATGTCGCTTTGCATGGCAGGATAAGTCACGAAGTTACCAGGAAGGGGTTTGCCTATTTCGGTCCGTCATTGTTTAACCCACGGTTACTCTCGCTGCTAGATTTAATCTAACAACTTAAAATTTTTACAGAATTAACTAACAACAATTTTTTTTCTGACATTCACCGCTTGTTCATTCCTCAAAATATTTCGAAAGCCTGTTGATGTTGTGCTTGGGCAAAAAAGGAGTGGGGGTGGGTGCTGTAGGGGGGAAGGGGCCCCAATTAGTTCGGATTAGAGGGGTTTCACTGTATCCGTATTTGGCTGCCGATAAATCAGCTAATTTATAAAGCTTTTTTATAAGCTTTAGTTGATTTATGGCAATATCAAAGGCTGAGAATATAAGATGCTGCTTTCCAAAGACCAATAGGAAAGTAGATCACAGGGAACTACAACGGTTATCTGGGGGCGATGGTAGATGTCCTCTGCCTCTGCCTACCTAGAGAGTCGCCCAGGGTGAGGATGGCCTTGCGGTCCAGCTCCACGTTGGCCGTGCGGTTGCTCAGCATCATCGCCAGATGTGGCCTCCAGTCTCCCCACCTCTTGTCTGCGGCACACTGTCCCAACAAAGTGATCACTAATTTACGTTACAAGTTTTAGGTGAGATTAATTTCCACTAATACAGTAGGTCTTGGATAACTCAAATGATCAAGTAAAAAAACTGAATTTAGAATTTCCATGAAAAGTGTGAAATTGGTGTGTTCACAGAATATTTGTCATTAATTTCCATGACTCTCCCGACCATTCTTCATCATTAATTTTCCTGACTCATGAACTTTTTCGAAAATTATTATATAACATAAACCAAAAAATATTTATGCCTAAATAAGTTGTCACAGAAAATACCGATATATGTATTGACAGAACACATTAGAGTAATTATTATTCATAGAATTTTTTTAACTTCTTGATTCAAAATTCTTCAATCTGGTGTACTTCAAGTACACTTTTTACAATATGACAAAGTCGCAACGCTTATTACTATCTCACCACTTAACTGTTTTACTACTAAACACTAATCAACATCCTAGAACAAAAAAAAACATCTAAAAATTAATAACTAACTAATTATTAATAACTAAAAATGTTCCAAGCAAAAATGTATATTAATAAATGGAATTTTTGAAATTGAATTGAACACCTGAGTATAACAATTTTATTTGATATTTTTTGGCAGATAAATTAGTTACTGTATTTTATTTGATTACTTTTATTTGGTTTTACCAACCAGATCTACACATTATTCCAATGAGATATAATATGCATTTTCCTCTTATAAAAAGGTTCAGCAAAAAGAAAGGCAATTCACCACGCAAATAGATATGAAATAAAACACGAAGTGATCAGCCTTGAGCCTACTCACAGTAGCGGACTGAGGCTCATGCCCGGACATGAGCTGGTAGAGCGTCTGCAGTGGATCATTGGTCTGCAGCCCGTTGGCAAACCGCACCATCACGTTGTTGTGGGTTCGAGAATCCATCTTGGACGCCAAGAACAGAGCGTGACCCCAGTCCTTATTCTTGATCGCCCACTCTGTAGAAAACACGAAATCAAAAATACCCCTGTCACAATAAATTAGTAGTCAGTTGATTTCCATCCATTTCTGAAGGTAAAAACTAAGCTTCACGTTAGTTGGGTTAGATTTTAGAAACCGAAAGCTTAGGAGGTCTCATCAAAAACAGCCCCTTTTTTTATTGGAAGAGGCGGATTACTCCCAAGGCACTTCAGCCGTAGCGGCTTTTTGCGCACCCCTATGTGGGTTGCGGCAATATCACATAGCGAAAAGCCATTGGTGATTGGCGGGATTTGAACCTGGGACCTTGGGGGCACCAAGGCCCCGCGCTCTACCCCTAGACCAGCGCGCTCCCTAGCCAGCCCCTTCTCCCCTACCTATGTAAGAGATTTAGATTTAGATAAGGCTGATCTCTGACTGAACAGCGCTCCAAGTCGCCATGATGTAAGACAACGGGAAGTGACGCAGCGGCAGAGTGATGTGAGAGCACGCAGTGAACACACATTCGGTCAGCTGGTCAACATATGGTAAAGTACCAAGCTAAATAGAGGAAGGGGTAAAGGGGATGGTTAGGTTTTATTTCGTAAATTTCAATCATAATTTGTTCCAATGAACTTATTTCCTGGGCCGTAATGTAGAAATTAAGTCATAGTGAATAGTCACATCAAAATAACTGGGGATTGGTTGGTCGTGGTTTTGGGATGGGTTTGAATAATCCAAACGGGGTCCATGTCTCCACAATTTATTTTGTGTGGAATATTAAACAGCCACGATAAGGAAAAGATTAATAAGGATAGGAGAGGTAGAACTTGGACAAGACTTCCCAATTCTCAGAGACATCAAATAAAAATAAAGCTAAGGCTAAGGTCATATAACGGCTTAGGAGGATCAGCTTTTCATTTGAGGGTGCACATCCTAGGAAAGTACACCCTTACCCAGCAAACTCTGAGATCACACAAAGAAAGTATCCCAAAAGACATTACTCCTGGGGAATACCTTCCATGTGTCAGTATGGAGGGATTACTCCCTGAGTATCCTGGCCAGACTAGAGAAAAGAACCTGTATCAGACTAAGCCGGGAGTTTATAAGAAATAGGTGGATGAATCTAAAAAAATTCATTCATTGAGTTGAAAAAATGTCTCCAAAAGAAATAAAATGAATAAGGTAGCAGATGAAGGAAGAGGAACTGTGGAGAGGTAGAAGATGAAAACTTACCTAACGCTTCCGTCTTGTTACCCTCTAGCAGCAGGTCCCTGAATCTACTGGTGACCTGGTGGGGCGAGAGGGGCGTGACGTCACCCCCGGCCTGAGGCGTGTCCGGGACCAGCTCGCCCTCTGGCTGGCTCTGCCGGTAACTCTCCATCAGTAAGTCGGCAACGTCTGTCATGTCCACCACCTGAAAAAGAAGATGTTCATTTTTCTAGTGTTTGAATCACAAAGTTTATAAACACTAATACTGAAACATCAGTATGTATAAAGACTGTTAACTAAAAAACACATTCCAATTTTTTTGAAATTATGTCAACAATTAAGCGAATTATACCAATTTATCTATTCTCCATAAGAATTACATGGGCGATGAGTACGTAGGTTTGCTGCCATAAGAAACATTAAATTTGCGGGTTTTATGGATTTAATGATAAAGCGTAGCTAGATGGACTTGCATACGAAATTTTAGAAGAATATTTAAATAAATAAGTGAGTCATTGATTTTAGTTATTCTCCGTAAGATTAACATTAGATAACGTACTGTGTTTACCATTTTGAATATCCCAGTAACCAATTGCCCTAGAGTCATGATTCAAAATACTAAATAGTGTGTTTTATGAGCTGAATCCACTGGTAAAATGAAAAATTAGATTTTTTCAAAAAGTATACATGAATAAATTGAAAACCCAATTTTTGGGGTACAAACCTACCCAAAAGTGTAGTTAATGTAGTCTGATTGTGTTGCCCAACAAACTCATCCAAGATATTACAGAAACGATCAACTCCACCGAATTTTATAATAGTATAAAATTTTTAATGACTCCCAAAACGTGTTCAGGGGGTCCAGTTATGAACTTCTATCATGGTCCCGGGCATAACCGTCACCATGTGAGTCATGTGAATAGCTCACTTTCCCGCAGGAAATTCGCTAAAAACTCACCCCATTGAGTTTGATTACAAGGCATATCAGGTCGTACAGAAGCTTTTCTGACGAATGATTCATCTGGTCTCGTTCCTTCTTCAGATACTGGATGACAGTGTTTTTGTGAGTAACTCCACTGTAAAGGACAGAAAAGAAAAAAAATCAAGTCATACTTAAATTTTATTCTTAGAAGTCATCAAGTTTTAAGTGTAATAATATAACTAACCTAAGCTTATCACCTTGAAATAGTTTTTTTTTTAAGAAGCAAAAGTAGTAATTTTGTTATGCATTAAAGAATTTTTATATATCCGAATTAAAAACAACATTTTTGACCTAACTACAAACAATATTTTTTTAATAGAACAACATCAGAAAAATATTAAGGTAATACAACTATAAAAGCTTACATTCAATAATTACTGAAATCTCCATCTTAAATTCACCATTTTAACCAGCTGGTAAATATAGGTACAACACAATAAATTGCACCTTTTGTGGAAGTCGAATAATTTTATTATGAGATTAAACAAAAAACAATTATTTTAATTTTTTTCTTTTATTTATGACTAGTTAGTTTATATATTGACATTATTAACAAGTAAAATGTTGTACTGTAATAAATAAATGAAAGATGCCGGGTATGCTGTAGTTTAACCCTTTGAATGACAAATATTTCATTGCAAGACTCTCCTTAGCGCCAAATATGCAAAAAAATTAAAATTACTTTTTTTGTTAATGCCATTTTTTTATTACTCTAACTATTAATATAGACTTAAAAAATTACTAATAGCCAATTATTCAATAAATAGGTCAATAATTTGGATTAGCCATATTGAATCTTTTCACAAAACTACTATCTACAGTATAAAACCCAAATCTGACTCACTGACTGACTGCTTACAGTTTCTCAATACCACAAGCCTTTGGGGCTTAAAATTTGGTACACAGATTCTCTATATAAGGTCTATGTGTACTAAGAAAGGATATTTCGAAACTCCCAAAGGACTCTGCCCTACAGAAGAGGTCAAAATCATTGAACCTTATGAGTAAATGTTTTCCATTTTTAGTTTATACAATCAAAACATTTGATTTCTAAAGCTACAGCTGTTGGTTTACGCAGTTAAAAGTGACACACACAAAAGTCTGTTTCCAACCAAAGAATACTGACTGGATGTTATAACTATGTCATGAAATGAGTTGGCAAAGGACAAAAGTGGATTGCCCTGCCTTCTAGCGTCGATTTGGATAGCTAAATTAGACCAAATGTCATTATGGGACTACGCGAGTATACTCGCTTATGGCATTGAGTACGTGAGTGAATTGATTCGCTTATGGCATTCAAAGGCTTACAATATCTTTTTAAAACTATTTGCGCTACTTGTACTTGCAAACATCTTTGTCAAAATTAAAGAAATATGCTGAAAGTAGCTTAAAAACCTACTTTTAGGCTTTCATTTTGAAAAATTTTCTGGGGAGGGCCCCTGTACATTTTTTTTAACATGGATGTGTTTTCAACCAAAGTGATCATGAGTTGCCACTGATTGCATCGCCGAGGAAAATATAATGCAAACAAACTGACTCTCTGAAGAATCCTAGTGAGGAACCCTGCTGTACTCCGAACCTACTGGAGAAGCTGTGCTGATGAAGTCAAGTCTTAACTGGGTTAGAAATGGCCACTCCAGTAAGAGTAAAACCATGTAGGCGGGCAGGTTACTTGGAGCAGGTAACCAAGCAACCTTCCCTGTGTACATGCGGTTTAAGGATGACAAAATACACTTTGCAAGAGTTTCATAGTTCCCACTAACCTGATGAAGGGTCCAGGATTGTTGAGGAACTCCAGGGTGTCGGGAGAGTCGGCCGCTGTGGGTCCTGTCACTCGGTACACCCTCACTGTCGCCTGGTGCTGTCCGTAGATGTACTTGTCTTGCGGCTCCACCACGATCAGCTGACCCAGCGAGTGGAACTGGCCTGTACATTTACTACATCAGGTGTGTACCTCAACTCAAAAAAAATTCCTGACCACTTGCAACTTATAACAAAAGTTCCCAACTTAGAAATCATTTCCTTTTTAAAGACTTTTTATAAACTAAAAACTTTTGTTACATTTGTCATTACATTTAAATATAAACGTTTCCTGTTGATTTCAGATACTTAAGTGTATCAGCTAAATTTATTTGATTAATTACAATAAAGTATTGTTACTCTTAGTTTTATCATAAAAAAGCTAAAAGAGGAAAGATGTCCTGGTATCTAATGCTATTTATTTCATATGTAATAAATTAATTATATGTCCCTTTTAAGTTAAACATTTTTTATTTTAGTTTAAATATTTTAATATTGGTTAATTTATTAAAACATTTATAAAAACTATTAATATTACCTTTTGAAATGGTGACCTACCCAGGTAGGTATTTTAAGCTAAGTATGAATGAGAAATGAGTGTAAGATGATTGTAGCGCGATCTTGTAGTCTTGTTACTGATTAAGGCTAGCATGTTCCTTAGACAGGACTGTTAATCAATATCCCAAAAGCCGATGTCATCTAAGGTACTTTAAATGCCAAACTTAAAAAAGTTTATGTACTTACTAACTCCAAGGGTCAAAACTGCTTTGACATTCATTTTTTTCTTAATAATCCTCAAATTTGTTCTTGTTTTGTTTTATAGCATCATGTGTTTAAGAATAAATCACCATGTATAACTTGACAGGTCTTATTTATTATAAAAGATCAATCATATTTCTTATTCTTATCCTTACCCCTGACATGAGTGGAGGGGAAGAGTTGAGGCGTGGAGCGATGAGACACGGTGTCGTCTGCTTTGACAGCCTCCCTGTCATCTTCCTCACTGGAAACATCCGTTAGTTCAATATAATTGATTGGTTCAAATAAAATGAAAAATGAAACCTAAACAGAGAATCAATAAGACTTTTCACCTCTTTATCTGAGGAAGTTCCTAGGAGGGAGGAAAAATTATTTAACCAACAATTTTACTATCAAGTGTTTCACTGGCATATCTTATATTTTTCCCAGGTATACTATGCTTGCCGTGTCTACGAGGGTTATAGAAAAAGTAAGGTTCCCAACCTTATGAATTCCCTGTACACAATCCTCTGTAAAATTCGGCAACACCAACCTTAATAGAGCTAGTTGCAAAGTTCGCCTGAAAGTCATGTGTTATATAACCCGCGATCGTCATGTAAAAAAAGGTGCAGTTATCCATTTTTTGCATGCTAAAAAGTTACAACCGGTTGAGATTCATAATTAGTTGTTTTATATATAAATAGATATATACGTTCAAAACGTTTGCTAATGATGTAGAAAGTTCTCAGAAGGGCCTGCATGGACAATAGGCAAAGAAGAAGAAGGCCTAAGGTCTCCTAAAATCACACGCCACACACGGTCCTAGATAAAATCTAGGATCATATGCGGAAAATTTATAGTGTTGGGAACCTTAATTTTTACATAACTCCTAGTTATAACTGAATAATTAATAAATTATATTATATTGTATTAAAAATTGTTTTATTGACACTTTGCAGTGGGTGATGATCTTTACTTTTTCCGCTCGACAAGACTTAAGGTCATAAACTGATACAGTGGAACGTGGATAATTCAAACTTCTGTAATTCGATAACTTCCTTAATAGAAATTTTTGTCTTCCCTTGATTTTAAATAAAAACATGTTAAAAAATTGGTTAATTCGAAAAATTTTTTGGATAGTTCAAAAGTTTTAAGCATAATCTAAAAATGAACAGTCATTGTGTATTTTCAGGAATGACATGGTGTTCCTGTCCTCAGACTATTTTTAGTTGGATATCCTAGATTTATTATAGAGGGATATAAAGATAATTAAATATAGATTAAGACATGAAGTAAAATAGGTTATTTAAAGTAAAGGGGAAATTGTGAAAAAAAAGAAAGTAAAGAAGAAATTATAAAAAATAAAAGAATAAATATAAAGGGTAGATGGAAAGATGGGAAAAAGAAATTGAGTTTAAAAATTAAAGATATTAGTAAGGTTGAAATTAATAGGATAGGAAATAATAAAAAGTAAATGTAAAAAGATTAATAAAGTGTTAAGAAAGAGTATAAATTAAGTGAAAGAATTAATAAGTAAGATAATGAGAAATTGGTATATATAAATAATGAGAGAAATTAGGGAATAATAATTAGTATTGGAATGAAAAACAAGAAAAAAAGAAAATTGGAAAATAAAGTAATTGAAAAAATTGATGTGGGCGATGGGACAGCTAAGGAGAAAAATTAATATAAGCAAAAGATTTAAAAAAGTTGTAGAATAAAAAGAAAATTGTAAATTATGAAATTCATAATATTGTTGACTGGTCACATTATATTACCATTTACTGCTCATAAATCACAACATTGGTATCTCTAGTCTCACTACATGGCGCCGACGCAGTTCAGTAGCGTGTGTATCATTGATGGTGGTTTTATTCCGATATTCGTCGTCTTTGTTTCGTGTTGGCATTTGTGACTTCGTCTGCGTTCATGTTAACACGTCGTGTGTATGATGGCTTCGTCAAAGCGAACCTACAAATCTCTGACGTTGCAAGAATAAATAGCGGTGATCAAGGAGGTAGAGAAGGGATTTGGAAAAGTTTTAAATAGCTAGTTTCGGGATCCCTCCAAACACATTATCGACATTTAACAAAAATTAGGATTTTTAATCAATAATATCTTCATTAACCTAACTTTTTTTAATATACAATGTTAAAAAATGATGTTTTACTGTTTATTTCAACCACTTGCAAAAACTTTTCTAATTCGAATTTTTTGATAATTCAAATTTTTTTCTGGTCCCTTGAGGTTCGAATTATCCAAGTTCTACTGTATCTTAAATTGAAAAATTTTCTTCTCCTGCTGTTCCTAAATCCGTTACTGTTTTTAAGAATACAATTTCAAAAATTATCTTTTTGGCCTTAATGAAGTTGAAACTAAAAAGGAATAGAATTAATGAGGTACAGGTATGATTCTCACGGATGGAGCTTGGTGATGAAGGAGAAGGAAGAGGAAGGAATCTGTGTCGTCTGGTCGTGGGGCTGGCAGGTCTTGGATATGACGTTCTTCACTGGCGTAGAGTGTGCCGGAGTGGACAGGCCTGGCCTTGCACTGGTTTACACATCATACATAGTTCAAACATTCCTAATACAAACAGTTTTAGATTTGTTTTAAGTATACAATTGTAAAAATAATGTGTTTTTTGCTCTTTGTGTTTTGTGCTTTTTTTAAAGTTAATTTTGTACTGCAATATTTCATGTTTTTAGGAAGAATTTGTATTTGAACTAAAAAAAATAATAATAAATAAATAAATTTGTTAAAGATATTTCCCCTGGATTTCAGGTTTTTGCCACGGCCATTTTGTTTCCGGTTCCAATGGGACTCCTTTCAGTTGTCTTTGAGTCTCCGTGACGAGTGGACGTGTTTGGTTTCTTATGTGTGTAGTGACTGGTTTGTTTGTAAGTTTTTTGACTGCTTTAAACTTTTATGTTTTCAGCTTTATACCGGCTTAGTCCGGAGCTTAGTTCGTGATTGCCGTCGTGCCGCGCAATCACGAACAATGCGGGAGTGACCAGTGAAAGTGCGCGGATGTAAATAATGTAAATAAATTTATAATTTTTATCACTTAATTAAGGTGTATGTGTTTTTTATTTTTATTTTAAATATTCTGATGATGCCACAAGAGTGGCGAAATGCGCATCAAGAAAACAAACTACTCAAGAACTAAGGCAACTACCAAAGGTAAAAAAAAATAAGTGCTCACTTGTCATGTGAGTGGCTGTGCTCATTGGCCGAACTGCGTCCAGAGTGTACGCTCGCTCGGTCGTTGCTAGCGCTGCCGTACTTCTCCGCCATGTAACGCTCGTACCACACCGCGTATGCGGCTGGGTCTGTGCGGCGCATGTTCTCATAGTACTGTTGGTATCTGTAGTAGTTCCAGCTGTCCATGGGGCCTGTCAACCAAACATCTGTGTTAAGGATTTAACGACATAATTTTCTTTACATCACACTACGGTGTTATCAGCTGTTTTCGGTCACTTTTATTAGCATCAAAAATAACAATTTACCGGCATGTAGTTTGTTATATCAGAGGCCAGTAAAAGTAAGAATGTTGTTGGGTTCCAAGAAGAATAAGAGTAAGACAATGAATTCGTTTCCGTAGGGTAAGCCATGAAGAATAGGAATTTTGTTGAAAGCCATAAATCTTCGGTTTCCCGAAAGAATTAGAAAAAGACATTGAATACATTTACCCTAGGTCTGTTAGTATCCATTTGATAATTTTCACTCTCATTTGGTATTGTGTATTTTTTGTTTTCAGCTTTATACCGGCTTAGTCTGGATTATGTATTGTGTTACGTTTTTGGTTCGCCTGAGGACGGGATCAGATTCCAGATCCCGAAACGTCGTGAAACTTTGTTTTACTTAAAATCAGAAAATGTCCCGGTAAAAATGTGTTGGCAAAATTTACGAGACCAAAATTTGAAACAGTGACATCATTTGGTTAGTGACTTCTTAGTTTGGTTATAAAACAGCTGCTTAAAGATGAACTGAAAACATTCCCTTTAGTCTTATCCATTATCTCACCTATTTCCCACAGGGAAGTAAATACGTACATTTTTGATGCAACACTAAGAGGAATAAGTTGTGTAACAATTCCGCTAATCACTAAACTTCCCTTACCAGGCTCAGGATAGTACGGCTGTCGAGGCGGATAGTCTCTGTGTCTGCGGAACTCCATCCCAGACCTGCTGGACGGACGGGACCTATAACATCAAGAATATGGTCAGGTATAACGTCATTTTTCCCACTAGTATTAAAGGTATATAACAACCAGGTTATAACAAAAGCAATGAGAGCAAATTTAGATTTTACCTGTATGACCTAGTTCATCGCTCGAGTGGCCAGTATCACTGACAACTAAACACACGTATGATTTTATTTGTCTAATAATGTCTGGTGAGTGCTGAAACCTATCGGCCACTTCTTGAACTAAATAACAATGTGTTTTCATAATTTTCTGCATCAAACCCTGTGACGTTATTTACATTGCTTCAGGGAGTTACATTTGATGTTATTTATGCTACGTTTCAATCAGCTGTCAAGTATTATTATTATTTTATATTAATGTAAAAAATTGTTGTAAAAAGTAAGAATAAAATGATTGAATTCCTACTTTGTAACCATTTATTTAGTTATCTATGATACTAATGTCCATATAGCATTTCCTTCTTGAAACTTTTGTTTAATGTAATTGTAAGGGTGAATATAATTACTTTTAAAATTAGCCTTAGCTTATTTTTTATAAATTTACTGTGAGTGTGCGAATAACACCAACTCCACCATTTAAAATTATTATTACTAACTGAAGGGATACGTCAAAATATGGCTTCCACACTGTCAGTGAAAGTAGCGCAGCCAGCTGTACTGGCCTTTTGAGCGGTGGACGCAAATCACGATGAACAAACACTACTGTCTGCAACCGTGACAAATCCAGTACTACTGAAATTTCAAGCGTAAAGGGTTAAAAAGTATAAAGAAATGGAAAACAAATTTTCATAAACAAAGTTAAATTGATAGCCATTTCCATACCTCTCCCTGTAGTAGTACGGGTCCTCTTCGTAATGTTCGTAATACCTCCTGTCCCTCTCCCTAGAGCCAAGCCGCCTGCAATGACAAGGACCAAACCGGTTACCAAGCCACACACAAGCAAAACACACCAGCAACAATATTTACAACACTTTCACCAGCAAATTCCTTTTGTTATCCTCATGGTTAAATAAAAATTCTTTGGTTATGGGTAGAATAGTTGACTGAACTGTTAAAATGTTTCAATAAGACAGTTAGTACAATTTCATCATCCTAAACATAGAAATATTAATTCAAAAAACAAAAAAAAACTTATGGTAGCTCTTTCAAACCGGTTATGAAAGTCAACATCTTTCATTACATCAAAAAAGTCAAGAGTCTTTAATAGTTTTTATTTTAGTGGTTTTTTAGCCCCTGGATTACAGGAAAATCCTAAAAGCTTTTTAAATACCTACTTCTGTGTAATTCAATTCGTTATTAATGACAACTAGTTTCAATTCCAATGGAACCATTATCAGGCCTGTCACAGATATGTAGAAAAAACCCTCATTGTTAAAAAAAATACATTTAATAACTTCACATACAGACATGAATATAAGGACGATAAAACACAAAAAAAAACTAAAATAAAGAGGATTTGACATTGCAACGCATACAAGGTGCAATAGGAGTCTAGACTAATTAATTGTATTTTTTTAATCGATCATGGTCATCAAATTAAGATGAGAACCACACATCTTTGACAGACCTGATAGCAGTTCCAAATCGAACTGAAACTAGTTGTAATTAGGACTTATTGTATTACACAAAAGCAGCTACTTAAATCACTTTTAAGTTTCTTTTATCCTGACAAGTAATATTTTTTTCAAAAAATTACACAACATAGTTGGAATGCTGTAACATTGATAAGAGATATTAAATAATTAAAATTAAATAAATTGCAAATTAAATAATTTGCAACAAGAAAAAATATGAAGATATTCAATTTATATTAAGAATTATGTAAAGTTTAACACATAATTGATAATTTATTCAAATCCCAGCAAATCACGTTTTCATTTTGGTGATTTGTTTTTTCACCAGTTTTCATTTTCCATTTTTTTTACATTTTCCATAAAAAAGCATCCTATTTGGAACAATTAATGTTATCTTCTAGTCAGTAAAAACAATTCGTTAAAATTTAAAAAAAAAAAAATGTAAAATCGAAAATGTAATAGGTTGTAACATAAGAAAAAATGGTCCGTAGAAAATTTTAAACTTACTAAAATAAAATCAACATAAAAATTATAACAATACAAAAATATTTTTTCTCATAGAATAAAATAATTTTAATTTAATATGTAAAAAAACACACAATTACCAAACACACAACTTAAGAAAAAAACAAACACATACTGTATAAATAACTAAAAAGAAAAATTAAAAATATTAATCAAATATTTAGAAATTAAATATTCTGTTTTAAAATCTTTTATGACTGTTTAATGTTTCTACAAGTATTTATAATAACAATAAATCAAATCTTATTTACATAATTATTTTAATTAAATAAATAATTATTTATTAAATTATTTTTTTAATATGTAATTTTATAACTATAAATATCAAATAATTATTTATACATATTAAAAGTTTCTTTATTTATTATTTTATCATTATTTTCATTTTTACATTTTCCATCACACTTTTAAGTCAAACAAAGTTTCACAACGTTTTGGGATCTGGAATCTGATCCTGTCATCAGTAGAGCTAGTACCTAAAACATAACACCGGCTTAGTGTGGATTATGTTTCAATCGTGTTACGTGTTAGGTACTAGCTCACCTGAGGATGGGATCAGATTCCAGATCTCGAAATGTTGTGTTTAACTTAAAATCGTGATAGAAAATGTCCGTTGTAAAAATCGAAATAACATAGGTCTAAACCCACCATCACCAATAAAGAATTTCAAACAAAGAAACAATAACTGTTGTAATCTTCCGATTTCATAGAATTTACTAAAATGAACAACATTTAATTTTGTTAGGCTATAATATTGACAAACAACACTCTAAAACACAAACAACTTGTTTCGTATGTTACAAGATGAAATGTGTGGGTGTTTGAGGTTAGGTTAGTTTCAAACTTGGAAAGAAGAAAACAATCGGAAAAATAAAGCAATATTTATAAAATTAGAAAAACACTTACCGAGGGTCATCTCGGTAGTAAGGATCCTCTCTATAATATGCTTCTGGACTTCTCCTGCGTCTTTCTCTGTCCCTTGGCCTGTCCCTTCTGGAACCAAATACCAACATTAGAATTTCCAACCAAAAAAATATTATTCAGTGGAACCTCAATAGCTCAAACTTCACAATAATCACATATTCCGATATACTGAATTAATTTTTTTTAGAAAAGTCCCTCCTCTTCTTGGGTTGATAATTATTTTTGGCGAATACCTGTACTTCCAAGGAACATGAATGCAAGGTATACAGTTCAAATTGCAGAGTTACTGAATAGTGTAGATGCAAATGGGCGATAAGTATAATTCTTAAACTAAAGTAGACTACTTTAAACTCAACCCGGTCAAAATTAATTCGGAAAATACAGTTTTACTGTATGATGTACAGTAAGGCCGCTCCGATTTTAATCGGTAACTCCAAAAACTCAAATAACTCCAATTTGTATCAGACAAGCATTGTTTACAAGCTTTCCGGATTTATCAGGACAGTCACTGGACGATCGTGAATAGCGTCACCG
The DNA here is from genome assembly GCA_023375725.1 of Nephotettix cincticeps. Taxonomy (NCBI): domain Eukaryota; kingdom Metazoa; phylum Arthropoda; class Insecta; order Hemiptera; family Cicadellidae; genus Nephotettix; species Nephotettix cincticeps. Next base: position 8,841,590 of record CM041788.1, on the reverse strand, counting down.
AAATTAGTGCTGTATGTGCACATAATTAACATACAGCAAATAGCTGTAAATTATCACAGGCAAGTTAAAGTTTTTTAATTTGAATAAAAGATAAAAAATTAGGATTAATTAAGTACGGGAAAACAATGCATTACTTTTTATTAGTTAAATTAACCACTCCAATTAATAAAAAAACTGATTTTATTTCAGACTAAGTCTTAAAATCTAGAAACAGTTAATTTAGTAAAATAGTCTTTGATTGTGATTTGTTTTCCTTTTCTGACCTCTTTTTTATGTCATTTCCCCCAGATAATATTTTCTGCCATACAACAGTAGCGTTCTGATTGGCAAAAAAACTAATATAAAAGGTGTGCGTTTTTATGTCACGTAATCATCATTAGTCACACTTGCTACAGTAAGAAAAAGTTGTTGTAAAATTTTGAAGGAGCTCGAGATAAAACTCACATTTTAACTGTTATTAATTTTTTATTACATGATCCGGATGATCCCAGAATTCGGATAATTCGGATCCAGATAAACTGGACTTTACTGTATTTGGACAGAAAAAATTTATTAGTTTTGAGTTTTCCTCTCAAATAGCAAATGTAAGAGGGATAAAAAAGGGCACTCATATCAAAAAACAATAAAAATTATATGAAATTGAAAAAGAGTTAACCTGTCTCGGTCTCTTCTCTCCCTGAAGTCCTCCCTCTCATAGTCCTCGTGTTCGCTCTTGTACTCCGGGCTGTGGTTGTAGCTGGTGTCCCGCTCCCGCTTCTTCCGGTACTCCCCGCCTCCCCTGCGCTCCTTACCCCTCTCCCGGTATTCCCGTTCGCTGGAGTAATCCCTCTCACGGTCCTTTCGATCATCGTCATAGCTACTGCAATTACAAATCAAATATAAGACATGTTAAATGGTAGTTCCACGAATTAAATGAAACCTTTGTGAATACAATCTTGCAAAATCAAAGCCGAATAAAATCATAAAACAATTAAAAGGACACTAAAATTCACTACAACATTGAAGGCCTAACTCAAGTTTTGTATTGATGCAGGGCATTTCAGGATAAGTACAATTTTCTATCCTCTTATCATTTCCCTTTTACTGTTCATTAATAACATAATAATCAATGCCGTCAAATACAGGACTGTTATGAAACTCCTGAAACATGTCATAGTAAAAGAAATCTTTATTCAAACATATATGTACTATGAACAGAGTGGTGTTTGGCAGAATCTGTCTGTTTCGGATTCAACATTATTCTGAGTGTCTGTTTTTGTAATAATAGAATTCTATTTAACATATTTTTTGAGGTATTTCAATATAAAATCAATCCTGATTGAAACATGATATTAGGTTTAATGGAAAGTAAACTGTTTTTAAATTTTAAAATCATAGATTAATGACAATTCTCATAGGTAAATAGGCCAGAATTGTTTTATCTGCCTAAGCAAATGTTACTTCGGACCAATGTATTGTCAAAGTTAAAATTGTACTAACTCTTTCCTGTGTCGATGTCTTCGCCTCTCCGCTCTGTTGTAGTCTGAATCTGAGTCCTCGTCTCGGTTGTTACTCTTCGCCGTATCCTTCTCCTTTTCACTCTCTGGCTCTCCCTCTTTTTCTCGGAACTGACCGACCACCATCCGCTGCATCCCCGCCTCCTCCCCACCCCCTCTCTCCGCAGTCTTGGCTACAATAATGCAACCCATATTAACCCTTTGAGGAGTACAGATATATAGAATATCATGCAGTTGAGGAGTAGTGATGTACTAATACATTTCGTATCATGGCCCAAAGGAGTACCGACGTACCGTTTTGTTACATAACCCGAGTCACCTATTTTTTTATAGTAAACGACAGCAAGGAGTATATAAAGGATGGTCAGTGAACTAAAGTATGTGGGGTTTTTATTTCTGGTGGTACAGCATACTTCTGGGGGTTTGCTGAAATACCGGCAAATCAGTCACTACTCCTTAAAGGGTTATAATTTTTTTTTCTATTATACTATATTTTAAAAGGTTACTTCGCACTTTCAGTATTTAGTTTTGGCTAATATTGAAACATTTATTCATACTTTAAACTACTTTATACCAATTTTTAAACTAGTAAGGCGAAGTTCAAAAGTGAAATAGAAATTTATATAGACTCCAAACAAATTTAATTTTATAAAACATTCTTTATTGCAATAATTCTTGGATCAGTTATCACAAAATGTCCGTTTTCACAAGTTTACAATCAATATTTTAATCTTTGGAGGAAACATACCGTTCCATTCCATCCAGTATACCGCCTTGACTGAGAAGCACATTATAACAACTGATAAGATAAACAATCACTATCTACAGACGTGGGACAGGGAAGAACCATCTGATAACTTTTCCTGTCCTCTCTTACCTTCTACCGGGTAACGATAGATTGTCATTAACACTGAATGAGAAACACAAATCACAAATAAAACTATAGTGTAATTTTTTAACTGAATTAAAATAATTTTGATTAAAAATAATACTGCTACGTTAAGAACTATTCCCTTTAAAGTTTCAGAAGACAGATATTTTTTTAAATATCAAAACATATAAAAAAAATATTAAAGATTAAAAAACCAAATAAATAGAAAGGTGAGAAATTATATAAAATATTCTGAAAGCGCTTCCAGAACCCTTTTTGACTATAAAATAAGGTTATATACCTACAATTACAGTATTAATTTTTTCCTTTTAGATATATCGTACACATTTCAAGCTTTGTACATTTGAAATTCTTCTATTCTTGACATGTATAATGCCTTTTTGCATTTATTCAGTACCACTAGATTAGACTCATAATATTATGATTATATTAGACTAGGTGCTCTGCAAATTTTAATTTTTGTGTTAATTCATTTTTAGGTTCATAAATTTATCTATGAAATAATTCAATAGTTGTGTTATTTTTTTTAATTATTTTAAATATTTATGTTGTTAATCTTATTGACATTCTTGAATTTTTCACTGTTATGGAGCTTTAACGCTCAGAAACATGTAGAATAAAATTTATCTGAAAATAAAAGAATTATGATCAGTGACTGGTATCCTTATTTTGTTTTATAAAATATTCTTAATCTAGGTATGTAACATTTTTTGTATGATTTTAAAATGACCCATTCCCAAAGAATACTTTAAGTAAAATAAAGCCAAGAAAAAAAATTGTTTCTAACTGCTTTCAGTGAGTGGTAAAGTGAAAGTCTTTAACAAGACGACTAAAAATTGACTTTTTCTAACAAATCAATTTACCCAAGGAAGAATTTACATGGGTACGGGAGAACGTCTCACACTCGACGCTAAAGTCAACATTTCATAAAACTTCTTGGTGCCAATAACCTCATGTAATGAGAAAGTAACTAAGGTTAGGGTCAAGGATGGAGTCAACATAATAGGTTTTGGTCCGCCCCCCCTCGTCAAAAAGGACTAAGTTAGTCTTTCAAAATTCCAAGGTCAACCACCAATTTTTCCCACAGCATTAAATCTACTATTGCTCTCACGCTTAAGGATTACTCATAAAATTTAACAAAACGTTTTTCATCAGAAGATTTTAAATAGACATATCCAAGTAGTTCATCTACCACCTTCACTACAATGTTATCGCTACTTCGAGGCCTGTTGATAGATAAGGTTAGGCTTGCTTAAGGTATTATAGTCACTTTAGAAACTGTTCCCACAGTGTTTGACACCATTCAAATATTAGTTTTCTTGTGAAACAGTAATGATCAGTTATGTTCATTCTTTTTTGAAGCCTACCGATATAACCCAAATAAACAATTCCCAAATTAATAACCAAAAAAATTTTTTTTTAATTGGCTAATTTTTTTTTAAATTTATAAACCCCCAAAGTAAAACATCTCAAATACACTGATTTGAATTCGAGTTTCTACAGAATCAGAAAATTAATAATGGTAACCGCTAACAAAGGTGCCCATTACCACAAAACCCTACTCCTCAACAAACCTGTGACGTGTTCCGTATCCGTGCTAGTCTCAGAGTTGATCTGTCCCAACACAAACCGGTGGAGCCCTGGAGGCGGCTGGGCGACCGACTCTTCAGCGTCTATACCAGGCCCCACCACATGTCTACTGGACTCCTGGCCACTGCAACACCAGAAGAAAAATCAGCTATTTGACTACCTCAAAGATCAACTATTTAAGACCAGCTTTTAAGAATGGTTCAGGAGAATCAGTATGTGTTCTTTAGAAATTTGATCAACTAGCCAAAGTACCCGTTCTTTGCACGGGTTAAAAATGCTGAGGGGTGTTGGCTCTTCTGATACATTTAAGTTATTGTTATTTAATTCTTCATTGTTTACAAAATGACAAAACACGAGTGCCTACAACATGACAAAGTAACATCTGTCAAATATTGGGAGAGGATAAGGATTAACGTAATAGAGACAGTCATCGGGAAAAAAACTAATTCACTAATTTCGATCCAGCAGTTTATCTAAAAAATCAACTTTATTTCTTCTTCTTCCCGAACTGTCAAAATATAGTGCAAACGGATGTTGTCATTAGAAAATGTAACCATTGAAACCTAGGATGGTCAAGGCAGCTCTTTCTTCTTCTTCTTCCCGAACTGTCAGATTTTATTGTTCACAGCTGTTGACATTCAAGTAATTTTAGGTTTTCATTATTTGAACATGTAAACATTGAAACTTAGGACATTCATGGGGCGTAGCCCGAGGGGATTTTAAGGGAACTAATATGCCTATGTGTTGCATGAGTTTAAGATATACCTGTCTGTAAAATTTCAAACCGGTTGGTTCAGTATTTTTCGCGTTTACTTGCCACAGCAAACCCACAAACATACAGAAACCACCTCTTCTTTATAATATTATAGATAAAGAAATGTTTAATGATCGGTAGATAGTATTACCAGTTGGTCATCATTAACGATCCTTCCCTAAAGTCCCTACTGTGTCTCCAAAGCAATGAAAGGGTTCATGGATCTTGATTGGTCACCATCTACGAACGAAGGAGAAACTTACTGCTTTTAACCTAAGCACCGATTAACTAATGCCACTAGTGATCTGTGGCATTAGTCTACACTCTAGTACAATAGATCTTTGTTACTCTGATTTTAAATGAATATTGAACCTATTCATAATACTCGAAATCATGCATGTTAATACGTTCAGTATGGGCCACGTGGTGCGGGCCAGGAAGCTGCGCAGCCTCTCGTCACTTAGCAACTAATGATGACAGCGTGAGCCCAGCTCTTGCCGGAGGAAGACTATCACAAGACAGCGTGGAGGGAAGTGTCTATTATAACGTGGGGGTGTCAGTTTTCAGTTTGCTCACTCTAATTTTCTTTTAGGATGTATTTTCCTTCAAATACAACCCCTGAGGGCATACAGTTTATACTTTTTCAGTTATTACAAAATTAATCCTATGATGTAAAAAAACTAATGCTATACTGATCCTTGTTTTGAGGTTATGTACTGAGTGAATTTGGCACTAAATAGCAACCACTGTTTCACATAACTTTGGGAGTGGTTTTAGTTGTTTATTTTCCTCTTTTTAATCATTATTCTATGACATATTTTTCTTGAGGTGATTAAAATGGCTTTAACATCAAGACATTACTACAAAAATGACTCTGAAGAATATGACTTTGAATTATACGGCCTCTCAGCAGCTGGGGACGTGTTTCATACTTCTTCATATAGAAGTAATTTCACTATTAATATTTTTCAGCTCCACTAAAAGTATTATATTTTTTTCTGATAAACTGAATATAATTTCACCTGAATTTTCACATACTAGTGAAGAGATTAATATTTATCGATAAACATTGCAGGGAATTTTTATAAGTACAGATATCCAAAAAGTACCATGTGGAAGAGCTAGCATCCGAGTTGCGAGCCCCTTTTACCATCCTCTCGTCGTCCATAAAGAAATGTTTAATGACCGGTAGATGGTCAGGAAACCAGTTATTAACCCATTCCCGTCTAATGTCGTACATTGTACGTCAGCATATTTCGCTAGACAGATGTCTAATGACGTGCGCCGTGCGTCCTGCAGCGCGGGACCAATTTCACCTGAATTTTCAAATACAAGTAAAGAGGTTCAGATTTATTGATAAACGTTGCTTGGAATTTTTAATAGAGCAGATTTCCGCAACCTACCTGGTGGAAGAGCTGGGGTCCATGGCATCCGAGCTGCCGGCCCCTGTCACCATCCTCTCGTCATCCACATCTCGCGGGAAGCTCCCCTCATGTTCCGACATCCCCCCGGGGATCATCCGCTCAAAGTCGGTGCTGGTGTTGTTCTCGTCGTCGCTCAGCTGTCCGGGCACCATTCGCTCGTCCTGCATCTGTCCGCCGGGCACCAGCCGGGGGGAGTCCTGCGCCTGCTGACCCGGCACCTGACACACGAGACCGGGCTGTTATAGAACCCTTTAACCCTACACCTGGTGGGTGTTTTAGCCTTAACTGAATAAAATCATTATGCAATTATTCTTTTAATAATAAGTAAAAACAAAAAACACGAAACATGCCCCCGCCCTAAACCATACAATACTAAAGGAGCGGCGTTTTGGCAGACACTGTGCGGAATTTTTGGCCGACCATTCACAATACTGTCGGTTGAAAAAAGTCAACTGTGTATAAACACTGTAATCAAATAAACGCAACCGTAATGCACTCCCGTATTGCAGGTACAGTATAGAACAAACTGAAGGTGTTTATTTAACTTTTATTCAAAGAATCGGTAAAACTGTTTATCCGAAAATTCGCTTATCCAAAATGTCCCTGGTCCCATCAAAACCGGATAAATGAGGTTTTAGTGTACATGAGTTAGTTCCAACATTAGCTCAAAGGCGGCGGTGAGTCGGCTAAACAACTCAGCGACCTAAAAGTTCACTAACTGCATGTAATCTGCCTTATGTTTGACCATCGCAAAAGCGACGGTCATTATTTCTTAGGCTAAGGGCAGTCTAGCACAACAATTTTTCCCCAATTTTTTGTTATTATTGGTTATTTTTAAGAGTACAGATAAGCTAAAAAATAAAATCAAATCACACAGGAGAAGTTTTTCTAATTTCAGATAAGTATATAATATAATTAAAGCAGTAAATTGTATTTTCTGATTGTTATTTAACTTTTTTTTTAAATTGTGTAAGGAAGAAGCTATTACTGCAGGTGCTATGGTCTGACTGAAGTGGGATTACAATTTTTTTTCATTTTGAGATCACTACACAATTTAACTCATGAGAAATTATATGGTTAACATTTAATACTGTATTAGCTCTAAATAAATTACCATTCTCTCCAAGGGAGCAGGCTCGGGTGAGGCGCTGGGTGTGGGCTGGCCTGGCACCAGACGTACAAAGCCCCCGCCACCACTGGGGGGCTGCCTGTGTGACACCGAGTCCGTCTGCCCCGTCACCAGCCTGTGAAGACCTGGCGGGGGCAATGCTTCCCCTGCAACACGGACAGTGTCATTAACACCAGATACCTTATGAAATGAAAATGAATGAAATGAAAAATTCTTTATTTTAACAGGCAAAGTTAGGGCCACATGGCCCTTTCTTACACTTAACCTGCATTAAAACATAAAAATATGAACATAAAAATAAACTTATCATAGATTACAAACAAAATATACTTAATAAAACATAGAATATACAAAATAAAAAATAAATAGATTATTTTTATTACAAAACTTACACTCAAGCACATACACTCACATCAGCAACCGCCCCACCACAGAAGCCCTAGGACACGCCAGCCGAGACCATCCGATCAAAAAACAAAGTTTTTAGTGCCGCCACAAACTGTGATCGTTTTTCAATGGATCTTATATGTAGAGGTAGAATATTCCAAAGGCGACAGGCAGTGACAACAAAAGCCCTATCATAAGCTGTGGTCACATGATGAGGTATTCGTAATGTGATCGATGAAGAACGTGAATTTCGCTAACTACCTTGAGATACGAATTTAAAGTCATCTCTAAAATAATTTGGAACTCCTGTTTTTAATATTGAAAAAGTAATGACAGAATTTTGATTGCTCTTTGATCTTTCAATTTCAAAATTTTTGCCTCAAGGTAGTACGGCGTGATATGCTCATAACGTCTAAGACAATACTACATACCTTACATTTTTACAAGACAGTAAATGAAGTCAGTATAACAATAAGTATTTCAAACAACACTCAAGTATTACTCTGAATGAGACTTCTGTAGATGATCATGATATCTTATCCACCTGGTCAGTACTGACCTATCTGACGATGCCGGAGACTGACTAACCTTCATCGTTGTTGTCCACATCCGGAACCACTTCCTCCGGACCATTGGAGTCCACGAGCTGTCCGGTCTCCAGGTATTGGTTGCGATCCAGCTCGCACCGAGGGGCGACCTCCTGGTTCTCCCAGCCAGGAGAGTTCCACTGGAAAACAAATACATTTAAATCTTTCATTGGTAAATTCCAGGAACAAATAAATAATCATGTACAAAGTCAAATTTTAATATTTACAAAAAATTTTTACCGCTTTGTAAGTCTTTTTTTAAATATTGTTTTATCAATTAGTAATCACATCAAACCGTTCAATAGGGTCAGTTTAAAATATAGATTTTTTTATTCTATTGACAATTTTTTGAAACATTGTATAATCTAAACAATGTTTCAAAAAAACTGTTCTCAATTAATTATTTTGATTGTTGTGTGTGTTGTTGAATTGTTTTCATATTTAATATAGTTAAATAGCATATTTAACATAGTTTAATAACATGGTCATCAAATCAATGACCATAAATGATGCTAAAACATTTGTTTGTTTGTTTTATAAGTGTGATGATTATGTAAATGTATCATTTCATTTATTGGTTTCATTAAAGATATCTAAGACTTTATTCCTATCTCAGTTTTTTAGACAGCTTTTTTAATCTCAAAAGTTTAACGTACATGTTTATGTCACAAGTTACTGTTGTAGTTAGTACAGATACAGCTGTTTCGTGCTACCAGAGCACATCTTCGGGTTTTTAGAATGGTAAATGGTAACGCTATTAATATAGTGTATTGAAGACTTTAACTTCCTTAAGATAAGCTCTTGCATCACAAAACAGCTGTAGTCAAAAAAACTCAACAGGATCATGTAACAGAAAACAGGTCAGTTAAACCATCATTTATCTAGAGACTACAATTTGGAATGATTATGATAATGATGAATCACAGGAAATTGAATGATTAATTTGAAACCATTGTGACCTTGATTCAAAAAAACAAATACTAATTTATCAGTCCACAAACAAACTGATGTTAACACAAATTTATTAGTTTGCTTGTGTAACCAAGCAGCTCAGCAATAAATTTTGGAGATTCAGTGCTTCAAATTGATAAAATTGTAATAAAATACAATTTTAAAAAAACTTCCCTTACCGAATCAAGATTATGAGTAGAGTTTATCTTCATCTGACTCATTTTCTGTGGCAAGTTTTGCAAGTGTTCCTCATTGTCTGGCACAGTTTCTTGGTTGTCAGGAATATTTGTTTCATCAGAATCTTCCAAATTGTTCCGTCTCCGCGCCTCTTGAGAGCTCTCGGTCGATGACCGTGACACGTCTGCTTGATTTGTTGAAACAGTCCTCTCGGGGGGAGCTACCTCTATGTTTTCAACCTCTTCGGCGCACAAACTCGTTGTCGATTTACTTACTACATCTGTATTGTTAGTAAATGCATTCTGATCATAGTAACTGCTGTAAGGCTGGCTTGGAGGTATGTTGGAGTCGTAATAACTATTTTGATGTTCTTGAGTCTGCCGATTACTTTGGTCAAAGTAGTCAGTATTCTCTTGCATGGAAACGTTATTTTCGTAAAAGTTTGTGTGTGAATGACTCTGATTGTTTTGGGTGAAAAAACTATTTTGCTCCGAAGCAGGCGTTTCAGGCTGGAAAAATTGAGAGTTCTGGAACGTATTCGGAGGATGGGTAGGCAGAGGAGGTTGGTAATAAGGCATTGATTCTTTGTTCTGCGAGTGTGGTGTCGGAATTTGAGGTGGCAAAGGATGAGACACAGGTGGAATAGTTTGAGATTTTAGGGGAAAAGAGTTCGGATGAGGTGGTGCGGAATGGTGTTGGGGCGGTACAGAATGAGATTGTGGTGGAGTCGGCTGAGGAGGCACAGAATGAAATTGTGGTGGTGTCGGTTGAGGCGGTACGGAATGAGATTGTGGGGGTATAGAATGAGATGGGGGAGGGGTAGGTTGAGGATGAGGTAGAATGGAATGGTGCTGAGGAGGTACAGAATGAGAGAGGGGAGGAGTAGGTTGAGGTTGAGGTGGTACAGAATAGTGTTGGGGAGGTACAGACTGAGGTTGAGGAGAGGCAGAATACGGCTGAGGTGGTACCGAACTTGACTGAGGTGGTGCGGAGTAACTTTGGGAAATAGAATTAGCTTGATGAAAATAAGAAGCAGGATTAGGTGTCGTGGAGTCGCTGTTCACAAAGTTTTGTGAAGGAAATGTCTGAGGTGCAAACTGATAGTTTTGCCCTTTAGGTACTTGCCCTTGAGAGGGATTGTACATGGGGGGGGACCAAGACATTCATGTGTTTGGACCAACTAGTGCCGTGTTTTCAGTCTGTGCATTGGCGCCTGTTGGTTATGTTGTTGGTTGTCACCCGGCACCGTCGTCTGACCCCACCCGTTGTTCCTGTCGTCTTGTTGCCCTGAGTTGTCCTCCCAGCCCCAGTCCCACGGATCTGTGCTCTGGTGGTTTGTTTACTATCAACTGTTAAGAAATAGTATCATAGCGTAAAATGTGAACTGGTTGGTGGTGGGTGTCCTTTGCCAGCAGTCGTCGATGACTCCCCAAGTGTCAAATCTGTCTCTTGTTCCCTATTATTGATTAGCCCCATAGGATTTCTAGTGGCCTTTTGTTGTTTGAGGCATGAAAAAACTAAAATGTAAAGTATTCAGGACTCACGTTAGAAGGAGAGAAAAATTCATTAAGCTGAAAAATGTTTTCTTAGATTAAACTTAAAAACAATATAGTATACTATTTTGGATAGTGGTAGTACTTAATTTTACTTTAAAACTGACACACATTAATCAGTGAGGAGTATGTAATTTTAAATCTTTTGGTATTAGCCAAGTTTTTCGAGAATGAATGGTATTAAATTATGTGCATCTTGTAGTCTTGTTACTGACTAAGGCTGACATGTTCCTTAGACAAGACTGACAACTAATAGCCCAACAGCTAATCTAAACTAAAGGGACCTACAGTTTACCATGGGATCTGAACCACAATTTTGCCTTAGTTTACAAACTGGTCTAATTATGAGGATGGTATTTGCGGATGAACGTAGTATTCAATAGTACGGACATTGATCCACAAAAACTAATATCACACCCACCGACCTCTGCTTATAACTAACAACCATTTTTGACTCCAAGCTAGATTACAGGACACGCCACGGTCCCAGAGTGATGATGGTAAATAAATACTGTAGAAATAATAACAGCTGTAATAATGTAAATGCTTAAGATGATCAGATAATGTTTGTGAACTGTTGTGTGATAACTACTGGTATGACTCTCTGAACATTGATAGAAGCAACGATCAGATGAAGATTGATCAGAGAAATTGTTTGAAGGCTAAACAGTTTTTAAAAAGAATATTTCCTTTATCTATACCTTTTCCTCCAGATGCCACCCTATTACATCGAATGTCTAGTTCAAGTAGAGGCAAACCTGAGTGATAAGGGAAAATAAAGGAAGCGAAGATTGTAACAATACTTCCTTAACCTCCTTAGTAAAAATATCTTTTTCCGCACAGAAAACAAGATCTTTTGTATTTACTTACCAAACAGAAATAAAGTTAAGCAATACAACCCAATCATGGTGATTTGACCTCCAAAATGCAATCTCTCACATGCTAAAAGCTTTAGTTTTACAATATCTTTCACATGAAGCTCTATAAGTCACTTTCCTTCAAATTTAGCTAGGAATTTAAAAAAACTCATCTGTAACTATTAGTAGAAATTTTTGAATTAGAAAGTGAAATAAAAATAAGATAAAACTAAACTAAAAACACATAAAAATGTATTGAGGTATATTTATTTAGTAAAACTTTAAAATCATACAACACTTTAAGTTCATAGTCATCCACATTTGGACAAAAGATTAAAGATTTGATTTTATCAGTTTAGTGGGAGTAAAAATAATATTTTTAGTTTTGTAACACTAAACTACAACAAAAAATATGAACAAAAACCTATCTCGGCAATCAAAATATGTAAATATTTATTTTTAAATTGAGAAATAAGTTTGCAACAACCTCATGTGTGCATAACATATGCTTAAAAATGGTTTGATATCAAAAACTCAAAACTATTAAATAATTCTATTTCAGGAAGAAATCCAAATGAATCTTAGCGATTTCGAAGAACAAAATAAATATAGTACTTTGTCTTGATTATAATAAGTAAATAAATATCACACCTGGTTCTGGAAAAGAGAAAGGCAATGTTGGCAAAAGAAGAGGAGAACACATTAGGTATTGCCACTATCAGCTAAACAAACAACTTGATTGTCAGTCCAAACACCTAACTGACTATAAACCCTTATTACTCTTTTCACATTAATTGAGTAAATTCAAATTCATCTTAGTTAAAATATAAGTGAAATGGCTAAATCTGTTTTATTAAATCAGTAGTTTTTAGTCAGATCACATTTAGCAGCCATTTTTAAGCAATGTGCCAGACCCAGCTCTAGCAATTAAAATATTGATGAATTTGTAGACTTTTAGAAAAACCTAGATAAGTTTTCTAGTTTTAAGAACTGATTTCAGTATAATTTTCACTTATGTTTTTAGGATTGATTTTTTTCAAAAGAAAATGCCATATTACAATATAAAAAATATATTCGTTTTTTTAATTTTTTAAAATATATTAATTTTGTAAAAAAATGGATATTTTTAAACTGCAAAATATTTTTAAAATTTAAACAATGACTACTACCTGATAGAACATTTTTTAATTCCCTACACAAAACATGATTTTTTTCAAAAATATATTTTATTTACTATCTATATATCAGTTTTTTCTTATATGTAACATGATGCGCTTTTCTAGAAAAACGAGGCATAATAGACTTATAACAGTAGCTCTGTTTTACCCTTCAAAATTATCCTAAATATAACAATAACTTATAGTGATGAAATTGGAAATATTATAAAATATATAAAATAATCAAGAGTTTTAAACACAACCAGCACAACACTTACATAAAAAATTGATAAAACCAATTATTTACAACCTCTTGCTAAACCAAAACAGACCTCGATCTCATTTGATGTTATTATTATTTATCAGCTGACAGTAGTGCCAACATGAGAACATAGAATAATAGAATAATTTTAGTAATACAAACAGTATGTAGATATAACTCGAAAATCAGAGCGCCGCTAAGACAGCACCAGTAGAAACCACGAAAATATTTCAGCTCTAAATATACCTTTTAATTAACTTTTATAAAGTAATAATTGAATAAAAACACAAAATTATTACTAGGATTCAATTGCGAATGGATGTTGTACGATCTAGCGGGTTTTCTGGCAACTACGTCAAACGGTGCAGTATAGGTACTATAGAATGTTGTTCACCAAAGAGAAAATGCTGTGTGTCTGTGATTGGTCTAGGCGGGATCCGTAAAAGAAACTACCAAACTAGGCAAATGAAACAAACTAGGAAACCGAGGGGCGCGTCAAAGTGCCGATCCGACAGATTGCTCAAGCCTTCAGTCCCGACAGATCGAATTCCATTAAAATTGACATATGATTAAAGCTAGGCTTTAAAACGATTGTTCCTAAACATATGACTGATCTATAATAACCCTTTAACCAAAAGACAAACATTTTAAAGATCTATAATGTCAAGCAAAAACTAAATAAAACCACACAATTCAGTATTTACAATCAACTCATAAAGTAAAACAAAAACCATGTGAAAAGCTATAAATAGATCAAGGAAAGAAGAATAAACAAAAAAACCAAATTATTTTGAAAAATAACTATAGTTTTATAATTACATCGATACAACGATTTTATAGGTCTTAATAGCGAATTTCCTATGGGAAAGTGATCTATTCTCATGTTCATAATTCAACCCCCTAAACACGTTTTGGGGGGTCATTCAAAATTACATATACTTCAAATGGGTACCGTAATGACAAAGCACCTTTGTTTTATTCATTATATTTTACTTGGTTATTTTACTTTGTCGTTATTTATTTGAAATTATAATAGTAGCCCTAAAATGTGAATGCACACTAAATACAATATATAAACTTAAATATGTGTCACTACGATAATGGTCTCAATTATTGTCTGATTATATTAAAATTCTGTGTAATTGTTCCTTTCTATAATATCTTGTAGACAAATTTGTTAGGCAACACAATCAGACTGGATAACTACACTTTTTGAGGGGTTTTGTACCCCGAAAATGGGTTTTTCAATTTTTCATATGTATAATTTGTTTAAACCTACTTTTCATTTTTACCATTGGATTCAGCTCAAAAAAACACAATCGAGTAACATGAATTATGGCTCTAGGTCTATTGGTTACTGATATGAACACAGTACATTGTCTAGAATGTTTATCATATGGAAAATAACTAAAAAACCAATAATCTTAACAACCTAAGAAGTTCTATAAAATTCACTCAACTCACACCAGTGTGCTGCGCGTAATAACTCTGACAAGAGCTAAATAACCCTCCAAAATATTTAATCAGAAGTTTCCCGCACCAGCAACTGCATCAAGTCAACAACTTCCAACTGCCAAGAAAAAATTGACCTTCCCAAGAATAAGCAGGTAATTGGGAAAATCATAAATTTGTTCAAATAAAATATTTAGCAGATGAAAACTTTGTATTTAATAAAGCGAAAATTAACTCATCCACAAAATAACTATAGTTTTATAATTACATCGATACAACGATTTTATAGGTCTTAATAGCGAATTTCCTATGGGAAAGTGATCTATTCTCATGTTCATAATTCAACCCCCTAAACACGTTTTGGGGGGTCATTCAAAATTACATATACTTCAAATGGGTACCGTAATGACAAAGCACCTTTGTTTTATTCATTATATTTTACTTGGTTATTTTACTTTGTCGTTATTTATTTGAAATTATAATAGTAGCCCTAAAATGTGAATGCACACTAAATACAATATATAAACTTAAATATGTGTCACTACGATAATGGTCTCAATTATTGTCTGATTATATTAAAATTCTGTGTAATTGTTCCTTTCTATAATATCTTGTAGACAAATTTGTTAGGCAACACAATCAGACTGGATAACTACACTTTTTGAGGGGTTTTGTACCCCGAAAATGGGTTTTTCAATTTTTCATATGTATAATTTGTTTAAACCTACTTTTCATTTTTACCATTGGATTCAGCTCAAAAAAACACAATCGAGTAACATGAATTATGGCTCTAGGTCTATTGGTTACTGATATGAACACAGTACATTGTCTAGAATGTTTATCATATGGAAAATAACTAAAAAACCAATAATCTTAACAACCTAGGAAGTTCTATAAAATTCACTCAACTCACACCAGCGTGCTGCGCGTAATAACTCTAACAAGAGCTAAATAACTCTCCAAAATATTTAATCAGAAGTTTCCCGCACCAGCAACTGCATCAAGTCAACAACTTCCAACTGCCAAGAAAAAATTGACCTTCCCAAGAATAAGCAGGTAATTGGGAAAATCATAAATTTGTTCAAATAAAATATTTAGCAGATGAAAACTTTGTATTTAATAAAGCGAAAATTAACTCATCCACCGATGGCTACAACCAAGTAATTACTTACCAAAGGAACGTAAAAACTTTGATAATCATCTCCACTGCCATAATAGATGTCTGTATATTAATAAATGATTTTAATTATTGATTTGCAAAAAAGATTTTATTGTTAATAAAAGTATTAAGTAAACATAAATGTTTAATTCTGAGATTTGCAACTTTCTTACCCAATTCATTGAAATGACACAATCGGTAACTACTTTCTAAACTTGCATAAGGATTGCAAATTTTTTTTCAATTCAATCAGTTACAGGTAAGAATGTGAACAGAGGAACTTGCATAATAACCTAAAAAAATTAAGGGACCAGTGGAAAAATTTAAATGAATTAAACGTTTGAATTAAAAAAGATCTCATAAAGGCCTTATCTCTATGTATAAAATTGAATGTATGTATATATGTATGTATGTATGTCTGTATGTCCTTTATGCGTTGCCAAACTACTCATCCGATCGCCATGAAATTTTAGGAAGTTGCCCTACATGTGTCTGGGAAGGTTTTAGTGAAAAAATATTTTCAAAAACCCCATAAGTTTCCATTTTATGGTGTTTTAAATTTCTAATGTTAACCTTATGGAGAGTAAGTTTGTTTACAAATTGTCTACAATGAAAACATTTGATTTCTTAGCTACAGCTGATTGGTTTACTTTCCATTAGCAATATGCTTTACTATCCAATGCCATCTGAATCATTCATTAATGTAAAACTATGAAGTAAATGTGTACTGTAAAAAATAAACAGCTTGGTTCGCCACGTTAATAGTTTACGGTTTTGGGGGATTATGTATTTATATTTTCATTTTTTGTCTGATTAAAATCACGTGTTTATATGGAAATTAAAATGTTTATATTATTACGTTCATTATAATAATCAGCTGTTGTATATCTTTCATATAAAAGCCGTATTACAGTTAGGTTTGCTTTGGGTTTGGATTCGATTTGAAAATTGTGAATTAATCCACTCAGATTTATTTGTTTTATAGGAATGTTATTAATATGTCTTATCGTTTTTGTATTGTTATTCTCTATGCCGCGACCCAGGGTACATAACCTTTCAGAATGAAGCTGTATTGCTATTTGACTTCAAAACATGGCCGAACTTAAAGTTAACATGGATTTACTGTCAGGCGTTACGAAGTTCGCCGTGTCAGCTAGTACATTATACAAAAAGATGTTTAAGCTGAATGGTAGTAAATTACATGTGTTAAACATAGTAACAATTTATTACTGTTTTTAACCCTTTGAGGACCAGAGTCATTTTATAATTATTTTTATATAGATCTGAATGTAAATATGCCATGAGTCGGTAAGCCTATACTATGCGAAAAAGACCATGTGAAATCAGCATTTTCGTAATGGTTTATAAAAAAGGTTGTATTGAGACCAATTTTTAAGATATCTAAACAATTTTTTAGCGAAAATGCTTATACTGTACATACCAAGCAACTAATTTATGATATATTGATGTAATTTTAAAATAAACAAATTTGAACTGCAAATAATGTAATAATTGCAATGGAGTTTCGTTTTTTTAGTTTAATTTTCCACAGATAACTAATGAAGAATAGTTTTACCATTAGAAACACATTTAAATTATCACTTACATTCATAATCATAATCTTTATTTCGTGAATAACAAAAGTTATATGAAACGTGTCAATAGTTAAAATATTACAAGCAATAGTTTTACAAGCATTACGGAGAGTGAGTAAAAATGTTATCATAGATACAACATTAAGTTGTTTTATTTTGTTTACAAGAGTAAACAAGAAAAACAGTAATCACAAAGAAGAAATAAATCCTATTTTATCATCATTACTAAAATTATTACAATGCAAATGAGCAATAGGCCTACTTTTGAGTTTTATTTTATTACATTCAAAAGCCTTCTAGTTCTTTTTATTACTTCTAACCTAAGTTAGAACTGATGATTTAGCTTCTAATACAGAAGTCATTATTAACATTGAGTTGTAAAAACCAAATCTTAAATATTTCCTTTATAATAAATATTAATTATCACCTTAAATAATTATTAATAGTCTGTTTATTTTAAGTAATAAACTTACAGCATTACGAGAATATGGATTGGACATAGCCGTATTGTTGTTAAACTGATCACCAGCAGAAGATCTGGAGGGTGGACGAGGGTTTGTAGACCACATATTCTTCAACACGATGTTTAAAGCTGAAAAATTTCTAAATATTAATCTTTCAATCAGGGAACTCCTTCATCTGATATCTTATAGAGTATAGTACCTAACAAAGGTAACCTATTCTTAGTTTGAAGGTAATTTTTATTGATGGTAAGATTTTGTTATTTACATTACAATTGCACAAACGTTTCAGTCACTAATAGTGAAATAAAATGTAACTTTTTTATTGATCGTCACAGAAATGTCTGGAGTAATAATTTTAATAACATCTAGGGGTATTATGAGCTCCTTATACATTTTAACACTTATAAATTTACCCTGACTAAAATTATGGCACTATGAATAGTTTAATTAGTATGCTTAACTTTTTTACTATCAATACCAACACAATTCCCAACATAAGTTATACATGAGCATTAAGTTATACTGTAACAGACTTTATTAGATTGAAAGTATGAGTTTATCAACTGACATTTTCTTGTGTACGGTAACCATTTATAAGCTTACTAGGTCAATAAATTTCATATAGGCTACCATAGTGAACCTCTCAAATTTGATTAGCCTAGCAATTATGTATTGTAAAAATTGTTATATATCAGTGATATAAAAAAATATACTACCGGTATCTTAATAAAAGTACTTAATGTCAGGTCCCTGCAATTCCTAACAAATTTGTTTAAAGTCCAGATTTAGAAAAATATAAAGCAGACAATATTGTTGAAAATCAGAAATTACGCAGAGTGAACATGTCCTTATGGTTTCATAAAAACTGCATTTTAGGGATACACTATGATCAAAAACTTGAGAGGTCCAAAACAACAATTTGCTTTATCTTCTGTTACAGAGTATATTTTACTGTGAGACCTAATATGCAATTTTCGTTAAAAATATTTTAATAATTAGAAATGGTGCTGAGGATTCTTCTGATTCACTTACTACAAGATTAAATCATGATATATCCAGAAAATAAAACTGGTGTCTAGAGAAAATTTATCTTGTCTTATTATAAATAATAGGTTCTATCCTAGAAATTCAATTAGTTTTCTCTTTGTAAAATTAGCATAACAAGTTAAAATAGTAAGTTAAACTTCACCAATATCTATTTAGAGTTAAAATATACTTAGTATACAGACATTTCATACACAAAATGCATAACTCTTCACTTGTACTTACCTGATTACTTCTCAAAATCAGAAACGTATCACTACCATTTCATTTTCACCTACAGCGACGAAATGCCAACACATATGGAACAGAAACAATAAAAATTGTGAAATAAAATACGCAAAATTCTTTTTCAGCACATCTAAGAAGCAGATAAATGTGAAGTTTACATAGATTATCACAAAAATCACAGTAAATATTACAAAAGCAATAAAATTTCACTAATTTTTATAATAACCTAGTTGTCTAAATCACAAACGTCACTCGAAAATTTCCTTCTGCACCGTTCAGTTCCATTCATCTTAGACTCAGGTAGAAATATCAAAGACCTTTAAAAGTTACTTCAATAATACAAATGGCATTGGAAAGAGATTACTTTTAGTTTTTTATTGTTAAAAATGATTACTTGTACACTATTTTTACAATGTTAATATCATTTTACGTATGTATGAGGAGATAATATTTTTAAGTGGAAATTCGTTTTAAATACTTCCGACTTCGATAATTCATTTTTCAGTTGGTAATGGATTCGTTATCCTTTGAAAACGCAATCAAATTGACACAGAAAGTCGACGTGTCGTTCGTTGTCATCATCAGTGGTTCAGCTGTCTGCTTGGAATCTGTTGATGTCGTCTACCAATCTTGTAAACTTTGGTTTGAGGTTAACACCAAGTTGAATAATTAGTGAAGTTCTGGAATAATGTTATAAAGTTTAAATCATATAAATTTCCGAATCAATCGCTTAGTAATTAACACGGCAAAGATGGTTTTAATGACCATGATTGCGCGAATACATGACGGGTTGCCGTTAGCAGCCACTATGCAAGATGATGAGCAGGTAAGTTATTCAATTAAGTCTTGATATCTGCAAGACATGTACTGTTGTATCGTTTTTCTTAATCTAGTTTGTATTTTATTTTATGCCTCGAACATCATTAAATGATATTTTATTTAAATGAACTTCTAATAGCTTCAAAAATATAGCCCAATTTGTTTGCAGGCCTTAAGGTAACATATTAAACCTAAGGGGCAACATTTACCCCTCTCCAGCAACTTATTAACCATTAATTTCATCTAATTCATTTTTTCTGGAATAGGACCTTAAATATTTCCTTACTTCACTTTCCCTTTTATTTGTTTATTTATTACCTCACAATTAGGATGCAAAAATTTTCTAAAATATTTTCCTCAGTTTATATTTACTAGGCCTTGTACTTACTGTATTGAATCTCAAACAACATATAAAGCCAATTGTGAAAGTATTCATTAATGACATTTTTAATGTTATAATAATACTTCTCATTGATAGGGCCTACTGTAAGTTTTGTTAGATATTTTTCAACCTAATTTTCACTTTTTAATTAGTTGCCTATCACATGAAAAGTAATTTTTTGAATAAATTCTTCAAATAGTGTTAACATATTCAGGTTAGAGTTTTTTATCTAATGTTTTGAGAAAACACCCGTCTCTATTTGACAACTAACTTAACCAATCAGATACTTAGTGGCATCTATCAAGAACTTAAGTAAACTACATTCCTTGCTGCCCCCCCTGATCTAATCTCGGAACTATCTCACAGAGTTTCTTTATTTAGCAACTAGAGTAGACCTAAAGCCAACTAAACGATAAGTTAGACTATGAACGGCTAGCCAAGAACGTTACGGCGTATCACTGATGATTGAAACATCAAATTCTTTCAGAAATGCTTGGGTTTGAATCCCAACCATGAGCAATCCCAATTTGGCTCATAATTGTGTGGTACAGAGGCAGGAGGGTCCACCTTAAATAAACAGTGACCGGCTTGGGTGGAAGTTGAGAGCATTTGTAGGCTTAGTTGGGATTGCAGTGGACACCTGTTTTGCTTTTATGGTTAGTGGTTATAAGAGGGGAGGGGCACGGGTGTTTTTTTTAATTTTGTTAAATAATTATTTTACTAAAGAAATGTGAAGACACAGGCATTGGATGCAAGGATGGTGGAGAAGACTTCTATGGTAAATGGTAAATGCACCAGCGCTTTTTTTTATTTAATTTTAATTTAATTATTTTTTTCATTTTAATTTTTATTTTATTTTGTTTTTTAATTATTATTTTTTTAATTTAAGAAGTTAATATAAATAAGCTTAAGAGATAATGAGATAGAGATCTGCTTAACCTAAAATACAACCAAATCCTGTTCTGTTTAATGTTTGATACCACTGTTGTTACCCAAAGCGTTAATATCAAGAATGTGTCTGGAATAGTATAAAAAGTATTCAATTTTGCATATTGAAACAAAACCAGTTGTTTGTTCATAAACATTTTTCTCCGTAGTGTATAGTTCTGTATTGTGGTGGATAAGAAAGATTAAATAATAAATTGTAACAGAAACACGCTTTACTTTTCCAGTCTGGACGGAGCATCCTTGAATACCAAAACCAGGCCAAATTGTTGTTCAGGAAGTTAAATGCTCAAAGTCCTCCTCAGTGCACCATAGAAACAGGACCATATTTTTTCCAGTACGTATATTTCAATCATAATATACTTATTTAATCCTAAGGCCTGATTATTTATTTTATTAAATTTTTAACCTACTCTGAAAGTGATTACTATCACCATGCTGAATTTCTATATAGTCATGTAACTACGGAAGTTTTCTATATCATGTCAATTGTTACTCTTCAGTAGCTTTTGCCGAAGTGAATTTTTTCTAGTGATGTTACTCTCCGGTCAGTTTAAAATGTCAGTAACTCATTGTATTTTGAGGTCATTTAATTCTTTATCATGGCCAATTGGCCAGTTTCAAATTAGCTAACTAACATTATGTGGTTGGCTCTTATACAGTACGGTAGTTCAGTTTATCCGGATTAATGTGGCAGAGTCCCAATCCGGATAGCTGAAAATCCGGATTATCTGTAGGCCTAACTATACTGAAAATGTACCACTATAAACATCCACGTCGCGTTGACAACGATAGTGAATAGCACCTGAAATATTAAGGCAGCATACTACGTATAACTTCTGTAAAACAACATAACCACAAAATATTGCAATTTATTTTTAATATTTTTAAAAGTTTAAAAGTTATTATTAGTTTTAGGTAGGAAATAAAACGCTCTTCTGATGTTAAAACAACCTTATTCCTTTTACAACCACTCATGACCACGGATTCAGTATGCACTTAGGCAAAAAAATAATTCCAAAATAAACAACCATTGTACATCTAACCTCAAACACCTACACTTTTACAGTTTAGTACCGGTATTAAAATGTCAAATATTGACTGCTCGCACATGCTCTAAGCGCTCGTACATCTAACCTCAAAATCAAATAGCTACGCTTTGATGGAAATGTCAAACGGTGACCGTTCCCGCAAGCGCAAAGTGCCTGTAGCGCTCCACTCAGATACACCCACACTACACAGAGTGTGCATTCATAGTGGTTGCGTCTGAAATTTTTAAGAAGCTTGAGATAAAATTCACATCTTAACTGTTATTTAAGAATATTTTTTTCTAAACCTGATCTGGATGATTCGGTTCTGGATAAACCAGACTTAACTGTACTCATAAAATTTTCTCATACTTTAGGATTTTCTATCCCTTAAATTATATATATAGGTAAATAATTAAAGAGAGAGAGAGAAATCTCTAAAAGTCAATTATTTAGATTATGGTGTTTACACAGGGCATAAAATAAGACCATCAATAATTTTTTTTATATATTTGGGCGTTAAAATACTTTATTCATAATCAAGAAATTATTGAAAAAGAATTACGCCTACAAATCAACAATTAATTTATATGCACTAAAACTACTACTACTTTTGTTTTATTACTACATCCTATACTTAAATATAATTTTTCTTAATAATAATTTTCTGTCGCTATCTTCTTAGTCAAAACTTCAAAGTTAAGTAGTCAAGACAAGCCAAATACTCTCAACTTGTTTCCTTATTTTCAACTTGAATTTCTAGTTATCTGATCGAGAGGGATGTCTGCTACCTTGTGCTGTGCGAACGCAACTATTCTAAACGTTTAGCATTTTCGTATCTCGAAGATATTGCACAGGAATTTTACTCCCAGTATGGCAAGAGAGTCAGCACAGTGTCAAGGCCATACACGTTCATTGAGTTTGGTAAGTATTTTATGTGAATTTAAGTAATTACTTAAATTACATGATATTAATATGTTGTATTTAACATTTCAAATATTATATAAACCATTATGAGTTTTGTAATCGCTGATTCTGCAATTGAAAATACAAGCATTAATCTAAATTTGTAAAGTGTATAATGTTAACTATTCTTATTTCTTTTACCTTTTTACGAATTATCTGGAAAATATTCATATTCATCAGACGTGAATTTATTTTTTCTTTTTTTTGATCCACTGTCTTTTTTTTTTTTTGTTTTAATCTTAAATATATAAAATATGTGTCTTACAGTACTTTTATCAAAAATTTGGTTGACGTGTAATTTACACGTAGTTCTATAAAAACTATACTTTATATTTTTTTTTATATGCCAAAATGTTTTTGTTTTTACATAATTTTTAAAATTTCTAATTTTTATTTAAAATCAAAAAACTAAAAATTAACCTTAAATTTTTCTTTTAACGTTTCAGAATATACTAAACCTTATCTGTATAGTGTTCAGTTACTTTAAAAACATTAAATTTTTAACAAAATTTTACAAAATTAATTTTGCACATTACACCATTTATCTAAAACATTTTATGTGTTACTCAGAAATAATTTTTATATTCTTTTTATAAAATTTTATTTGACATTTTTAAATTATATACATATAAAAAATTAATTGTTTTAGAAATATTATATTTAAACAAATAGTATTTTATAATTATGAGTTTGTAATTGATTTTATTGAAAATACAAGCATTAATCTAAATTTGTAAAGTGTATAATGTTAACTATTCTTATTTCTTTTACCTTTTTAAACAGGTATTCAAAGCAGTGCCACTGCATTGTGAAAATAATTCTTAATATTCTCATTCCTCAGACACTGGCCCATAATTTTCACTATTTTCTGTTTTTTTTTTGACCTGAACTGCTTATCATTATGGGCCTAAGGTCTGTGCAGTGAATTAAAGGCAGTAAGATACCGTTACGGTGGCACGGTCACATAGGCTTGCCAGAGGTGACTGCTCATGATGTGACAGGAGTCGCCAGCCGTTGGTTTTGATCCAGCAACCTTTGACTTACTGGGCCATCGTGTACCTCTGAGCTACCGTGCCGGTAGCTATTCAAAAAATGAACCAACTCTACATCTATTGATGTGTTTCAGGAAAACTTGTAATTTGCGTTGTTTGTTTCAAGATACGTATATCCAGAAGGCCAAGAAAGTGTTTACTGATTCTCGTGTACGTCGGAACCTGAACTCCCTCAACACAGAGCTGCAAGATGTCCAGCGAATCATGGTGCAGAACATTGATGATGTTTTACAACGTGGAACTGTTTTGTCAGGTAAAAAAACTTGAGTCCAGTTTCCAGGTAGATTACTATTATAGTTTCTTCAATATTAATGTGCGGTAGAATATAAACAAAAGATACCCCCACTTTGACTACCATGAAAATTCTTTTTCCTTACTTTTTCATCTGTTCTACCTTCAGCAAAATAACAGTCAATTGTCTACAGAGCATTGATAGCGCTCCTAGTGAGATTTGCAGACAAGACCACTTTGACAAGTAATCATCACTTTTGTTAACATCAAATTTATTTGATTTTCTGGAATCGTTTCACTACAATATCAAGGGTACTGAAATTATTTATTATTGGTGGTTGCTTCAAAAATAACTATAATAATAAGGGGAAAATAAATAATAACCACAACTAAGATGTAAAAAAATATTATTTAAATTAATCGCAAAATATGACTATATACAAGGCAAACAAATCTAAAACCATGATTGTAAACAATAAAATGTAAAAAAATACTTGACAGTTTTTGGCAGCTGATGTAAAATTAGTCATGAGCCGGCTTATCAGGTACAATTGGTAGTGGAGGGGGCCGTAAACAAACCCCAAATTCAACCTCACATTAATATTGTGAAGAGTCTAAATAGGCCCACTATTAATTTTGAAGTTATAAATGTTTCTGGATTGAGGTCATTCATCTTCAGTTTAAAAAATTTCAATACTATCTCCAAGCAAAAAATAATGTTCCTAAAATAAAAATGCAAGGAAAATTTAGTATTTTATTAAAATCATTTATTTTTAATATCATTCTGATTGTTATTTTTTTCATGGATGTTTCTTATTATGGGGGGGGGTGTGTTGGCAATTTACGAGACCGAAATTAGATGCAGTGACGTCATCTGGTTAGTGACATTATAGTCTAAATATGTAAAACAAAGTCGTATTAGTTACAACATTTATAACTCCGACCGATTTTAATGATCTTTAATTTTTTGGATTTGTCTTTGCTCCGAACAGGTAGGCTCTCTATAGGCATATTCAGTTTTGTATTGAACCTTAGTGCTAACCTTAGTGCACTGGCCTGTAAAGTTTGTGTATGTTAAGCTTATGAGGAAAAGACGTGATGCATTTTGATCATTGTGTGTCAATTCCAGTGAATGTTTGTGATTGTTTTGAAAATAAGTATTTATAGATTACTGGTAGATTAGTTTGTTCCAGTGTAATTATTGTGAGTTGTTTATTGTTTTGTTTAACGTGAGTTTTAGAATGAATGTACTGTAGTTGAAAGTAATTAATGAATGTTAGATTAAGCGGGAATTATTATAAATTATGCCATAACTCAGAAGATCTAATCTCACGACATACCAGTAATGTCGAACATTAGGAATCAATACTCTGATGAAGAACAACACAATGGTGGCATGTCCTGATTTTGTGGAACACGGTGAAATTAAATTTATTAAATAAATAAAATCCAATTAAGTTAATCCAAAAGTTAACAAGACATGCATTACTGTTAGGCGGTACAAAGTTCGCCGGGTCAGCTAGTTTGGTTACAAGGACAGCTGTTTAGATTAACTGAAAACCTTCCCTTTAGATATTTCCGTGATCTAACCTTTTTCCATCAGGGAATTTATACAAGTGTGCAGGTGTAATGCTACAAGAAAACTACGCAACTTTTTGGGCACATAAAAACAATATGTCACTACCGTATTATGGAGGAAGTTTACTTTTACCGTTGTAATCAGGTCAACTGTATGATACTTATTCGGTTTTGTCAAAGGAAGATCTTTAGATGTTTAACGTGGGTGAATTCCACAAATACAAGCCAAAAACATGTTTAGCATTATTAAAAATCTTGTTCTACTAAATTACTTAGCAAAATTTCCAGAAAGAGCTATATTGCTTAAAACCACATTCATGTAAACGTATGTTGTTTCAGAACTGGATACTAAAGCACAAAACCTCTCGATACTTTCGCAGAAATACAAGAAGGACGCTACATATCTCAACATGAAGTCTATGTACATGAAGGCCGCTGCCGGAGCTGTGGTCGTTTTTGTGTTCGTTATGTACTTCTGGATCCTGTGAACTGGTTTGTATATACTTTCACATGTAAACAGATATCAGATCACAATAATACTTCACTGACAACTCCTGTGGAGTTGAATGTTCTTTTATAATAATTTTAGTATCCAAAAATGAATTATTTATTTATCGTGTCGTCATTGTTGGTCAAATGTATTCTTTCAATTAATTTAAGAACTGTATTGAAAATCATTTATACATTTTTGTTTCCATAGCTTAATAAGTCTACTGGGTATTAACTGTATTAGGTCTGTTAGGTTTATGTATGAATAAAGTTGTTAATGTAAATATAAATTGTGCTGTTTGTAATAAATGGGCTGAGTATTTTCTTTACTTTTTATTTGGTTTTCCTGTATCTTAAGTAGAACAACCACTATTTTAATTAAAATTGTTTTTTTTTTAAACTATAACTTGTTTTTATTTATTTCAACTGTCGGGGACAACTCTGGAGTGAGTTTAATCTCTCCGATAGTTAGTTTATCTCCAATAAAATTTTTTACTACAGTAGAGAGTCGATTATCTGAAACAATAGGGGATTATGTGTGTTCAGATAACTGAATTTTCAGATAATCTGTCACAGACGGGAAAATGATATTCAATGCACATAATAAAGAAACAATTTTTTTATAATATGATACTCACAAAAGATACAAAGAACTCTTTATTAAGCACAAAAACATTCTGAGCTTTAAAAAATCCAAAAGAACAAGCTTTAAATATGTTTGTTGAACATCAATTTATTGCATAAATGCGAGTTTAGTCGCGTCGGCAGTGCTGGCCCACTACTGCCGCCGATGGTGCAATTTTTGCATCGCCAATTTGGCGTGCGGTTTCATTTTTTGATGTTTGGCTGTGTTTCAGTTAACCAAAGTTTTGGATAATCGACGCTCTAATGTATTTTTAAAAAAACATTTAAAACTAATAATCTTGTGAGGCAAAATTACAATAATTGACAACTATTCTGAGGTATTTATAATTCAGACTCTACGTTGAATTGCAGATCCCTTAGATATGCCATTGACTGTTGGGCTATTAATTAACAGTACTGTCTAAGGAACATATCAGCCTTAGTTAGTAACAAGACTACAAGATCGCACCACAATTAACTTACATTCATCTCTCATTTATACTTTGCTTAAAATAGTACTTTGAAATGACTAAAATACTGATTAGATCTCTGAAAAAAATTAAAATACAGGCACAGCAGAAGTGACCCAGGAAGTCAAATGTTTAAGTTCAAAACACTGCTTGATGGCAGACGACGTACAACAACAAGCGACAACGATCTTTAAACAATGAATACATTCGGTAAAAGGCAAATTAAATATCGAAATAATATAAAAAGATACTATGTTTCATGAGCTTTCTTTTGTTACTAGTTTAAAAGGTTGTTAGAACCAATTTTATATTGAGATATTGTTAATCACGGCTCCTGCAATGGCACCGTATATACGGCGTTGCCAGTTTGGCCGCACACCTTCATGCTGTATGTCCGGCGCTTGCCATCTCTGGGGTTAAAACTTTTTTAATATTCAACACTCTAAAAAAACTATTCTCTTACAAAAAGGTGTTCAAAGTGAAACGAGTTTTTTAAAATCTTGCATAAAATCTTTGACTATACATTATTAGTAGACGTGTCATTCATGGTTAAAAGTTGTCGCCAACAAAATTTCGGAAGGCCCGAGAGTGTAGTGCCGCTTCCTAGTGGCGAAGGCTGTAAGCTCACTTGGCCCCGCCCTCAGGAGTGTGCGCGCACGGCGCACATCTCTCTCTCGCTCTTATGATTGGTTGGAGGTTGGCTGAAGGGGGGAGGGGGGTAGCAGATGACAGCGCTCCTATACCGGGAACCACGCACTAACTCCCCACGCCGATTCGGGA
The DNA here is from genome assembly GCA_023375725.1 of Nephotettix cincticeps. Lineage (NCBI taxonomy): Eukaryota > Metazoa > Arthropoda > Insecta > Hemiptera > Cicadellidae > Nephotettix > Nephotettix cincticeps. The sequence continues at coordinate 8,813,068 of CM041788.1, read as the reverse complement.
ACCACTCAAGCCACTACAGCTTGCGCATAAGAATGGCACGTCTATTAATGATGTATAGTCAAAGATAAAATATAACCATAAAACATAATCCACAAAAAAAAATAAAAATCAATTCCCTCGAAAAACCTCACAAATAGTTTAATTACAGTGGAACTTGGATAATTCGAACTTCTGTAATTCGAAAACTTCTTTATTTCGAAATTTTGTCTTGGTCCCTAGAATTTTATATAAAAACAATGTTAAAATATCTTGGTTAATTCGAATAATTTTTTTGGATAATTCGAAGTTTTTACAGCGGAAATCTATAGTGTGTGTATAAGTGAACAAGTCATTGTGTGCGATTTTCCAGGAAACGACGTTAGGGCTTCCTGTCCTCAGACTATTTTTAGCTAGATCAACGCGCCCACCCCACTCACTAGTCCACTACTGCTCATAAATCACAACATTGACATCTGTGTGTATCATCGATGGTGGTTTGTTCCGATATTCGTCGTCTTTGTTTCGTGTTGGCATTTGTGACTTTGTCTGCTTTCATGTTAACACGTCGTGTGTATGATGGCTTCGTCAAAGCGAACCTACAAATCTCTGACGTTGCAAGAATAAATAGCGGCGATCAAGGAGGTAGAGAAGGGATTTGACAAAGTTTGTAATAGCTAGTTTCGTGATCCCTCCAAACACATTATTGACATTTAACAAAAATTAGGATTTTTAATCAATAATATCTTCATTAACCTAACTTTTTTAATATACAATGTTAAAACATGATGTTTGATTCTTTATTTCAATCACTTGCATGAACTTTTCTAATTCGAATTTTTGGATAATTCGAATTTTTTTTCTGGTCCCTTGAGGTTCGAATTATCCAAGTTCTACTGTATTAACCCATATTATTATTTGAATAAATAATTCAGTCAACCAACAACCCATACGAGCTGTAGAAAACATCTTTCCTAGGATTGAAAATGAATCGTAATAAAACAAATACAGTATCCTGCTTTCTTTAGGAAATATTAAATAAAAATTTTCTCCATTAAACAAAAAATGATCTTTTATTAAAATAATTATACTCGACAAGAATAAAAAACAATAGCTGATATCAGGAGAAAAAAACAATACCTCTCAAATAAAAATCTTTCACATTATTGATCACAGTAATGCTCACATTTCACTAGACTGTAATTTCACAGCTCCCAAACTATTGGATAGCCCTCCGTTTACGTCCCCCGGGTTGAAACCTCCCCTGTTCCTCGGATAACGTCCACCTCTGTTTCCTCTTCCGTTCCAGCGCCCTCTGAAGTTCCCTCTGCCTCTACCTCTCCCTCTATGTGAAAACCTGAAACGCTTCCTGAACTGTGGTCTTCCATCCACTGAAAATTAATGATGGCAACATATATTTCATTTCATTTACTAACTCAAATACTTAAATTTACTTTAGTGTGCACATATATTCTGATGTAAATTATAGTATATAATTTGCTAAAATACAAGCCAAGAATAAAACCATTAGGCCTAATTTTAAACAAAAATAGTTGAATTTAGCCAGAAAGCTAATTAACCCTAGAATCGTTATCGTTCACCTGACAGACAACGCAATGTTGCGTAAATCAGCTGATCAAGTTATTGTAGAGTGCTGGGCATGCCCTCCCTGACTTTAATTGGCTATTACACGCCACTCACAGTCCCACCTCAGTAGTTTTGAGACTATGAATTTGTTAATTCGCGCAGTAGCCTAAGGGACGAATTATTACGATTAGTGTTTGTGTGTTTTTTCAGTTTCATATTTAATATTATTGACGTAATATTGTAGTGTTATGTAAAATATTATTTACTATAATATTTTATGTAGGTAGTATTATTTCAACAAACAAAAGAAACTATATTATTATTAAAATTCTGAAGCATTAGGTGTATAGTAAAAATTATATTAATTTTTTTTAGGTTATTAAAGACTAAATTTGTTTCAAACACAATTTTATGAAATTTGCTTTGATTTCACTCAGAAAACATAACGGTTTACTTTTAATATATATACATTTTGATAGTTTCGTAAATTAGTAGTCTCCCAAACGAAGGGTTAAAATTAGTGTCATTGAGAATAAAATCAACAAATTTCCACTTACGCATTTTTTCATTTTTCGATACGGATTTCGCTCAAAACTGAAACCGCCGTGAACCTAGCTTCCACTGCAGTTGTTCAACTGCAGCCCCGTAACTGATGAAATCGGATTTCACCACTCGCCATTGAAGAGGAATCCGTTCTATGATATTTATTACCCAAATTTGACCAGTTACAACCTTGAAATCTCTCGTTAAGAAACTATGAAACGAGGAAGAATAGCACACAGCATTTGTTTAATGTTGAGTAAAAAGTTGTCTGCCAGACGCTAATGTAAATTATTCATTATTGTATCACCAACTCGTGATGGTGACGTAAATTTTTTAATGTACTTTATTAGGCTTTTAAAATTATTTTTACAGGATTTTATTAATGTTCTATTTTGTAAATGATTATTATGTTATTTCAGGGATAAAGGTAACATATTAATTTAATCTATTATAATATAGTTAATTGCAATTAATAGCCTGTCAGCTGTCTGCTGTCAAAACCAAGTAGCAAATTCATGTCATTAAGTCTTGAGTTTGTTTTTATCTTAAATTATTGTTTATTTAAATGGATTTCTGTAGTGATTGAGTGGCGTGCTGTTTATTTAACTCTACTCACCACTAAAAAAGTGCCACTGATGTAAACAAATTAATAAGTGTCGGTCACATTAACCATAACGTAGACTTTCGTGTCCTGTGTCAGTTCTTCTTCCAGTTTCAAACTGCAATGGTTAGATTAGCTAGGTTTTATCTATTTAAGTCATATGCAAACCATGAATAATGAACTCATTTACCGTTTTGTTACATGTTAAAAGTGCAAGAAAAGAGGAATTCATGAAAAATACGGGGAACCCCGATCCACAATCACCAATAATGAATTTCAGTGGAAAGTAATATATTGGTATCTTACTTTCCATTCCTTCATCGTTGTTTGCATCTTCTTTATCTGAAACATCATCATTGTCCACGGAGGTAACTTGCTCGTCATTTGTACTCGAAAAAAGGAAATTAGTTGGATTACTAGTTGCAGTTTTTCTCCGCTGATTTTGTCTTCTCCAATGCTTTCTCTTCAGGTTTTCTTCCTCCTCTAAACAGATGAGACAAATATGTATAGAATGCAGTAGGAGTTGGTTTCACTATAAATTCCTAGTAGTTGTAACAAGTTTAAGTATGCTTGTAAACAAAGATATTTTTGCATACTTAAATAATACTACTGACAAAAATGCTTCATATCATAAAATTATTGAACTAAATTTTAATTCTTTTTTAAACATAGATCATAAAACAATATCTCTCAGTCTGCCTTGATATTTTTTTTTATTTTATAAATCATATATTGAAATATCATAAATCATAATATTGAAACAGAAATTGTCAAGATGAGCAACTTGGAGTTTATATTATTTCTTAAATCAATCTTTTATTAAAACATTCTCACCTTCTGTAAAAACGTTGTATAGATCAATATGGTGATTCAATACAACATATATTACAGGATTCTCGATTATTGATTTCCCTGACAAATTCTCTCTAACTGTTGAGGTTGATTCCAGCAAATGATACCTGGAACCAAAAGTAGTTTAGAAAGCCATTTATTAACATAAGCCTTCAGTTTCACATGGACGGTTGTTTCACGAACTACAGCATGTGGAAAAATTATTAATTGCGAATAAACTCCTTTACTGCACCGTGCTGTGAGTATATTTCGTGCTGCTGTGCTGTGAGAAATGATGTCAGCCGCCTGGTAAGGGTTAAAAGAAAATATAAAAAAATAGTTGCTGAGGTTTTTGCTTGTTCATTTATTGTGAAAACCTCAGAAAAATAAGAATCCAACAATTTTTGCCCCAGTAATCCTTAATAATAATAACTAATTACTAAGGACATTTTTAAGGTGCTAAGTATATTTACAAAAGAAAACATTCTCTCTGAAGTGGAAAGATTTTATAGATACACAGAGTACATACCTGTTAGGTGCAGAGCGTTCAGCCTTCAGCAGCAGAGAAATGCCTGGATATCCAGCTGCCTGATAAAACGACAAGGAGGGGTACGTCCTGTCGTCAGGTACCAAGTATTTGTGCACACAAGCGGAGAGCAGGGTTGAATCTAAAACCCTGAAAATCATTATTGCCCTGATATTAAACTAAAATTTAATATATGCTGTTATTGTTACATTATCTAAGGTCTGATAGTAGCATTAACCCTTTAACACATTCGCCATGGGCGGCAACGATAGTTGCTTCACCGGCCTCTCCGCAGGTGCGCACGGCAACAATTGTCGCGGCCATTCCATTGTTGCTTAAATACGTAAGTAAGCTGCTAGCACTTATCCAGTGCGTGTGTTTGTAATTGCGCTTGGGGAAGGTACATTTCTTTCATTTTTGGCCGTGTCAGTTTTTGATTTCCACGTTTCTATAAAAACATATGTTTAAATACTATTTAAGTGAATCACCGAAATGGCAAGTTGCAGCAAATTGGTAAAAAATAAAAGGTGCCGTGAATGCAGCAAGAGAAATATCCATAAAAGGGTTGATTGGCATTGCACCAAGTGTGAGGACCAACCGGGATTGTGCGTCATGTTTTGATGACTGGCACAAGTGAATATAACACATCAGGGTGAGCTGGCTGTGTTGTAAATAATATATTTTTATATTAGTGTAGTATTTTTATAATTTAAAAATTTGTTTTTGACTCATAACAGTGAGTAAAATTGAAAATATTAGAACAAAAAACGTGTGCGGATCGGTAAAACAACAGCCCCAGGTGCGGGTGTCAATGAACGTTACCACAAAAAAAATGGCTGTAAATGCCATTTTTTTGTCCGGAGGCGTTTCTTTTTGTTTTCCATCAAAAGATATCTAATGGCGAGTAAAAACATGAAATAAATTTTAGAACATATATCACTCTCTATTGCATGCATTTTAGCAGCGAAAGTGCTAAGGAGTATAATGAGGTACTAGTACATCACAGATAGGCGTAGCCCCAGTAGTGGGCCAATATTAGGATAAAAAGTGCCTAAAGAGTATAAAAATTAATAATTGGTTTGTTGTGAATATAATGGTCAAAAAATTATTACTAACTTATTGATACAAAATACATATTGCGTATATGTTTAAAAGAGCATATATTTCATCTTAACGAATATAGTTTTGTTCATTAAAACTCATGGTGTATTACTGAAAGTAATGAAAACCTGTAAAATGCAGAAAGTACTACCAAGAAATAAATTACTGCACTGTGTATACCAGGTGCAGACGACACTTTACTACAGTTGTGACTGTGACAGACTTAATCTCTATCGTCCAATCAGATACACATTGCCCACTACTGAAGCAAATCAGCTGTGATGACTTTTTAACCAATACCACATGCCCCTACCCTCCCCCACACCTCAGATCACTAACTATCCATTCAAAAACTCCTAAAACTACTCCTTGCCATCGTTCAGAACAAAAAAAAATAGGTGATTCATGTTATGTACCAATATGTTCCGGTACGTCGATACTCCTTTAGGCTGACGTACCGGTACATCGCTACTTCTTAACTGAGTAATAGGCTGTACTCCTCAAAGGGTTAAAGAGATAATGTAAACCTTTTGAAGTTTGACTCTTGGTACCGGTACCTTAAAGATCCTTATATTTGACAAGGGCTCAGCACCAACACATCCGTCACCAATGACAGACGTTCTGCATAAAAATATGTCCACTCCAAAAATATGTTGCCAAAATAAAGGCACCTGAAAAACTTGAACTAGCTCTTTTGTTTTTGTGGAATCATTTAAAATTTTAGACTCAAACATTTTTTCAAAACAAACTTTGTTTCCAAATTAAATTACAAAACTTTTCTAACCTTTCATCTGTTGCTGAGAAATTTTCAGCTTGCGGGAAAATCCATTCAATCTTCCAAAAAAGATCCTGTGTTTTGTGATCAAGATGCGTAGTATTTTTACGATGCCTTTCAAAACCAGGAGGAAGAAAATGAAGTTGGACACCTCTACAAGAAGCTGCTGTCTTTAACCTATACAAATCCTAGAAAAAAAAACACAATGATTAATATTCACAAAAAATAGTAACATATTATTAGTATTTAACATTTTAAAAAGTTTTTGATCTGGTGGGAACATACAATGTACTATACATAAAAATGTGATATTATTTAAGATCATAATATTTTTCAGGAACGGCGAAAGAACTAAATTTAGAATTTTTATTATAGCTTTAGAATATTTTTTGTAAATATCTAGGTTTTTTTAAATATTTACTTGGGACTTTTTAATTCATTGGGGCATAAAAGATCTCCTACCTCAAGAACAACAACATCAGAAGAAGCAACAAACACCAAGATTAGATATTGAAATTATTTGCTTCCCTGTTGCGATAGGTTTTTTTTATTTTTTTGTGTATTTCTACGCCAGTGGCATTTTTAACGTTTTGATGGGGAACGGTCCAAACCCCGGTCTTGTTACTACCTAACGTCGACCTGTTGTTAGGAAGCATCATTAATTAGTAGCCCAATGACAAATGGCGACTGGGTCCAGATTCGACCCTTGCGGGATTCGATCCGGCGACCTTCAGTTTTGAAGGCGGGTATTAAAACCACTACACCACCCAGCCAGTTTTTTCCCACAAACCTGAAGTTTCCAACCTCATTGGCTTTTGGGGAAAAATTCATTATTGATTTATGATTCTAGGCATTTGCTTCCTTTATAACAATGGTTGACCGAATTTTTCTCAGCACCATAAGATCACAGAGCTAAGTGTGATCTTCCCCTTCCAAGAAGTCCAATATTCCATTTGTATAATGGCGGGCAGTTGCGGACGATCCCTTACCCAAGGCCAAGTGTGTCTCTGGTAGTAACGTAGCTATAATTTTTGGGAGTATGGACGTTTATGCATTAAACTTTGCTTGCCTCAGTTGCTATTTAATTTGTTGCCGATTGCGATAAGCCACAACTAAAATAATCATCTCACAGATAATCAGGAGTCTATTGAATAACAAATCGGCAATGTACGAATTTAAGGCTTTATACTGTGTTTCCACAATGCATTTTTAAAAGGTCTATGTCACTCGTTGAGCCAGGGATTTTAACCCTTTCGCAAGTAATATTAAATATGCGTAAAACGAGTATGGCCGTTCCTGAACGTCCATCTCAAAAATGCCAAAAATAGTAAGGACGTTCAGGAACGTCTTTGCGTATATTTTTTATTTTATATCTTTTGCTTAAGTAATATGCCTTTTTAAACATTAAAAATAGTATTAGTGGTTTTATTAATGTATAAGTGAATGTTTTACAAGCTGTGTAAGACAGGAGACTGAATATTGTTGTGGCTGGAGTCACGAATGGCAGGGGTTAGTTGTCACTGGGCGTGGCCTATTAGTTCCTACGTTCGCCGCTGGTCGCGCCAAGCGCGAAAAAGTCCACGAAAAAGGAAAGACACTACCTTTGAGTGCATTGAATGCAATGTGGGTCTTTGCATTCATCCATGTTTTGAAGCTTTTCACACCAAGAAAACTTTCTAAAGGCAAGCCTCATCAAGCATTGTACTTGTAACTAATTTACATTTTTTTGAAGGACTCTAATATTTTTTTTCTATGGTACTTATATAACCATTTCAATGTATATTTAATAAATTCAAACCAATTTTATGTAAATCTGACGTAATTTTTTTCCTACTACTTTGTGACATATTTTGAGAAAATTGTATACTAATTTGACTATAGGACACTTGGACGTTCTGGAACGTCTATACTCACGAAAGGGTTAAATTTTGACTACACTCTGCAATGGCTGCCATTAAGCTAGTAATCTACAGCTACTGTAAAAAAATATTACGCTAAAATTACTGTTATATATAATTGTTGTTAATCTCACCAAAGGAAGACACCCATTGAGTGGATGATAGCAAGACTTCGGGGGAAGCTTCACAGACTTGCTCACAAGGCGAGCTGTCTCCTCTAAAAATCGATAATCTGGAAAAAAATTCATTCAACTGTATTCATCAAGTTTAGACCATGGTGTACTTTTTAAACCGATGAGAGTTTAATTTAAATTTTCCACAAGCAAAAATAAAGTTTTAGTAATTTCTTTTAGGTAAATTTTCAAGTTTTTATTTACTTTGAAACCATTTAAGTACATTTTAATAAACCAACATAGCACAAAAGCATATATAAGCTTATTTAATTATACTTGTCCGCCCAAAAACAATAACAAATATGATGCATTAAAATGTCAGCGGAGTATTTCAAAACGCTCCTTTACATTAATGGCTTGATAGCACTTTCCCCTCTCATACCTCCATGCTGTCAGTTGTACATATTGATAAATGAGGAATCACATCCTCAGTGACATGGTGAGAACCTAGTTTTCCTCTACCGTGGATAAACAGTGAGTGTAGTCATACTGATGACGAATTTATGTTCTTATATTCATTATAAGAAGTTGGAAAGCATTCATCCTAAAAACTGGAACCAAAAGAGGTTTGGTGAATGCAATGATTTCCACAATGCAGGCCACTTCTTCATTTCATTGATAAAACAAGTAGACTAATGACAATAAAACTAAAACTAAACAAAATTTAACAGTGACAGTATCCCCTCTCACCAAGGCTCAGGGTGTAATATGTGCATGCGTATTATTAGTCCAATTTGGTATGCGTACCTGGGAGAAGTGGAAAGTGGTCAAAATATCACTCACATATTAGCTGTGACATCACTCTCATATTAAATCTAGAACACAAAGACGTCGCCTGAGAACAACGCGCCAGGTGTAATTTCTACCATCCCTTTACCCCCTCCCACTCCACTAAAATTCACAAAACTCAATGTAGCTGTCGGTCTTGGCCTGCTATTGAAAGGGTCTGGTTGGTGTTTGCTTGCGTCCTTTGTTTATCGAGTTTATAGTTTATACTGGTCATTGATTTTAAACCCATTTCGAAATCATACTATATAAAAAGTTATTTTAATGTATAACTAATCATAATAGTGGTATAAATTTTTAAATTAATGCTAAATAATAAAATGGGTATTGATCTGTTTAGGATTTCAGGTTTACATTTTGGTATGATAACCTTTCTTCTTTAAACTGAATCCTATAACCCGTACAAAGGACGGGCTTACCGCTAGTTGTAAATATATGTTGAATATGGTGTAAATATTTATTTTCATTGGACCTGTGCAATAACACTTCCTGCAGTAATAAACAAGGAGGTGGTCCCTATGAATGTTTTATAACATGATAAACATCACTTTAGATGATACATGTGTATTATACGTAGAAAATTGTGTCCGACCCTAATGCAAGCCCCTAAGTCGGCAAAAATTTCTTAGAGAAATGCACAGAGAGCCTTTGAAGCCTTGGCTTGAAAAGAGGCTACAGGCCACAATATTACCACAATCTCTCCGGCAATCTATTGCATATATATTAAATGTAAGTGTGCCAAATGAAGCTCTGAAAGAAGTCCAACAAGGAAGAAAGGTGTGTGCCTCCTGCCCTCCAAGATTACGGGGCATAGCAAAACATTTTTGTGGACGTTGCGCAAATGCCATGTGTGGTGAACACGAAGGGACAATCTGCAGGGAGTGCCAGAACAATAAAGATTTGGGCATTAAACTCAAAAAAACACATTAATTCAATGTTCAGTTTAAGTGTTTATATAATTGAAATTTTTCCCCATCATTAAAAGTATTTTTTATTTATTTTTCAAAACGTAGTCTGTTAGACTCCACCATTAGACTGTAGCAACGCTTGGCTCTAGGTGCCTTTGTATTCTAGGGTTAATACACAAGTGTGAAATTACACATTCAATAACATTGTAATTTGGAAAATTTTATTAAATAAGAAGGCAGGAGACCACTAAGTCCACTAAGTGGGGCCTAGACCCCAAAGGAAGAGCTAGGTGCTGAATAACTTAACTATATTATAAATCAACCACGAGGTAGCCAGAGGTGGAGAAGATGGAGAAGCATTGTTGGCGAGCCAAAAACATACCTACTTGGGTTTAAATGACTACAAGTAATGATAAGGTATATTTTTTATCTTAAAGCGTTTCTTTTAATCTTATACGGAGATTATATTGTAGAGACCATAACTTACCATTCAAAAGGTCAATGTTATTAAAATTCTTCAGAGTTTTAAATTTGACTCTATCACGTATTCCACTGCATTCCAATTCTTTTTTATGGATTTTTACACATTCCAAACAACAAGTTCGAACTTCACATCTTGGACATGTATATTTTGCTTTGTTGTTCCCACAAACTTCACAGTCTTCAATCCTAAAGATAAGAAAAATCCATTAGATTGATATTATCGTGTTAAATCATGATTTCTATCAATAAAACACAATACTTTTTGATAATTTTTAAAGCTGATGAGAAGTAAGGTAAATAAGTATAAACCTAACTAGGTACCAAGTAAAGTAACTTTAACCTAATTATTCAAATTAACTATTTAGAACAGATTATAAAATGAAATAGATAAGATCAGGCTACCATTTGAAATGGCGACCTACCAAGGTAAAGTTAAGTATGAATGAAAAATGAGTGTAAGGTGATTGTGGCGTGATCTTGTAGACTTGACATAGGACCTAATGGACCTTAAGTTACACGTGGAGTCCAAACCACTGTCTCTGAATTACGGACTGGTCTAATTATGAGTATGGTCTTTGCAAATTATCATAGTATGTGGCAGTCATAGCTGAGTGGGTAGAGTACTAGCCTACCACCCAAAAAACTCAGGGTTCAATTCCCGGTCATGACACGTGAAATTTAATTTCTCAGACTGCCACCGTGCTTCGGAAGGCACGTTAAGCCGTTGGTCCCGGCTACATAAGTAGTCGTTAGGTCACGTTAGAGGCAGTAGTGCGACCTGAAAACTCTAACATTAGACCTTGGCCAGAAGGTTACACGGAACTTTACTTTACTTTTTTTATCATAGTATAATCCGCCACACAAGAGAACAGTACACCCACCAACCATCATTCACAAATATCCACAATTTATGACCTCCAAGTAGCTGGATTACAGGACACTCCATGGCACCACTCTGTACTGTTAAAAACAACATAATTCTCACCATTCAATAACTGGCCTACCTGTTCAACATTAAGTACCTCTCAAATTTAACCACGAAAATATTCATTGTGAAATATTTTAAAGTAGACAAATTTTGTGTAAAAAGTGAAATATATTTAAGATAAATTAAAACTAAACTTAACGGTAAATAAATTATGCACGTGATATAACCTTAAAGTTATGGTCTTATTACTTCAGCTGAATAACCCAAATATATAATTGTTTCCGTGGCTAAATGAATATCGTACATTTCATTTTAGTAATTACCTGTTATTTTTTATGGGATTAGGTTCATCTACTTCCATTATAATCAACAAAGTACTGAAATCATCAACAAACTTGACTAGTCCTAGTCCTAAAATAACCCGCACAAATAACACTTAGAAGTCCGACTCAGAATGTGAGGTCTTGGGTCTTAGGGTCTTGGACAGCTGGTGGTACCTCCCTCACCACTTCTTGCCAGTCAGTGTTGTCACTTTTCATTTAGCCTGTCAGCTGACGAAATTATATCATTGATTATAACATAGATGATAGAAGAACTAAATAGAAGTTCTTCTATCATCTATGATTATATACTATAATAGAATAGGGCGATTTGACAACACCACACTGACTACTGACTCTCATTAGACTACTTTCGTTTCGTGCGGCTTACTCTATATAGTAGGTATGACTATGCAGCCTAACAGTACACTATTTTATTGAATTCGCTCGTCTAAATTTTGAGGACATCCAGTAGATCAAATCCGTCCCTCTTACATAAAAGACCTAAACGTTAACATATAACTGAATATATACCTTACCTTACCTATGTGGCCTCTTAAACTGCAGTAGGTTTTTGGCCTCGCCAAAAAGCCTCCACCTTTCCCTGTCTTCCATCCAATACACCTCTGCTCTCAGCTTTCATCTCTTTGCATCTGGTCCTGCCACCTTACCCTGGGTCTTCCTAGCGGTCGCTTTCCTCGAGGTAGATTATCCGTATATATACTTCTTATATAAATTCTGCTCCGTGTTTGTAATGACCGATTTTATTGATGATCTAGTAAAACTAAAATTTATAAAATAATTTTACTATCTCTATTTTATTAACCAGTTTAAATAAACATAAATATTAGTATATTGAATTTTTCATGCAAGAAACAGTTGCAAGGTAAAGTTCACTCAGAGATGTTACTGTAGCTGTGCTACAAAACTTTGTAACGATTTGTGATAATAATAAGTGAATAAATAAGATGAACGGACAGTCAAGTGTTTATATAATCTGTTCCTCTTTTGTTCGATGTAGTGTCCACGGTAAAAACAATAAGTTTTCTGGATGCACCTAAGGCCTTTCAAGGACATCATCTTATATTAGATCTTTAATAATATCGATCAAATAACTTTTTATTTTTCTGTTACTTTTATATGGATGGGATGAAGTGAACATTTAGTTTGCCCTAAACATTTGCATGTAACTGGGTTATATATTTTATCACACATTAGAGAATCAATCTTCCAAAATGTCCCAGCAGTTGAATGAACAAAGAATCCACTCTATAAAGGGTTTTAGTAGATCTGGGTAGGGGTTGATTCAATATATCATAATTTTTTAGTTGGTATTGAGTGGGTAAATCTTTTAAAATCCTTAAACTTGTATAAATAGGGTGCTGATTTTACAGCTCAGATGTTGATTGTGAATTGGTTGTGGTTGGCAATGCTATACATTATTACTCTATATTAGACACTTTCGCGCCAATTTCAATTGACTGACAGTCAAGAAAACAGAAAACAGTAACACTGCAGCAGTGTCACTGCTTCGTACTTCGTTTCATTCATTAATTGTTCATTCGTTTACATACATCCATACACAGCATCTCAATATCATCTTTAACCTGACCTTTTGATTTTGGGCTTCGTAAGTTTGATTACATTCTCATAGCAACATAATTACAACTCAAATTTTGGCTTGATTTTAACTGTCAAATTTTCTCTGGTTACATTAAAAGTAAAGTAGCCCAGGTAACAGGGTTTTTGTAGTGAGTAAGATAAATTCTATGAGTGAAAGAATCACAACTCTATTTAAAATGTAAGGTTAACTATTAATTTTGAAACACAGATCTGAAGACACTGCTTTCAACAATTCAGGAATGTTTATTGAATACTAAGCCAGAAATAATAAACTATTGTCTAATCCTATTTACCTTTGATATTAATAATGTTAATATTTGTTTCGGTTTCATTATAACTGAGTATGATCAGCTTTCGTAAGCAAATTCAGTCTCTTTAAATCTCTTGTTAAAGATTCTTCATGCTTTAATAGTTTTTATCTTACAAGTTTTGGCCTAATGTATTTCGATCATGCATGATGGTTAGGTCTTTGTGAAGATGGCTGTAGCACTAAATATCTCTCGACGTTTTATTTTTTTACATAGTACTTTTTTTAATATTGTACAAATGTTTCAGAAGATACCGATTCTGAAGATAAGTGAAAAATGACTGACATTACTATGACATCTGTTATAAACAAAAATTCGGAATCTACTATGTTTAATACAGACAAAATTCCAGAGGATATAATGCGTGTAACCTTATGGATGAATGTACTCGAGGCACACATAACTGCTCTAAAGGCAAAAATAGCAAAAGGTACAACCTATATATAAGTTTTAAGTTGTTATTATTTTTTAGCCGTTTTACTACTATCCTGCTTTAAGTAAACACTGTAGAATAGCCTATTTACCAGCACTCTGTTTTAGTGTATATTTATTGCTAAAAGATATATTTTCGTGGGCACCATACTAAGGGGAGTTGGTTGACCCCTATCTTAGCCATGTTAAATAAACAAATTTTCAGTACCATTTTCTCAGTTACTATACATCGTATTAATATAATTTTTTAATTATTATATTTATTGATATTTTGGCAAACTTTTAACCCCAATTTTTTTAAAAATTTAAAATAATAATAATAATAATTTAAAAATTCAACTTTATTAATTTTTCTATATTTACAAAAAAAGTCTTTAAAAATCGGTGTTTATTTGTAGTAATTGTGAAATAACCTTTTTATTAAAGTCAATTTTCAAAATCGGCCGAGGGGGTCAATTTTTTAATTTGCTACATGACAAAACAAAAAATAATAAGATATCTCTTAATAGTTCCTGAGGTATAGGTACCGAAGTGCAAAAAAAACTTACGAGAATCTCCATTTAAAGTTAGTCATGGAGCAATGCCCGCACATTAGAGTATCCCTGAACTTGGCCTAAAAAAAGCAACTTGACCCTATGAAATTTATTGTAATTTAATTCGAAAGAAATTTAGAAAAAATTCTGTTAGAAAAAGAAGATTGAATTTTTTGACTTTTTTTTGGTCAACCGACTCCCCTTAACTTTAAAAATGAACCTTCCTAAAAATGAAGTTTCCTAAAGGCCTTTATTTATGTTTATGAAAATCAAATACATTATTTTTTGTTTTATTTTTCTCTGTGTATCTCCATGTACTTGCTGCTTGTTTATAAATCATTTAGTAACTTTTAGGCTGAAACAATGCATTATTCAATATGAACTTTTGTTCGCTTTCTATTGCAGAAAGAGAGCCAAAGAGGTCAAATCAATCAAATTTCTTCGGGGACTGCACAGTTATAAATCAGACATTTAATAGTCAGGTACAGGAGCTGTGGACTGCTGTACAGAACTTCAAGACAAGGACTCAAAATGAAACATGTAAACTTCTCAATCTATTGGCTCCAGAGATCCTAGGCCCACCATTGCCTAACCCAGAAATTGAAAGTTTTCGAAGGTAAGTTATTTTAATCCATTTACACAAAATTAAATTTTATAGTATTTCAGATTTATCACCTTGTTTAAAAATTATGTTTTATAAATACAACTTGAGTCTGTCCCCTAAGCATCATATTTGCATTTCTTAAAATTTTGAACATAGTGCATTAACAACTTACTGCATAAACCCTTATAGATATACAGAACACCTCCCTTACCCAAACTCTCAATATCCAACCTAATGTCTGGATGAGTATCTATATTCCCACACTCCCGTTGTTACTGAGATTGTCAAAACGTGAAAGACGTTCCATTTATTTGTTGAGATGATTAAATGTTGCCTTTTTTCAGTTATTATACGTTCATCTTGTTTCGATTTAGTGTGTTATTGGTTGGCCTAAAATAAAGTTTTATTTCAATACTATACCTAAATTTGTTTTTCCAACAACAAAATATGTCTCATTTACTGATATCGATATCCAATTTTTTAGCCGTTTTTACCACAGCCTAGTCCTGTCATGGTCGGATGTGGGAGGTTCTACTTTATAACAACTACAAATTTTGTATCATCAATGCTAACATATGCAAAAATAATAAAAAAAATTTAAATACTCCTTTCAATATGTGAAATTACATTGTGTCCTATATATGAGATAGCCTCCGTAATTTCCATGAAAATTACTGGAAGTGAATAGATAATACTGATAATAGATAATTCAATACTGTTAAAATCTTAGCTTGTACAAACAGTGATAAAATAAAAACTTTTTCTATACCTAAACAATTTCCTCACACTATTAGACCATATCTTGTAATACTCTCAAACAAAGAATAGTAAGACATCCTCAGACACTCATATGGTACCTGCCTCTTAAATTAACAAGTAAATTAATAAATCTAGACAATCTTTTACAAACAACACTAATTTAATACTTCCACGAAAGAATAGAATCAATGCTAATACCTAATAAATTTACTGAGCTATTTACATCATCATATACCTTTTTCTCTTCTAAAGAAACAATTAAATTATGGGTTTTTTCTTTGTTTAAAAATAGGCCATTGGCTTCAAACCACCTCTTTGTTATCAGACAAAGCTTGTTCTGACAAATCTTTTCTT
Source organism: Nephotettix cincticeps (assembly GCA_023375725.1). Lineage (NCBI taxonomy): Eukaryota > Metazoa > Arthropoda > Insecta > Hemiptera > Cicadellidae > Nephotettix > Nephotettix cincticeps. The sequence goes on along the minus strand of CM041788.1, from coordinate 8,797,019 downwards.
AGTTGATCCAAGCTTTCACTTACGTTGAGAAGAGAGGTTTATATATTGTTGTAAAACTAGAATTGTTTAAACTAAAGTCATTTGTTAAAATAAATTTTTAACAAATTACTTTATAAATGGAACAGTAATGGTTACTGATGAACTTTTTTATGATTTCAGGCAGATAATAGTGTTAGGTGAACAGATTGCTCCAGTCGTAATAATTCATAATGAAGTGACTGAAGAAATAAATATACTTAAACATCAGCTAATGGAAAAGCAAAAGAAAATGGCTGAATTCATTGCAGATGTAGGAGATAAGATGGAACAAACCGAGTCTCAAACACATCCAAGGTAATTATTTTTAACCGATTGGCCTATTTCGACAAGCCGTTCTCGTCCCATCGGTCGGACACCACTGAATACCTCGACTCTCGTCGAGCGTCATTGCTAGAAGTTTCGGCTTTTGTCCAAGAGATAGCAGCAGGTACTGGGTCAACTGTCGTTACTAGAGTAAACTGCTTTGGTTTTACTAAAATTTCGTTCCTATTATTGGCACGATAAGTATATGAAATGAAATAAATCTTAATGGAATGTTACTTAATGTCTTAAGTAACATTCCAAAATTCCAGCACTGCTGGCGTAACAATTGATATTGTCAATTGCTTGTAAAATAAGCTACAAAAATAAAAGTCGATAGATAAAATTTATTTACACATAACGTCCTTTACATGTGAGGACATACAGAACAGGTGTATCGTCAGATATATAGTGATACTAAACTAAAAATTAAACTATGCTGAAACAAAATTTGATATATAAAAAGCAAAAAAATACATTAGATCAGATTGGGTACAGGATTAACAAAATTAAGTTAGAGAACTATGATAAAAGTTGAAAATTTATAAATTTCTTTCATGCTAGCAGGCAGACTATTGTAAAGCTGAAGATTCATGGAGATTCAATGGAGTTTTTACATAAAGGCTAAGTTGATGTATTGTGGGTACTGAAAGTTATTTTTGAAACATTTTTACTATTCATGTATTTATTTATGTTTACTATTTATGTATGTTATATATTTAGGTACTATTTATGTATAGTTTTCAATACAAGACTGGTAATTACACTTCAAATATACCAGAATTTTGAATGTATGGGCATGGTTAAAATTTTATATTTCTTAAAAAGTGGTTATTTGGTTATATTTGGACAATCACACAGCCAAGGTATTATAATTGTTATTAACCCATTGGCCTACATGACAAGTTGTTCTCGTCCGATAGCTGGGGCGCTAAGAAATACTTTGACGAAGTACTCTCATCGAGCGTTATTGCTGCAAGTTTCGGCTTTTTTCCGAGATATAGCAGCTCATTCTTACTGTGGAAAATTCCTTTGGTTTATCCACAATTTCATTCCGATTGTAGGAAATTTTGGCATTTGGATTAAACATAAAACTGGGAAACAGTGCAAATGGAGGTGGCACATAAACAGTGACCAGCTTCGGTGGAAGTTGACGGCATTTATAGGCTGAATTGAGATTACTGTGGATACCTGTTTTGTTTTTACGATTTTATGATTAGTGGTTATGAAGAGGGAGCGCGGGTTTTAAACTAATTAGTTAATGTAATGTAACTTCCGATTTAAGACAACATAGCCCTTCTTTAGACCCAAGTGGGTTAATTTGTAACTCATAAATTTTTCTATCTGAAATCGATAGATGATTTTAACGGTACAGATTTTTACACCTTAACTGCACTGCACTGAACTATTCCTATGTAAAAATAAATTTTATTTGACAGCTTAGAAATTGCCATAGCGGTAACCAAACTTCTACTGTCTTTTCATCATAATGTCATGTTGACTTCAACGTTAATTCCTTTTTTGAGGATTCTCATGATTTGATTCCCAGTTTAAGTTATCAGTTTACATCAACTCCAAATGTTTTTAAGGCTAGCTTTGACTTTGTTTGAATTGAGTTTCATACTTTTCATATATTTAATCAAGTTCTATTTACAGGTTATTTTAACACTAATGTCAGTGTGTTTATTTTCAGAAAAATTCAAAAGCACAATGAAAGATTAATGAAGATTAAAATTTGCCAAGTTATCTTAAATAATATTTTGGCTGGGGATGTAGATTTTGATGAGCATCCTGAACTTTTGGATATCAAGAATAAATGGATACAACCAATAACTTTGGAATCTGAAACATCCTGAGCCAACTATGAAAAGGACGTAAGGAAGGTCATCCGAAAGAGAATGAATTTCAACTTATTAAAAAAAGAAAATCTTTTCTCTGTCTTGATAATATTTTGTATATAAGTTTTAAGCTAAACATTGTGTTTTTGTATATAATACTAACTATTTGAAAAGAAATATCAGTTATCAATTAGTTGTAATTACTGTACACAGAAAAAAAACAATAAAAGGTGTAATATATTAAATTAATTTGTTTCTATTTGGTTGTTTACAGTGCTATCTTCCTAACATATCAAGTTAAGTTTAAGAAAGGCCATGTGGCCCAACTTTCCCTGATAAAATTAACGGTTTTTCATTTTTTCAACTTACAAATTTCACCTACAGTTTTCGCGAGTCAGGTCGCCTCTGAGAAATTGCATAACTAATAGCTGCAAGTGCTTTTGCGTAGTTTGTCTAATCCTTAAAATCTGACTGATCAACTGGTGGCTATTGAATGGTTTTATTGTATGTGTTACAGTGGAACCTCTTTATAGCGAACCCCAGTGTTTTATTTAGTAATTTTCTTACCCCTGTATAAATACCCCAGAGTATCGAAAGTAAAAAACCCCTACATAACAAACATAACCTCTAGATAACGCATTCTCATGGTCTAAACCCCTGTATTACGCCTTTTATTCTCATCTAGGCCATCACTTGAGCATGTCTAGACTTGAAAGTTTTTAAAGTTTTCATATCCCTTCCTTCCACCCACCGCCCGTAATACTGTATTGGCAGATGCACCTCTTTTACAGTTTTAAGACCGCGGTACATATTTTTCGTGTGTGATAGACAAGTTAGTGTGTTTTTAAGTTGGTGCGTCATGGCGGTGAAAAGTAGTAAAACGGCTTTTAGTGTTGAATTCAAACGTAAAGTTTTAAAATCCTTGAAGGAAACCCATTTAAAAAGAAAGGGGACATTGTAAGGAGTTTAACATTACTCCAACAACTCTTGCAACATTCGTCAAAGATAAATATGTAGACAAAAGTTGACTCACTGGCTAGTGTAAATAGGTTAAATGACTCGAATTACAGGACATTGTAACTTCTGTCATGTTATCTGCATTGTTAAGCCATAGCTTAACCCATGACAAACACATAATAACATTCGTATAAATAAATAAGAGGTTGGACGCGTTCAATATTATTTATTTGGAGGATATAACTAATCCTAATTATGGATTTCGGCAGAATTGACCTCAATTTAACGGACCTTGTTTTAAGAACACCCCTATATAACTAATTAATTTCTTAGTCCCTTTAAATTCGTTAAATCGAGGTTAATCTGTAGTGATAATCGTTGCTGTGGAAGCCTAGGTGAGAATATAGAATACATTAGTTGATTAGTTTATCTATTTGGAATTACTACTCCCTCTTGATCATGCTAATATGGCATTTCATCTGCCAAAAAATGATCATTGGTGCATTGAGTTGGCATTGATTTGATAGGAAATAAACAGTACCAGTGGATGGACATACTTTCTCCCTAAAATAAATGTAAAAACAATAATGTTCAGTAAATCTATCATATTCTTTAAAGTTTATCAAAAAATTCAATAATTTATTGTTTAAAAAATAATCATCCAATTTCTAAAAATAATAAGAGAAAAAAGTTAAATTGTTAGACACTTTGGTGGTGTTATAACTCCCCACCCCGTAATATCAAATCTTTTTTGAGTGGGTTTTGTTGGGTAATGATATCAATCACTCCCCATAAGAATAACACTGGGCACTCTCAGGTAATGTAGTATGTTTACTATGGGCAGTAAATTTTTCTATTTTTGAGAAATTTGGATTTTTCACGTTTTAGAGGCCTACCCTTAAAAATCAAAAATTAAATCAAACGCCTGGATACGATGAATATATACATAATTACCATATTTTGATCAAAATTGGACCAGGAGGGTAGGCTGTGGCTATGTATACAAACGGGCAGACATCTCATCGAAACCTACGTTTTTGGATTCAGGGGACCCCAAAATGGATATATCCATTCTGAACTCAAATATTATGAAAACAATACTTTCTCTATATACTACCGTAAAACTGATAGAAAATAAAAGCAGTGTTGCATAGCTTTACAACGGATTTGTTAGTACATTTACATTATTACTCATAACATAATCAGTACACATTATTTGGATAAATTAAAGACAAATTCAACTTACTTCACCATAAATCTTCTGTCAAACATTTGAGCTAAAATAATTAACGAGTTTTTTTCACATTATTACATTAAATATATCCAAATAATACCCCTATTTTTGCTTTACAACAAGTACAGTAATATATATCATTCCAATAAAAACAACCAGCATAGAAACGATCGCTTTCATTACCTCTGAGGGACTATGTTAAGTGAAAGGTTTTAAATGTGATCAGCTGATTTATACCGAATCAATTTAAAACAGCTGACAAATTTAACTTATTTGGTATGTCCTCTTCAAGCTGCACCGTATATCTTTAACAATCCTACTAATCACAGGATTAGTGACGCGGATGATGTCGCTGCCCTGATCTCAGCGAGAAGCGTCGAGCTTGCACAACTGTCAAGTTGAATCTGGTGATGCCATTGGTCAACAATTAGATGCGCAATCACGGCTTATTGCTTGCACTCGGCAAGACAGAGATCGTGGTCCTAACGAAGAAACACATAAAGACCGTCATCCCGATGCATGTTGGAGACCTCGACATCGAGATGAAACCTGCTACGAAGTACTTAGGAGTGTTGATTGACTGCAAGCTGAGTTTCAACAAACAGATCAGACGCACTGCCGCCAAGGGAGTCGCGTCTTTGCCAGGCTTATTGTTAGCGAACCACATTCCAGCAAGCATCAGCTACTTATGTCTTCGGTCAACCTCCTGTACGAAGCTGAGGTTTGGGCTTATACCCTCAGCAAGAAGTGTTACCTTAACAAGCTTTTATGCATTCAGCAAACTGGAGCATTGCGAGTCGCTTTGCTCCAGTTTGCTGAGCATGTATTGCACAGGCTCTCTCCGAGCCGGCTGCTTTTGTGATTGCCGGGATTATTTTCATACATCTTTTGGCACAGGAGCACCAGGCAATTCGAGGCGCACAGGGCGAACATCCCCTCCGAAGAACGCGAACGCACCCTAGCTGAGTGGCAAGACACCTGGAAGTCTGAGTTGTGGGGCCATGGATTGACAGGAAGCACAAAGAGGTGAGGTAGTATGTGACCCAATTTCTTTCTGGCCACAGGTACTTCCGGAAGTTTTTTAAAACGATCGCCAAGGACGACAGCCCACACTGCCTATACTGTCCCGGTGTCATCGAGACCGCAGAGCTTATCGTCTTTTCATGCGACAGGCGGCACAACAGCCGAGTATCTTTAGCGCCCAAGGTTGGGCTTCTGAGCCCTGAGTCCTTCCTGGAAACAATGCTCTGTTCTAAAGAGAACTGGAAACGAATCGCCAGCTTTGCTGAGTATATCTTGGAGGCCAGGAAGTCCGATTTGGATCGGCTTCATTGAAGATTAGCTATAGAAGTAGTCCCTACAGGGCTAGTTACCAAGATAATAATTATAATAATTACCATAATAATACCATGTATACCATATTATTACCATAATAATAATAATTACCATGATAATACTTTTAGTAGCCTTGATAATGTGAAAATATGTTTAGGGCTATTCCCTTGGAGACATGGGAGGGGGGAGTTTTTAGTGGGTCTGAGTCCCACACTCCCAGTAGCTGCTGGCGTGCGGTAAGTATTCAAATCCCCTCAAAAAACAAAAATAAAACTAATCACTAGAGGGAAGATGCAGCTAGATTTTCCCGACGAAAAGGTCAATTGAAAAAATGACAGACAATAAATTTGTACCAAATGTGTATTTATACATTTATATACATTCAGTAAACATTTATCTCATCTTCTTCTGTTTTATGAGGTAATTTCTCAATGCAATCTAAAAGAAAAAACAAATTATGATTAATTAACAATATATACAAATAAAACAACCGAATAGATTAAGAAATCAACAATGTTTTTATAAAAAAATGGTGGGAACTGGTATTCGGGCCTAATATTAAAAGTGGAATTAATTCTAATGTTATTAAATAGACAGGTTCCAGTATTGTATCTAAGCATGTTGAAAATCTAGGTTTTCACAACTTACACTCTCTAAACACTTGTTTGTAAAATAATAGCTTGCTTAGTGTTAGTAGTACACATTCAGTATACAGTATACAACATTTAGATGGGGAAAAATACTTCAGGGTTGTTAAACAAATGTTTTCCTTGTGGAGTAATTATTCAAAATTTAAAACCCTTTTCAATATCAAGTATCCAATATCAAATATCAAGGAAGTATTCAATACCAAATCTCAGGAATCAGAAAGAACTGTTACATATTCAGTAACATAACAGCTGATTAGTCTTTAGCGACAAAATTTTTTACAACTATTGATACTAAATCAGGCAATAATTTATGTTTTACGAGTTTGTTTCATTTTATTTACAGTATGATGAAAAATATAGATCATTACACGGCCCAAAATTGGCTTTTTGATATATACTCGCACATTTAACAGCCTTGCCTGTTAAGCTTGTGCTTGTATCAAAAACACCAATTTTGGGTCCTATTGATGAAATATACTATTAACACTTTCACGGCTAAGCCTATTTTCCGAAACCCTGTTCGCCATCCTGCAATATAAAACTATACCAAATTCTTACTTTGTACTTAAGTTATGCTGGTAAAGATCTCTTTTTGACTCACTCAGCTCAGGTGTGAAAATGGCCGCTTATTTCCGTGGACGCATATGCTGCCACCAGCAACTGGGATTAGTTTTGCACTGTCAAAAAGTGAAGTTGTGTACCCTTATATCTTTGAAGTGATTATTTATATTCCCTTTTATTGTTTTTTTCCAATAACAAGAAAAATAAATATTAAAAATACAAAAAAAATTGTGTGGGCGCAAAAAAGTGGACGTATTTGCTGCCATGAGTTGATGAAAACCTATTTTATACACCAAAAGTCATAAAACAAAACTTTGTACAGTTTTTTGATGTGAAATATTAAATTAATTTATACATACATCTTTACTATGTATTATAGGCTTTATTCGCCGGTTTCGGAGTGAGTCATTGGGGTCTGCTGTTCCCGGGGCTACCACAGCCGCGCCCGTACCAGCATCGTCCAAGACAGCATACTTTAACATGTATTATTGACTAGAGCTGGCACAAGTTTCAAAGTTTTAGCTCTTATTCTGTAGCAGTAATATGCCATGAAAACATGCACTACTAGATGGCAGCAGGATGTCGAACAGGTACCTTCGTGGACGCATTCGTGTTCATGTAGCCGTAAACATGTTAAGCAACCCAATATTTATTAAGGAGTACAGCAGAGTTGCGCGGAAACAGTTGATTTCTACCCTCCCGATACACTCACCTGCTTATCTTTAAATGATCGCTTTGTTTTCCCCCTCACTTTGTGTTTAATCATCATGAAGTTCTTGTTCTTTTTCTTCTCTCGATTAGTTTTACTGGAGAATGGATTTAATCTACCATCTTTGTAACCAAACTTCTCTCTTCCTTCTTGCCCTTGCTAAAACATAAAAAAGTAAAATTAGGTTACATACTTTCTTTTAACGTTTTCCTTCTATTTATTAATGAACTTAATAAAAAGAACCATAGATAGTTATGGTGGTAGAATTACCTCCCAAACAACTTGGAACCAAAAATCGGTTGTTTCAATTTCTATCTATTATGCTGACAGTAATTTTTTATTACTTTAGTAAAAAATCAGAGAAATTGTGGTTTGAATTCCACATTAAACTGTAGGACCTTATATAGACCTGTCATTGGCTGATGGATTCTTATATACAGTCCAGTCTAAGGAACATGTCAGCCTTAGTCAGTAACAAGACTACAAGATCGCACCACAATAATCTTACATTCATTCCTCATCCACACTTGGCTTATAATACCAATCTTGGAAGGTCACCATTTCAGAGAGGTAATAATTAAAGTTAAAATAATTTCTAGGAAATAATAACAAATAGATAAATCGTATACAGCCTTTGTATTCAAAAGTTTTTTAAGAGGATGCTCCGGCTTTCTTGTAATCCATCAATAACTTAGGCTATACACACGGAATAAAGGAATCCAATTTGATGAGATGAAGTCTAAAATTGTTCAGAGCAAAATAGACTCACCTTCACACAATCTACTCGAGTTTGCTTGTCATGTTTCCTCTTTTTATAGATATTCTCAATATCCGCCAAAGAAACTAGTTCTTTCCTGAAAACGAAAAAAATGTAAAGCATTTAATAAAATGAAAGAACCAATGTAATTTCTCGATTCTAAGAAAGAGCACATTTTCTAACAATTATGTTTATTTTTCATTATAAATTTTCACCAATGTGCCTAGAACTAGCTATTTAAAAATCACTGGTTCCTGTAATGAGTTTAAAAGTTTGGACCTGACAGTTAATTACAAAATAACATAACAATAAACAACAAAAAAATAACATAACATAACAAAATAACATTAAATAGGGTGCCAGCCTCCATTACTTTGTCCATCTTCATAGGCTAGATATATTTGCATAGGTTATCAAGCAAGCGATAAGGGTGAGAAGATTTAGTATTGATGGAAACTGATTGGCGAACTATGTTGTAAACCAGAGTCATCGTCCTCAACGTTCAAAGTCTTTTTTTCTTTAAAATAAACCCAAAAAAAATTATTTAAAATCTCAGTGACCCTTCAACGACGGTTGACGTACTGCGCACGTGCTGCCAATGATGCTCTTAAAATTTCGAGGTTAAAGGGTTACTAATACATCTAAGTCATAATACCAGCTGAACTGTAACTCAGCAAGAAATTTTTTACTTTGACTTTTTTAATACAATTTTAGATTTTCCTCACTTAGGCTTTGTGTCTTCTTCCTCCAATTTCCTCTTCATCCCCTTTTTAGGACCATCCACTTGTTTACGAATCATCGCTGCATCTATTTCCTTGAAATCCTCATCAGTTAGTATTCTCATCACACTCACTTCAGCGGCTTGCTTCCTTTTTAACTCCAATACTTCCTTTGTATCTACTTTCTCTTTCTGAAAAATTACATAATTTATGATGGAAAATTCAAAAAATCATTACAGTAAAGTCCGATTTATCCCCATTAATGTGGCGGCCGGCGGGGAGGCAATATGGATACTCGAAAATCCAAATGATCTGAAACTATACTGAAAATATACCATTATACAACTATCATGAATAGCACCTGCAATATTAGGGCTGCAGACTGCATATAACCTCTGTACAACAACATAGCAGTTAAGTATTGCAAGCGTTTAACGTGTTAAAAATTTGTTTTTAATTTTAGTTCAAAAGTTATTATTATTAGTTTTAGATAGGAATAAAACGATCTTTTGATGTTTAAACAACATTCTTCCTTTAACAACCACTCATGACCAAAGATTCAGTATTTACTTAGATCGTAAAAATAATTTCCGAACAAACAACCACTATATTTCTAACCTTCTACACCTACACTTTGACAGTTCAGTATTGAATTTTCAAATAGAGACCACTCACGCATGCGCTAAGTGCTTGTGGCGCTCCGCTAGGAAACATCCCATTATACAGAGTGTGTGTTCATCATATTACTCTTCATAAGTAACACTTGCAATATCTAGCAAGATACCTCAATTGCGTCTAAAATTTTGAAGAAGCTCGAGATAAAATTCACATAGTGACAGTTATTTGTGTAATTTTTTTCAAAACTAATCCGGATGATTCGGATCCGGATAAACCGGACTTTACTGTATATCCTGTAGTACTGTTTGATATCAATCGTAATATTTGGCCAGAACTAATCTCTACTCTCTTAAAGAACATATAGAAAACCTTTTTATAAAGTTGTGCATTTGACAAAATCTTTTGGATTTGAAGTGTACTTTTCTGCTCAGAAGCTTTTCTATAACTCAGATGGAAATTTCGCACTTGATTTGTTACTGTCATCTTTTACCTTTGCCTGGGTTGCTTTTAAATCCTCTGATTTTGTATTAGATGTTGAATCTCGAGTTTCTTCCTCCTCTGAACCATCATCTCCAGATCCCTCTTCACCGTCAGACTCGCCTTCATCTTCAGAATGTGAGACGTCTATCCAACTTCCATCACTGTCAGAGTCTGCCTCCTCATCTTTCTTGTCAGTCTAAAAATTATTTGTACCATTATATTATTTATTTGTGAAATATTACTAGTCTGGCTTGAGAATCTATTAATTAAAAAAGGAAAACATAAAACTACAGTAAAATCTAAGTATATTTGTGCTACAATTAGCGATTCTTCACCGCTCAGTAGAGAAAGCCACTGAACAGCGGAGATTGTGTTGGAGATTTGTGGGTGTGAAAGAACTTACTTCACTCTTGTTGAGTAAAACTTCAGCGCCTGGCACCGCCTCAGGAATATCCATTTCTCCGAAGTTCTTCAACTTCAGTTCTATTGACGCTTCCGTTGGTTTACCCTGTATATTACAAAAATATGATCAGACATATTAGTCAAATTTAATGAAATTATGTATAAATATAAAACTGTTTGTTTAGCAATAAATTATTCAGAAGTTGAGAATTAGTTTGATATTTTAAAAATACCTTTCTTTCTCAGTTATTCAGGAAACCCAATAGGATAAGGTTATAAATGAATATGATTTGTTCTTAGACCATGACTGCCAAACAGGATGTTAGAGCCTATGTTGCTAAAGCTGGTGATGGCAAAGATTGTGTTGGGATCAAAATAAATCGTCCTTGGGGGAAAAGTAAGATTAAAAAATAATTGAATGCCAATGCCTAATCCATGTTAATAAGACAAGTAATGCTCAAAAGTAACACGCTAACCTAACATGTCAAACCTTACTGGATTCAAATCAGTGGTGATTTCTGTCAGATCACAAGAATTCACCTCTGGCTAGCCTATGAGACTCATATCACTAAGGCATCTCACTGTCATTAATTTATTACTACACAGGTCCATGAGCAATAGTGGTGGACAGTTAAGACAGTGCGAGCGGCGTTAGGGACCAATGAAATATGCTAGGTCGGCGCTAGTGTACTATACAAGCTTCCATGAAGGAGTGACCTGTTTAAGATTGACAATTCTGATTTTTGTACATTTTTATTTTTAGACCTCCAAAATGACATTCAAAGATTATCAGATCAAAAATGTGGCATTAAAATAATTTCCTAATAAGTTTCCAAAACTTCAGGTGAAAAGCGTAAGTAGTTTTCCCACACTCCTTGCTTGAAAAAAACTTCCAAATTAATCACCCCTTAACTCGAAACATTTCCACTAAAACCTTGAAAAAATTATGCCAATATTTATGATACAACAACAAATAAACATTAAAATTATGTTTTTTAAGAGTCGATTTTTTCGCTCGCAACACCTTAAGGTTTTTTAAACGAAAGAAAGGAAAGGAAGACTGACCCTATCACGTTTATGCAGCATTGTAGGGGCTGTGAGCCGGTAGAGGTGTATCAGAGACCGAGCTGCCATCATGACGCTGCGCTCCCTGTAGTTCTTGTACTGCACCAAGTCCCTTAACAGATCCTCACTCATCACCAGAGGGTTACGAGAACACATTTCCCTCACCGCGTTCAACCTGGACAAAAACAGTTTGATTACATGACATATCTCTGGTTCTTAAGATTCTTTTATATACAGTAGAGCTCAAATTAACTGGAACTCCACAGAAATAACTACAATTTTTACATAACAAACAGTTTGTTAACCACAAAAGCTATTAAAAGTATTCTAATAATTAATATGTCCTCCATTGTTCTTGATAACCTCTAAACATCGTTTTGGCATTGATTTGATCAGTTTTTTGCATAGATGCTTTATTTCATGATCATGGAACCACAGTTTGAAAAACTGTAGAAATCATGGATGTTTTTGTTGTACAGTCTTCTTTAGCGATCCTTTTATGAAATGAAATAATAGTTTATTCCCAATTAGTCAACCTACAGTAAATACCCTGACGCTGTTTTCTTGCATAAATCCCATAGATTTTCGTAAGGAGAGTTACCGAGCCATTCAAGAACTGCTATTTTGTTTTTACTTAAAAAATTAACACATTATTTGGAAGTGGGACATAGAGCTGAGTTTTGTTGAAAAATTCCGTCCCCATTTGCAAACATTTTTAAAAGGAGTGGAACAGCGCTGAGCTCTAAAAAAGTAATATATTTTTTTCTGAATTCATCATCCCTTCAACTGGCACTAATGGTCCAAGACCATAATAGGACATACAACCCAAAATAAGGAAGTAGTGATGCCAACTGTCATCAGCAGAAAAAGCAAAATTTTCCTGGTGTTTCAATTAATTTGAGCACTACTGTATATAAAATTTTAGATATCTTTGTAATTCGTCAAATTAAGCACAGTATAGTGTCTGTTCTGTTTTATGTTTCATATCAGATTCAACAGAAATCAAAACATTAAATTAGTCAAAAGTCAAAATATGTTTATTTACAAAATGAAATTGAACCCATTCCTGCCTAAAATGTATATTGCATGTCCTCAAATTTCGCTAAACAAATGACAAAAGGACATGCACTGTACATTCTGAGCAAACAATGTGCTTTGCCTGCTTATATTTTGACGTACTTATTTTTCCCTGGTAGGTGTGCTAGTTCATTTCTTATCCAATAGATAGTGTTGGCTTCTTTTTTTACTATCGTATTTATAATTTTTCACTAGTGTCCAATGTTCCAGAGCATTCACAGTGAACAAGGCTCAATTTTAATTCAGACTGGAGGGCCTCGGACGTATTGCAGAAATTTACACAGGAATGGGTTAAAGTGCTACGATAACATACCAAATATACAAATTTTATTTACATTATGATTTAGTTTTACATGTGGGTGTCTTTTCCATACTTATTAAGTATGGAAAAGACACGCACATGGGCATTTGGCCTGTGCTTAGGTATGAGTCATGATCAGAAGTGTTAATCGTAATTTTTTTATAATGGTAACACTAATTTAGGCCTGGATTTTTATTGTAATTAATTTTATTGAAAGTATTCACCATTTATTATGAATTTTACAAAGTAGTACCAACCCAATAGCCATAACATCTGAGGAGTTCCGCTCCGTAACAAAGTTGTTGACCAATGTCCGTAGAACTGGTTCTAAAACCTGTAAAGAAAAGTCATGTAAAATGTACTATTTCATTATTTTTTTTTAACTGCTGTAAAAATAACATTTGCGAAGGTTTTCAAATTCCAGAAATTTACTTACTTGCTGAAAAAGTATGTTTACTTTATGGAGTTACCTAAGGGATTACGTTATGTAATATGGGGTACGGTTATTTTATCGCTTATGACACATACCTTTCTTTATAAGGACCTAAATTAAAAGAATATGTTGAATAATATGTTGTTATTAAGGGATCATTCTTATTAACACGTACACTGCTATAAAAGAATTCACAATCCTTTCCCCAGGAGCTGCATCAATTTATATTTAATTTTTACATATTTTTCATTTAGCAATACTAACGATTACCACCAAAACATAACCAAACTCATCAACAAAAATACACTGTAGCGGGAAAACACATTAAATGAACGATCAGCTGATATTTTAGCGCCAAATTTAATGTTGCGCGAGACGCCGATCGGCGGTTGTACGCGCAACTGTACACTACTTGGACGCCGTTCGGCGTCCATCGCACTGAACGATTTTATAACCATAACTTATTAAATAAAGTACAATAGTTTTCTTTAAAATTGAAATAAATCATTAATAAAAAATGTGTGATTCTAATTCTAAATTATACAAATAGCCTAATATGGTATGTTTTTTTATTGTTAATGTTATTTATGTTTATTTATTTTTGCTTACAATCAACAAAAGAAAAATTTTAACATTTTGGATGGTAAACGGTCTCAATTTCTTTTTTATACCTAATGTTCCCTTTTAGATTGGTTTATAATTATCACAATTTATTTCTAAGATAATGGATCCAGAGTATTCATTTACACAATTTGTTCATTAACCATCTACAGTACTTTGAGTGGCATTAGAAAAGATAAACCTGTCAAAGATATCTACTGTATGTAATTTAATTAGTCAGTTACTGAAATGGCAACCTGTCCAGGACCAGGTATTTTAAGCCAAGTATGAATGAGAAATGTGTGTAAGATGATTGTGGCGCGATCTTATAATCTTGTTACTGACTTACTACATGTTCCTTAGAAAGAATATGTTAAATAATATGTTGTATACATATCTAGGGATACGTTTAACATATTCGAACATCCTTTGAAATGAACTGCATCAATTTTTATCTTTTAATTACGTATATTTATTTTTATAACGATTACCACAAAAATACTACATCCACAACCATAACAACTATCACAATTTGTGACCTCAAGTAGATGGATCAGCGTATTACATAACCGACAGATACCCGTACGGCTTTTTGCAAACTAAATTTTAACGCCAACATTTTCTTTATGATTTTTGACGATTAATAAAAATACAATATTTTTTCTAAATTAATATCACATGATGACTAATTTTTAATATTGCTTTATGTTACATCACCAAAAACAATTTTTTTTACATTTATTTTTTTATGTACAATATATCCTTTAATTTATTTTAATTCGCCTGTTTATATTTAAAAAAATTAATATTTTTATTTAAAAAGAAAAATTATGGAAATGAAGTTGAGCCAGTCATTACTCTCAGTTACATTACGGTTTAGAAAAGTTGCCTGTCAACTTACTGGGGCAACTGTATTACCAGTCATGTCCAAATACAATAGTTGGTATGAAACATGATGATTGTGGCGCGATCTTGGCTGACATGTTCCTTAGAAAAATACTGCACATTAAATATAGATCTAGTTTACTCTTTAACGTGGTTTGAGTGCCTTTTTAATTATGAAATACGTGATATTTTGGTATAGTATGTATTATAGTAACGTAGTGTTAATCCACACAAGAGAACACTACATCCACCAACCATCGCTTTACAACTATCCACAATTTGTGACCTTCAAGTAGCTGGATTACAGGATGTCACCACTGTCCCAGTTTTACAAAAACAAGGGGAAAACAATATTTCCCTGCTCAAAGGCGTGTGTTGAGCTTGCTACTTACGCATTTTGTAATAAAAACCAAAACTGTTATTTTCGCAAATAGAAATAGGTTTTTGATGTGAGTAATAATTAAGAATTAATTTTATCAGAATATTTTTCTCTAAGTGTTCACTCTTTGAGAAACTCTGCTGTACAACATCACTCAAGACGATCAAAAATTCGGCCAAGGAGCAGAAACACCTTCGTTGGCAAAAGCTCCGTGGACAAGAATTAAGCACAATGGATCCCTCAGCCATCTACTCTATTCAGTTGCTGGGATTGAACAGGGGTATATGGTATATTGGGGAACATAGGTTAGGCAAAATTGATTGTATTTTCTTCCCTGTGGGAAATTTGTGAGATTTATTCCCTTCATACATATTTATAAAGGGAAGGTTTCAGTTCCTCAAAACATCTGTCATTATAACATATGATGTCACCATTTCAAATTTTGGTCTGACGGATTGGCACTAACCAAATGACATCACTGTTTCAAATTTTTGGTTGCGTAAATTACTAACACCACCCCAGAGCTAAGATATACCCATGTCAAAAAAGATTATGTTTCTTTATGTAACATTTTAATTCAAACCTCTCTTTGTAGTAATGTTTTTGTTTTGCTACTGGATACTATTAAATGCAATATATTACCAACAAGTAATGATTTGACACTCACGTCTGGAGGCACAAGCTCATGGCATGCTTGAGTTGCGTACACTAGCAGCTTGGTCACCTCTGTGGAGCAGAACATAGAGATAAAATACATACAGCATCTGATGAACAGTCATTGGTAAACTCATATAACATGTTGAATGTAAAAAATCAATTTCACTACACTGTCTCATATTCACCTAAAATAATCAGGAAGCTGCAGTTTAGTTGCACATATGGATGTTTTACGTAAGCCTATTTTAAAGCATTACTAATAAAAGGTAAGCTTAAATTAAGCTATTAAACCCTGACAAGATTTAAAGTAAAATTATGCGCACATAGTACCGAATGGGTTATGTACACAATTCCACAGCCTAATGCTCCAGACATACATTTTAAAACGCGTACTTATTTCTTCACGTATATTTTAATGTTAATGATGAGATGACTTAAGAATAAAATTTTCCTACACCGAAACTTGGGAATCTTGAATCCAGATTCAATTTTGATTCTACTTAGAGCTTAGTGGTAGGAAGTCAAGATCAAGATTTTTCTACACTATTAATAATTTTAGGCTTTAACACATCCTTGAATGGTCTATAATACTCAGAATGAATGAGACAAGTTGTTGTGGATTTCCACATTTACCATTATTCTGAACATCTACTCGATAGGCTAAAATAAATTTAAATACAATGATACTTGGTAGGATCTTTTTGGACCCCAAAGAATTTAAACAGCTGAGTGTTGCGCTGCTTCTAAGCTTCGTCAAGGAACTAGAGCTGTGAGAAAAACTTCAACTAGGTGCTACAAAACATATTTAGGTCGAGGTAGGGTACCCTTGACCTATGTTAAAAAAAGTAACATCACAAAAAACATTACCTTTCTGATGAGGTTGGAGGAACCGTTGGATGTACGGGTAGAAGTTGAGCAGGATTAGTTGATGCAGCCCGATAAGGCGAGAGACCACGTCCAGCGTCATCAACCTCACTTCGAACCTCTCATGAGACGATTCAAGCTGCTTGAATAGCTTCTCTGCTAAACCTTTATGAGATCACAGACAACACAACTTTATTAATTCAAATAAAATCATATTTATTCCAAAAAAATGTACAAATTTCACATAACATTTTCACATGTGAAGTGTGCAGGAATTATTTCCAACAAAGACTATTCGTCTGCGAGTAGCAATGAGTTCTTTTAAACTATAAACTTGTTCAATAACTAATTTGAAAAAAAAATAACTAAGACAAATCGAGTACGAGTCAGTGTTTTCGACCAAAGACAAATCAGTCTTAAAACCAGTGTTTTTAACAGAGGAAAGGATAGAGAAAAGAAAAAGACAATACATTATAAGGAAAATTCTATATTAGATTACAAACTATACCATTCACTAACAATTACCCACACAAGAAACTAAACACGTCCACTCATCACAAAGACAAATGAGTCTTTGAATTTGTCTTTGTCTGTCTTTGGAGTGTCTGAGTATGTTAGTGAATGATATTGTTTATAGGTTTTTTGACTGCTTTAAACTTTTTTGTTTTCAGTTTTATACCGGCTAAGTCCGGATTATGTACTAATCGTGACATAACATGAGGGCGGGGTCAGTTTCCAATTCCCGAAACGTCGTGAAACTTTGTTTTATGTAAAATCGAAATGGAAAATGTCCCTAATGAAACTCTAAATAACTTTTCAGAATAATTTTACATATCAAGAACATCATACCTTGTGGATCATGGATCAATTGTAAAGCCGAAAAATTGTAAGATGGTGCAGCAGACTTTTTCTTTTTTGATTTCTGTAACATGATTTATTATTGAGTTTAACTGGGAAAATGTTTAAGTAAATTCATACATTATATGAAAATGTGTAGTGTAGATTCAATAATTGCATAAATTAACATATGAAGTCAACCATACGTTAATAAGTTATTTATAATAGTGATGATATTTAATTTTTATTTCCTTAACCCAACGACTGGTGACCGTCGCTTTTGCGATGGTCAAACATCAGGCAGGTAGTGGCATCGGTCGTCAATTTAGTGAACTTTTAAGTTACAAACTCACCGTCGCCTGTGAGCTTTTACTGGAACTAACTGGAGTTCAGTTTTTTACTACTAGAGTATGCTTTATAGCCACTTGAAGGCTTTTCTAGACGGTTGTACTTGGTGTAGTGATCTGAGGTGAGTCACTGATAACTGAAAGGTTTAAGCCAAACGGAAATGCACATGTTCGAATCCACACCATGAGCAATCCCAATTAATTTGGCTTGCAAATGTGTGGTAAGGTGGTGTGAGGGCTCACTTCAACTAAACAGTGACCGGATTGGTTGGAAGGTGACGGCATTTGTCATTAGAGTGGAAACCTCTTTAGTTTCTTTTATTATTGTTTGGTTAAGGGGGACAGGTTTTATGTTTTCAGTTATACTGATTATTAAAATATGAGTTGTGTAATGATTTTATAATTCTGTTAAGGGTAGGCCTAAAAACAACCACCAGTTGTTAGGTTAAATTTAATTTAGGTTCTAATCACAGTTAAACAATTTGTTTTTATCAGTACACTGTAGGCCTACTCACATGTTAAATTGTTGATCCATAAAAATCAAATCAAATAAATCTTTCACCTGGACTAATTGTTTGACTTTCTTCAATTGCTTTTCTCTTTTCCTTGTCTTCTTATTGACCTTGTTTGCCATCATTACTTCCTTGGGATTTGGTTCATCCTAAAACATAAGTTATTTATTTCATTACAACACAAAATAATAAAAATAGTCAATTAGAAATAGAGTAAGGTAATTTCATAAATGACCTTTCGTTAGACAATTTTACTCCATAAGATATGATAATAATTTATAACATTAATGGGATACCATTTACAGCTCTTTCAAATAGTAAATATTAAATATTTTTTATAACAACAAATATTTTTAACAAACATGTAATTGACTGTACAACGACATATAAAAATTCCACTATCTTAGAAATTAACTCACTACTTAACATCTATTAGATTGGAGTTAGATTTTGAGAGAAGAAAATTAATTTATTAATTTACATCTTCCTACCATAGTAAGTTGCTTTAAAACAAACAACACTTTTACAAATACAATCAGAATCTTAATTATATAAATGATTTTTGAGGATGATCGCTGATTGTTTTACTACCAATAGTGCTATTTCATAAAGTTAAGGCCAAAATGTTTCCAAAAATTCATCATAAATTTTGATATTGTTCCTCTTGAACCAATAACTTCTAAATTTTGAATTTTGTAATCATTTTTATAAAATTCAATTGTTGAACTATTTGGGTTTTTTTCAATTCACTTCTTCTGGCTGTTTTTCACTAAATTCAAAACGAATCGTTGGATCAACTATGAAGCACTTGTTATTTTTATGATCCAGTACAAATATCATCTGTAGCTATTGCTGTGATTTCTTAACAGCAACTTTGTATGACTTTTTTCTAAATTCATCCGCAATCAGAATTCTTATTTTATTTAATTACATACAGTAGAACCTCCCTTATCCAACCTTCCTATAACTGACTCCTCCAGATATCCGACCAAGTAACTCATCTTCTATCTTTCTTTCTCACGCTCCCATTGTTGCTGAGCCTTTTAAAATGTGAATATTCTACAATATATATATATATATATTGTCATTTTTCAGTTAGTTATCATATACCTATCTTCATACTTCAAATAATATGTTACAGGTGGGCCTACAATAAAATTTTAATACGATTCTGTATGGTTTTTTTCTACCTAGGAAATGCATTTTATTTGCTCCTCTTGATATCCGAATTTTTGGCCATTCCGACCATGTCCCAGTTCCGTCATGGTCGGATATGGGAGATTCTACTGTATAGTTTTGATTAAAATATCATATAGTTTATACCCAAAATTATACTCAGTACTTACATCGGAATCACTGTCAGAATTATCTTCTTTCTTTTCATCTGAACTAAGGAAGAATTTCATAGCTGTTACAAGTACCTAAAAGTAAAGATTATGATGTTAAACTTCAATTTATCATACTTAAAGAAAGAAGGACCTGTTTATTTAAGAAGGTCTAATAGTTATTTTGACTTGTTAATGTCTATTTTTCAAATTGTAACAAATTTTATTGTTCCTTGAACAATAGCTGGATTGCTTAGACAGGATATATTTTTTATGTATCATTTACAGAACACAACTGTTGATACATCAGAGTATTAAATAATGAGTGGTTTGACGAATCTGAGCCGCCAAAACAAAAAATTGTGAATCACATAGCTTTCCAATCTCCTTTAACCCATTCACGATTAAATAACTGTGTTGTCTGTTGTACCGACAGGGCCATATTAAAATTGCATGATTTGTAACATTTTAGTAAAACAAATATATTTAATTATTAACTCATC
Organism: Nephotettix cincticeps; assembly: GCA_023375725.1. Classification (NCBI taxonomy): domain Eukaryota; kingdom Metazoa; phylum Arthropoda; class Insecta; order Hemiptera; family Cicadellidae; genus Nephotettix; species Nephotettix cincticeps. The sequence goes on along the minus strand of CM041788.1, from coordinate 8,776,635 downwards.
CTAATTACACAAAATGTATGTTTTTCTTATTCTAGAATAAATTTTCTTTAAAATGACACATATTTCAAATCTTTATATTATTTATACTTTAGTATGAAAATCTTTGTAAACATTTTTCAAATTTACACTTTTTGTAAAGCAAGGGTGAATTAATAGTTTTTTGATAGTTCTAAATGTAAAGGTACGTAAAAATTTGGATGCAAAATTACCAAAAAGAAAATTCCTTACAAAGAAATGTAAAAATAATTTATGTATGACTTATACTTTTTTTACAATTTATGTTTTTCTAAAACGCTCAACGCTCCATAACCTAGTTCCAAGTCAGTAGTTGTTCATTTTCACTTGCATTTTGTGGTTCTTCATTGGAATCCAAACTGTACTCTTAAAATTTCTCATTATTGTTTTTATTAATCCTCACTTTCACTTCCACTATCATTCAAAACACTACAACAAATTCATTAAACTCACGAGAGTCACAAGGAAATCATCGCGAGTTGCCATGTTGACAAAACAAGAGTGTAAACAAACAAACGCCGAATAGCGTCTGCAACTGGTGTTTGCCAAAGGTTATACGGCAATAACACTGAATATAAAACGACATAGAGTATAAAATAAGAAGTTAGGTTCATTAGGAGTAGAAATTCGCACAACTGTAAACGTCTGCTACGATACAACGGCAAAATAAAATCCAACACGTCGCATGAGGACGGGCAGTGCCCGTCTTTGGACAGGAATGGGTTAACAATAAAGTAATAACGGAAAACTATTTTGTTTGATGTACCTACTGAATATGTTAAATGCAAAATATTACCTTTGTAACCTTAGAAAAACAAGCAGTGGCAATTACATTAACGGTTTTGACATCATTCCAAATATTCTTTTTGTAGAGTTCAACCATTATGTCCTAAAACAAGAGAAACACATTATATTATTATAATCATAGGAAATTTATATGAATAACAGTAAAAGTTGAGTCAATTTTCAAAACAAACAAAACTATTACCAACCAATCAAAACAAGATAAATAGCCTCCTCAGTTTTTAGCTTGTGCTGGGAAAACTTACAAATCCAACCTTCGAATGATGGTTAATTGCAAGCAAAGAAAGGAACTGGTACCTTTGGAATGACCAAATGTTATTTAGAATTTTCTGAACTCATTAAAATTACCTAGAGCCCCATATCGAGACTTGATTTACTTAGCCAAAATGGTACCCAGCAATTTGAAAAATACATATTTTATGAAATCTTTTACAATTATAATTTCAGTATATTTAATTTTTATTTTAGGTATAATCTGAACTTACCAATGATAGTTTCGCTGCTTTAGGATTATTGTCTTTCAGCATACTAAACATGAAATTTTGGAGGGTCTGTAAAATACATCACAGATTTGAATAAAATAAATTAACAAACTTTGATAATTGTCAACTACAAGAATACACAAGGTAGGTCTACATAGAAAAAAAACTACTTAAGTTTGTAGTTAGTTATGCCATAATCTTTGTTAAAAAACCGCCTTATGTGTCACCATGATGAAAACATATTTCTAGGTAGGGAACATAATTTCTAATACCCCAGTCGCAGCAGACCTTCAAACTCACCGAATTTCCAAATAAAATAATATGACAATTATATAAGTATGAGATCGATAGAATAAGATCATACAATAAATACTTGATTATGAGCTTTCGCTGATTAACTGTGTTTACTCCTCCTCAGCTGTTAAATACACTTTTTCAATGTTAAACAATTGAGGAATAAATTGCCTTTGAGCAAGGCTCACGTTCAACACGTTTCAATTTTGAAAACCTAAAATCTTATAGCAAAACAAACTTATTAAAATGGTAGTTTAATGATAAAAAAAAGATAGTGATGATACTTGGATGATGATCCTCCTTGTAGTAAGCAAATAAGTTGATAGTTGCATTTGTCATCCTGTGAGTCGATAAAACTACCATGGCAAATTCAGCAGCTACAATGGAACCTCTCTATAACGAACCTCAATGTAACATATTACTCTATATAACATATTATTTTTCAATCCCTTTGAAAACACCATATAACCCAAAAGGTAGAAAATTTACCTCTATATAACGAATAAAATACTTCTATATAACGTATATTTTTTGTGTTTGTTAGTAATTTTCTTACCCTTGTATAGTAAATACCCAAAGTAAGAAACCCCTATAAAACGAAAATAACCTCAAAATAACGTATTCCCACAGTCCAGACCCCTGTACAACTTATTTTATTTTTACCTAGACATTCACTCGAGCGGAATTTCCCTTACTTCCGCCCGCCGCACATAATATTCATAGAGGGTGCGTATCTATCACAGTATTGAAATCGTGTTACTTATCTTAGCAGTGTTTTATTTGTGATTGTAATAAACACGTTGGTGGCTCTTGGTGTGGAGTTAAAAATTGAAGTAATAAAAACCATAGAAGAACCATTGTGCACGTGAAGAAAGTGGAAGTTGCTAAGGAGTTTAAATAACACCAACAATTTTTCAAACAATAGTCAAAAATAAATAGAAATATGAAGACTAAGGTGGACTGGTGAGAGTAAAAAAGCTTAACGGCCTGAATTACAGGACGTTGAAAGTGCTGTTATGTTATGGATGAAACAATACTGTGACAAAAATGTATCCGTTTCGGGACCTGTACTTCAGGAAAAATCTCATCAATTGGCTGAGTAATTGGGTCAAAACGGTTTTTGAGCGGGCAATGGCTGGTTAAGCCAATCTGTAGCAGTAAATTATACAGTATACCAAACATAACATATGCCTATCAGTCTACTTTAAATAAAGGTTGGACACGTTCGATATTCTTTATTTAGAGGTTAGAGGACTAACCCCTATATTACGAATTTCGGCAAAATTCAACTTCAACTTAATGTACCTCGTTTTTAAGAATACCCCTATATAACGTATATCCTTCTTAGTCCCTTTAAATTCGTTAAATTGAAGTTCCAATGTAATAGCATCAACTTATCCTTTGCTTAGCTTTATATATTTCATTCACAGGATTTCTACTATTCTAAATGCTGAAAGTAGTATAAATGACTTTTCCTCATGTAAGAAGTACCGTATCAATTAAAGGTGTATGGCCTACTCACAGTATTTAGTTTTGCATTTTTGTGCTTGGCATTCATATTTTTAATATCAGTAACAATATGTGATTGCAAAAATGTTCGTAATGCTTTGTCGTTGCAGCGTAGCAGCTGGAAGAAAAGGGAGAGTAAATCTGTCGGCTGAAGCAGGTTTTTGTTCCTCAGTAAAATTAGTGCTCTGCAAAATGTCTGAAAAAGATAAATTATATGAGTTTTCAGCTTCAGAATTAACTTTGTTCTTCTCAATCACTAATAACACAAAATTATTATCACACAACAAGAGAACAATATTGGTATTTATTTAAATCCACCTCATTACCCTTAGGCCTAATAGATTTATAATAAGTTAAAGCCATATAGACTTACCATTCTCATTGCAGGATCCAAAACGGTATTGTGTGTGTTCAGCAGATTTATCAGTTCTTGAGCAAAATCTGACAAAACGTCCGGATAACAATGAGCCACCTGGGCAATAAACATCACCAACTCATCCAAACTCTTGTTTACTTGATTAGGATTCAACCAAAAGACTTGCAACAGTGATTTGTAATGTCGAAACTGAAGCATAAACTGGAAAACATAAAAAAAATCATTGTCAATTTTACCACATAATTTTATAAATGTAAAATATAATGAAGTGCAACTGGTTATGTGTTAAGCTGGAGAGCATCCTACCTTGAATGAAGGCATCAAAATCATTTTAGTGTAAATGATTGTTATAATGATATTAATAAAACTATCATAAATTGTAAATCTTTAATTTTTTAGTTTTGAATGGTAATTCTTGTAACCGAATCTGTAATTGTCAACAGAATTACCATTAAATATAGGCGAAATACAGTCTTCAAATTAGTACTGCTGAATGATGTCCTTGTATGACCAAATATTTACTGCTATCGGAAGACCAAAAGAAAAGACTGTGACTAACAACTGCTTCTTATTCTGAACTAAAGCAAGCTATTGAATATTGTCACAACGGCTGGCCTTGCGAAAAGAATATTCCTCATGGTCTAAAACACTAATATGTGATCGGGAAGGATTTATTTTCAAAGTCTGGTATCCTATTTTATGTGGAGAAGATTGTCATCCCAGGTGACCTGAGGATCTGCAACAAAATTTGTTGCAGATCCTTGGACATGGTCCTACAAGTGAGCACTATTTAATAGTTACCTGTGAGAAATTTAATAAAATACCTCTCCTTCCATATGAAATTTCAGAGCTTCGTTTTGAAAAATTGGTTGTGATATCTTGCAGTTTGGAAGCAAAAACTATTAAATAATAATAAGATTATTTTTCACATTGGACAGAGCTTGCCCTTTAAGAAATGAAACTTCCAAATCTAGTTGACTAGATGCAAGAAGTATTGACAAGATTTGATTATCCCTCAGTATTAATTGCTGACAACAATCCGTTTAATTCAATGGAAATGGAACGATATTTTAAGAGTAAAGGAATCACACTTTTAAATAGAATTTTGCACTACCGTAAAATCATTGGTATGTTGGAAAACGCTGTTGGAATTTGCAAGACATTAATAAGGAAGAGCAACGAAGATAATTATGATTATCACAAATATTTATTGGAATACAACACTCCAATCCCAAATCATCACTGTTCACCGTGAGAGATTTTACACTCAAGGATATTGAGAACTGAACTCCCTGTAAGCAAAGAGCTTCTTGAACCAAAAATACAAACAAGAATTAAGGAGATGATATCAGTAAACCAAAGCACCACAAAGAAATGTCACTATGACCAGCAACTACGAAGTGTGCTTGTTTTAAAACTGGATGACAGAGTAGTGTACCGAACAACAAATGAAAAGTATTGGGGGACGGGTAGTATTAAAAAACTAAGGAACCGAGAAGCTACTTAGTAAAGCGCTCAGGGGACGGAAAAGATTTATGAAAGAATGCTTCTCAACTAAAATTGTCCTTAATCAAGGAAAACTTTTACTGGTAGACTTAAGCGAAACTGACAGATAAACCATCGCTTCCGCTTCCAAAATCAGTGCAACATCTTATCTCAAGACCCAAAAGAATAATCAAACCGGTGGAGTGGTTGAACCTCGAAGGAGAATATGGTCTTGACATAGTCATATGTTTTAATAAAATGATAATGGTTGTTGTTTCACATTTACTTTTTGTAAACATATAAAATTTTGTTATGTGTCATTCTAATCTTATTTTATAAAATAGCTGTGGAAAAGAATATGGATGAGGACAGAGAACAAAGCTGCTAAAGAAGCATCAGGTGGCAGGTGCATATAACTTTAATAACAACAGTTCATATGACAATATATAATAATTAGTATTTACCAACAATTTATATATCTACTAATCTATACTGACTGACATGATGTATTGTTCAACAATCTAATCTGTAAAAAATCTATTGGTTATATTCTGTGCTAAACTAGTAGTGTAAACTAACCTCATCCTTGTACGATACAGGATCTCTTTTTATAAGATTCTGCAACTGTGGCAAGTTATTCGGTAACTGGTTATTGTGTCTCTTAACCATTTTCACGACTATAGAATCCTTGGTTTAGAAAAAACTTAACAATAATAAACACGGGTTTTCTCGACCATGATGTGTTTGACAGGACTAAATAAAAGAGGTTATGTATAACTGTGAAAATGTGACAGAAAAAAACAGTAGTAGTGATGTACAGCTGATTGAGAATCAACCGAATGAACCGATTAAGTTGGGTCGAGCTTTTCCAATCGATTGAATCAATGAATGAAAACAGTCACTCATAAACAGACTAACAGTTTTTATTTGTTCAACCATTCAAATAAGTACAGACAATTCATTGTTCGGCTGTATTGGGTTGACATATAAAGTTTATAATGGTATAAACGGTTTAAAATTATTAAAACTAATTATCACTTGTTCTATTCTTATAAACAGAATCAGTTTTGTTATAGTATTTACTTGACCAATCTTTCTTAAAAAAAACTATACTTTTTCTGTATTTCTAACTATATTTTCCTTATTCAGATCATAAAAATATCTAATCAATAATTATTTTATTATAGCAGAAGAAAACTTAGTTTTTTGTTAGCTTAAATATTAACAAATGAAATTTATTTCTTGGTCATATTTATAAATATATCATCAAATGTAGGCTTTCGCGGCCAGTGTCAACAATGTCAACTTGATTTTTTGGCGTCAACCGCGTCGTCAATCGTCATGTTGTTTGTATCGCCCTTGCTGTAAAGTGGCATCCTCAGTGGCTACGCTGAGACTGAGGCTAGGCTGGCTGAAGCTGTAATGTTCCATAACAGAATATGCCTGTTAATTAATAGCCCAACAGTCTATGGCAACTAAGGGACCTACAGTCTAACGTGGAGTGTGAACCATTGTCTCTGAATTACGAACTAATGTGGTAGTTTTTGCGGATGAACGTAGTATTCAATACACCCTAGTGTAAAACGTAAATCCACAGTCAGTCAAATCCTCAGCCTATCCACTGAGGAAGACACTTCACAGCAAGGGCGATACAAACAACATGACGACGCGGTTGACGCCGAAAAATCAACTTGAAATATTTTAAATATATTCAAAACACTGTTTGCAGTAGAGATGCTGTATTATAAACTAATGCCATAAAACTAAAAACTCGATATATAGGAAAACCGATATATCGATATGTTGACAAATTTTGCTATCACTATTCATAACAAATCTATGGAGCTTGTGTTTTCATGATTAACTGAAATTGCTAGGTTAACATATAAAGTATTGTTATGTAATGAAAATAATCTTTTAATGTTGATTCTCTTGACATAGTTGCTCATAAAAGTGATGTAGAACAGGCATTTTCTTCATATTAACTTATTTTTAATCATTTGAGGTAAGGTCTATTTTTACTTTTGTTTGTATGAGAATGTTAAGATTAGGTTAAGATTTGTTAAGACTAAAGTTAGTTATTTCATGAATGCAGCATTCTATCCTATGTTAATCAAATTTTTTGGTTAAAGAATAATAAATAAATAGGAAAAGATAATTATATAATGTTCCTGTTTAACTGATCTTGGCAAATGTATGAGCTGATTTCAAAGTTAAATACGGCATGTCAGGAAATCCATTACACTCACATCAGACACATTCTCCACTCATAATCTCCTCAAAATACCCACTTAGTACAGCCATACTCATCAGTTTGGCCGGAAGGCCCCAGACTAAATAGTTCAGGCCAAATTTATTGTGTTGGTCGGATGGTCTGATAGGAAACTTGTAAGGACGGACCTGAGGGCCACTTTGGCGTTTTAGCTGGACAGAATTTGTGTGGTGAAGTAAGCTGGTAGCTAGTCTTGCCCCTGTCACTGTACGTTATGCAGTCTGGCCAAACTGCACAGTTCCAACCTCCTGTGAAAACTATTAAGTGTATGGTAAAACTCACTAAATTTTATTGTATCAATTATATAAATTTTGTTCTCTTTATAATAGAAGTTCGGCTCCACAGAAGATCAGTTTTCCGACGTTTTTGCACAATTTTAGGTTAAAATGTGGCACTCTAAAATTGATTCTACCAGGGAGATAGACGGGAATCGGGGTATACAATTATTCCTATGTAATAACCAACGCTATCATGAATTTCCAAAACTCTGTATCTATTGAGTCGGGGCCACAACTAACAAAAACTTTCTGTGTTTTAACTAGTAATTGAATGAGCAATCTCAGTTTGTTGTTTTATGGGTTTTCTTATTGAAGCAGGCCTATAATTTTTGTTGTTTCTTTCAGTGCAGTTTATTGGAACTTAAAATCAAAACCATGGGAACATCATCGACCACAACTATGATTCTTGTAAGTTTGGTCTAAACCATCCAATTAGTTAGTTTTAACTGGCATTTTTAAACTCAATTAAAATTTAAATTATTTCTCAATAATTTTTCCATCCTATTGATTGACTGTAAGGAAGCTACAAACTGAAATCAATGAAACTTAGTACAATTCTTTATTAATTATTGTTTTCTGTATTATTTTTAACTCTCATCAAAGGGTTTTTATAATAATCAGCTTATTATTAGATGTAATGATTAGGATTGATATGCCTACCTCTCTTCCTTCAGTATGATTTAATATAAAAAAATAATCATAGTACCGTATTTCAATTTAGGCCAACTAAATAGTACTTATCCAACTAAAACTATTTATGTAAAAGGGTTTTTAGTTTTATTTGGAATGACATGATTTAGTCATGAAAAATATGTAAAAATAGAAATGACGTAGAGGCCATGAAAGTTATAGTAAATAAGAAAATTATTTAACGTTTAGAAGAATAAAATACTTTGTTTTCAGAAAAAGTTGAAGTCCTGTGTTTACGTGTGCACTGGAGGTATCAGTCTCTTTTCAGTGTACAATATATACCAAGAAAACGAAAAGTTTTATGACTCGTTCGTTTTGCCTGTGGTGCACAGCTTCAACCCTGAAACGGCTCATAACTTGGCAGTGATCACATCTAAGTATAAACTACTACCCAAGACCAAGTATGTGGAAGGAAAAACCTTGGTAATTAAATACATATCCTATATATTTGTGATTGTTAACCTCCTCTCCCGGTCAAACGCCTATGATCGCCTTGCACACTGATTACCCACTGGAGGTCAATCGCTTGGCTCTCAACCCAGGACGTGCTGCTCTCTAGCGGCTATTTTAGGAACTACTATGACTTGTGCTGCATTCTAGCGGATTCATTGGAAACTATATCAACCCAATAGCGATCACAGTATATACCTTTAATTCACATATTAATACCTATTAATCCGTGCACTTGAGTGTGAATTATAGCGTGACCCCCGATACAAGTACAGAACTGCCGTGAGCGGGCCGCACTAATGTTACCAGGAGATTAGATTAGATTATTGAAATGGCAACTGTAATTGAGGGTTAAAGAGTAATGATGTTTTGAAACGTTATCATGTCACAGCTGGTAAGGAGTAATGGGAAAAAATGAGCATAGTGTAAATACACCAGGAAATGTATTAGGTTCAAAATAACCTAAAATAAACATTTTAGAACTTTTTTCATATGAAAGTCTTCAAAACATGGATGCTCTCATAACGCCACATAACACTCGGAACTGAAAGGTCGTGTCTTTCGTCTTTAGCATACGAATAACTCTCAGCTACTGAGGCACCAAGCGTCAATAACAGGTGTGTGAAGAACGTTTTTGCTTACTCTAGTTTTCCCCTGAAACTTCACGGCGTGGCCTTTCCTAATGCAGCAACCATCATATGATATTGCCTCTCCACCAGATTACCTATGTGTGATATACTAATACACATATGCTGCATAAATTTTTCTTATTACAGCAATTATGTATATCTTATTAATTATTTATTTATGACAAAGAATAAATCTGTATCAAGTTATATATCCATCCGATAAATCTATGTGCACAAATTTTGTCAAATGACGTTTTAAAACGTCACTACTCCTTTTTGTGTAAACATTAAAAAGTTAGGTTCTGTAATTCTGGCCTTATCGCTAGTAATTTTTACTTTTTACAATATTACTTATGAAAACTCCAAGAATTAGCCATTGGTGTATTTTTCTTATAGTGAAATTAACTCTAAACATCCACTCCTTAATTCAGGAATAGTTAATGAATAGGAATATTCAGGAATTGTTCTAGGCCTATTTTATTTAACCTAATTCTTTAATAATTTGTTAGTCTACTTACTGTTTCTAGTAATAAACTTTCAGTAGCTAGTTGTATTATATAGTTTTAAATCCCATCCTTTATTAGGCTACAGAAGTGTGGAGCCTCAAGTTTAAAAACCCCATTGGAATGGCAGCTGGCTTTGATAAGCAAGGCGAGGCGGTTGAAGGTTTGCATGACATCGGGTTTGGATTTGTGGAGGTTGGCTCTGTCACCCCAAAACCCCAACCTGGCAATGAAAAACCTCGAGTGTTCAGGCTTACTGAGAACCAGGCTATCATTAACAGGTAGGCCAGACACTTTTACTTTGTTGAGAGAACTTCTTGTGTGCCAATTTTTTTGCAAAATAATAATTATTATTATGTGGCTTTCATATCCCTTTACAGGAATTTTGCCTGCTAGCTGTGGCTTTTGTTGTACATTTTAGAACAATAAATGGCATTTGGTCTGCATAGCGTTCTCCTCCGTGTTAATGCTTGGTTTCTCCACAAAGATTTACTAGTAAAGTCCTAGTTTCCCTATTAATTATTCTGGGTGAACGGCAGGGTACTTGAGAAAGCATTTTTGTCAGATAAGATAAGATAAGATCATTATTTCCAGCAGATATTCATTTGAATACATTGGATTTGTCACAAATATTTTACAAAAGTCCTGTAAACAAGGTAAAACAAGTTACTAACTGCCACAGGTGGGATTTGAACCCACAACCTCAAGCTCTACAAACTGGTGATTTATATCATACTGCGCCATCCAGTCCTAGTAAATTGTGCGTAAGTAATAAATTTTATTTAAAAAATCCTAAAGCATAACTGTTGGTCCAGTATCCAATAAGAAAGTTGTGTAAACTATAAAAAAACTTGCCATACCAATCATTGTGTGCATGTATGCTTTTACAAAATACTGAAAATACTTTGAAATGTTAAATACAATAATTGTTCATAAGTTGTAATTATATAAACATTAAACATTTAATAAACATTAAAGCTTAAAATTTGGTTTTAAGTGAGACACAGGATTGATTAAAACATTACTATAACAGCCTGTTTCCCAGCTTGAGTTTATATCTAACTATATGTTGTATCTAACGCTGGTTATGAAAATCATAATCGGTTTGAGAGTCGCCTCAGTTGATACCTAGAAGCATCAGTCCACCCATCGGTCTAACTTAGTCCACATCTAAAATAGGGTTTCACAGTCAGGGTGTAAGAGAAATAAGCTCGAGTCTAACATAGTCCTAGCTTTGGCCGGGTAAAACTGAGAGGGAATTCTTGTGGTGATGTTGGTAGCAACAGACATTCCTTCTGTTCTGTCTGATGGCTGCCCTCTATGCAAGAGTTTGAAATCTAAGTATTTTGATGTACTTTCTGGATGGAGGTAATGGTCAGCAAGATTTAAAATAAATTAATGAAAACATGGGCTTATTAACAGACGATCTCCATGATTATAATATCAAATATTTACCATTTAACTTACGTAAAAAAGTAATTTAGTGCGGAATTTATTGTTGAGTACGAAAATAACAGTATTTTTGTATTGCAATTATAATCAATCGTATAAATGAAGTTAAACTCGTAACATTTCCGATTTAAACCTGCCCTCAGCCGGGTCTAAGTTGAAAACTAATATAGCTCATATTTAGGCCTGGACTCGGGCTGGGAAACCCGCTAGGTTTATCTTTTTAGTCCTCATCTAAATTGATGTGGACGGAAAATCCAATTTTTTAAGCTCGAGTTTATCCCTGCCTCTTTTAGACCGAGACTATCTTTTCTCCCGGTCTAACGCTAAACCCGAGCTGGGAACCCCGATTTCTTACGCTCGGTCTAAATAACAATTTTAAAGCCTCGACTAACGCTAAATCCAAGCTGGGAACCGACCCTAAATTTCATCATTAATTGTAAAAGTGCATTTCAACTTTGTTTATTTCAGATATGGATTCAACAGTGATGGTCATGATGAAGTGTATAGGAGGCTGGCGGCACTAAAGCAGGATAAATCTTTTAGTGGTGTTCTCGGTGTTAACCTTGGGAAAAATAAAGATTCCGATGATCCAGTGGAAGACTATGTCAGAGGGATCCAGCTGTTTGGAGAAGTTGCCGATTATTTGGTCGTCAATATTTCGAGGTAATATTTTGTGTGGTTTTTAATGGTGGATTTTAATAGTAAAACCTCTCATAGTCAATCACAATACTATCTAGTCTCTTCTTGAAACAATGTATTTTCTCCCAAGATCAACAGACACAAAATTTTGACAGAAACGCTTCTCCTGTTTACCTTGGAGCAGAAATAGAAACAGTTTGGTTGTGATATGTATCACCTACAGCTATGAGGCTGCAGATGATTTAGAAAATTTTCTGTAAAGAAATTGCAGTAAAACCTTATTAATGGGACACCCAATAACTTGACAGTCCTTTGTAACTTAACAGTCAACAGTTGACAGAACACCTTTATCTTATACTGTGGAACCTCTCTACAACGACCCTCAATGTAACGTAGTACTCGGTATAACGTATTATTTTTCAATCCCCTTAAAAACTCCATATAACTCAATAGAAAATTGACCCATATATAGCAAACAAAATACTTATAAAACCCTCTATAAAACGTATATTTTGTCTGTTAGTTATTTTCTTACCCCTGTATAGCGAATAACTTGAGGAAGAAACCCCTACATAACGAACATAGCCTCTATATATTGTATTCCCACAGTCCAGACTCCTGTATTATGTATTTTATTTTTATCTAGGCCATCACTTGAGCGGAATTTCCCTTACTTCCGCCCGCCGTACATAATATTCATAGAAGGTGCACATCTATCGCACCTATTGTTAAGACCGTGTTGCAGGAAATTGTAGCAGTGTTTCACATGTGATTGTAATTAACACTTTGGTGGCTCTTAGTGTGAAATTCAAATGTGAATTAATAAAATAAAAACCATAGAAGAAAACCTGCATATGAAGAAAGTGGCCATTGCTAAGGCCAACAACTCCTCAAACAATAGTAAAAAATTAAAAGAAATATGAAGACGAGTATGGACTTTCTAGTCAGAGTAAAAAACCTATACAGCCTGAAATACAGGACGTTGAAAGTGCTGTCATAATATGGATGAAACAATGCAGTGACAAAAATGTATCGGTTTCGGGGCCATTACTTCAGGAAAAAGCTCAACAATTGGCTGAGCAATTCGGCCATAATGGTTTTCGAGCAGGCAGTGGCTAGTTAAACCAATCTGTAGCAGTAAAAGATAAAGTATAGCAAAAATATATGCCTAAAAATCTACTTTAAATAGAGGTTGGACGCGTTCAAGATTCTTTATTTGGAGGTTATAACTAACTCTATATTAAGAATTTTCGGCAAATTTCAACCCTCGATTTAACAAACCTCGTTTTTAAGAATACCCCTATGTAATGTATATCTTTCTTAGTCCCTTGAAAATCTTTAAATCACGGTTCCGCTATAGTAGAAATGCGTTTGACTTTTGAAGGGTGCTGAATGGCTGAAACGAGCCGAGATGGACAGTCAATCTTTTGCGCACCTTAAGCTGGTTTCATGGTCAAAGACCTGGGCTAGTTGAGTGTGGGGCAGCTTGCTATTGTTTTCTTGTCCGTTGAACAATGTAAATCATTAAAAGAAAATCAATTAAGTTATTTTCCAAACATCTAGTTTTAACTATTGAATATTTTACATTTCTTTGAAGGCTGTTTACTGAGTACGTACATGAAACAATACTCATGATATAATACTGTAATAAATTTATATGTGGAAATCGAGTGTATTTTTATTAATTAATTAAAACATAAGGAAAATTGTAATGTTCTGGATAACTAAACAACTTTTGGGCGCACAAAGTGCAAAATTAGTGAAGTTTTACTGTATTGTATTTTTATCTAAAATTGTGCACACTGTAACTTATCAAGAATCTAATCAACAAAAGGAACCGTTTCATTTGATTAATATCATTATATGAGTCCCAACACACTAATTATGCATGAGCAAGATAAGGAAACTTACAGTTAAATGATTTGTGGCTAAATAAATCGATTATTCAAAATCATTGCTAATTTTATTTTTATGCTTTTAAATTATTACAAACCAACAAAAATGATGTCAGTTGTTCTTTGGCCTTATTAGTACCACATTAATTAGGATTGAATTACCTATGTCTCAATAGGTTTGTTTATTGATCTGGAGGTGTTGATTTGAGTGGTTCTTCTGTAATTGAGTGAACCAGTACTGTCACAGTAGGGCTACATGTAGCATGTTTGATATCCAGCCCTAACACTCCAGGGCTCAGAGACTGGCAGAGAAAGGAGCAGCTTGAGGAACTGTTGCGCCGGGTAGTGGCAGCGCGCAACGCTCTGAACGGCTCAACCAAGCTGCCTCTGCTGGTGAAGCTGGCACCGGACCTGACGACGCAAGAGAAACGAGACATAGCGCAAGTTCTAACAAAACCCGAGGTAAGTCTCACACTACTGCTTTTCATTTGTTGGAAATTTCAAGTTCTAAAATTTTGGTAACATTATTAACATGGGCCATTTCCCTATAAAACATGTTGAAAGTTGAACGTAAAAATGTTACACTTAAACAAATTTTTAGACAGTTTATTCTCATAAAGGACTTTTAGCCCTTCTTTGAGGTTTGGGGCTTAGCTACCCAATGCTAAACTTTGACCTAAAATGATCCTTTTTTTCGGTTTCTCATTTCTTTATCACTCCGGCTAAGGCTTCTTTGAAGCTTAGGAGAATAAAATTTTCACATTATGAAATTTTGCAGTGTGCGGTGGATGGACTTATTATCTCCAACACAACAGTGGGTCGGGCCCCAGAGTTGGCGGGGCCTTATGCCCAGGAGAGTGGGGGCCTGAGCGGGGCCCCTCTGTCTGGGGTATCTACTGAACTCATAGCTGAGATGTATTCTGCAACAAAGGGTAAGTCTTGATTTACCTACAGGACAGGAGTATGCAATGAAGATTTCGATTTGATGCCAGGCACCATGATTGCTTTTAAATCATTAGAAACTTATCAATGGTTGGTTAAAAAGAAAAATATTAGCTCTTTGTTAAATAGCAAGATCTTGAATGGTTCAGGAAAGTCACACTCCTGTACCAAAAGCATAAATATATTGTTGTTATAAATAGTTTGGTAGGCTAAGGTGTGTTCTCTGACCGAGGGCATATTTAAAGATACGTTAAGCTAAGGCCCAACCTAACCTAATGGAAGAGGACCACCAGGAAGGCCTAAGAGGAGATAGAGGAACAGTGTGATGGCAGATATATCAAGAATAAGAGCACTAACAGATGAGGCACAAGACCGGGAGGGATGGAAGGCAATTGTTGGCGAGTTCAAATCCTACTAGAGTTAGACCTATGATTCCCAGATATTTTTTCTCTCTCTCAGCATGAATAATTTATGGAACTTTATTGCATTTTTGTCTCACGTTCATTGATTTTCCAGGAAAGATCCCGATCATCGGGGTGGGCGGGGTGTTCTCAGGTGAGGACGCCTACAAAAAGATCCTGGCGGGTGCGAGCCTTATCCAGCTGTACACAGCGTTTGTTTACCATGGGCCGCCGCGGGTCACACGCATCAAACGTGAGCTCCACGAGCTGTTGGAGTAAGTCACATTAATTTAAATGCATCAATATGATGATTCATTCAAACTGTTTAACTAACAGAAGTGGACTATGCTAATAGCGACATTTTGACAAACCAAATCGACAAAGTACATGTGCCATGCTTTGTAGATAGCGTTGCAGTCTGTCTTTAAAGTACTGGTCAGCATGGTAAAAACCGGAGATGGTCTAATGGGCATGGGAGGTGGAAATATGAGAAAAATGTGGGGTTAGAACAAAATAAAGTGGTGTACGAAATTGTCACGTGAAATGACACTACTCATAACGCCCTTCGTTTTCTCGGTCCTCGGAATATCAGACCACTTCCAATAAGAGAAATCAAAATTTGTTTCCAATGGCTTACGAACATGTAAAATACGCCCTAGCTTCCGCTACTCAACCCCTCTCACGGTTTTTGGAGATTACAACTCAGTTGTGCTTCTGTACTAGTTTTATAGGCCAGATTGAAATACTAAATCTGCTGACTTAACCTATAGAGGAAATCTAAAGGGGTTATCCTACAAGGTCATGACATATATCTATTTATGTGATTAGTCATCAGGTTTAAACTGTAGGTGATCAAGAATAACTCATTATGATTAATTTCGCTGGAAAGAGCGTCTGTATGTTTTGTTACGGCAAAGATTTTTTCCACCAAAATAATCAAACTCTATTCATTGTGCGTTTAAGTTTTTTCCGATAGACACTGGACTATTTTTGGGTTATTCAATATCTTATATTGGACAAACCTATCTGTGGTTTTAAAGTACATAAAGTTTCTGGAGGTGAAAAAACTCCAGCATTTTTCAAGTGATTACCTAATAATTTGCATTATAAATCGAAAGTTTAAATTGCAGATATTAATTATGTCATATTGTCAATAATATTATACTTATCTATCATACTAGAACTATATTGATAACACAACAAATAATCAAAACACTCCGCCTACGAGCTAGCGGGGAGACACAAGGTAAACAAGAGTTGGAGCACTACTGACTATCTTGTGTCGTTCCCCTAGCTTGAAGGCGGCAAGTTTTACAATTTAATATCTTTATACTTTCTTACTGAAAAATATTAAGAACGACACTGGGTTGTGTTTGCAGTAATTTAATGTTATTTGTTGCAGGAAAGATGGCTTCAAGTCTGTCACAGAGGCTGTTGGTAAAGGAGTGAAGTGACGTTACCATTGCTAGTTCAGCGCACAAGATTTTGTTGCTATTTGAATTTGTGTTTAGCAAATTCTGTATTTTGTAAGATAATTTTCTCAGGTGGATGATTGATTCAGTTTACTATAGGTAGATGTTGATGTGAAGTTATCTTACAAAAAGTAAAATATACCTTACAAAAGTTATTTGTTTTGTATTGTATGATCACAAAAGTAAATATGTGTCGATAGGGTAGTTGTAAAAGTGGCATTTATGAAGTATAGTTGATATGTAGGGCACTTGACTGATGGAAAACTTTTTGTACTATTTTGGATCTAACGATAGGATAATGTCAAATAGCAGAGAATATCATGGACTTACGCCAGCTATGAATTATACTTAAACACACACAATTATCTAGGCTATGATTATTTTTTTATGCTTGTGGTCTTAAAACTAATTCTCTAAGACCAAATTGACTGAACACGGCACTAGCGTTTGCCATGATAACTCAATGAAATAAACATACATAATAGTAAATGATAGATAACTAACCCCTGCCTACAGCCTAATCTGAATATTGAATATGGTACGCTGTAAAAAAATTCATTGGTTGTGTGTGATAGTAAATATGCATTGCATTTTGGCTTGTGTGTTTTTTAGTTATACGGATCAATCATCCTAGTATGTTAAATAATTTATATAATTTAAATAAATGTTTCATATTAATCTTGTCATATTTTTTATTGCTCAATGCCTGCCTGCCTCATATTTTTTATATGTCACGCCAACGTCAGGGATAGAACTTGTGACCTCTAGCACCAAAGTCCAAAGTTTTTTACGTATTATCCAAAATCAAGAGAAGGTATCACAGTAATATATCATTTAGTAGAATATAAACAAATAAAATTGAAAATTTGCATCTAAATTATAAACTGCAGTCTAAAAAATCCCTGTGGTTTAAATGATTGAAATGGTGACTCTACCACAAGGAAGATATTTTAAGCAAAGTATTAGTGAGGATTTAGTGTAAGATGATTGTGGTGTGATCTTGCAGTCTTGTTACTGATTAATGCTGACATGTTCCTTAGACAGGACTATTTATTAATACAGTGGTTTAAATACCAGTCTTAATCAGTCCAAATTGGTGTTACGACTACTGCAGTTTCAGTACTTTTTGTACCATTGTTAAGAGGTCGTCACCTCGAAAACAAATTTTTGCCACATAAATCTACGTCAAATAGACATCGTTGAAAGTACATTTAAAAAAATTTTGCACAGGATACACATAACACGAAAACACACTAAAAACAAGGTTGGACGAACTGTATGATCAAGGCCCTGAAATCACCCATCGCGGATGTCGGCAGGAGGACACTGTTACTTATAGCCTAACAACCAATGTTAACTAAGGGACCTACAGTTTAATGTTGAGTCCGAACCACTGCCTCTGAATTATGAACTAGTCTCGAATCATGAGGATGGTCTTTGCAGATTTTCGAAGTATTCAATAGTGCTGACATTAGTCCACACAAGAGAACACTACACCCACTAACTTTTTAATATTCTCCAAAAGAATAACATTGACCCCTCTTAGGCAACATAATGAATTTATCATGTGTAGTAAATTTATCTTTTCTCCATATTATTTAGTATTCTATGCACTAAAAAGTACTAAATTTTAATCAAAATTGTTAGTCATATTCATTTTTCACGTTTTTGGGGGGAACTACCCTTCAAAATCAAAAAAAGTAAAAAAAAATACCTGGAGATACGCAGAATATGTACATTCATATCAAATTTTATCTAAATCAAAACAACGGGGTAGGCTGTGACTGTACACATCCAGATACACACACATGGACAGACAGACATCATGTTGAAACCCACTTTTTTGATTCAGGGGACCCCAAAACGGATACACCCACTCTCGACTCAAATTTGAAAATTTTGACAAAAAATATACTTTCTCCATATAATATGTACAAGGAAAGAAAGTAAAAACAGACAATTGGTAGATAGGTCATGTCCTCAGAAGAAAAGATGGTACCACCATAGGAAATGTGTTAAAAATAATAAAAAATGCAGGAGACCTCCAGGCAGACCTAAACCTAGATGGATCAGGCGACAGGACTAGGGAAGCTGGGTAGAATTGAAGAGCAGGTGCAAGATAGCCTATTGGAGGCTACATTTTGGCCAATCTCAGGTACAAATGGCCAATAAAGTAAGTCATTAAGCAGCTCAACATCAGATGGTCACAAGAGTATTGTCTATTATTAGATTACTATTTGAAATAGGGACCTACCAATGTAGGTATTTTAAGCCAAGTATGAATGAGAAAAGAGTGTGAGTTGATTGTGATAATTGCCCAACCGTCAATAACACATCTAAGGAACTACAGTTTTTTACGTGGAGTCCGAACCATTGCCCTGGATTACAAACTGGTCTAATTATGAGGATGTTCTTTGCAGATTACACAGATGTTTAATAGATAAGAGTTAACCAGTACAAAAGGACATCAAAGGGTGGGGTATGCAAAGTAGAAGGATCAAACCAAATATTTATTTTTTATTCAATAAACTTTTATGTGATACAAGCGTACGTTCAACCACAGAAATAGTGATCAATAAATGACAAGAAAATTATTTCTCTGTGGTTCAAATTGTGCTGAGCATTTTAAGCACAACTGCATCTATAAAAATAATTGCTCAGAAGTTATAGGCTTTTAAATATAAATGAGTCAATTTTTCAAGTTTGCCGCAAAAACAATATAGGTAAGGTATGATTTGACTGCCACCATTAAAACCAGCTAAAAAACTTATAATTAGTTGTTGTATTATTTGTCTCTGACTAACGGACCCAGAGAAAAGTTAACTCTTCCTGGACTACAACTCAAATGGGCGACCTTATATATGAAATAAATGTTTTTGTTTTGGTGTTCATAACACTTAGTTATTTGTAAATAGTTGAAATAAACGGTATTTAAACCATAATTTTTAAAGAAAAAATACCAAAAATAAGAATCTATATTAATAATGTAAATTTTAATGATTAGTTTGAGTTCCTATTGATAAAAAATGGTCAATACATAATACGTACATACATATTTTTTACGATCCGCGGATATTAGGGATGGTAAAAAACAATGCAACCGCTGCGCCATATCGGCAGTTCTAGTTGCGGATGCGACGAGTGTGCAACTGAACTGTTCGAGCGTTGCATTAGAACTCTTCCCTCCGCTATATAACTGAAGCGAACAGTTATTGCGACAAGGCTGTAGTACTTTAGACTGCAAAATTACCTCAGCAGGCTTGCTTTCCCACAATTATAATTTCTTCGGTCTACTGTTGATGTCTGCTTTCCCTACCTGACCCAATTGCCTGGCTGACAATAAACTTACTGGTAAGTTGCCAGTATAGTTTTGTTTACCAATATAGTTTGAAGGCCTATTTTCTTTATAATTTGTCAGCCTAAATGTCCTATATGTCAGCCTATGTCTTTCATGTCAGTGTTTTATAGGGGTTTATGTTTTACTTAAGAATTTTGAGCAAATAGGCCTAAATAAAATTAAATTTAGGTGTTAACAGACTTGAGCCTAATGAATCTTTTGAGTAACGTTTCATTTGCCTACTAGAGTTTATTCAGTGATTTTAATTTTGTACAAATAGTATTTATTTATTTCCAAGCGAAGTAAATACAATGACATTTCTGTAAATAATAAATAAAAGAAAATTGCAAGAGAATACATCTACATCCTCTCTATCTATTAGGAAAACCCAAACTTGACTAATTCTGAAAAGTAAGTTTTTATTCAGTTCTAGTGTCCAAAAAATTGTTGTACATGAACTGACTCAAGTCGACGGGAAAACCCGCTGCAGCGCTGAAACGCAGCTACTTACAAGCCATAGTTCTACTGCAAAGACAACGATGAAAGACAGTCCGCAATGACAGGCCGAGCAGTTGTAGCGTAACTACTAACACATAGCAGTTCGGCTGCAATGACGGCCTAAGCAGTTGCAGCGCAACCGTTGTTTGTCCGCAACTGCAACCGTTGCGCGGATTTTGTTGTTTTACACATCCCTAGTGGATATATCCGACGACCGTCCGCTAGGCCCAAAAATTTTGTGGATATATCCGCTTAATGTACTTTAACTACAGGAAGAGGATATATCCGCTTCCTGAAGCCAAAAGTTAGTTAAAATAAAACCATGTCTGAACGTCAAAAACCATAAGCGTATATACACTTTATATATATATATATATATACGCACCAATATATAATATATATATACCCAAAGACTATTACCCAAAATAACACCCATGAAAGTCTGTTCCCAATCAATCTGGACCATCCCACTTAATGTGAAGAACAAAATCAAGGTCATTAATAGTCCCTGAAAACATTCACATTTAAGATTGATTTTGCAACTGGACTGGAACAACCATTTTTGTGTTTGATCTGTTAACGAGTTCCAGTAAGAATTTAAATTGAATTGAGCCTAATAGGTCAGCAAATTTACAAAACTTGTCGATATGATGAGACATTTTGCTGATCAAAATTGCATAAAACATGTGATAAAATTATATATATATATATTAAATTTGATCTATATAGTTCACTTTTAAGGTTTACTGTTATATTAATTATAGTTAAAAAAAAATTACCAGAGTATCCTTCAGAAACATTTTTTTATTTCAACGACATGTTTCTACCTTTAAAGTTTGAAAACTTGAAAATGGCCTTGAAAGGTCGTTGAAATAAAAAAATGTTTCTCAAGGATACTCAGTTAATTTTTTAAAACTATAATTGATAAATATATATTATATATAATAAGCTTTAGTTACTTAGGTCGGTAAAGAAATAGGAAAGATTTAATTTTTCATTTTTTTTATTGGTTCATATTTTAAAAAACAACAATAATACAGTTAGGATCTAGGTCTCTCCTTCTTCTCTTTGTACAGAGCCAGCAGTGAAACGTTAGCAACCTTCACGACTTTGAACCTGACACCTGGAACATTCAGAGTCATCGGTTAGTTGATGTAATGTCAAACACTCCTACGCTTGATAGTAGGCATGTATAGGATTTGTTGTTTGGAAAAGAATTTAATAAGGGAGTACAGCAAAACCCAACCAAAATTAAAACACATATTTAGTAACTGGAAACAACAAAACAACTTAGAGTATTACAAAAATTTTGATCTTTCTTTATTGACTGATCACCTCTCCTGTAGTATCAACTGTTCTAGGGAATAACTGTGCATATACATGAATATTGAATGTTAAAAAGGTGATTTCATTTAATAAGCCTATGCCTAGTTATAAATCGGTATTAAGAGTATAGAATAATAAAAATTAAAATGCTTCTCATACCGGGAATATCACCAACGGCATGACCCTTACGACCGAAACCAGCGACCAGAACCTCGTCGTTTTCCTCAATGTAGTTTAGACAACCGTCTCTGGGGACGAAGGCTGTGATCTTCTTACCGTTCTTGATGAGCTGTACTCTGACACACTTACGAATAGCGGAATTGGGCTGCTTGGCTTCTACACCGCTGAAATATTTTTTGAAAGGTCAGCGAATTTAACATAAAAATACCTAATAATTTAACAAGAAAAAATTGCTGTTAGCTTAGAAATACATTATAATTTAAATGTTTATAGAACTCACAGCAATCACAACAGTTAATTGACTTATAAATGCTTATAATCATCACACCTATTAGAAAACAATTCACTAACGTTCATCACGAGTGAGACAAAAATGTATTTCCATTAAATTACATTTCAATAATTTGACTAATAAATTCTAATACTTATCTAGCACATACAAGGTCAATAAACCACCAATCAATGAATTAGTTAACAATAAATCTGTTAAGAATTAGAAGGACATGAACTCTTAAATTAAGTTAAAATAATAAATACAGCCGGAATCGAGTTTTAATAGTCAGAACGTGATGATCTTATCAATCGATAATATTTTATTGTTATCTTATTATCAGATAAAACATTTGTTAAAAAAAAGCTTTATCATCTACTGTTTTTATATCCGATTTAGAATCTATTATTGCTATTCATACATATTTATTACGCTTATCACTAATATTTTTTAAAATTTCATAATGTTTGATCACTCTTCTCAAAATTTTGTTTACTTCCTTAATTGGCTGACATTATTTTTACAATAACTTGATCAATGTATCAAAATACAATGCCCACGATAAAATGCCTTGAAAAAGTAAGTTTCAACTATTATAGAGCTATAATTTTATTAAACTATATTAGTTTGAATGGAATAAAAAAGTAACTGCATTTTTTAATGCAGAAGCGCTAGTGCATTTGAACTGTAGGCCTAATACAAAATACCCCCATCGCAGCAGACCACACAGGTCTGCGTACTCAGCGAATTTCCAAATCAATAACATAATAATAATAATGATAATATATGACAAGATTTATCATTATCTGTCAATAAATATGGTATTATTTACCTACTATCCATAAGATTGACATGGGAAAAAGTATGCAGGTTTGCTGCTGTGAGGAACGCTGAAAGTAGGTGTTTCTAGCGTAAACAATCTAAATTTTGACCATTTATATCAAGTTTCATCAACATCTGTCCCCAAATAAAGGAGTTTACCCAAACTTTATATGATTAAAATGGGAAAAGAGTATGCAGGTTAGCTGCCATAATAAACATAAACCAAGATTTTTAAACACAGCAGCAAACCTGCACACTCTTTCCCATGTTAATCTTATAGAGAATAGACAAATAAGTCTCATGTTTATGGACAGATTTTAATAAAACTTGTTATATTATATTATTGATTTGGAAATTCACTGAGTACGCAGGTCTGCTGTGACGGGGTATTAATCCCTGTTAGTAGACTTAATATTCTGAATAACAAACTTATAAATAATTGCAGTCTTTGTATTTTTAAGCATGATTTAAAGCAGTAGTAAAATACCTCTAACGAAGATACAAGTTAATAGTTTCAGAGACAGATAAAGATGTTATCTGCAGCCTACACTACAAAATATAATCAAGCTTAAGTATTACAATCAAATTTAAGAAGAAAATTTGTAAACTTACACTTTTTCAAGGACGATTCCCTTGGCATGTGAAGCACCGCCGAAAGGGTTAGCCTTCCACCTAGTACCCAGATGGGCCTTCTTGTAGTCCTTGTCTGCCCAACGCTGTTCACGCCTGTGGTTAACGTGCTTACGAGCAGTTCGCAAACCACGGGGCTTACCTGGAATAATTAATTATCGTTTTTAAATTTTATAAGTTGATAAAAAGTACTGTACAATCATACATAATTCATTAACAGTTTAGGTTCAAGATCCTTTCCATTAAGTTCATAGTGAAAAACAGCAAGCCATACAGGTATCTTCAGGCAATAGGCCTATCAGTGTGTTGACGTAAACAATTTTGAAGCTATTAAAACTGAGAAATTGTTTATGACAAAAATAAGGGATAAAGGTACGGAATTAATACATTTTTTATTAAAAATATTATGTTATAAACATTTTTGGAAATTGGAGCAAAGGACTCTCCAAATAAAAACATATAAACACATATCACATTACTATCAGTACATTACTAAAGCACGCAGTGCACCCGACCGGGTACACTCGATGTGTTTTCTAGTGCCGTTGATGACCAAAACGGTCGCATTAAATACAGCTGAAATGTGTTTCTGCCTCTAGCAGAAGATATTTAAGTGTGTACCCGATAGGGTACACGTTCAAAAACATTTGAATCTTAAAAAAATTACAAACACTAATATTGGGTACACTTAATAGAAAAAGAGTAAGCATTTTCACTTATGTTGCGAACATGTTAATATGTTCATAAAAAAAACATTTCTTTCTCTTTTTATATCAAATTATTATACTTTAAATACGTTTTATTTAGCTAATTTCCTATAGGGAAGAAGCTATTACCGTAGGTCTCATGGCAAGAGTTAAGCCCAGGACCATGTTATTTTTTCTTCTTTAGCTACCCAGAGACAAAAACGATAGTTGTTAAATTTTTTATATATATATGTGTGTGTCTGTGAACACGATAAATCTCGTAAAAATGGTCCGATCGCGACCAAATTTGGTAGATACGTGTTATCTCACATTTGCTCGGACGAGTTCGCAAACCAGATATATTGGTCAAGGGGAACGAGTAGTTTGAGGGGAGGAGGTTTTGTACTCAAAAATTGGGTTTTTTGTGTTTATCATATGTAATTTTTAAAAATTTCAAATTTTATCTTTCACCATGTCAGCTTAAAAAACTACAGAATTTAGTACCTTTAAGATTTTCTCCATCTCCAACGGTTACAGAGACATGAAAAAATCTAAACACAGTACGTTGTATTTTGGGGCTCTAATGTTAATCATGGAGGATAAGGAAAGATTAATGTTTCACTTATTAACCAATATTTTTGGATGAAACTTGATATTTAGCTTCATGTGGTTGAGATTTATCCATTTATGCTTAAAAATCATAGTTTATGTGTTTATGACAGCTAACCTGCATACTCTTTTCCCATGTTAATCATATAGAGATTTGGTTAACTCTTTTATTCGTGGACAGATGTTGATAAACTTGGTATATGGTCCTACTTTCATGTTGATTTATCTATGTATTGATCAATCTTGTCACATACTTGTATTATTATTGCCATATTATTGATTTGGAAATTCGTTGAGTACGTAGGTCTGCTGCGACAGGGGTATTTTTTATTGGAAGGGGCAGATTACTTCCAAGGCACTTCAGCCGTAGCGGCTTTTTATGCATTTCGGTGTGGGTTGCGACATTATCACATAGCGAAAAGCCATTAATGATTGGTGGGATTTGAAACCGGGACCTTGGTCACTAAAGCACCGCGCTCTATCCCTAGACCAGCATGCTCCCCTTTATATACGTTGTTTGATTCACAAATTTATCCTAAGTAAAACAAAATAAACAGAACAAAGGTTTGTTAATCCTCGAAGGAGTAACAACGTCAAAAAACGTCATTATTAGAGAGCTGTTAAGGAATAAAGGTGAAAACTCAAAACACACCTCAAAAAAGTAAAAATAGGCTATATTTTTTTAATTTTCACTGAATTACATTGCAACATGGAGTAAATATAGTTAGAAACATGTTTTAGGTTCAAAATGCCCTAAAATAAACATTTTAGAACTTTTTTCAATCAATTTTTCAAACTTCAAATTTTTAAAGAAAGCATGAGTGATGTTTAGCAAACAAATAACTCAGCTACTGAGATACAGGCGTCAATAATAAGGGAGTGTAGAACGCTTTCACTTTTATTACCCGCTGAACCATCAGTGCAAACAAATAACAGGTCTAATAAAACTTCATGTCACACCACCACTTTTTCTGCCACGACCACCCCGCAGATTAACCACAACCTACCGAATACACCAAAACACATGTTCCGCGCATGTACGTGTTTTTAATTATCGATTTATAGCTTAATCAATCTGTGTCACGTTAAATGTATACATATATGTATTTGAAATTTTTTTATCAAATTACGTTTTAAACGTCACTACTCCTTTTTGCGGAACCATTAAAAAGACGTATACACATCAATACTACTTCGATGCAAAATATGGTACTCCTTAACCCTCCAGCTGCCCATCATTTCACTCTGGAATGCCACCTCATTTTTCAGGTTTTGTTTGAAAAAACCATAACAATGTTGGATACTATGCAAAGTTTATACGACTTAACATATTACATATTTTTGTGTTCAGTGCAAATCAGGCTGTGTAAAAAAATATTAATGTAAAAAGAATTTTTATAAAAAAACTTTTTTTCATCATGTTTGCGCTCCCTCAAATAATTTTTTAATAAAAAATCTGATATAGCCATTTTGTTTGAAATTTCACAACGAATAATGATTTTATATACTTATATAAAAAGAAATAAAAGTTTTTGAACATGGGCAATGTTCAAAAACCTTTATATGTACACAAAAACCTTACTGCCTATTCTGGGGTCTATGAGAGTATTCGCCAAACAAATTATAAAACCATTGTAAAGAATGGCATTAGGCCTACAAATATTTATAACACTAAGGACAAGGAGAAAGGTGTTATGAATAATTCATATGTTATTATAGATGATTCGCGCAAAATAGACAACGAAACACTAACCCGATAGCACGACTTTAACACAACGCAAAGCATAAGGCTCAGACAGCTGTTGGCGCAACGTCTTAACACCCGTAACTAAATGTAATCATACAATGTTATGCATAAAGTATAAAAACTGCAAATAATATTAAGGACGTAGATTATAAACTCCTCTTTAGAATGATATATATAAAAGTACATTTGCGATGTACCTTGAGCAGCTACGAGAAGATTAAGTCGCACTGGTTTTATCCCCGGGATTCTGGCAAATGGCAGTCTAGGGGGTGTAAAAATTCGCCGGAATCCGGCGAATGGCAGCTGGAGGGTTAAAATTACAAAACACATATCGAAGTAGTAGTAAATAAGATTTTAAATATTTTACTGGACGCTTGTATGTTTAGAGAAAAGGGGAGGGCCTAAGCATTTATAGCAGATCCACCATAGCTAGGGCTGGCAATTGTAATACATCTAGGATCGAGACGCTCGGCACTCAAAGAGTAAACATAAAAAATAATATTTAGGCCTAGAAATATAATTTAAAAATTTATTTTTTCAATTTTCAAAACAATCTTTGCAAATCTGCAAATTAAGACCAAATTTGCAGATTAGCAAATATGAGATAAAAAATGCAGACCTGTTTGCAGGGTTTAACATTGTATTAAAGACCAATAATTTCTGTCAGTACAGTGCTACACCATTGCCAGCTTTAGGGTTAACTCAACCACATGTCCCTTCTCAATTTAAAACTATTAGAGTAATCCTAATTAAAATAGGTAACTTATAGGTAATCCATCTTTAATCAATAAACTAAAATATGTAGAAACGCTACAGCTAGAAATACTCAAAAGTTAGGTTGCTAAAACTGACACGTGCATAAGGTCTAAAAGTGGAATACTTAGTACAGAACGATTAATTTAGACTATTAGACTTAATTTAGAAATTAATTGTTAAGTGCTAGTAATGAAGATTATGATAAAAATAACACAATTATTTCATAAATCATTTCAATACATACCCATATTGCTTAATTCTTCCTATTAGGGATGAAGACAACACACGAAAGAGGTGAAAATGTAAGGGGAGAAACCGGAAAGGTGCAAAGAAAAAGATATGTGGTACATTTTTTATATTTCTATGGGCTGGCAAATTTTTTAACATACAGCTCCTACAGTAAATGATGTATTTTTGATTTGATATATAACAACAATTATTACCATTGAAATGTAAACATAAGAAATGACTTTGCTATGTTTATGTGTGAGATAATTAATGGTAACAGCAAGGAATATTTTGTGGAATTCATTCTTCGTGTGATCAAGTAAATAAATAAAATAAATAAATGTAATTCAGCTCCCAAAGTAATGATTTTAAGCACAATACGTATTTTACGTACAATAATGTTTAATACTTATTTACTAATTTGTTGACAGAATTGTCATAAATATTTTTATGATATCCGGGAGGCCCGTGAAGCAGAGCCCATTACTGTACATGTCATTTTGAGAGCCCAGGACCCTAAAAAATTTCCCCAAAATACCAGGCCACGGCTCACATGGTAAAAAAAAGACTGAATGTTATAAAAGTAAAAATATCATTATGAACTCATCTTCAATAGAAGAATTTTAATGAAAAAATAAAAGTCATTAGTGGTAAATATAACGACTGTTAAAGAAGACAAGTTGGTTGAAACTAAATTTAACTTTATTTGCACCCAAATTTTTCGGAAACTGTTCAGAAATACATCATGAAAATTGTCTTCAAACACAACGAAAGCCAACATTTTTAATCTCATAATTTATAGTTTACTTCCTCAAATCAATTTCATATTGCAGCTGTTGGGCTACCTGCTTGGAACAGCAGAAGAAAAGTACTGACGACGGGAATCGTTATCTAATGTCAAAATCATAAACATACCGTGTTGTGTTGTTCATGTGTACTATTTTGGAAGACACAGAGGAGATGAGACGACACTGAAGGCTAAAAATTTGGGTAGTGTATGTTACATTGGAATTTTAATTTCTGTCGGGTATGGTAACTTAAGTTTCAAAAAATTGTATGTAGTTTACTGATATTTATATATACACTGTAGTTTCCGTATTACAATATACTGTGCTGAAAGGAATCGACAATGCCTATAGGTTTTTAATGGTTTAAATCTGAGGATTTTTTTCTCATGGATGTTTTAATTTATTTCTGAAATTATTTATTACATTCTTGAAGCAATTAAATTTATTATTTCCTTTTTGTAGCTTACCAAAAGCTTATAACATTTTTAATAAAATTGACACATATTCACAAAAAAGGTTATCTTTCAATTTTCAACCAAAATTAACAGCTAATTACAGTTTTCACTTTTCGCAGACAAAAGAATAATAAAATTGTCAGTGTTCAGTGGTTCTTATGGATTTTTAAATTGAAAGTCTCTGATTTGGTTAACAGAGGTATTGATTTTTTATTTATATTTTTTATTCTTGGTTTTTGTATTTATATATTATATTTTATTCTTGATTTTGTTTGTTTTATTGTTGAATTTGTTAGGCCTAGAATTAAAGTTGATGTCCAATAAATGTTTTATTGGTGCCGTCCCCAAATCTTTTATAAATTCTAATTGTTATAGCTGCATTATTTATTATTGTTGGAACTTATTTTCTGTCAAAATTTTAATTGTTTCTCTATTTTTTATGTGATTGTTATTGACCCTAATATCCATAATTTTAATTTATTGTTGAACTCGGTAGACCCTAGTAGATATAAACCAAATCTGAGATAATAAATGTAAGTGAAGGACAGATTACATTTTAAACATCAAGACTGAAGATCAATAATGGACAATGGAGAGTACGAACAATATACTATAATCTGACGATAGCCTGTACATTATGTAATGTTTTCGGCCAATAAATATTTCTAATCCTGATTTAATACTCAGAGAAATGACTGTGTCCATAATTTTGAGGTATTAGATACTGAAACCATTTGTGCTTTGTTTGGGCTAGTGAATTAAATCATCCTTGCAAGTGAATCAGCTGGTATTTGACACAGTTGTCATAAAATACTACACTCATCACTATCATTCTTCACTTTTATTCACCTTAAAATCTACCCAATTGTTGAATACGAATGGTACAACAGTAAACCATCACCTTCGGGATTTTACAGGGTTTATGTTATTACATTACAGAGGGAGCATTTTTTTATTATCACATTTTGTGGTAGAGATTATATAGACTATTCAGATACTGTCGGTATGCTATGTCCAATAAATGATGGATTGTCCAATACAATTTATTACATATCGACTTAGCCAGAGGTAAAACTTCCAATCCTACAATTGTGTGTAAAGCAATGCTGTATGGTGGGTCTAAGGGTCGAGCGGGTTGTATATTTTTTGTTATCTTATGTATCTTTTTTTAATTACAGAAAAATAATGTTCAACAGATTTCTAAATTCAGTAATTATTTTACTTTTGGTAGGTCGCCATTTTAAATTGTAATCTAATCTAATCCATATCCCCGAAATTGTTAGTCAAGAATCCTTTTTTAAAAATTCATTTGAAATTAGGAACATACTGTACAATTTTTTCATTTTCAGATGTTATGCAATGACTATAAAAATGACGTTGTCACAAGATCATTTTGGCGATGCAGGAAGTGAAGAAAGTCGAATTAACGTTTTCGTAAAGCAGATGTTGGTTACTAAGATATTTGCTGCAACGTACACTGCTAGAAACTATGTCGATTCATTGAAAGATTACAGGTTAGTATTTTGAATTAGTGTTAATTACTCTGCACATTTTAATTTTAAACATTAAATTATTTTTTAATGCTCCAAGAATAACGGAACATCTTAATTCAGAAAACTTGATGGAAATATTATTATCTAAATATTGTATTGGTATTCAATCTGTTACCTGTACATAGTACTATATACCTCAGAGAAATGAGGAGAATATTGCTCATGAGTTTCTCTACATTTTTCAACCATTTTGAATCAGATGTGAGTGTGACAGAGAAAGAGATTCGTTGTTTACAAGGACAGTCTTTGTTCGTATTTTTTTTATGTTTGCATTGGTATATATATATATCCAATACTATAATACGAGCAAGGTTTGTATATATATATATATATATATAGAATCGTAGGGTTGCATATTATACGATAAGTAATACTCCCATCGCAGAACCTGCGTAATCAGTGAATTTCCAAGTCAAAAACAATATATAACAGGTTTTGATCAATATCTGAAATTAATAAGGGTGTTTGCCTATTCTCTACACGATTAACATGGAAAAGAGTGTAGGTTTGCTGCTATGTGGAACGCTGAAAGAAGGCAGTTTTACATATTTTTTTATTTTGACCATGTACTATGATTTTATTAATATCTGTCCATAAATAAATGAGTTTGGCTACTCTCCATAATGTCTAAGATAAATGAACTCAAATGAACTGTGTTCAAAAAGTATTTAGGTGAAAAGCGATGATAAAGAGTCTTACAGTGAGACCCTGTTGTACAAGCAATGAACTGAACCTGTAGATGATGAATTACAATGAATGAATTAATCATTACAAACAGATATTTGACTTATATTTTTTCAGAGATGTCTTGAAAATTAAAAAAGAAGAAATTGAGCTCATCAGAGATTTAGAGGTAGTAAAGAAAAGGGTAAATAATTTTTACAAAGGAGCGATTTGGGCAGCAATTACTGGTGAGATTAATTTATAAAAAATATCACGCACTCTTGTAAACCTTTCTTCTTTTGAATAAGTTTTATTTCACTATAAAAAATATCATTTGGATAACTACACTTTCTCTTTAACAAACATTTTCTTTTTCTAACAAAATTTAAAAAATTATAATGTTAGTGTTCTTATTCATAAACTCTATCCAACAGGCAACTAATAAACAGACCACGACCTAGTGATCTGCGCATGAATATATATTATGGCAATAACTACAAACCAATTCGATCCTGTCATATCTTCAGTTTATCGTATTCATTAATGATTTCCACCATTTAACAACCCGTACAAGAAAAACGTATACAGCAGTGGCATTAATTAAGTAAATTAAGTTGATTAATGAAATAATTATGTAAATTGACTGTCCTTAAACTTATATTTTATGAAATCTATTTATATTGTGTAAATATCCTACTGTATTAATTATTAACCCTCCAAGGCGGTTAGACATGAGTTTCACGTCATCACGCAGCCTGTCAGCTGGCACTTTCTAGTAATGCCGTAGTGAACTTTTTCGAACTTGAACTGTGTGGAGAATATTGCTCATGAGTTTCTCTTTTCAACCATTTTGAATCAGATGTGAGTGTGACAGAGATAGATATATGTTGTTCACAAGGACAGTCTTTGTTCGTAGCGTCAACTTGGTGTCATACGTCCTGTTTACTGTAGTTTTTTGCGTATATTTATAATCTTCACGATGCAACTGACGTCAAATTATATTCTAAGCTGTTGCCTGGTTGGTTATATGTTTATTTTATGTTTCTGTTTGTTTTGAAAAGCATATTAGTGATGTGTTTGTGAGAGACGCTTATGCATTGAAGTGTAACGTTAGTAACCCGGTTTATTGTAACTGGAAAGTGGCTAGTTTTTAGACTATTATATTTGATTTAAGTAGTTGTTTTGATGTCTAGATTTAGTGAAATAGATCGTTGGTTGGACCTAGGTGATGTAGGGTTATTATCAAATGAGAGTGAGTGGACTTTGCCCGTGCTCTGTAAAAAACTACCCTAGCAAGGTCTGGTGGCTTTAAAGAAAACTACCGTCTTGAAACGTTAATAAGTAAACTGAAAGTTGGCTTAGTTAATCCTAAATTCAAACAACTGACACTATCCAAGTTATTCCAACCAGCGGGTCCTCAAACCAATTAAGTGTTTCATGGTTAATAATTGGCCTACTTTTGCAAAGTATTTTTTTTTGTACTAAGGTACACAAGCTATTTATACATTTTTTTGTTGTTCATGTTTTTCTTAAAACCCACCTGGAATAGACACTCAAAATAATGAACTCAAATCGCTGAAATTTTAACACTTAATTAATACTCGCACGGGGATTTCGAAACACCTCAGGGAGATATGTATTTTTTGTTCCATCACCATGACTTACCCTGCCAGTCTCTCAGTACCTTTAAAATACATTCTGTATCGTGAAAATTATTAGGTTTGTCAAGGTTAGAGGTAGATTTTGAGGAGACTAGTTATAACAAAGGTGGTTAAATCACATTTTGTTGATCAGTTATAAAGCTAGTTTTAGTATTTTACTCGATCAAGTCAACTTTACAGAATGATAGGATTAGGATGGGCCTACACAAGTTTAGCAAAGAATAACTACGATCCGATTTCTAAAGGGTTGTAGTTTTTTTAACATGTATGTGATTGTAGCAAAGCGTTTTTGTGCAGGGCCCGAAGATACAGATTCTGAGGCGCTTGCAGGACACTGTCTATGGACAAAATTGGAGAACGTGGCGTTTGGCTGTTACTGGTTTATGATCCAAAATGTCTATTTCTCACAGCAAGGCGAACTTGTGTTGACTGTCAAAGTAGTAAGGTATGGTGTATACATTTTTTTTTCGATAAAAATTTTCCCAGTAGTATTCAACAAACCCCATTGGTGTTTGGAGCAGTTGGGTTTGAGTATTTTAGGGGTCAAAGATACTGTGTTGTCAAGAATCAACATTAACCCATCAACTGGTGACCGTTGCAAAAGCGACGGTCTATCACTCTCAACAACTGGTGACCGTCGCTTTTGCGACAGTCAAACATGGCTACGTCTTATCCACTTTCTATAGTAAAATAAATGTTTGGTCGACGATATAGTGGTATCATTCGATTACGGATGAAACGATCTATCGATATATACCATTCAATAGGCATTATATTTTGTTCAGCTGGAGAAGAGAAAAAGAAAACAATGCTACTTTTCAAATGCGTTTTTCGTCAATGAGCTCTCTGTTTACGTTTGCCACTGTTTTGTTGTGTTGTTTCAGTTTGGTTATGAGTGAAAATTGCCTACTTATTTCTTGGAATAAGTAAATATATGTTTTGACAAATATAACAATATTAGTGAAGATTTAGTTTCGTTTTGCTGTAAAATGATCTGTATTTAGTTATGTAATTAGAAAGTGGTGGGACCTTCCTGAAATCAAATTAAAGTCTGTTGTGTTTTTGAATACGTAGGCCTATCATATTTTAACATTGAATTTCTTGTTTTTATATAAATCTTTTGAAATGGTAGAGACTATTTAGATCGATCTAGTGATATTAGAGAAATATTGTTTGAGAGTGAAAAATTGAGTAAATTTGCCAACTATTATAAAGTGTTACTATGGTAATGCTGTTTTTAAAAAATTGCCAATTCTCAATTATGCTGTTATTATAGACATATAGATATGTAAAAGTCAATCAAACTGTATATTTTTAAAAACTAGATAAAATTTATGACAGTTAGTATATTTTGGAAATAAAATTTATACCGTACTAACTATTTTGGGGGGATGGTCTCCCCCTTCACTTTTTGAAAAAAATGTTTTTTCACTGAAGCGGTTAAACTCCCCACGGAACGTCTAAGTGGTGGATCTGTGGGTTCCGCTTCTCTCCCGACCGAGCTAAGACGAAACCAAAACCCGACAGTGAACCAGACCATTATCACAGCCAGCTTTAGTTTTATCAGAACTCCCCAAATGAATGGCATCTTAACTCTTAACACCCTAAACCACTACCCAGAATAAGTCCGGAGTTGATCCGAAGATTTTACATTAAGCCAATATTCGCGGTCTCAATTAATTATTAAATTATCACATATAGTATTAAGTTGTTGTCTAGCTCCTATCCTCCCCCTATTCCCCCCCTTAAGTTAAATTTAAGTAATCCATAATCTTAATACTAGCACTTATCGAGAAATCCACCGAGCTGCTCCTCTTGCCGACGCGGGAACCAGACAGCGTGACCTGTATCCCTACGCGTCCTCCCCTACCGTGGTGGGGATCGCGGTCAAGATTCCTTCTCGCATGACGTCACACTGTGACGCGGGCGTCACATCACTTATTATTAATATAAAAATAAGATTAAAAATATCATCATAAAATATATTTCATTCTAAAGTAAGGTAACTGTCAACTGTTGTCTTGAGACATTTATTTTCTTTTGATTCTCTTTTAACAAGAAGAAGTAAATTGGCTCTTTTATTTTTGTTTAAATTACTTCATAATTTAGTTGACAGCTCTGTTTTATTAAGTAAGATTAATTTTAGCGAATTTCCCATAGGGAAGAAGCTATTACCGTAGGTCTCATGGCAAGAGTTAAGCCCGAGACCATGTTATTTTTTCTTCTTTAGGTGCCCAGAGACCAAAAACAATAGTCGTTAAAATTTTTATATATATATGTATATATATATGTATATATATATGTATATATATATATATGTGTCTGTTAGCACGATAACTCTCGTAAAAATGGTCCGATCGAGACCAAATTTGGTAGAGACGTGTATTCCTACAAATGCTCGGACGAGTTCGTTAACCAGACATATCGGTCAATGGGAACGGGTAGTTTGGGGGGGTTTTGTACCCCAAAATGGGGTTTTTTGCGTTTTTCACATGTAGTTTTCAAAAATTTCTAATTTTATATTTCACCATTAGAATCAGCTTAATAAACTACACAATTAAGTTCCTTAAAGTTTTTCTCTATCTCCAACAGTTACCGAGATATTAAAAAATCTAAACACAGTACGTTGTATTGTAGGGCTCCAATGTTAATCTTATGGAGGATAGGGAAAAATTAATATTTCCCATATTAATGAATATTTTTGGATAAAACTTGATATTTAGCTTCATGTGGTTGAGATCTATCCATTTATGCTCAAAAATCATAGTTTATGTGTTTATCATGGCAGCAAACCTGCATACTCTTTTCCCATAATAATCATATAGGGAATAGGCAAACTCCTTTATTTATGGACAGATGTTGATGAAAGATGGTATAAATGTTAAGATAAAAATTATTTATGGTAGAAATGCCTAATTTCAGTGTTCCTCACATCAGCAAACCTGCACACTCTTTGCCATGTTAATCTTATGGAGAATAAGCAAATAATTCCCATGTTTATGGACATATTTTTATAAAACTTGCCATATATTATTATTATTATTATTATTATTATTATTATTATATTATTGATTTGGAAATTCGCTGAGTACGCAGGTCTGCTGCGACGGGGGTATTTATATTCCTAGGAGTAATCTACGACCCTCATTAGTTTTTTCTGTTCCTCGTTGCCACACTGTTCAACATTATAATTTATCAATTTTCAAAGCTTTAAGGTTATTAAATTTATATAGGGATGATATTGATTTGTTTCGTTATAATTTTAATTTATTTGTGAACCAATTAGATAGATTTATTACTTTCTAGATTATTACCATTATTACCATAGTAGTTTTAATACCTGAAGTTTGTTTTCGTTTTGTTAAACACACACATTACTCTTTCTTTTGTATTTGCCTACTATAGTTAGTTATAAGTTTGCTATTCTTGTACTCTTATTTTTCATTAATTAGTTTTTAGTTTATTATGTTTTCAAAATGGCTGTTTTGGGCATTAGCCTGTAGCCATTATGTATATAATTCAATAAATAAATAAATAAATAAAATAAATAAATTGTGAAGAAAATGATATAATATAGATTTTGACCATATTTACTGATTTTTATGATTTTGTTAATACCCTTGCAAATCGTTAAATTATGGCCTGCCAATACAGGCAGTTTAATAGCCAGTTGATGGGTTCAAAATATATTAACCCGCGGATGGTCGAGGGATGAACGCAACGCTCACATTTCATTTTAAGTTTCTACAAAACAAAGAGTATGTAATATATCGGCCTGAAACTCAGAGTACCTGTTGTTTGGAGTGTCAGTAGTGAGAGGTTAATGGTGGAGGAGGTTAAGTGACCTTCAGTCTGTCTTGCACCTTAGTTTCCCGATGAGTTACAGTGCAGTAAGCACAACTAAAAAGGCCTTTAAGGCCTCATAATTTAGTAATAAATTATGTGTTTTGTATATTTCTTTTTTTATAATATTACTTAGTATATTATTTTATTACAAACAAAACGTCTTTTTTACATGCGTCCTGTGTTTAAATAAATAATTAAAAATAGTTAAATTAATTCATAAAAAATTTATAGTTTGGGAGTTTTTTACTATGAAATTAGTTATTTTCAGTTTTGTATATTACTAAAGATAAGAAAAAAAGTTAAATAAAAGAGGCATGATATAGTTTGTTCGAAATTTGTGAAACATAAATCGTTAACCAAACATTTAAAAAAGGTGAGCATGGCGCACATCCCTAGATCATCCGCGTAACACATGTGTCCTCGACTAATTGGAGGACAGTAAAATTTGAGTTTGCCTGTACATGCAAATTGCTTGGCATAATACCATTTTAGCGAATTTCCCATAGGGAAGAAGCTATTACCGTAAGTCTCATGGCGAGACTTAAGCCCGGGACCATGTTATTTTTTCTTCTTTAGGTGCCCAGAGTCCAAAAACAATAGTCGTTAAAATTTTTATATATATATATATGTGTCTGTTAGCACGATAACTCTCGTAAAAATGGTCCGATCGAGACCAAATTTGGTAGAGACGTGTATTCCTACAAGTGCTCGGACGAGTTCGTTAACCAGACATATCGGTCAATGGGAACGGGTAGTTTGGGGGGGTTTTGTACCCCAAAATGGGGTTTTTTACGTTTTTCACATGTAGTTTTTAAAAATTTCTAATTTTATATTTCACCATTGGAATCAGCTTAAAAAACTACACAATTAAGTTCCTTAAAGTTTTTCTCTATCTCCTACGGTTACCGAGATATTAAAAAAACTAAACACAGTACGTTGTATTCAATTAATTCATAAAAAATTTATAGTTTGGGAGTTTTTTACTATGAAATTAGTTATTTTCAGTTTTGTATATTACTAAAGATAAGAAAAAAAGTTAAATAAAAGAGGCATGATATAGTTTGTTCGAAATTTGTGAAACATAAATCGTTAACCAAACATTTAAAAAAGGTGAGCATGGCGCACATCCCTAGTTCATCCGCGTAACACATGTGTCCTTGACTAATTGGAGGACAGTAAAATTGGAGTTTGCCTGTACATGCAAATTGCTTGGCATAATACCATTTTAGCGAATTTCCCATAGGGAAGAAGCTATTACCGTAAGTCTCATGGCGAGACTTAAGCCCGGGACCATGTTATTTTTTCTTCTTTAGGTGCCCAGAGTCCAAAAACAATAGTCGTTAAAATTTTTATATATATATATGTGTCTGTTAGCACGATAACTCTCGTAAAAATGGTCCGATCGAGACCAAATTTGGTAGAGACGTGTATTCCTACAAGTGCTCGGACGAGTTCGTTAACCAGACATATCGGTCAATGGGAACGGGTAGTTTGGGGGGGTTTTGTACCCCAAAATGGGGTTTTTTACGTTTTTCACATGTAGTTTTTAAAAATTTCTAATTTTATATTTCACCATTGGAATCAGCTTAAAAAACTACACAATTAAGTTCCTTAAAGTTTTTCTCTATCTCCTACGGTTACCGAGATATTAAAAAAACTAAACACAGTACGTTGTATTGTGGGGCTCCAATGTTAATCTTATGGAGGATAGGGAAAAATTAATATTTCCCATATTAATGAATATTTTTGGGTAAAATTTGATATTTAGCTTCATGTGGTTGAGATCTTCCCATTTATGCTTAAAAATCATAGTTTATGTGTTTATCATGGCAGCAAACCTGCATACTCTTTTCCCATAATAATCATATAGGGAATAGGCAAACTCCTTTATTTATGGACAGATGTTGATGAAAGTTGGTATAAATGTTAAGATAAAAATTATTTATGGTAGAAATGTCTAATTTCAGTGTTCCTCACAGCAGCAAACCTGCACACTCTTTGCCATGTTAATCTTATGGAGAATAGGCAAATAATTCTCATGTTTATGGACAGATTTGTATAAAACTTGTCATATATTATTATTATTATATTATTGATTTGGAAATTCGCTGAGTACGCAGGTCTGCTGCGACGGGGGTATTTTTATATCTCATACACCAGGAAAGCTAAAGTGGATAGTTTCGGATAGTTGTCACCTCTATTCAAACAAGAGCACCCATTATTGTGGAACTTTTGAAAAGCTTTTGTATACAAACTGAGTCATACACGCAAAAAATCCAGTTTTGAGTCATGTTGGAATATATCTTACATATCGTTAGTTCACATGTCGTCTATTGAAGTTATTTAACAGAAATAAATAATCAGCTGTCATAATAGGTTTTTTCTATAAATTAACCTTAATTTGGTTAACGTACTTTGATTATGGATTTTTAAACACATATTTAAAATAATTGGACAGAAAAAAACTTTACTGAGTGAAATTTTGAATGTATTTTTGTTTGTAGTAGCAGAGGCAATACACACATTAAAATTTGGTATTCTGAACATACATTTAAAGTCTTTTTTAATCTCCAAGTCAATTGTTTGTGATTCACCAACATTAGATACTGTAATCAAAATATTCTTATTCTAAATTGATAACCTATCAAATACAAAGTTCATTTATTATACTTTATACTCATCTCAAATTTTATCATTTTTTCCAACAGTATTTTTACAGTTGTTTTCATCTGTTTTGAGAGGCTTATATTAAACTAGCTACAGGTGTTCTGTGTTTGGGAAAAAGGTACTCATTTACACGAAAAAATTGGATCAGAAAATGTGTATAGTTATTAAAATTTGTTATATGTCAAGATAACATTTTAGTATAGTATGATTTTTACATGGGTTTGAAATCAATGATGAATGTATTGACTAATATTGATTTTAAGTTGACAGGAGTTTGTCTTTCTTTCTATTAAGTCACTTATACATCACATTCTCAGAATCAATGAACAATACTAAAACAATCTAGTGTTAAAAAATACATAGACAGCTGATTATTACCTGTAGGTCATTCATTGGAAACTGAAAGCAAAATGTGATTAATATCACGAAAAAGTGGATTAAAAAAATGCTCGTTATTTACTTTTCAAAGGGTGGCAGACAATTTCAAGCATTGAAAAACCTTCTGTGGAATTTAAAGAGAATGCATGAAATAAGTTTCATTGTTATCAGTTCTCCCGTTTTTTTTTCTTCGGAGAATACGGTGTAAAATGCCTCTTGGAGCGTCACAGACAGACACAAATTAAGATAAGACTTGTTTCGGCAATATACAGACAAAACTCTAATTTTTATTTATATAGATTAATGTGTTTTGAACCTCATTGGCTGATCACACATAAAAGTATGGTCAGGTGTTTCAGTGGATTAGAACCTGCTTCTTAATCGTAAGGTTTCTCTCTAATTTCGATCAATATATTGCTATACTTTTAAAATAAAAATCGTATTATAAACAAAACTTTTATAAGGTCCTTTAACCATCTAAACCAAGCCTAAATACCAACCTAAATAGATGTTGTTAAATTATTAAGAATACTTTTTTTAATATTGCAATCAAGTATGCTTCCATGATAAGGATGATAGCAGAGTGCATAAAACTGGTACACTAAAATTAGAATTATCAAAGTCTTTTGTTGGATATTAAAATGTATTTATACTAAAAAGGAATATAAAATTTATTTTTAACAGTTTCTAAATTAACAAATAATGATTGAGAAAAGATACTTCCAGTTAAAATATATAATGACATTTAATCTCTGAGTTTCAATTAGTTTTTAGTCTATGAATCAGTTTTATTGTCCTCTGACATATTCATTTGTCCCCAACCAGTAAAGGGAAAAACCTCTTTCCATCTGAAAGGCATTAAATAATAAATGAAATAGAACTGAAAAACACATTGGATCTGTCCCTACAGAGTCAAATTAAGGATCTATTCATTCATAAATGCGTCATCATTTTTGAGACAAGCTATTCTGGTAAGGAACGGTAAACGAAATGTTAAACCACTGCCCTAATAATGAATAGTTTTTTACCAAAGCCGTTCATGGGTATTGTGCAACTCATGGGGGGGGAAAGAGAGAGAGGTCTGGTGCATTTGTTACCTCCCACCCATTCTCAGAAGGATTGAGTTGTCTAATTGAATTACATTTTAGGTTAGGAAATCCATTCTAAGAATCATGATTTTCTCTCTCTAATCCCTATATATTACCTTTGGCACTGCCCCTACCCTAGGGCAGGTTACAAAGTCTCTGACTATGGAGGTGAGATAAACTTCCTGTTAATAATGCTGCTTTTACCAACTAACTACAGCTTACCCTACAACCATCAATGTGAGTCTAGTCCGAAATACAATAATCTATAGAAAAATATCTTTTCCTTACAAAAAATACAATCTTTTAGACATTGAACAAATGAACCCCCAACAAATCAACTAGGGTTATGACCGAAAAAGTAGTAAATTATAGATTTATGTAAATTACCTTTTAAATTAACCTTGTTAGTTTTCAATTGGACCCTCAGATATATTTTTATGTGTTCATATTTTCAGTTCCTTTTTTATTGAAGCCTTTAATAATGTCACGTTACAGAAAATACGAACCAGAAATACAAACAGAAGCTAACATTTTGGACTGCAGCATGAACTGGGATGAAATTAAAGCAAACCTAATTTCAAACACTCAACAGTTTGGAGCCGCAGTGGCAACGAACATGCGAGAGTTATTGACATGGCACAACATAAAAGAAAGCTCAAGATTTATTTTCTTACTTTTGATGACTGTTGGTACAGGACTCATGTATGGACTTCAATACCTCGGAGATTACTCGATTAAATTCTTCCGGGAGTTTAACAACTTTATAAAAGTTATGACTCCTATTTTCATCGCCATTATCGATATGGTCACAAAGCTGATTGGTGGGTTTTATTTACTATTAGCGATGCTATGGAGAGGTAATAACCCAGGTCCAA
This sequence comes from Nephotettix cincticeps, assembly GCA_023375725.1. Taxonomy (NCBI): domain Eukaryota; kingdom Metazoa; phylum Arthropoda; class Insecta; order Hemiptera; family Cicadellidae; genus Nephotettix; species Nephotettix cincticeps. The sequence goes on along the minus strand of CM041788.1, from coordinate 8,734,983 downwards.
TGCCTCATTTCCCGAGCCTGATGGCAGCACCAATGCCAGGGAAACAATTCAAGCAGGGTTACCAACAACGTAGGTCACCGTCAGGTTACAGCAACAATTATTACTAACAATTGCTACTGTTGTTATTACAAAAAAATATAATTTAATCACACAGTATTAGCATTGTGCATTTGGCTTTTGGAATAAGATTTGATGAATATATTTTATATTATATTTACCTATTATTTGCGTAAACAGCATTTTAAATCAGTACAGTTTTATATTTTTAAATAAAAAATGTTTTTATTCAAAACTTGGGCTACATTTTATTTTCCTGGCCATTTTCCACTAGAGTTACCTCTTCTCCAAACTTAGCTGGTCTTGTGTTGGGTAAACATTGTTTTTAACAAATTAAAAAAAATTATACATCTCTTCACTTAATTTGTGTGTTAAATTACTTCAAGAGTCTATTACGATGCTGTACCTGCATATTTTTTCCCCAAAAAGGTTTATTAACATTTTAATCACATAGATTGCTAAAAAATATCTATGATACATATTTTCTGATTTAAAATTCATCCAAAGTGTCTTAATTTTAAAATTTATGTTCAAACACAAGAGTTTTCAATATTGCTCTTACAGGACAAAAATATCAAGATAACTTGAGAATCTGCTGAATCTTTGAGCGTGTTTTGGCCTAATTTTAAAATTATGTTTTTGCCTTATCAATTAAAACATTTTAATTTCTATGTATTAAATAATTTATGAAAGCAGATGACCATGGTGTGTCCCGTAATCCAGCTACTTGGAGGTCACGAATTGTGGATAGTTGTAAGTGATGGTCGGTAGATGTAGTGTTCTCTTGTGTGAGTTAACGTCCGCACTACTGAATACCACATTAATCCGAAAAGACCATCCTTATAACTTGACCAGTTCATAAAATTCAGAGGCAGTGGTTCGGACTGACAGATACGTCATTGACTGTTAGACTATTAATTAACAGTTCTGTCTAAGGATCATGTCAGCCTTAGTCAATAATAAGACTACAGGATTGCGTCACAATCTTGTGTTTTTTTATCTGTGGTTTGATCTTTCTCAGTAAAATTTCAAAATCAGTTGCTGTCATTTTAAAACAATTTCTAAACCCAGCATAAACTCTGTATTCTAAGTTAAATGTATTGACATTATCCAGTATTAGATTGATCATTAAGTAGATCAGTAGCACTATATCTATCATTTTAAACTGGGGTAAACCCAAAACCTCCGTGGTAACCTCAGCCGTTCCACTGAACCAACATAAAAAAATAAAGCAGCTGCCCAGAGGAGTTACCTAATGTTGAAAATCTAAAAAAAAATACAATAACTTGTTTAATTAATACAAATAAGTGTAAAAATCAAAAAAAAAATTCTTTTAATAATTATTAAAATATGTTTTTTTAAATTTTAGTAAGGACATCATATGACGAGGTTTTACTTTTAGCACACTCTTGTAAGGTTAATAACAAAATGTGGGCTATGTGCCAAGCACTACTCAGTATAAACCGGGATATGTTCCATTCATAGTGGAAGTAGCTTTAATGATTGTTTCAAGATAACGCGCTGGGCTAAGCGCCACCTATCCAAGCAAAGGTTTTATACTTTTATCTCAATATAATATTGTTTACATTTAACCCGGTTTTTATTAAAAGTCTAAAATTATTTTGGAGTTATTCTAACATGCAGGTAACAGTAATAAAGCCAAAAACCTTCAACAAAATATATTTCATTTATATACATTCCGGCCAAAAACAACCTAGACAGATCAGTACGGAACCAGACACGTATACATGAAGACAATTATTGTCTCCGGCTACTTTTTTCTGGATTCAGCTATTCTATGAGTAATGAGTAATGGAGTGTAATATCGTGATGAGGATGTCTAAGCTTTGGTGATGCCAATGACACCGCACGCCACACGAGCGCCTGCGTTGCCTGTCGTCTTGCTCAACTCATGGCCTCCTTTCCCCAGGTCATCAGGGTCCGCATGAACCTGCAATATCACCATGTTAAGTATCAATTAACCAATCAAATATCTTTACTCATAGTCTGCATCATGACAATGGTCAACAGTGCTTTTGAAGTGATAGCGTCACAATTTCTGACGGTTATTTTTTGAACACTATAGCACTGTACCAATTGAAATAATATCAAAATAAATTGTTTAACTGATTCCTCAGTTAATTCCGCATACAATATATCATATTTTAAATAAGTATTATGATTTATTATAGTGTAGCTTGTTGGTACAAAAAAATTCAAATGCAACAACTGCGTCTTTTTTCATCATACATTGGACTTTCAGTGATTTCCAAGTAGTTTTAGAATAGCAGAAGCTCTGTCAAAGTAGAAAAATAATTTTTAACTGGACTATTATTACTCCAACCGTATGTATCAAATGTGTATTTTATTTTTTGCATGCTTTTCTGAATGTAATGGTATATAACACTTTTTTTACTGTATATGTTATTAATGATTCTTAGAAACATTTGGTATGTGAAGCAATGATATCGCTTATCACTGGTAATTTTTATACATCAGTCTGAGGGTTGAGGTAAAACTTATTTAAATTTACACTCTTAAAATGTATGAATAAAAGAAAATTCATCAAGAATTAATAATTATTGATTGTAAAAAGTGTTTGTGTACAATCTCTCTCTGACTATAACAAAATGCCTCTGACGTAGAAAGAGCCAAAAAAAGTAATGAACTGACTTTGTATTTGATCAACTGTACACAGTTGTATGTCAAAAGTATAAAAACACGAATTTAAGTGTTTAACCAACACAAAATTAACGTTATGCCCACGACAAGGTACCTACCACAACAGTTCTGCCTAAAATGCTGAGTGGTCCACTGAGTGATATTTTCTTATCAGTAATGTTGACCTTGGCAACTCCCTTATCATCAGCAGTGACATTCCCAAGGTCACCCACATGGCGGACACTATCGTCGGGTGCCCCGTGTTCCTTGTTATCCGGGTTGAAGTGAGGCCCGGCACTTGTGCATCCTGCAAAATTTTACATAATTAGCATTACACAGGGTAAATCTGTAACTTGAATTGACTGAGTCTTTTTTTCTTTGTCTTTAGGATAAGGAAGCCTATAGCATATACATACTGCACTTGTCTATATTTTACCTTATTTTATGGTTTTACAATTTATGTAAATATTTCCAATAATTTTGAACATAATTTGCTAATTTGCCCAACCTAATTTTAATTTGGCGCGTAATGGAAAGTTTTGTATGTAGCGGTGGGGTTGGGGATTTCCCGATTAAGTTAAGCCTCACTTACTGATGGACCGCCATAGTGAAGAGAGCTGACAACGCTACCTCCACGTCTTGGTTGAATCTCATCCTTTTAGCGAATTTCCTTTAGGGAAGAAGCTATTGCCGTAGGTCTCATGGCAAGACTTCCCGGGACTATGTTATTTTTTTTTGTTTTAAGGTGCCCAGAGGCCAAAAACAATAGTTGTTAAAATTGATATATATATATATACATACACACAGAAGTGAAACTAATGTAATGTTGTTAACTGAAGCTAATGTTATTTTGTACATTATGCTCAGCTGCCACTCACAAGTAATAGAAAATGTTCATCATCAGACAGATATTTTCAGTCTCAACTTCATTTTCCCGTACACCTTCTTGTACTTAAATTTGAAAGTGCCAATAAGGGTCAGACCGGAATGAATAACTCTCACCTGGTACCAAGCATAGTTAAATTTTACATATACAGTGGAACTTGGATAATTCGAACTTCTGTAATTCGAAAACTTCTTTATTTCGAAATTTTGTCTTGGTCCCTAGAATTATATATGAAAACAATGTTAAAATATCTTGGTTAATTCGAATAATTTTTTGGATAATTCAAAGTTTTTACAGCGGAAATCTATAGTGTGTGTATAACTGAACAAGTCATTGTGTGCGATTTTCCAGGAAACGACGTTCGGGCTTCCTGTCCTCAGACTATTTTTAGCTAGATCAACGCGCCCACTCCACTCACTAGTCCACTACTGCTCATAAATCACAACATTGACATCTGTGTGTATCATCGATGGTGGTTTGTTCCGATATTCGTCGTCTTTGTTTCGTGTTGGCATTTGTGACTTCGTCTGCTTTCATGTTAACACTCGTGTGTATGAACTGGTTCGCTTTGTCAAAGCGAACCTGCAAATCTCTGACGTTGCAAGAATAAATAACGGCAATCAAGGAGGTAGAGAAGGGATTTGAAAAAGTTTGTAATAGCTAGTTTCGGGATCCCTCCAAACTCAATATTGACATTTAACAAAAATTAGGATTTTTAATTAATAATATCTTCGTTAACCTAACTTTTTTAATATACAACGTTAAAACATGATATTTGATTGTTTATTTCAACCACTTGCATAAACTTTTCTAATTCGAATTTTTTGATAATTCGAATATTTTTTCTGGTCCCTTGAGGTTCGAATTATCCAAGTTCTACTGTACTTGCAACTATCATGAGATAAAAATTGAATCATACTAAACTTTAGCCTATAGAAAATTCAACAGTTTCTTTAGGTATCCATTTACACGATTCACCAATTGAACCTTTTTTACATTCCTGAAATTCGTTAAAAAAATTCACAATAATATATTCAAACTATAATTTCAAACATGTGTAATATAAGCCTATGAATAATTCTTGTAAATATGACTTACCGGAAGTTATTAGGAATAGATTTAATGTCTGTTTAGTGAATAGTTTTTTTATTATTGATTCACAGTTTTAAAAGATCAAAATTATAAATTACTGTCACAATCAGCATTGAACAAATATTCAGTTTGACTTGTTTTATAAATCTAAAGCAAGTTTCTCAAACTTCATTTACCCAAGGAACCCCGTAATAAATTATATATGTGACGGGGACCCTGTACAATTAACCCCTTACCTTCGCCCCCCCCAGTGACAAAACAAGGGAAAACAATATTTCTCTGCTCAAAGGCATGTGTTGAACTTGCTATTTTGAATTTTGTAATACAAACCAAAATTGTTAGTTTCAGAAAAAAAAGACTTTTGATGTGAGTAATTAAAAGTAAAATTGATTAGAATGTTTTTCTCGTACCACCAAAAATCTACTTGCGGATCCCTAGGGGTCCACGGAACACACTATGAGAAACTCTGATCTAAAGTATTAAGTACAGTAGCCTACCATTTGTATTGTCTCCGAATTCATGAATATGGAAGCCGTGAAGACCCTTACTCAAACCAGATACTTCTCCAGAAACCTTCACCGGAGCTCCGTCATCCTGTCACAGTTGATAATTTAGTTTTTACTAATAACTATTTCTTCAACAATATTAGAAAAACAATACAATATAAAAGAAATATGATATAAAAAATATAAATGATATTAGGATAGAACAGCTAAGATTGACTAGTTTCCAGAAAAATGTGTATATATCAGTTAACTCTATAATTTATTCCCAATAAAAATTCATTCATTACAGTACCACTTCCATCATGTAAAAGAATACTAGAAATTTTTTTATTAATAGAATGCATTTACAATGTCCAAGATCTATTTTATTAAATGGTTTATATACCTCTAAAACAATCTTAGAAGTTGAAGTGGCGCAACTATAGTTTCGGCCTAATTAGGCCTTTTCGAGATTTACAGAGCTTTTAAATCTGACAGGAACAATATACTAAACAATCAACTTTTCTTCCAATCAAATATTATTTGTAACACCACTATTAGAATACTGGAAGGTAAAAAAGGGGATACAGGCTACATACTGAATCAACATGCTGATATTCAGTGTAGTCAAATGTCAGCTGTATTTTTAAATTGTATCAGTTGTGTAATTATTTTTATTTTTGTATATTTACTTTTTGGATTATGTTTTTATTCAAGTTTTAATGAAGTGAAAATTCAAGAAAAACATTTTTATACTTGTGCCTGATGATGGCCTAATTAGACCAAAACTATAGTTGTGCCACTTCAACTACTAAGATTGTTTTAGAGAGGTATATAAACCATTTAATTTATTCTTAACAATCTGGAGGCTTAATAATATCATAATCTATTTTATATTGACTGGAGTATTTATTTGTGAGTTTTAAAATACTCCTTTATTTACCCTTGTATTTAATCATGGCTAAAACTTGAATCATTTTACTCAATTAATGAGTTTTAGAGTTTAGTGTTGGGTTTGTGATATCTGGTTTGTTTATGAAGCTTCATACATAAATACATCTGTGCATACATCTGAGCTAAACTAAACCATGTTGTATGTCTATGTTTAGTCTAAGTTTGGATTTACTTTATTAGTTTTAAATTTAGTTGACAAAACCTATTGTAAGAATTATATTATTTAATGGTGAATAAAATTTAGTTAGTTTGAATAGATCACCGGTCTATTAAGCTTCTTATCACAACGGATGCGCTTGATTTGAGTTCCATCCAACGTATTCATTATAACATACAAGACACCGAACCACCCTGGTCATTATTTTAATGATGAATAAGAACTAAGGGATAATAGTGGGGGTGAGTATGATGTATTCAATGACATAAGTTTGGTTACTAACAAATACCAGTTGATTCATTAATAGCCCAATGAACAAATGTAGCTGGATTAATTACATTATTATAGTTAAAATTTTAAGATATAATTGCCTCTATAAACATTTCGGAAAGTGTGGCTATGGAGTGTCATATGATATATGACAGATAAATTACTAACTTTTGATTTAGTCTTTAAAATTGTACACTTTCTAGTTGTTAGCAAGACACTTGGATTTATTTAGCTATAAAAGGTTCTACTTTATTTCCTAATCTTTAGAGTTCAACAATTAAGGCCCTAGACAAAATCAAGTTTTATAAAAAGAAACCGACAGCACATTGATCATATCATAAGCATTTATACAATTCATGGGTACTTTGGTAATGCTACTGTTGGGTTACATCGTTATACACAGGATTTTTCTGACAAACATAGCTACGACATCTGCGGAGTTAAGTTAGGTTCTTTATTGATATTTTTATCTCGTGAATAACATTTAATACTATCAATAACCAACCTAACCTAATTCTGCAGAGTGCTGTATGTCGGCGACCAAGTGGCATCCGGTTGATACAAGGGTACCAATTCTTGCTATATAAGGGGTCTAGGTAACTCAACTAGTAATGTGTTGTAACCTTAAGGTAAACGATAAATTCTGACCTGATTGCCATTTTAAATTGGGCAATTAGGCTACTTAATCAACTAGACCTATAGGCTATAGAATCTATCACTTGATTGTATCCTAATACGTTTTTAATAGTATGTAGTATGTAGGGTTTTAGGAAATTTTCCATATCAAAACATTTAGTATATCACTAAAATCGAAATTCAATCATATAGGCCTAACATCAAATTTTACATTGATTAGATTAGATCATTGAAATGGCAACCATACCACGAGGTAGGTATTTTAAGCCAAGTATGAATGAGGTTTGAGTGTAAAATGATTGTGGCGCGATCTTGTAGTCTTGTTACTGACTAAGGATGACATGTTCCTTAGACAAAACTTTAAATTAATAGCCCAACAGCCGATGGCAACTAATGGACATACATTAACGTGGGATCCAAACCACGGCCTCTGAATTACGAATTGGTCTAATTATGAGGATGGTCTTTGCGGATAAACGTAGTATTCAATAGTGCGGAAATTAATCTAAACAAGAGAACACTACATCCACTGACCATCTCTCACAACTATCCACAATTCGTGACCTCCAATATATAAGAATGACTAGAATAAGTATTATTACTATAGGCACTCTTGTTTTCATGGAGAACACAAATGCAAGTGCATTAAGTCTGAAGTAACATATGTTTTACAACTAATAATTTCATGCATGGATACTCTAATTTACATAGAAAGCAAAACTTCAAGATCTAGGCTAACTAGGTAACAAAGTAGAAATAACAAGTGATTTAAGGTAACCTTTTATCATGTTTACCTTAAAATACCCACAGTGATTGGGTCAGTGCCTCACAAATATGAACAAGCACATTTGATATATTTTGTAATTTATTCTATTAGCTTTAGCTTTAACTGAGAATATCATTTTCTAAATGTTAGGCAACCTATGAAAAATATTAGCTTCTGTCACTGGCACCCAAGCTCTCAAAGGTATAGAAAATAGGATTTTAATTAAAGAAAAATTTTATGATTTTAGCAAATAAATCAATAAATTATGCCCTACTTATTAAAAAAATATATTGCTATATGGCCATTTACTCATAACATTACTTACTTATTCATAACATGGCTAAAAGTTATTACTATAGGCAATAAGAAAACTAATACTGGTAGTAAATTTTAACATGAACCTACAAGTGTTTCATGGTACAATGAAGCCTCATGGTAAAATATCATTCATTTATTAAGTAGGACAACTTAGGCTATTATATTTAGCCTATTTTAAAACTATTTTTGTAGGCACTGGCATAAAACCTATGTAGGTCCATTTAAAGTTATGGTTATTATAAACTGTAGTTCACTTACACTTTGCTCAAAATATATTGTGCCCTTAACTTTCTCACCAGACAGAACACACACACCTTTAACTCCCATTATGTAACCGTAAATAGTATAATAGAAACAAGACAAGTTTTAAAATCTTTTTAAGATTCAAATAACTAACGACAAATGGAAAGCAGTGATGATAGGATGAATTGTAATTTAGTAGCCCTGACCGTGATTAAGCTAAAATTCTATCGGAATCTTCTATATGATAATTAACCAGAATATCGTGATTTTATTGGTCAAAGCCGGGAACACACTGACGTAGAATGATTTGAAAAAAAATTGTTTCACTACTTGTTAGTTGTTTAGCCTCCTAGTTGTAGGTAAGAGGTATGAAAGTATGACAGCAGAATGTGACGAAAGCAAAAACCGAATTACGTCCGACAGATGACAGTGCTGAGTGAAGAAAAATCCTGGAACAAGTGTAGTACCACTTTAGTATCCGTTGATCTATGGTACCACCTGCAATATTTCGATTAACATATTATACACTTTCGACAACAAGATCAATAATATCCTCAAAATCGTTAATTAAAATTATCTGGAACCTATTTAAGGAATAATTATATTATTTTTATAATTTGTATTGATACGGTAATTGATTTATAGAAATTTTGATTTTTTATTGTTTTATTCGAATTTTAAAAACATTTATTGTCTTATAACGTGAATTTAAATTAATGATGTGTAAACAACGTCCTCCCTTGGATGCTCCATGGGCAACTACATACATTATCCAAAGGGAGTACAGTACTATATTTTTGGGTGCTCTCAATTTTTTTAATTTTCATTAAAAATACAGTAACTTTAAAAAATTGGTGGCTGAAACTTGTTTTGAAATTATATCACATGAATCTTTTTATTTATTTTGCACGAATGGCATGGTGAAAAGTAAGACCTTTTTATGACATGTATGATATTTTGATAGTGATAAAACTATAATGCATGTATACGTTCATTTATTTATTTATTCATTTATTGTCTAGCACATGAAGCATGTTTTATAGTGTTGTTTGATTCTCATTAATTTTTCTATTTATTGTTGCACTGTATTTGTAGCCACAGTTATTGTAATATTTTGACAATATCTATTAAAACTATTGTATGTTTATCAATAAATATATCTATCTATTTAGGTCGCTGATCTAATTCCCCCCTAGTAGGGATGTCTTTGCACAATTCAATGAAGGAACACAACTTAAAAATAAATAATACAAAAGAACAATTAATTGATTGAGCATTCATTCAGCATTAACAATTATTCTGTTAGTTTTTTTAATACAATAAATTAAAACCGTTAACAGGTTAACTATAGGCTTATGTAGGTATCCTTCTTATTCACAGGAAGGGGACCTGAAGGAATGATTTTGCCTTGGTCCTCTGAAGAAATTATTCACTAAAGTGGTGTAATCAAGGTGTATGTTTTTATAAACATAAACATTAAGATTTCATTACTACAGCCAGTTCAGAAGGTCTATATTACACTATTATTCAAGTGTGTAATAGTAAAACAAAAGGTTCCTGTCCAAAAAATATAAGTTGCCAGAAAAGCAAACAACAGACTTGTTCAGGAAACCCTCTACTTTTATTTGTGAATCCAATTAAAAGATTCAAAATTATTAAATAACTTATTACTAATGGGCTTGAATAAACACTACAGTTAAACAAACATATGAAATAAGTCAGTACTGTACAAAAACTATTAAAAATACCTGAGTAGATGGCAGCAAACAAGTTTTTAGAATTAGAAAAAATTCATCTGATGATTCAAGCTGATTATACCAAGGTGTAGCCCAATTAAGATAAGATCAAATAATTGATAATGAGCAACATCTCATGTGAGTATGACTCGGCTATATTTTTAATCAAAACATGTCTGTTAATATGTTCTACTGTTTAAATAAAGAAGATAATTGAAATATTCTTGCTATTTAAGTTTCAATTAGTCTAAAATGTACACTGAAATCATCCACACAGTGATGAAAAAGCTTCGGGATTAAAATTATGCAAATAAATTATGTACTCGAGAAAGAGGCAAAATCTTTCTGAACTTATAATCTATGAGACAAAATGGTTAGTAATTTTAATTTGAGGTTTAATGATGACAGCTGATCATGACACAGCAGACAATAATTCGTTGTCTCCCATTCCAATTAATTGATGTGTAAATGGAATTCAATTGTTTTTTGATTGTAAAAGTTGATTGATTGTAATTTCAATTGATTTGTAAAAGTATCCTTTGTTTTTAAGCAACCTACAATGGTAGGAAGATGTAAATTAATGAATAAATTTTCTCTCCACTAACTAATCCAGCTCAGGGATTTGGGAATGCATGATTATTAAGTGTTATGTTAAAATATTGAATAAAATTATAATTTTCTTTAACCACGTTGTACAGTACAGTTGTACATGTATGATTGACATTAGAGTTTAAAACTGAAGTAGACAACATTCGAGTGTTGTTGTTAGATTGTAAAACAGAAAACCCCAAGATACAGTACTGTAAAAATGACATAGTTATTTGTTTTTAAAATAAACGGTATCAGTGGACTGACACATACTTTCTCCCTTAAGTCAATTTAAAAACGATAATCTGTTTTATCTAAATATCATTTAATAATTTATTCTTTCAAAAATAATCATCCAATTTTTGGATATAAAAACAAGAGACTAAGTTTAATTAATTGTTCAAATTGTATGGGGGGGAAACCCACCCCCTAACACCAATTATGAGTTGGTTTTGTTGGGTGATTTGACCTTAAGCTTACCAAGTTTAATGACAATGGTTGGAAAATAAGGAAGAAATTGATTTATTATATTATATTCTCCATAAGAATAACATTGGGCGCTTTCAGACAAAGTACTGCGTCTATCATGGACTGTAAATTTAACTTTTCTCTGGAACCGTTAGTCGTAGACAAATAATTCAAGACACTAATTTGTTTAGTGTTTTAAGCTGATTTCAATGGTACCAGTCAAGTTATACATTAATTTTATTGTTTTTACTGAAAATTTTGATTTTTTTTGACATTTAAAAGCCCATAACTTTTGAACCGTAATTTTTACAGACATGCAAGTGGTGTAAAATTATTTAGTACTCTGTCCACTATAAAGTATAAAATTTTAATTAAAATTTTGAGAAATTTGGATTTTTCATGTTTTTTAAGGGTTTTTAGGGGTGAACTACCCTTAAATATAAAAAATTCAAAAAAATGAAAAAACACCTGGAGATACCGTGAATATATACATAGATGCTAAATTTCATCTCAATCGGACCATCGGGGTAGGCTGTGGCACTGTACACATCTAGACACTCTCACACACACACATACACAGACGGACGGACAGACAATAAGTCCAAACCCACTTTTTTGGATTCAGGGGACCCCAAAACGGATATGTCCACCCTCAACTCAAAAATTTTGACGAAAACAATACTGTCTTGTCTCCATATACCATGTATAAGAGGAGAAAGTAAAAGAAATAGATTTCATCTAATGACAATCATCATCAGTTAATCTAAGTTTATAGGGAAAACTGTATATCTGTTCAACATGTTTGGAAACTACTATAAATAATTTCTCTGAACTTTGTATAATACTGTAAAATTATAACCTTGTCAGGTAGTTTATGTGTATATGATGTTAAAGAAGTTGTTGATCATATGAAATCAATTAGATTACATTAGATCATTCAAATGGCAACCATACTACAATGTAGGTATTTTAAGCCAAGTATGAATGAGGATTGAGTGTAAAATGATTGTGGCGCGATATTGTAGTCTTGTTACTGACTAAGGACATGTTCCTTAGACAGGAGCGTTAATTAATAGCCCAACAGCCGATGGCAACTAACTGACGTACAGTTTAACAAGGGAATCCGAACCACGGCCTCTGAATTATCAGGATGGTCGTTGCGGATTAACGTAGTATTCAATAGTGCGTACAATAATCCACACAAGAGAACACTACATCCACCAACTATCCACAATTCGTGACCTCTAAGAAGCTAGATTACAGCACGTTGCCACCGTCCCAGTCGATTAATAAAATTAATACCAGTAGGCCTAATAAAAGTATTCTGTGATTGATATTGTGATTAAACTGTTTAGAATTTGTTGCTGCAATGGAAATTGTATAAACATTGCTAAACAAATGTATATTCAGCAATGAACGCTTCTGATATGGTGTTGGGAATTCGGTGAAGGTCGGATGGAAATTCATGCATGAAAACCAAAGCGGTTGACCCTCAGTTTCAGATAAAGTTGTTGAAAAAGTTGAGAAAATGTTACTTGAGGGTCAAAGGATTACCATTAAGAAATGCAAATTCCTTGAGACTTTTAACACCACAATTCGTAAGATTTTAACAGAAAAATTAGGCTCTCACAAAGTGTGAGTGCAGTAGGTATCGAGTGAAAGCTCACAGAAACAACGTCTCTAGTATACCCAGCAGTTTCTTCAACAATTTGACGACAACAACGAAGAGTTCTTTGATTTCATTGTTACAGGCAATGAAACATAAGCGTTTTAGTTTACACCCGAAACCAAGAATCTCAAGAAATGGTGTAACTCAATTTTGCCAAAGTCGTGAAGCACATATCGTTGCAAATTTTGCATCTCGTGGTACCAGTGAAAGCAAGCTCCTTCGAAGGCAGCAAGGCTGGCACTGTTTGAGATAATGAGGCCCAAGTTGTGGGGATAGAAAGATGAGAGCTGATGAGCAAGACAGTGGTGCCAGATCTCTTTTAGCATATCACATAATGTTTTGGTGGGATACGAAAACTCTGCGGTATTTTACGAATACTCCAAGAAAGTTAGATTTCACACGTAACTGAATATTAGGAATGATTATATCAATAAATACAAGGTGTTCATTATTAGATGGTTTATTTAATATGTAAAATAAATTTCAAATAAATCTGCATGAAAAGCAAACTTTCTAATTTACAATGGATATATAAGATATAGTAAGTAGAACACAAACCGCTGAAATACTCTTAAGAAAATCAAAATAATACATACAAAAATTTCTTAGATGCTAAATAAAATTGTTTTAATAATGTATAACACGATTAATTATTACCATAGAATCAAAAGAATTAAAACTAGAATACACGTTTGTACAAAAACTAAAATAAAGGAACAAGGAGAATGTTCTAAAATGGTAGTGAGCGAGATTTATTATTTTTACTTCATGATAATTAAAAACAAAACTGTACTGAATGCAAAAATTTGTGGTGATGAAAAGATTTTAACTTTTAGCTTCATACGAGAAAAACTTTACTTTTTTATGAGGAAACGGGTGTCAATAGGAGAATTTCATGCTGTTATGTACACAAAATAAATTTTAGGTTATTACCTAGTAGGAAAACATCTGAAAGTTGATGTTTCATGGTACCTTGTAGAAAAATCAAAATACCACAGAACATATAACTGATCAGATTACAAATGATTTACCCTATCACAACAAAAGGTATAGCCTACATCCATGAAAAATTAATATAATATAAATTCAAAGGGAAAACTTTAAATATAAATTTCTCGCCATAGTCATCACATTTTTTAAGAACAATATAATGAAGTTTAACTGAGTTAAGTACAATTTCATTTTCAGCAATTTCTAGTATACAGACTAAGTAATGACAGTAATTTTCATTATTTTCAACCCTTAAAAACTCATCAATCCAAAAGTTGTGGAAAATTTTACAAAAAATATGAAAAAAATTTACAATATCAAATATTAGTGAAAAACGTTTAACTAAAACTGTTGTCCTAAATTAACAAATCACAGTAATAAACTAACTTCGAAAATTGACAGACCATAACCTAAAAGAGAAAGTTTTATTTTGACACTTAGGTATAATCTTATTACAACTAAAATGACAAGAGAAAAAGTTTTAAAATCTCTTTTTACATCACAAAAAAAGACATTAAACAATTACACTGTATAAATACATCTACTACAAGATCACTTGTAAACGGTAAATCATGTTCTGAGTCACATACATAAAATAATTACAGAATGAAGTGTTTTAGCTAGGGATGCTCTCTATGTCATCATCATCGTCGCTGATGTATTTCTTACTTCTTTTTCTTCGCCCGGACGAACCCTTGCTGCTGTCTTTGCCTTTTTTCAATTTAAGTTTCACTTTGACCGAAGAATCCCCGTCTGAAGTGGCCCCATCATCATTGCCCCCTGAAAAACAAATAAGTAAGCTAAGTGCCGATCTTTCGCATGACCTGTATTTTGCTAATGGAACTAATTCTGAAAACATCTGTATCTGCAGGTAAATTTCATAAGATCCATAGGTACATAGATCAGCAATTATATTGCTTTAAAATTGATGATTGTGTACAATGTACCATTGTTGAAACGATAAAGCACTATTATTATTTTTATTATTACACCCAGTTTCAAAACAAAATCGCCCTGTACTTACTGATCAGATTGTCACACAAAATATAAATTAATATAAAAGTTAAAAGTCTTGAAAAAACTGTCATAAGATCTGAAGTCAAAAGATCCAATCGGATTTATTTTTCGTGACTAAAGATTTAAGGTGACTGAAAATTAAGACACAATTGCTTGTACAGTAGAACCTCCCACATCCAACCATGATGATTGATTGTTGTCAGAATGGCCAAAAAGTCGGATATCAGGAGGGGCAAATAAAAGGCATTCCAGGTTGAAAAACAGCTATACAGTTTTGTAATAAAACTGTATTGTACCTCTAACCCGTTTATTTAAATATAAAAATATGAATGATACCTGAAAAATGACAGTATTTATAGGTAATTGTAGTGTAAGAATTTCATGTTGCGACCGGCTCAGCAACAATGGGAGAGAGGGAGAAGGTCAGGTACTAAGTCGGATATTGGGAGATCGGATAAGGGAGGTTCTACTGTACCATTAGTTATATAATAAACTAGCTGACCCGAGAACTTCATAACGCCTAACAGAAAATACATGTTAACTTTAAGATTGGCCATGTTGGTGAAGTCAAATAGCATTGCGGCTTTGTTGTGAAAGTTTTAAATATTCAACAGATGATTATTATAAAAAACCTAATATGTATAAACATTGTAATTATTTTATTTGGCAAACATATAAACACCTGACTTTTAATCATACAGAAAATAAAAAAAAATATAAATACAGTACATAATTCCCAAAAGCCGTAACCTATTATCGTAGCGAATAGTGCTGTTCATTTTATACAGCACATATTTACTTCGTAGTTTTACATTAATGAATGATTCATATTATGGCATTGGACAGTAAAGCATATTGCTAACAGAGAGTAAACCAACGGCTGTTTTAAGAAATAAAATGTTTTGATTTTAGCAAATTTGTAAACAAACTTATTCCTTATTATTTCCCTTATTATATTATATTCTTAGACACTGAATATGCCTAAAGCATGACCAGAGCAGATCAAAAAAATCAAAGATCATTAAAATCGTCCAGCCGTTCTCGAGTTATAATGCGTGTAACTAACACGACTTTGTTTTATATATTTAGATTAGAATATTTAAAAAATTTCAAACTCCTATATTATTTACATTTGTGAGACTGAAGGGTGATTGTAATGAGTTTGATAACCCGTACCTTTGTTACTGACAAAGAACAGCTGATTTCAAGATAAAATGGCCACCTCCAGATTGTGAAAAGGGTTTTTAGCCACTAGCCACCAAATGAACCCCCCAGTAAATTCCATTGAAGCAAAAACAATCACAGTCGGGATAGTTTAATTTTAAATCTTATGTTGCTGCAGTTCTTGTCTCAGTCCAATACTTATTAACCAGACTGTACTTTTGGTTCTTATGAAACATTTTTGAAATCAGCTGATTTAAGCGTTAATCAGCTGATCTTGTAACTAACCTTTGCTATCCTCATCATCCTCGCTCTCCGGCTCTTGGCTGAGCCGTTGCCTTGCGTTGGTGAACACCGACCCCAGCACGATGCTGTCCTCGTGGATGAGTGAGGCTTCCTCGTTGTACAGCTGTGCGTTCTTGCATAACTGCATAAAGTCCCGCTCGAGGTCCTCAAAGTCCATGTACTGCGCACGTAAATACAAAGTCAATATTACTGTGTATGTTTTAACATTTACTTCAGAATTTTTCACAGTTTGAAAACAGTACTTTATACTTATAATTGAAATAGCGAACTACCCAGGTAGGTATTTAAAGCCAAGTATGAATGAGAAATGAGTGTAAGATGATTGTGGCACGACCTTGAAGTCTTGTTATTGACTAAGGCTGACACGTTCATCTACCATGTTCATTGCCAACATCCAATAACATCTAAGGGGCATACTGTTTAACGTGGAATCTGAACCACAGCCTCTGAATTATGAATCGGTCTAATTATGAGGATGGTCTTTGTGGATTAACGTAGTATTCAATAGTGTGGATGTTAATCCACATAAGAGAATATCAGATACACTGTCCATCGCTCATAACTATCTAAAATTCATATTGCAGGTATTAATCAACATTTTTAAGAAATTGTTTTTGTTTTGTACCATCAAAATTATAACCTCAAAAGTTGAATATGTCAAAATACTTACCTTGCCATCTTCTATCCTTGTCATTATCTTTTTTATGTCAATTGGTTTCTTAATCACTTCATAATAGTCCGGTAGTTCTTTTCTCGAAGGGAGCTTCATGAAGGGGTCACTCAAAACTCTTGAATCACTGTGGAGAAGAATTAAAATTAGCTAAAAGAAACAGAAATGTAAAGCAACTTGTCAAATCTAGTATAAACAAACCTCAATTCACAGTTCAATATGTAGTTGAATGTGTGGTGGGGGAGTTGGGTATTGTCGCCTTTAAAATTAGAACTTGGCCTAGACCACAAGGTGGCTTCAACTGATTGCTCTACCTAATCACCCCACGCTACAAACAAATATCTTAAAGCTACATTTTGTAATAAATATAATAATATAGTAGGGCCTCACTAACTCGACACTTTGTCGACCCAGAGATTGTTGGGTTATCCAGAACTTTGTATTTTTTCATGGGTTGAAATTTAATTATACTTAATAGACTCAAGTTACACATCAGCCCATGTCAAATATTCAACAATTAAAATTCAGAAAAAAATGCTAGATTGATAGCAGTTTTCTTTCAATGATGCAAAGTTCTTCCATGAATAAGTAAACAATAGCGAGCTGCCCCACTCCTACTATGTCTTGAACCTTGAAACAGTCTTAAGGCGCATAGTAGATTGACTGCCCATTTCAGCTAGTTTCATCCGTTTCACAACCTTGAAAAACTGAACACACTAGTAATCTAAATATATAAAACCAAGTCGTGTTCGTTACATGCATTATAACTCGAGAACGGCTGGACCGATTTTAATGATCTTTAATTTTTTGGATTTGTCTTTGCTCCGGTCATGCTTTAGGCATATTCACAGCATTATTCGCCACGTTATTAGTTTACGGTTTTTGTGAATTATGTATTGTATTTATATTTCTTTATTTTCTGTATGATTAAAAGTCACGTGTTTATATATATGCCAAATAAAAAATAATTACAATGTTTATACATATTGAGTTTATTATAATAATCAGCTGTTGTATATTTAAAGCTTTCACAACGAAGCCGCAATGCTAATTGACTTCAGGACATGGCCAATCTTAAAGTTAGTTAACATGTATTTATTGTTAGGCGTTGAAGTTCGCCGGGTCAGCTAGTGTAAGATAAAGGCTTTCTGTCAGCTGTTGACTGTGGAATTACAAGGACTGTCAAGTTATCGGGTATCGGGTTAGTGAAGCTTTAATTTAATAATATATTTCGGATGACAAAATACATCTGTATGGAAATTTATGGTTAGAAAAAAAAATGGGTGAGTAGTATTTTATAGCCAGGGAAGATAGGACATGTCCTATCTTCCCTTTTCTGGCGACGGATGGCCCTTTATGGGAACCATTCATGCATTTGCCTAAATAAAAGAAATACAAATTTTCTTTCATATATTTTATTTAGTGATTATTGCTTCATCTTAAATATACTTAATATAATAGTCTATATCTTATTTTTCTCAGTTCATTCATATTTTATATTATTCTTTTTTGCTTCCTTGATTCATTTGAGTTTTATTAAAAATCGTACAAATGTGTAGTTTAGTGTAACTTTAACTAATTGTGTTCAACTGTATGTGTTTATTACGTTTGTATGTGTTTATTAACTGATTCTTGATTAACAACATAAATAGTTACTGTCCAGTTCAGTAAAAGAAAAATTACAATAAAACAGATTCTGAAAACATCTGTTGTAAAAATCCTAAAAACTTTCATGTTTTGAAATAGTAAATATTGAGATCAATTATCGATTAGTGGATTTGTACACAAATTTATGATGTAATATTTACCTCTATTAGATTAGATTAAATGGCGACCATACCACGAGGTAGGTATTTTAAGCCAAGTATGAATGAGGTTTGAGTGTAAGATGATTGTGGCGCGATTTTGTAGTCTTGTTACTGACTAAGGCTGACATGTTCCTTAGACTAAACTGTTAATTAATAGCCCACCAGCCGATGGCAACTA
Organism: Nephotettix cincticeps; assembly: GCA_023375725.1. Taxonomy (NCBI): domain Eukaryota; kingdom Metazoa; phylum Arthropoda; class Insecta; order Hemiptera; family Cicadellidae; genus Nephotettix; species Nephotettix cincticeps. The sequence continues at coordinate 8,715,867 of CM041788.1, read as the reverse complement.
AGGGACCTGTACAGTTTGCCGTGGAATCCAAACCAAGGCCTCTGAATTATTACGAATTGGTCTAATTATGAGGATGGTCTTTGTTGATTAACGTAGTATTCAATTGTGCAGACATTAATCCACACAAGACACCCCTCGACCATCTCTCACAACTACCCACAATTTGTGACCTCCAAGTAGCTGGATTACAGGACGTAACCAACATCCCAGTCAAATTACTTGCTAAACAAGACTTAGAATTGTTTGTACTTTAGAAATACCATCAACATTGAGCATATCTGGAATGGGTTTCGTAGTTTTATCTTATAATTAAAAATAAAATTCACTATGACAATAATTCTTTCTAATTAACCTTTCTAAAGACCTAATTAATCTTACAGTAAGAGTTACAATTATAGAAAACATGTCAGAATGAACAATGATACCGACAAAACACTGACAGATAAAAAAAATGTGTGAATTATGAACCAGTCACAAGATTAATATAAAATCAGTTTTAAGAAATACAATTTCTTAAATGTCTTATAATGATTTAAAACTTTCACGTATAGCTAGAATAAAAAATATAAACAAGATTACCAATGTTCTCCAAATGATAATTGCTAGTTCATTTTGTTGCAAAGCATTGTTAAAATTTGACACAATTTATAGTTATTTATAAACAGAATGTGAATTTCACTAATAGAAAATATTGTAAAAAGCTACAAAAACAGCCTGTGTGAGGTATAGGTTAAGTCAAGGGTGCCACCTATCTCAGCTACACATTTTATAGGATTATTTATTTCACTAAATTTTAACAATACTTTTCAAATCACATTCAAGCCATGTTGATCTTTATTTACAAATTTTTTTATTTTATTGAACTATGGATGAAAAAACTGACAATAGTTATGCATTTTGTCTTGTCCTGGTATATGAAGGATACTCCAAAAGTAAGGTACACTTTACTGTAACTAATTAAATTTAGCGCTAAGGACAAAACAACCGGCATGCCTCGAGTGCAAATCGCCGCCATAGCGTTGTTCTGGTTGGTGTGTGCTGTTTATAGTGTCAGTTCACAATGTTTAAAATATTTAATTAGCCCTCCGATTGTGAAGAAAGGGCAGTGATAAGATTTCTGTCTGCAAGAAACGTTTTAGCAGCAGATTACTGAAGTTTACGGTCCTAATATAATGAGTGACAGTGTGCAAGTGGTTGTAAGATTTTAGTAAAGGACGAGAAAATACACGATGAACCACGCTTTGGCTGATGACCAGTGATTTCAGATGATTTGGTCAATGCAATTCATGAAGATTGATGATTCACAATTTCAGATTAAGAAATGAAATTCCTGTGATTATCACTTGTTGTTTTGTATATTTTATTTTCTTGACTGGACCTTACTTTTGGAATATCATTCGAATTTTGTTTATTCCATGTCCTGTCAAAATTATTGTGTTCAAAAACGGTAATCTTGCAAACTTGTGTGAAGCAAACTAATCATTAATTTTAAAGTAATCAACAATTTTAAAATGTGGAAGTGTAACTATATTTTAAAAATCAAAAAATGACACATAATGGCGGTTTTGAATGATTTTGATGCAATGGTAGGCCATCCCTTTGCCTCACACTATAAAAAATTAATCTTAAGTATTTTATGAAGAAGAAGAAACATTTATAACTAAAACTCTAAAAGATAATAAATATAAATTGTTCTAAAAACAATAAAACTGATTATAATCAGAAAATAGCATAATCTTACTAACAAAATATTCAAAAATGTTAAAAGTGACAATGACGATCTATAATCGACCTACCTGACAGCAGCACAAGCCATTCCGACACAGCACTTTCACTCAGTTCACATTCGACAGTTCGACAAACCGATAAGACAACAGTTTCAATAACTCGGGAAAAAATACATTACGATAAATACCACAATCAACAGGTAACTAGAGCACAGAGCACGGAAAAGCCAAACAACGGGAGAGGGGACTAAAGTCTATACTTCCTACACCAGCCGGACGTGGATCACTGCCTAGGCTGGCTGTAACAGACGGGATCTCTGTAAAAAGACATAACAGGCCCGACCGACCGGCATGAGGCAAGGGAGGAGAGCGGGGGAACTGAACAAACCAAGCCCAACACTGTCGGCAACCAACGGGGAAAACAAACGCAAACTCATACTAAAGGAACCAAAACAAGCAGTTAAATCAGAGTAAGGTTAAAAGCAAGACTAATTGCAACTAAAATAACTTGGAGGGGGTTGGTAACCCTAGAACCGCTCAAGTCTTGATCAAGACATATTTACAAATTAAATAAGAAGTGGCATTTTGTCACTCTGCAATTTAGTAAACCTCTTAGACCATGTCGTCATTGTGATTTGTGCTGCTACCTGGGAGCGGGGACTTGGACTATCTCAAGTTGCTCAATCGCCACTAGTTTATATTTTATATGCAATTAAGCACTTTCTCCATCACCACCGATGAAGAAATTACCATCACTTGGCATAATGGGCGTTAGCTGACGAGTGAAAAGTTGTAACCAAACGGAAGTAAGCAGGTTCGAATCCTCACCATGAGCAATCCCGATTTGGCTTGTAAATATGAGGTATAGTGGTGGGAGGGCCCACCTTAAATAGATGGTGACTGGCTTGGGTGGAAGTTGACGGCATTTGTAGGCTTAATTATGACACACCTGTTTTGTGTTTTTATACTGATTATTTTAAAAAGAGCTAAATAATAGTTATATCATTCAGTTAAGGGCAAATTACGTGGCGGTTCTAGGGTTATAGGAGGAGTGGGAATACAAATTTATCACTAAAAATAGCACAATTAATTTTAGTGTTTAACTACTGAATCTACGTAAAGCCTATATTTATAACTTTGACATTTATCTACTGATTAGCAATATTTCAAATAAAAAGCATTGTAGTATATCCAAGTATATATATTAACATTTTTTTTGTTTAAAAAACACTTAACATAATGATGTATAATTTATTAACATGACTTAAGTTTCTTTATAAATGTATAATATTAATTATTGGTTATTTAATAATGAAAGATTAAGCATATTTATTGAAATATAGTTTTTTTTTAATCATGCTATACATCTACAGTAAACTTCCAACTGCTCATATTACGATTTTTAATTACAAACTAGTTTACTTAAGTGTATAAAATTAGCTTAAAAAACCAAACTCTTTTTATCTCATTTTCAGATGAATTTTTGTAAACAAAATAAAAATTTTTGTAAACAAAATAATTAAAAAAGGATTATAGAGAAGGTAGAGGAGTTCAAAAAACAAAAAAGCAACTTAAAGCCATATATTGTTTAGTTTTTCTCAGAATCAAAAGGTTATTTTAGAACTTAAAAACCGAAGAAGTGTTTTTTTGAAACGCAATTCAACCAGTAGACTGTTTGGATAGAAAATTCAGAAGAAAATCAACCAATAGTAACTGGGAAATTTACTCTTCAGAAGACAAATTCACTCGATCGGTTGTCAAAAGCAAAATGTTTCAAAAACTGTTTGTTGACGCCTTAAAACAAAAAATGTTCCCCTAATGTAACGTGACAGGATGAGACTATTTGCGAAGACACTAACTCCCCAAACCGTATAATATTGATTCCACAGCAACTATAATGCCTGAGATCGACTGAAAAATTGAAATCTATTGTTAATATTTTTACTAAAAAAAGAGGAAAAGATGAAGTTATTGACTTTGACCTTCAATCCAAAAGATAAAATCCCCAACAGTGGAAAATGTAAAAAAAACAAATTGAATATAAAAAATCTTCACATGGTAAAATCGCATGACTACTGTTGAGCACAACAAACAACGAGAAACAACCAGCTACGACAGCACATGGACTGAAGCGATTATGCTATGTCAATAATGTACCACTAATTTACAACATGTTTTTTTTTAGCTTGCATGCGGAAAAAAGTAGGCCACTGAAACATCTATAATAGTACATTATTACACACTAAATTTCACTCTAACTCCTTCAGTGATTGGTGTGAAAATTTGTGAAAAGAAATGTCTCTGAACAAAATATTTTTAATTAAATGTGTTAGCTCAGGATTATTGTGAAACATTACAGAAATGGTGTTGTTTGATACAACTAGTTCAACTCTGTGGGACCATCATCAGGAGAGACAAGGAAATGCGAAAATTGGCTAGAAATTAACAGGACCGGTTTTCTGTGTGCATACACGATCCAACTGGAACGAAGGCTGGGGCCCGATGAGCAAGCTAAGCTCTTCCAAGTGGCTGGAATGTGGAGGGAGATGACGGGTGACTTGGCAATATGCCGTTTGACTTTGAGGTTCGCACGGTTTATCTCACAGAAAACCAGTCCCAATATTTTCTAGCCAAACCTCGTTTGCTATTCATATCACTTCACACAAAGATCGTTATTCTCATAAAAATTTATAAAACAAATGTTACACGGATACCAACATTAAAAAACGAGGTGAGTCTAGACCAGGGATCCTCACTACGCGGCCTGCAGCCTTGGGCACAATTTTTTGCGACCCTCAGACTGTTAAGAGTAAAAGCAAACTAAGAGTTTTGAAAATATTTTATAAAAAAATATACAAAATACTTTATACATACAAATTTTCCTAATTAACACATTTGCTGCAGCGCCCGAAACCCCCGTTCCCCGTGAGGAGCGGCCTGTGTAGTTTAAAATCAACCAATAGGAAAATTCCAAGTGACCCATACAGAAATAGATACTGCGTTATAACAAAGCTGATTGTAGTTCTCTCAGATCCCAACAGGTAGCAGCACAATCTACATCGCCAGATCCACCATCTTGATTTTAACCTAAATGTCACTACTCGGATCCGAGCATCCGCTCCGTGCACCAGGACCAGTACCACTCGGATCCGAGTGACCCGCAGCGATCGTGTTAAGTCATACAGTAATTTTATAAAAGTTTTTTGGTAGGTAATTTAACGCCACTTAGGCTTTTTTGTTACGGTTAAAGAAAAAGGCTTCAGGTTGTTTGCTCTTAGATTTTTATTTTAAAAAATCAGGGGCCCTGTATCCTCCCTTGTATAATGACCCCATATACCCCTGTATTTTCACAAAAGTGATCATGGACTGCCACCCCTTGCAGCCCTCAGGAAAGTTCAAGGCAAACCAATTGGCTCTCTTAGATATCCTGGTGGGGAACCCTGGTTTAAGCTAAAACCTCTGCTAGGCAGAATCACATTCGTTGTTTTCTGTTTGTGAATTTTTTAATTGGTTATGTGTCTGAGTAACATATGTGGAATTAACTTTTATGCAAATAACGATCTTCACGTGAAGTTATTTGAATAGCCTACATTCTTGTCTTGCCTGATGACGCAACACTCCACGGAGCTGAAACTAGCTGCATAAAAAGCAACTGACAGGATTAATGGTTAGCGGACACTCTAAACAATTTCTAAAAAAAATATTGTGTGTTAAATAATGTGACTACTACATATTTCCATGGGCTATCTAAAAAGTATAAATTTAAAAAATTAGTTTAGCATCCACCACCTTATGGATTAAATGGACATTAATGTTTAGAGGGGAAAAATGAGTGAAACATAAATTCGTTTTATTTACCATTTAAGAATTTTTTACTCATAATAAAATTTTTAATTTGATGCTGTAACTTTTAGTAATTGGGGAAAATGTTAGATTTAAAAAAATTAAATCTGCTCAAAGTTAGAACCAGAATAAAAAAAAAGAAATTTTAACCACTGCTCATAAATGTAAAGAGTAATTTGCCAAAAACACCTGAACAATGTTTTCACTAAAAAAATTGTGTTCATTTTGATTTTGATTACACTATACTTCTTTAATAAGGCATTGAGGTAATTCGAGGGTAAGTCAGAGTAAATCAAGTTTGTTGGTTTTGTTTTGAGTTCTCCAGATGCAAAAAGAACAGTATGGCACAAAAAAGATAAAATTGACATCTTGCCTATTATTTAAAATACAGTAAACGCCTGATTATCTGAGGTCCGGTTGACCGAGCTTGTCCTCGAAAAATTAAAATAAAACATAATGTTAAAACATGAAATAAATATTACTGCATAGCGTCTTTCTAGTGTACTTTTAAAACAAAGTTAAGCTTACTGCACAATCTAGACTTCTAATTATTAGCAGATTATATTAAAAATTATGGTGTAACAGTTTTATAGAGAACATAATGACATGAGTAAAAACACGAGTAGTATGGTGGTATGGATAGTGAGGGAGTAGGGAACTGGAAGAAGGGGGGAGTGAGAGTGGGAGAGATGGTGGAAGAGTAGGGGGAGTGGGTGAGATGGTGGAAGAGTAGGGGGAGTGGGTGAGATGGTGGAAGAGTAGGGGGAGTGGTGAGACAGTGGGGAATGGAGGAAGAATGAGGGAGTGGGGAGATGGAGGAAGAGTAGGGGGAGTGGTGAGACAGTGGGGAATGGAGGAAGAATGGGGGAGTGGGTGAGATGGTGGAAGAGTAGGGGGAGTGGTGAGACAGTGGGGAATGGAGGAAGAATGAGGGAGTGGGGAGATGGTGGAAGAGTAGGGGGAGTGGTGAGACAGTGGGGAATGGAGGAAGAATGGGGGAGTGGGAGAGAAGGTGGAAGAGTAGGGGGAGAATGGAGAGAGAGGAGAATGGAGGAAGAATGGGGGAGTGGGAGAGATGGAAGCGGAGTTCATGCGGCCTATGCCCTACAGACACAACTTGATTATGGGAGGAACAAAGATAAATTTGATAGCATAATGGTAAATAAATAAAGTAAGGTGGATTAAATTCAACAACCCCTAACAAAATTAAGTAATTAAAAGGTTTTATTATTGCAACATAGTAAACTCTTGCTCACTCAAATTAGTTTACTATGGGCTTAGTCTCAATCAATTATTTTGTATATAATAAATATTTTGTTACATAACTTCATACTTCATACTTTAGTGACGACAGTTTTTGCAAAAATTGTCATTGAACCGATACACAACAGAAAATTGACAGTTTCCTCTAGTTGGCAATCACACTTTTATTACAATATTGGTATTACTCTCAAACAACAGGTCACATTAAATTAATTGATTTACTTAACATAGTTTTTGCATAACAATGAAGTGAAATATGTAGAGACAGACTTTAAAAGGTGTGTGTGACAAAAAAAGAAAAACTGTGCTAAAAGCATATCAGTACTTGTGAAATAGTGAAAGACAAAAATGATCCCAGGAAAAATTACCTAAACAGCCTACCATAAATTTTACACAGCGATTTAAAACGTTTGTTATACAACTTTAGTAGTATTTCCTGTAGTAACAAAACTGATGACCTTAATAGTTAAATTTACGAGCCTCGCCACAACAATCTATATTGTAAATCTTCTGAAATCCAGATAGAAGCAAGAGCCTACCAGAACTATTTTTCTGCCAAGAAAAGTAAATACAAAGATATTCAAACATGAAAATGTTTGAGAAAATTCTACTGTAAATCAGAGTATTTTATCTTTGAGACTGTATCAACTTTAACTGTCTGAGGTAAAAATTTTCCAACTCAAGCTTTTTGAAGGTTATCTTGAAACTAAACCATTTATTAAATTTAAGGAGGTTACATTTTTTATTAAAAGGGAAATAATTTTAATTTACGGAGCATAGGTATAATAACACATTCAACAGAGCTGATGTGGTGGAGACACTCTTTAAAAATTCTAAACCAAGTTTCAGAACAGAATTTTGTTAGATTAATAACAAAAACATTAGTTCTCAAATCAACTTTCCAATGACCTAACCATATCATTCCCCAAACTATAATGGTTAAAAAATTATGAAGATATTATGGATAAAAAATAAACATAATATAATTATTTAAAAAAACAAATACTTTATGAGCAGTTGGAAAGGACAACTTATTGAAAAGTGTATTTAAGAAATATTTATTGCTAGACGAATATTCTTTTTAGATTTTTTTACTATATAAATTAGACATCTTTAGGATTACTTTTAGTAAAATCCAAAAGGTTAATTTTTCGAACATTAATTTCTAGGATGCAGTTAACTTAAATAAAAACCTAAAAAGTCTACTTTTTATTATGTTTTACAACTTTAAAACGTACAATTAGCTAATCATCATCAGAGATAATACATTATAACGATAGAAATAGTTTGAAGTGTGATTCATATAAGTTAACGTATGCTTCAGCCTTGGCTAAGATTTCAGTGCAGAAACGACCATTTTACAGAGAGTTCCATCAGTTTTTCCATTTTTAAAATTAAGCTCACAAATCAAAGTCAAGAGGTCCTAACTGGCTTGATATACATTCAATAACTAATAACTGAAATTGTAATTTAAGTTTCGATAAAGTGGAACTTGAATAATTCAAACCTAAAGAGACCAGTGAAGAATTCTATTTAAAAAAAGTTCTAGAAAGAGGCTAAAAAATACACAAAGATATTTATTGATTGATGTTAATATTACATTTAAACTTTATAATTACTTATAGTAAGTTATTATATTTTTAGATTACAGAAAAAATATATAAATGACGACCAATGCAAAGGCTAGAGAATCCCGTAAAGGTATGTTTAGGGAACAAATATTCTGACTCTGCCCTCAATGTATATTTTTACATGTCTAATTTTTGTAAAATCAAATTTTAATAACCTTAAAATAGATAACCATTTTCATAATTACAGCACTAGATATAACTAATGACTTCCAATTTCCTATCCACAGATTGAGTACCGGAAAAAAAACTTTATAATAAACTACCTAATAGAATTAAGAGCATTGAATGTATTTTTAAATTTAAAACAAAAAAATTAAGTCTCTATTGCTGGACAAGGTCTACTATAGTATAAATTATTTTCTCTTGGATTCTATAGTATGACTTTTTTCTCTCATATATGGATAAAGCATTACCCGTTCATTTATTACCATTGATAACACTGTACCATTAGATTTATTATTTTATCTAGTTTTAAATCGGTTTGACTTGTGACCTGTTTTACCAGCTGTGCTGGAACAATTGGAAATGTTTTGGGACGAATAAAGAGTTTGAGTTTAGAGGATTACTTGGATGAAAGATTCTAATTATGAAATATAATATAGGCTAGATAGATTTAATTATCACAAACATTTATATTGAATAAAATTCAAATTACACAATAAAAACCCTAACAATTAAACAAGTTTAAAAAATGCCAGAAGTGGATGTGCTCAAAGTAGCACAAAAAAAATTTGATTCTAATCGGAATTTTTCACAAAAAAGTTTAGATAAACCACGATTTTCCAACATTGATGATATATCAAACTCTAGGTACTGAAAGAAAAGTTTTGATTCAATTAACGGAGGTTGAATTATACAAGTTCCACTGTATTTGATTTTTAATACTTTGAGAGCTGATATAAATTGAATTCAATCATCCATGTCAGTGCAGTTAAACTTTCCTCTAACAAAATGCAATTTCCATAAGAAACTATCTGTAAACTGTCCATTTCTGTTGGCCGTCTAAGAGTACAGTCAAGGAGACAGTGGTACTAACCTGTCGGTGTACTTGATGACAACGTTCATCAACTTCTTCATCTGCCGCTTGAGCTTAGCGTCGCCGGACGTCTTGTCAGAGCCTCGTCGCCGCTTGCTGGTGCTCGGCTCGTCATCGTCGTCATCCCCACCACGTCTGCGCCGCTTGCGTGTCTTCTTTGATTTTGCCTCCTCCTCATCATCCTCTTCGTAGTCTTCGATGCCATCATCAATCGCCTGAAGCAAAATTTAGAAAGTCTTTCATAAACTATGAAAGGAGAGTGTAGACAAGCTTTGAAAGCAGAGGCACATGCAGTATATCTTTCTAGTCGAATAATGGAGAAATTAATTGTGCATAACTTCATACACAGATTTTCCTGCACAACACATAGGTGTTGTGCAGAGAGCTAACTATAGAATTGTCTATTTACGAAATTTTCAAATAAATAATATATTGCACATTTTTCATTGAACTCGATAACATCTAGCCATCAGAAAAAAGTACAGTAGAACCCCTGATATCTGACCTTCACAGGAACGGGGTATGGTCGGAATGGCCAAAAGGTCGGATATGTCGAGGAGCAACGAAAACACATTTTTTTCAGGACAAAACAATCGTATATTACACTAAATTATAAACAAAATACACACTTAATAAATAATATGTTCATACAACAACAACAATGTTTACGTCGACAATCAGAACACAACTGGCAGTTTTAACAGAGAAACAATGCGCAGTACTGATCATTCAGTTTTCGCTCGGCGCCTGCTGTGGCGTGGCCAGCAGATCTCAGTCGGGCACATGGTCAGATATCCCGAATACTCAGATATGAGGGGTCCTACTTTAAGTGCTGTTACTAATGCACCAATGTCAATGTTTAAAGTGCACTAATGTCTCTCTAGTGCCTGTTTGAGATAGGAACAAAATTATGGTTTACGTGAATGTAAATTGGCTGTCAAAACACATAAAGTCAAGGGGGTATGCTTAAGTCTAATCATTATTATCATCTAAAAAGGGCGAAATGAATGAAGGGATGAAATAAATGCCTATGGGAGGCATTCACAAAGGCATTCCAGCAAAAAGCGGTTTTTTATACACCCATAGGAGTGTTTGTTTCATAGGGAGTCAGGAATTCTTCTCCAAGTGAAGTAACAATTCGTGAGATCCTCTACAAAGTGGGAGAGGATTTAAAATTTCCCTAATCCAATAAAAGAACAGATTGTCAATAGTTTCCTTCATTGAGGATCGTAATTGAATACCCGCATGCAACATTCAGCTAGTGCTTTTTAGGTTACCGTGTCCAGTCACGATACCTGTGACAAGTTTGGCATAATTTCTGCCAAGTTTCAGGAACCTCTTTACAACCTGCTGTGATGGTGAGTGGTTAAACCCACTCCCTGCCAAGTCCGTGATCTCAAGGGTGTCTGGGTCTCCAGCTACACATTGTATCCTAACTACTTGGAACTATGTTCTCCAGCAACAATCTCCTCTGGCAAGTAATGAGTAATCTTTGTGCAGGACAGCTATATAGCTGTACTCTGTGGCAGTTAAGATAACAATATTACGTACATTGAAGAATGTGATTACTCCTATTGTCCTTTTACTCCTGTTATGCTAAAGATAACAATATTACGTACATTGAAGAATGTGATTACTCCTATTGTCCTTTTACTCCTGTTATGCTAAAGATAACAATATTACGTACATTGAAGAATGTGATTACTCCTATTGTCCTATTACTCCTGTTATGCTATCATTCTTCAGTGTACCAGTGTGTGTATTGGTACCTAGACCGATAAAGGCCAGCTACAATAATCCCATTACAGAATACTGGGCCTAAGCAATAACACTGAATTTTTAAAAACTCGAGAAGTCTAAAATGAATACGACTTAAGTAACGTCACCTTGAGCCACTCCTTCTCCGTGAGACTGTCAGTGTAGTCAACTTCCTTGCGCTGCCTTGACCCTCGACCCATCTGCACCTCTGGCTCTTCCTCATACGTCCAACGCTCAACCTGCAACACATTGAGACTCCTGAGTAAAATTAAAATATCGATGTTTAAATGTAATGTAATGTAGGATATTAATTTAGACAACACCCTGGCCAAAGACGGTTATAGTCTGTTCTTGTTGAACAGATATATTTTAAACAAATACACTATTCATCCTGACTTTTGTGAAAAAGAAACTGAAATGTTTTTATAGTATTGTCTTTTTCAATACCCCTCTAAGTTTATGTTCAAGGGTCTTTGCAGTATAACCTGTGACTTAATACACTCCCATCTGAATTTCCATGAGACATCTGAGGCTCTCCTGTCTGAATTAATATTGAACCTCTGTGACCGTGCATAACTATTAGCTCAGATTTAACAGTAAGTTCATAAATTATAATGTTTTGATTTCTTTATACCATTTCTTGCGTATATAATTAATATTCGACAAAAATAAAATTATTACTGTACTTTTTCACCATTCCAAAGGATAGGCCTAGAAACAGTTCCCGGCGCTTCATCAAGGCTTATTTTGTTTTTAAACAATTCTTTTATTTTACCTGGTAATTTATTTTCAGTTTACATGCAGTAATAAATACTTATTGACAAAATCTTTTAAAAAGGATTATTTTTACTTGTATTTTCATCATTTAGTACAATCGCTGAATAATTTGAATGAACGAGACAAGTTTGCTGTAACATCGGACACTAGTGACAAATTATAAATCCGTTGATTTAAAGAAGAAGTCAACCGAACACGTCTTTAGTCATTAGGAAATCAGTGGCATAGGATGTTCACAGTACGTCATTCGACAGAAATGGGTTAAGAGGTCTGACATCTGTATTCTGTGTTTGTTTTTTGTTTAAAATTGTACAATTGTTTTTTAAATACTAATTTTTATTCATACTTTATTATAAATCTGTTAACACGTTCACTGCGTCATCGAAATTCAATAACTTTCTCATACAGCAGCATGAGTCACCACCGGTGACTCATAGTTGTTTCAAACTTTGGTGGGCTCTAATTTCATAGAGATTGCGTTAGGAGCGCTGCCGGTGATTTTTTTAGGTTACTTTGGATATTTTCCACCAGATCGCAGCATCGTACAGCGAATGAATTGTCATTAGTCACCGGTGACTCATGCCGCAGTGCATAGATCACTTACGACTTTTGATTTCGACCAAAATCTTGAGTTGTTTACAAGACAACACACAGAAAACAACAACCTCAAACAACAATTGCGAAAATAATAAATGTCGAAAACGCGTAGGAACTATTTTTCTTGCTCGAAAAACTTACGAGTCACCCGTGACTCATGCCGCAGTAGAATAGTAAAAATCATTAATAAATATATACTACTTATAAAACTAATAATAACAGTGCAACCCCCACTTGAATCACATTACAGGTGTGAAAAATATGCGTACTGCATGGAGCGTCAGCCACAGTAGAATAGTCGCCGCACGCAGAGCCAGACACTCGTGAGTCACCGGTGACTCATGCCGCAGTGAACTTGTTAAAATTCTAATCATGTATATTGCGAAACATTAAAATTCCTTTCAAATGACCTTTTCTGATCTAAATCACAGCAACAGTTAAAATTTAAATTGTTCTTCTGGGAATTGAGTGAAAGAGTGTGGGCACTACAGACTATTAACACTGACTGCCAGAACAATTTTACCTCGTCATCATCCTTGACCAACCAGTCGGGCAGCTCCGCCTCCTCTATCAGCCGAGACTTGCGGTTCACCCCCAGCTTGGCGTCCTCCCGTCGCCTCTCCAAGTCCATCCGCTGGAAGATCTCAAACTCGGCCTCGCTCCGAGCTATCATCTGGTTCACCGTCTCGTCGTCAGGCACTTCGTTCTCCTGAGAAAAAAAAAACAAAAAACACATAAGTTAATAACACATATTTACCGTAGGGCGTTACAAAGTTTGACCGGTTAGCTAGCTTTGTTATATAATTTAATCTGGATTGAAGGACCTCTTTTTAGGATCTGTATCTTCATGATAACCGTAATGAAAAATCTAGGGTATCATATTATTAATCTCAGGTGCTATTTGAATGATGACCAAGCCTGATAATTATTTAAATGTCTCATCCAACACTATTTTTTCAACAGATAAAAACTCCACAGTAATAGCTATTAAGGGACACACCTCATCGTCGGCATCGTCCTGATGCAGGATAGTCTGCAGGAACTGTTGACGCTCCGAGCCCGTGGACTTCTGGTCGAACATACCCGCCTGGATGACCTTCTCGTCCATGTTGAGCTTGTAACGAGCTGCAGCCAGGATCCGTTCTTCCACCGAGTTGACTGTCATCAGCCGCAACACTCGCACCTCGTTCTGCTGTCCAATACGATGCGCTCTGTCCTGCGCTTGCAGATCCTGCAGCGAGAACATGTGTTATCACTGGAGATAAGGAAACCGTCTCCTGAAGTTTCCAAACTTCAGACTGAAGATCCACCAGGGACAGCCAAAATTATAATTTCACGTATTAAATTTTAAACTCTTTTACTATTAAAAAATTTAACAAGAAAAAAATAGAATTAACAAAACAATAATAAAGACCATTCTTTTTCAAGAGGGGAAATTTGGATACCACACAAGGACAGTTAAAAGAAGATATGGCCTAGTATATGAAAAAGGAGTAAGAAAAATTCACCACAAATTGGGAGTTACAAGAACTATTCCCAAGATATTGTAGGATTAGTAAAAGGTAGAAGAATAAGGTGGCCATGTTTTTAGAAGAAATGAGGAGAGCATGCTGAAGAATGCTGAAAAGAAATCTGAGAGGAAGACCAGTGGGAAGGCCAAAGGCCAGATGGTGGAATAAAGTCCAGAAATACATGAAATACAGAAATACGTGAGAAGAATGACACTCATGGAGAAAGACTCGGAGGACTGGGAATACTGGCGACAACGTGTTGACGAGGAAAAACACCAGCTTAGGTACACGAGGGCAGTAAGTAAGTAAACTATATAAAAGTTTTAGGGAATGTGTCTTTCAAACACAAAAATAATATTTTGAGCTTACATTGAGTTTGAAATCTTACAAGAAGAATTTATACACATGTCTAGAAAGAACCTCTAAAAACAACCATTATAGGTGTGTGGACAATAGCTACCTTAGCTGGAGGAAAAATTCAGTGAAAGAAATTTGAAATGTTTTAGACTTAAATACTCTAGGTACACCTTTACTGTAACCCAAAAATAAAAGCAAAATGAAGAGAACAAGAGAAGATCTTGAAGAAAGTAGTGCAGGTGAAGCCATATAGAAGTAAGTAATGTACCCTGGGGTACCACTACAGAGAGATTTTTCATAATAATTCACTTTTAAAATCTACTGTATGAAGTTTTTTGCGACTACACTCCTACTATTGCTTGTCCAACAACAAGGTTTTGACAGGAAAGTTTTACCAACCAACCTAATCAATTATAAACATTTCTTTTTACAAAATTTTCAAACATATTTATAAATTCTAATTAATTTGAACGTCAGTTATCACAAAATATTGAAAGGTTTGGTTGTCGACAACTCATGACAGTACCTGATGAGGGTTCCAATCAGAGTCGAATATGACGACGGTGTCAGCAGCCTGCAAGTTGAGACCAAGACCGCCGGCCCTGGTACTCAACAGGAAGATGAAGAATTCGCTGTCGGGGTGGTTGAACTTCTTGAGGAGGTCGCCACGGTCCTCGGCCTTGGTGGTGCCGTCGAGTCGCAGGTACGTGAACCCTCGCCACCCCAGGTAGTCCTCCATGATGGTCATCAGCTGTGTCATTTGACAGAACAGCAGCACTCTGTGGTTGGTTGCCTTCAGCTTCGGGAGGATACGGTCGAGCAGTTCGAACTTGCCTGATACTCTGTACAGGTCTGGGCTGGAAACGATAAAATAAGTTCTCTAATCATTCCAGAGAGTCAATAGTTTTTGCCACAAAAAACCATTTATGGGGTCGTAAATCATCTAACATTGAGCAGAGATTCCCACTTTTTGTGGATCAGTAATCTAAAACCTCATACCTATTCCTGATCCTGGGAAATCTGAATATAGTTATCTAACGATTATCCGAGGACAACTGAACAAGGTTGTAGATTACCTGAGTTACAAGAAACAGCAATTTATTTATCAAGTTATGTCAAATACCTAACACAACCTTAATACAGGATTGTAATCCATAGTAACCCCTCAAGATGATTTGACGAGTATAGCTCGTCGTTATGCAACCCGTCAGCTAGTGGCATTTAGCAATGTTCCAGGGAACAATTTTGAACCGATGTATGGAGCCCATTATTTTAATAATATTCTAATAGTGATTTCGATCAGCTTTGAGAGTGAAACATTGTTTACAAACTTCAGCAAAGTTCTGCTCGGCGACTCGGATTTGATATGAACTGTTAACTGTCTTTGTTCTGTTCTTTGCGTAGTTGTAATGTTTATGTTGTAAAGTCTTATCAAATTATATTTTAAGTTGGGAACAAGTTATTATGTAATTGTTATACCTTGATTTTGGTTTGTGGGTTTGTTGTGGCAAGTGAACGCAAAAAATACTGAACCAAACAGTTTGAAATTTTACACAAAGACAGATCTTAAACTCATGCAACACATAGGCATACTCATTTCCTTAAAATCCTCTCGGGCTACGCCCTGTGAATGTCCTAAGTTTCAATGTTTACATTTTTAGAAAATGAAAACATAAAATTACTTGAATGTCAACAGCTGTGAACACTAAAATTTGACAGTTCGAGAAGCAGAAGACATGGTTGCTGTAAATACCCTGGGATTCAATGTTTACAGTTTTTAATGTCAACATCCGTTTACTTTACATTTTGACAGTTCGGTAAGAAAAAGAAATAAAGTTAATTTTTACACATAAACTGCTGGATCGAAATTAGTGAATTATTAGTTCGAAATAGTGGAATGGTAGATTTTTAATTTTCTCCCGATGCCTGCCTCTATTACGTTAATGCTTATCCTCTCCCAATATTTTACATATGTTACTTTGTCATGTTTAGATATATACTTAGACACGTGTTTTGTCATTTTGTAAACAATAAAGAATTAATTATCAATAACTTAAATGTATCTGTAGAGCCTACACCTTTCAGCCTTTTTAGCCCGTGCGAAGAACGGGTACTTTGGCTAGTATTATATAATATCAGTAAATCTCAGTTTTTATTAAACGTCCGTTGCAGAATCGGACGGGCATTAAAAAACTACCACCTTCAAGAAGTGTGATCAAATATCACTTATATTTGATTTAGTAGAAAAATAACAAAAATTATTCTACTAAATCAGCTTTAATAACAGGTTGTTCACCACCTCTCTGAAATGTGGTGTACTCCATTATAAGAGTTTAGGATGGATTAAAGACAGTTTTTAGTGAAGTTACATCTTCTGGAGGGCTGTACAAATAATCTATCTCAGAGGGGGAAAAACCATCACACATACCCTGACACGACACCGTTCTGGCTGCCGGTGTGGTCACAGTATTTCTCCTCAATGTGCTGGAACATGAAGGGATGGTTGCAGAGCTTACGCAGCTGCACGATGGTGTTCATGAGCGCCTTGGCGCCACCACGACCTTGCTTGCCCTTCTCCGAGCCGTCCGTCAGCAGCACACCTTTGCTCTGCATGTGCCTGCAAAAATATCTGAGTTTAGAAACTTCATTGATCAATGAGAAAATCTATTTAAAACATTTTAACCTTAGTTTTAGGCCTAAGTTTAGAAATTCGGAGTGTTCTTGAAACAAACTGGCAGAACACACTAGAATTACAAAAATTGTAACAGAAACCATAAAAGGGTTTGGTGTCTGGAAAGCCTTGTGGTTAGTGTCTTGGACTTCGGTAAAAAAAGTCACTGGTTCAAAATCTGGAATGTCTATTTGGCCTTGGACTGCTTTCAGAAAAAAACTTTTGTGTAAAAAAAGGGAGATAAATTCTTGGAGAACCTGACATTTTCTTTGGCTAGAAGTACAGTAGAGCGTCAAAAATCCGAACCAAATGGGACTGTAGGTAGTTCAGATAACCGATTTGTTCAGGTTTTCAAACATAACCTATAAATGCCTATTGAATACATGAGGCCTACAGTATTAAAAATTCAGTTCTAATATAAAGTCTAAATGAAATATAATTTTTTGTATTCACAAATTTTAGATGCACATACACTAAAACCTCGTTTATCCGGATTTGATGGGACCAGGGATATTTCAGATAAGCGAATTTTCAGGTAAACCGTTTTACCGATTTTTGGAAGAAAAATATAAATAAACGCCTTCGGTTTTTTCTCCACCGTACCCTTAATAAGGGAGCACGTTACAGCTGCGTTTCTTTGATTACAGTGTTTATAAACAGTTGACTTTTTTCGACCGACAGTATTGTGAACGGTTGGCGGAAAACGCCACCCAGTATCGGCTGAAAATGCGGCACAGTTACCGCCTGAAAACAGCGTGCAGTACCGGCCGAATACAGCCCGCGCCATTTAGGTTCTCGCAAATGGTGCTGTATTTTTCTAGCAAAATTTTTCTCTTGGAACCATTTCAGATAAGCGATTATCGGATAAACGAGGTTTTAGTGTAACTGATGTTTGCTTCTTGAAAAGAATGTGTATGGAAACGAACGAAAATACTAATGTATTTAAAAAGTGATACTGAGTGGTTCGGATTTTTGAAGCTAGTATTTTTGAAGTAGGTACCAGTTAATCCCAGCAATACAGCAGTATTGCTGAGAATAACTGTTACTTACTCCCAAGTTCACATCCCTTACTTTTACTAAGTTATGAATAAATTTGTTGAATGTTAAATAATAGGTAGATACCTTTTTAGCTGCCTTGCAAATCCTGGTGTGGTCCTTAGCGGATGACACACATTGGAACACCTATTGATTGAAGGGCTATGTTATGATTCCTATCATGACATAACCCTTCAAGTTTAAAAAAGATTTGATAATGATACTACGGTGTCAAAACACACGTCATCCATTAAGAAGTTGGCCAGAATTCACAAGGCAGCTAAGGAGGTATCTAACCTATTATTTATTCTACTGACGTGATCCGTTAAACACATCATTATAAATTTGGTCAAGTTGTAATAATTGATTTCAAAGATATAGGTATACTTTAAAATCTACATATATTTCTAAGGTTCTCTAAAACCTGAAAAACTCCATAGCCTATATTGTGTGGGCAACGCCACCTACCTGTACAGCACTCTCTGCAGTCCAGACATGTCGCACTTGATGATATACTCCACCTTATCAGGCAACTGCGACTCCACCTCCTTTTTGAGACGACGTAGCAAGAACGGACGCAGCACTTTGTGCAGACGACGGATAATCAAAATGGTTTCTTCCTCGTTCAGCTCCACCTAGATTTTTAATACATTTTTGTACTAAGCAGAAATTGAATGAGTGAGGATAACAATTAAAAGTGAAACACTATAGTATCACATGATAGGCAATGTGTTATAACATCTGGATGTAAATAAATGCACATCTTATGACATTTTACAAGTATTAAAACTGTGAACATTTAGAGGTTGATGGGAAGTTATAATCTGTCGAGTTGAGAGTGATGATATGTAATCAGTTACATTTTTTTCATATATTTTACCTAATTAACATGAGGAGATTTTTTTAGGGCCTATAACTTATAGGCCCTAGTGACGAAAATTCCAATTACCTTTTCACCGGTGGTAGCGAACGGAGCATTGAACCACTGCTCGAACGTGCTGCAGGACTTGAAGATGCTGGGCAGCAGGAAGTTGAGGAGTGCCCAGAGTTCAGGCAGCTTGTTCTGCAGCGGTGTACCCGTCAGCAGCAGTCTGTGCGGCGCCGTGTAGTGTGTGTTCAGCACCTGCGTCAGCTTGCAGTGATGGTTCTTCATACGATGGCCTTCGTCTATGATCATGTACTTCCAGTGCAACTATAAATATCACATTTTCATTAGGTCCAATTAAATTTATAGCTTATAGACTGGGAATGTGGCATATCCTATAACCAAGCTATTTGGAGGTGACAAACTGTGGATAGTTACGAGTCAGTGGATGTGATATTCTCTGGTGTAGATTAACTTCTACACTATCAAATAATAAGTTCTTCCGCTAAGACCATTCTCATAACTAGATAAATTGGTAATTCAGAGGCATTGTATGATTCCACGTTAAACTGTAGGTCCCTTTGATGGTTGTTGGGCTATTAATTAACAGTCCTGTCTAAGGAACAAGCACCACAATCATATTGTAAACACTCATTTCTCATTCAAGTTTTATGTCCTCCCCCCCCCAGGACTAATTTATACAAAATCACTGCTGTCACCAGTTCCACCAAGATAGGCCCAATCATAGTGTTTGGTATATCATAGCCAAAATGTAAATAATTACTTAAAAATACATTATTTTGTAAAGTTCTCAATCAAGGATTAGTATATAATCTAAGGGTATTTTCCTGGATCAATTATAAATTCTTGTGACAGGGACCCATTCAGGTTGTTTGAATCTAGTTATGAGTAAAGGACGAGTGAAAAAGCTACCTGGTATATGATTACTGTTTCATTACAGTAATGAGTCTAAATTGATTTAGGTTATGATTGACAAAGTCACTTTAATCTGTTGAAAGTGTCTTACAGCCGTGAGATAATCACTTACTTGATACTTGAAACTGTTGGTGAGTGGATTATTATTATTATTATGTATTTAAACCCTTTATTTAAAGAATAATTGACATAAAACTTAAATTCCAAATGTTCCAGTATAGTAATATTACAAACATAACCACTGCCTTTTACTTAACATACAGCAAATCTTTACAATATCATTCTATGGCTTTCTATCCACTACCTGCAGAAGTAACGATGAAATATAATAGCACGCTTTCCTGGTCTAGAAAGCTAGCACTAACATGATGAAAAACACACTATATTAACCACAAGCCTTTCATTACACTTTAACGTACAACAAAAGTTAGCAGGCTTTTGCCTGTAACATAAGTAACGCCTGTAGGGATGTGAATGCTACAGGATTATTATTATTTACAACGTACTCACTTTAGCCAACACAGCCTTATCCTTGATGACGTACTCGTACGTGGTGAGCAGTACGTTGAACTTGGTGGCTCTCATCTGGCCCTGCAGAGTACGTCGCATGCCGGGTGAGCCTTTGTATGCCACCACAACCACCGACGGTGCCCACTTCTCAAACTCCAGCACCCAGTTCGACAGCGTCCTGAGAGACAATTGATTGATGACTCAACGCTTACAATTAACAGGTATGAATTATTAAATATCTGTGTGTGAACCCATGCCTCTGAGGCCATTCTCAAACCGATAATCATTTTAATAACCAGTGTTAACCTAAATACCCCCGTCGCAGTAGATCTGCGTACTCAGCGAATTTCAAAATCAATTATAAATAATAATATATGACATTTTATAAAAATCTGTCCATAAACATGAGAATTATTTGCCTATTCTCCATAAGATTAACATTTAAAAGAGTGTGCAGGTTTGCTGCTGTGAGGAACACTAAAATTAGGCATTTCTACCATAAATAATTTTTATCTTAACATTTATACCAACTTTCATCAACATCTGTCCATAAATAAAGGAGTTTGCCTATTCCCTATATGATTAATATGGGAAAAGAGTATGCAGGTTTGCTGCCATGATAAACACAAAAACTATGATTTTTAAGCATAAATGGATAGATCTTAACCAGATGAAGCTAAATATGTAGTTTTATCCAAAAACATTGATTAATATGGGAAATATTAATTTTTCCTTATCCTCCATAAGATTAACATTGGAGCCCCACCAATACAACGTACTGTGTTTAGATTTTTTAATATCTCGCTAACCGTTGGAGATAGAGAAAAACTTTAAGGAACTTAATTGTGTAGTTTTTTAAGCTGATTCCAATGGTGAAATATAAAATTAGAAATTTCTAAAAATTACATGTGAAAAACTCAAAAAACCCCATTTTGGGGTACAAAACCCCCCCAAACTACCCGTTCCCATGGACCGATATGTCTGGTTTACGAACTCGTCCGAGCATTTGTAGGAATACGCGTCTCTACCAAATTTGGTCTTGATCGGACCATTTTTACGCGAGTTATCGTGCTAACAGACACATATATATATATATATACATATATACATATATATATATATATATATAAATTTTAACGACTATTGTTTTTTGTCTCTGGGCACCTAAAGAAGAAAAAATAACATGGTCCCGGGCTTAACTTTTGCCATGAGACCTACGGTAATAGCTACTTCCCTATGGGAAATTCGCTAAAAACACAAAAATCTTATTTTTTTATTATCTATTTTAGTTTTTTTTTAGATGAAAGCCCTACAGATGCATGTATAAATGCTGCAAAGAAGCTTTCACCCTACTTGAGATCCTCAACCGTAGTGTCTAGGTAAATTTAATAAAGTTATTGTACTTATCTCAAGAAAATTACTATCTATAGTCAGTGATTCACATAAGCACGAAATAAGGCAGGAAGCTATCCTTCAGAGGTACAAGACTTATAACTTTCAGATTTTTACATATATTAGTGTCTTTTTCTAATTTGATTTTTTGCGATTTCTGTCTATTTTCTTCTATTGACTACAAATGAAATAGAATCAGAAATAATTCAAAATTAGTATGGCTACCAAATTGACAAGTAATTGATACATACGACAGCGGTACGATGATAAGGAATGGTCCATTGACCTTCTTCTTCTCCATCAGATAAGTGATGAGCCCAATAGTCTGTATGGTCTTTCCGAGACCCATCTCGTCTGCCAGGATCCCGTTGAGGTTGTTGTTGAATAATGACACCAGCCACTCCAGTCCCTACAACAATATCAAAGTTTAATATCTTATTTGGTCGAGTTAGTTGTTATATGAAAAATGATAGTTTTTAGGGTATTCCCCTAAAGCAGAATATTTTTACCCTTCCTGCAACGAAGACTATGTCACCCAAAAATTTTCTGCAAATAGTGTAACGTTATTTTAGATGCGCCAACATTGTACCACATGCACAATTAAAACAAAGTAATTAAGGATTGAAATGAAAATCCCAATTATAATTAAATTATAAAAATAAACTATATTAATACAATGTAATTAAAAAGCACTATTTTGTTAGAAAAAAATAAAAATAACTTTAATCTGACTGCAGACACCTTAACCAACCCTGTAGAATTAGGCCTAATTAAGAACATGCACAATTAGAATATAAAATTTAACTCAACCTCAGCCTAAATACTAAATAATAACCCATATTACAGGGGAGCGCGCTGGTCTAGGGGTAGAGCGTGGGGCTTTAGTGCCCAAGGTCCTGGGTTCAAATCCTGCCAATCACCACTGGCTTTTCGCTATGTGATAATGCCGCAACCCACACAGGGATGCGCAAAAAGCTGCTATGGCTGAAGTGCCTAGGGAGTAATCTGCCCCTTCTAATAAAAAAAACCCATATTACAAAAGCCATAAAAATACATAGCCCAGTTTTAGTAGAAAAGTAGCCTAAGTACATGAATCAAACAGGTTTTTCATTTTAATGGAGATTACCGATCTTCTTAAAACACGTCCACAGCTTCATTACTAGAGCCTTAAACAAGGCAAATAATTATTTAAATAATTTTGGATTCGGATTCATTTAGGTATGTTCCGATCTGGGTCCCAGTGTTCCATTAATCCTCTGTCTCCCTGTTTATGCACATGACGGGGCAAGACAACTGACGGAATTGCGGAACGGACTAACAACAACCTATCAATAGACGCGAAACACCGCTAAGGGTAACATACCTTAATCAGACACTCCTTCAAATGTTTAAAACTATCGTAAAAAGATAATGCTAACTTACCTTAATCTGATACTCCTTCAATTTGCCATTAATCATGATGGATGCTTGTTCAGTCACTATTTCATGAATGGTGTGGGCGATGCTAAAAAAAAACATGAAGCAAATTTATTAGACTTGATAGTTTTAGGTTAACCTTGAGTGCTAAAGGACGATATATAGTCGTTAGTTTCTAAAGAAAGATATATCGTCATTAGTTTCTAAGAACGATATATCGTCGTTAGTTTCTATCTCAAAAAGTGAAGTGGCAAGTTTTCAACAATTCACGATTACAATTCAGTGAAACTGTTCTCTTGTGGGTAAGGGGGCTGCCGAGCCTGGAACTAACCCATTTAGTTCTCTTTTTTGACGTTAGAGTATGCTTTATGGCCAATTAAGAGCTATATCTGACTATGCACAGATGACCAAGAGGTTTACAGCGCTAGCACATGAGTGAAATTTCGGAAGCCTTTCGAATGAGCTAGTGTTTGAATCCCGACCATGAGCAATCCCAATTTGGCTTGCAAATGTGTGGTACAGAGACGGGAGGGCACACCTTAAATAAATGGCGATTGGCTTCAGTGGAAGTTGACGGTATTTGTAGGCTTGATTAGGATTGCAGTAGACACCAGTTTTGCTTCTTTTGAGATTTGGTTGTGGTTAAGAAGGGGGCATGTTTGTTTGTGTTTGCTTGGTATTGAGTAATTGTTTAAATATTTTTCGTGGGGAGGAGGAGGTAATGCTGATGCACATCGGAGAACCCCGGTAGTGTGAAACTCAAACCCACTTAACCCTCCTCCAATCTTTTAGGTCTAGCCTGGAACTGATTTGCACATTATTTTGGGCTGGGCCTTTGATTATTACACCACTACAGCTCTTTGGGGTGATCACAGTGTTAAAGCCCATCGAGATTGACCTTTCTCACAGTTTCAAATGTCCCCTTTCTGGAGCACAGCTCCCCAAGGACATAATCAGATTGGCTTAGTTGGGGGAGTCTTGGACTTTGCTGCAAGAGGTAATGTGTTCAAATCCCAGGATATCCATTTAGACTTGGACCACTTAAAAAAAATTTAACCTCATAAAATGCCTGGCAAAAACATAAAACATCTGACAAAGAAAGAAACTAAAAATTAATTTACACACCTGTAATAAGTGTGCTCCTCTCCGGAAATTGATTTGTACTCGTCATCTTCTACTTTGGCTTTCTTGATCACATCCTTGGCTTCCCCATCCCCTTCTTTCTTTGATCTTTTTTTCTCTAAATTGATAACAAAACAAGTGAGTAATAATTCTAGAGAATACTTTCACAAAATGTGACAGTAAAAATCAAGAAGCTTAGATACTTAGATTATTGAAATGGCAACCTACCCAGGTAGGTATTTTAAGCCAAGTATGAATGAGAAATGAGTGTAGGATGATTGTGGCGCGATCTTATAGTCTTGTTACTGACTAAGGCTGACATATTCCTTAGACAGGACAGTTAATTAATAGCCCCAACAGCCAATGGTAAGGAGGGTGCAACATTACTAAGAACAATACAGTACAATCAGTATATTATACAGTTATATATAATACAGTACAATACAGTCTCTATAATCTGGCATGTCCAGTAATCCGAAGCTAAATAAGTTTTCAAGTCTAGACTTGAGAAATCCAAGTTGAATGTCATCCAAGTAACTACACTAAAAGATAAAAAACCGAAACAATTTTAGGAAAACATATAATTAATAAACCAATTACACCAGCTTTATCATCATTATCATAGCAATTTCTTTGCTCCAACAACAAAACATTTCCCTAATGACTAACCTACAAAAGTACCGTACATTGTATTCTAACAAGAATTTAGTATAACTAACTGACCAAGGAATTCGTTAGAAGTTTTTCATATCTTTACCCCAGACAATCGACGTCTGCCTACCTCTAGGTTCGCCATTCTCGTCCTCGTCACTGTCATCCTCATCCTCGTCGGAGTCCTCCTCGGCCACAGTCCAGCCAGGGTGAGCCTCGAGCCATTCCGGCAGTTGCGACGCCAGAGGCGCTTCCTCTCCAGAGATCTTGTTGCCTGCGGAGAGCAATTCATAAAAAATTAAGTTTTTGTGGATTAAGAGGTCTCTAAGGAATATAATGTTTAGCTCAGTAACACAAGATCAGTAATAAGGGGTTTATGAATGTAAAAAACTTCTACTTCTCAACAAAATGAACCATTATAGAAGAAAAATATGGTTACAAATCATAGAACATATCATAACAGGATGGTGAGACATTTAAGATACACCATAGTTTCAGTTGACAGGCTAGAACACTTTACCAGTAGCTGGATCGATGACGGTGACGTGGATGTCGGACATTTGCGAACTATCGTCTTCAGCACCCTCGATTATCTCACCCTCCGCGTTGAACTTCAACTTCTTCTTCTGTAAGGAATCAAAAACATACTGATTTAAGTCCACTGACAATGTTATGTAATTTTGAAAACTACTCTAACCGCAAGTTTCAGAGAAGTGCAGCCTGAAGATGAACAGGATATCTTCTCTAAACTTGTTGACTGTCACGCCGATCCAATTGTCGGTATTGGAAGGTGGGGGGAATGACGTGCTGCCCCAATCAGGGATGGTCAGGGTTGTGCAGTTTTTTACAGATGAGGGATGGTGGGTATACAAGTAGAAAATATAATTTACAGTGGTTATAATTTACTATAATTTATTTATACTATATTTTATAATTTACAGTAATAAAATCCGAACCAATTGAGACCGTAGGTAGTTTGGATTATCAATTTGTCTGGATTTTCGAACATAACCTACTAATACCTCTTGGACACATATCTAGACCTACAGTATTAATAGTGAAGTTCTAGAATACAGTCAAATGAAACAAAATAATGTTTTTTGTACTTTCGTATATTAAATGTGCATTACTGAAATTAGTTTCTTGGAAAAAATGTAAGAAAACAAGGGAAAGGCTGAAGTCACCAAGTTAAAAATAGACATACTGGCTCGGTGCGCCACTCATCCCCCTAAGGAGCTACCTGAAGACTGGTTTAGATTTTTGATGTCCAGATTTTCAATGCTCTTCTGTGCTAATTTTTACATGCTCAGCCTGTGTCAAAGAATACGTCATCTATATTTTAATTGACAACTACAAAAGGTAAAAAAATCATCATCATCCTTGGTTATGTAGTCATCCAATCTAATCATCATCATTGGTCATTGATCAGCTCCAGTCTACCGGGTGTGCTGCCAAGCCTCTTCCATCTTCTTCTGTCTCTATATAGCCCCTTTTCCACCACCTGCTGCAGTGATTTTCCTTGCAGTATAAGGACTTATTTTATTATGTCTGTCCATTTCTTTCTTGGTTTCCTCACTTTTCTTTTGCCATCAATTTCCTTCTCTAACCACTCTTTGACCACCTTTCCCTCTTCCATCCTCTTGGTTTTGTCTCTTTTTGTTAGAGACAAAACTTAAAAATACAAATAAATTCCCTGCCTTTGTTCAGCTAGTATTATTTCCAATCATTAGAAGAGTATTTTCGTTGTCAACCTCAATCGTCAATTCAATTGTGTAATATGTCTTGCTCTAATCAAAATCCTCATTGGTAAGTCATCACAAAAATCAAAAATCAAAATTACAGACAGTGTCATTAGTCTGTGTATGCGGCTCTGACGTTACTATAGCCCTTCTATAGAGGTTGGCTTACTCATACCGTTATGCTTGTCTACAAGATTTTTAGCTAAAATAAATCAATTAAGTAACCTTACTGAAAAAGTAAATATTTATATTCCATAAAAGTTATAATAGCCACCAGCACGGACTAATAGCATCATCTATACAACTATACCAGCCGCCAGGAGAGAAGTCCGTTGAAGGCGGGGCTAAGACAGCTAGTGATTTTGAGTTCGCCAATCAGGTTTGCGCAACGTTGCCGAACTCATTTCTAGCTATTTTATCTCCAATTATATGTATATACAATTATATATATATATATATATATATATATATAAGAACTTAATCTACACTACATGGATAATTATATTACAGTTATAGATTATTATTTATTATTAGTGATACTATTTTATTCGTAACCCTATAATAACCGCTAGGTTATTTCTAACACTTGGCGCAGACATTTACGAAAATAACCATAAAAATCTCACTTTATAACTTACGGCTA
The DNA here is from genome assembly GCA_023375725.1 of Nephotettix cincticeps. Taxonomy (NCBI): domain Eukaryota; kingdom Metazoa; phylum Arthropoda; class Insecta; order Hemiptera; family Cicadellidae; genus Nephotettix; species Nephotettix cincticeps. Next base: position 8,688,387 of record CM041788.1, on the reverse strand, counting down.
TAAAACCATGCATTTTTTTAAACTAGATAAAATGGGCTATAAATAAGTATGAAAATTATATTGTTTTATTTATATTTAGTAGGAGTAGGCTATCGGTTGAAATCCAGACTACCAAAAATAATACTTAGTCTTTCATGTTATGAGGCCTATAAAATAATTTAGATTCAGGTAATACAAATCAAAGACTTACACTTGGTTTAGAAATTTTCATTCATTTTTCAATCATTTTACTAACCTTATTTTTGTAGCACTGTATATGTAAATAACCTTAAAAATTATATATTTATATTTTCAATCTTCGGTTTATTAGAACAAAATGCAGGTAATTACATATTTATTTATTTACATTGACATAAACTAATTAAAAATTTAATATCCATAATCACAAACTCAAATAAATAGTAAAAAATGTGAGTTAATATAGTATTTAATACATTATTGACACTTTTTGCTTGAAAACGAAAGGCAGCGTACAATATGGCAACAGCGCGGTCGCGTCCGTGTCCTATTGGCTAGAGCTCATCGGACTTCTCTCCTGGCGCTTACTTTAAATGATACCTGCTGAGAAAGCCTAAAAATGAGGATTACTACTACTGTAGCATAATTTATATAATATTAAGGGATCAATTAACATATTCAATATTATTGTTATAGTACCTTTTTCTTCTTCTTGAGCTCCTCTTGTTGCTTCCGTTTCTGCTCCATCTTATGCTGCTTAACCATTTCCGTGAGGTTGCTGATGTACTCATCTGTTTGTGAAAGCAGGAACGCCAACCGCTTGTCTTTCTTCTGATCGATAAGTTTTCTGCATCACAAGAACCGATCCGTGAATATTTATGTTGGCAACATAATTGAAAATTAAAGGTTTTCTTGATTTGCGGTAAAACTTACACTTCGTGAACATTTGTCGAGAGGGTATTAAAAATTATCATACTGTATTGTTTATTTATTTAACTTTTTAATTTGTTCATTTGGTAAAATACTTCATTCTAATATTTTTATACAAAATTTAAGTGGCAAAGGAGTTTTGATCATAAATTGATTCAATTTCACACCAATAATCAAATTAATTTTGTTGTATTTTAAGAAAATCAAAATGTTTAATTATTTAAGTTATGTGATTTTGATAACGTCACCTTGATATAGCATCAATAATTGTCTCTGAATAACGTTATACTGTACTGTATTCATAATTTTCACCCAGGAGCCGCAACTGCTACTGTCAGTTACTCACCTGTAACCCTCTTCATCCTCCGCCATCAGCCTCCGCATTCGCTCCTTCTCAATGCGCTCTTGCTCTTTCTTCTGCTCCCTCTCCGCGTTGGCGTGGTGGTTCATTATAGCCTTGTTGATACGCCCGATCTTAGCCAGGTTGTTGCGGTGGTACTCCTTGAAATCTTTGCAGTGTTGGAGTATGGTGCTCAGGTATTCCTGTTGGTAATCAAATCAGTTACAATTTTTAAAAAATATTAGTTTTATTCTGATTAATATTTGAGTCCAGAAGAACCTCACCGTATTGGTCAACCAAGATACCAAAAAATCTGTATAACCTACAATCAGCTCTAAGAATGCAACTAATAAGCGGGAAGGTAAAAACCCAACAATCCATTAAGTGTTGATACAAAAACACTTGAGACCTGATAATTAGAATAAAACATTCATTCATGTTTTGTTTTATGTTGAAACACTTGAACTAAAGTGTTTCACTTTCACTTGAACCCTCACTTCACTCAGAACTTCACTTGTATTACCCTCATAGTCGGGATTTGAATCCGATAACTTCCAAATGGCTTCCGTTTCTCTCATCATATAAAGTTTCTCTAGCAGAAAATCAGCAATCATCATGAGTTAGTTCTATAAGGTCACAGATGGCAGCACAGAAGACGACAAAAACTAACTGTTTCACTAAATCATCCATAGACTTGACTTTTTCTTGACTTTTCGGGATAGAAACTAACTACAATATTCAGTCCAAATCACTCAAAGGTTGAAGTAGGATAATAGCATTAACCCTAGAAATGGCAAAGTCGTAATTTACGACGCATTTACATATTCAATAAGAATTGGCAGGTAGAGGAATCTGTCGTCAGTTTTGTGGAATTGTTAGACACTATCGCCTACGCGACCGTGTTTCCCTCTGGGGGCCAACAACCGAAACTGCGCTCTTAGTACACGAGCCTGCCACCGGGCAGGTCTATAACCAAGTAAGCGCTTTCTTTTCCTAGGCACTGGATGGCCGAGGTGGCTAACGCGCTACGCTGACGAGCGTAACGTTCTAGCCATTCGGAAGTGCTAGGGTTCGAATCCCGACCATGAGCAATCCCAATTTGGCTTACAAATGTGCGGTATAGCGGAGTGGAGGGCCCACCTTAAATAAACGGTGACCGGCTTGGGTGGAAGTTGACGGCATTTGTAGGCTTAATTGGGATTGCAGTGGACACCTGTTTTGCTTTTGTGGTTAGTGGTTATAAGGGGGGGGGGGCATGTTTTAAGCTTTTTTTGTTTAAACTTTGATATTTCAAGAAGATATTAGTAATTATTTTTATGTTACAGTTAAGAGTAAAAAGCTTGCCACTTCTAGGGTTAAATTAGATTTAAAATATGAGAAATATATATTTTTTTAAACTTTTTTAACCCATTGGAGAGGGAGTTTTAACCCATGTAATTACACCCCGGGACCAAGTTTTTTTCTGATTTACATTGACAATCTCATCGTCACTATCACTGACTCCCAGATTCACTATTTTCATTGCATCACACAAATCATCGTCCAAATCACCACTATCACTCGTACTTTCATTTAAAACTTCATTCACAAAAGCGGGTAATTTCGCGGAATCAAGAAACACTTCATCTCGAGACGCCATCACAATCAGCTGCTCACTGTTTGTTAAAAGCTTGGAAACTCGGTGTTTACATTTGATTTTAGAATCCGGTATTTGAAATAAGGTGTTATTTATTGAACTATATTATTCATCTATAGATTTTCCTATTTGTTCACATAATACAAGTTATAAAATACCAAATTAAATACTGATACAACAAATAATAGAGTTTATAACAAACACTGCCCATCATCAGTCTTTTGTACTCTGTTTAGTGATGGCGTGCAATATTCGTTATTCATCAATAATAGGCTAAAACTATTAAAAAAATACACTCTGATTGGTAAACATTAAAATGTAAATGATCTCATTGCAAATACGACTAAAAATTCTGTAATCATTAATTTAACTGATCGTATCATGTAGTTATTTGTCAAATACAGGACTGAGGGATCTGATGTCAGAAAGTAACTAACACTCAAGTGAAGATGTCTAAGTGATACTCGTAGAAGTAAGCGTTTTCCGAACCTGATGTTTCTGACGACGTTTCCGCTCCGCTTCCAGTTTCTGCTGCTTCTCCAGCTTCTCTGTAGCGCGGGCTTCACGCAGACCCTGTCGCTTGGTGCGTTTGTACGCCTTTACGTTGACTGCGGTCTCCAGTGTAGTATCTCGCCGAGTACATCCGATCACCTGCTCGAAAAAAATAAGTAATTTACTACATTGTTCATTTTAACTGAGAAAAATATTTTATTTAAATTAGTAATCAAAAATAGTTATACAGTGGAACTTCTCTATAATGAACCTCAATGTAACGAATTACATGGTCTAACATATCATTTTTCAATCCCCTTGAATACGTTATATAACTCAATAGAAAGTTTACCCATATGTAGCGAACAAAATACGTATAAAACCCTCTATATAACGCTTAAGAATATTTAGTGTGGTTTTTAGTAATTTTATTACACCTGTATTAAAAATATCCAAAGTAGTAGTAGATATTGTAGCAATTTTTCGTGTGTGATTGACAAATTGGTGTGGTTTTTTTTGTGTTGGTACGTTATGGCGGACAATAGTTGTTGAAAGGCTCTTAGCGTCAAATTCAAAAGTAAAGTATTAAACGCCTAGAAGAAAACCCGCATAAAAAAAGTGAAAAGGGATTTAGCATTATACCAACAACTCTTAAAACAATCGTCAAAAATAAAAATCAATATGAAAACGAAAGTGGGCTTTCTGGTCAGTGTAAAGAGGCTTAACACCTGAATTAGAGGAGGTTGAAACTGTTGTCATGTTATGGCTTGAACAATGCCGTGATAAAAACGTAATAACGTATATAAAAACGTACAATAGTACTGTGTACATATTTACTTTCCACAAATAAATATTGTTAACAAATCTGTAGCAGTAAAATATACATATTATAACAAACAAATGAAATGTCGTATGCCTAAAAATATACTTTAAATAAAGGTCGGGCATGTTCAATATTCTTTATTCGGAGGTTATAACTAATCCCTATATTATGAATTTTGGCATAGTTTAATGAACATAGTTTTTAAGAACACACGTATATAACGAATATATTTCTTACTCAATTTAAATTCGTTAAATTGAGGTTCCACAGTATTGAGCAACGACTCAACTAATGTTTCGTTGTATGTTTAAAAGTAAAAATCTCTAATTGGGTTTAAAAACCCTTACAAACTATCATAAAAATTGGTATAGGAATTTTTTTTATCCGTTAAGGGAACAACAGTATTTCAACACATTTTAATTTAAACTTTTTAACAGTCTTATCCACCGTATAAAAACATTTCTAAAGCTTCCATTTTATATTCTTAATCATCACTTAATCTTTAAAACATTTTACCATTTGTAATTTTTTAATTTTAAATTAATGTAAACATAATCATTCTAAATTAATCTATGTCATTCACAGTTTTGTTACAAACTATGCTTAGCCAGTTGAAGGCATAATTCTCTTTTGTATTTACTATGCATACCAAACATTTAAAATTCATAATAGTGGGCTTTCATTACTCAAAATTGCTAAATTGATTGTTTAAACATCACAAACCATTGTACATATTTTAACAGGTCAAAATATTCATATTTATACCTATACTGATATAGCTAGCCACTAAAGGGTCAACAACACTGCGGGACGACAATTTTCAATAACTTGTAACAAAATTTATCTATCTTTTACCACTTTATTACAAAAATTGTTTAAGTGAGAAATATTTTGAGAAACATAAATTTTCCTGCATGAAATTTAAAATGTGAAATGTTAAATTTTGAGAATTTTCTGTACAGTTTATCACCAAATTTAGATATAGAACGGATGGAAAGTTCCCAATAGTTGTGTTTCAATGAAGTCGTCCCACTTTATACAACAGAACCATTTTGTTAACCAACACACTGACCTCAGCTCGCAGCTGTCTCTGGAAGTTGAGCACTCGCAAGGCCCTCAGCTCAATCTGCGCCTTCATGCGGAGGTCCTCTGACATGGTGGTGGGGAGATTGGACAACTCCTCAATGCGATGGGCAATCCTGGCCGCCACCCTGCGACCAAACGTCGTGAGAGCAAAGTTTTAGAGTCAAATAGTAATAGTAAGTAAATAGCAACTGCTAAGTATTAAAGAAATTAACTCATTTTACAAGTAGGAATTGGGAATTCAGTAATAATGTAAATACTTTATTAAATGTCCAACTTTATTACCTGTACTTGCTAAAAAAATTAATTAAACTATTTTCTTTTTTTTTAAGAAACATTGGCTAGTCACTTTATCCTCTGAACTTTATCTACAAAGACCCTACTTCATCTAAAAAATATTATTGACCATTAGGACGTCATTCTTCATGTATGCGCATCCAAAAACATTTAGAACAGGTCAAAATACTCATCTTTTTCTTAATTTGGCGGATATCAGCTTAAGGGTTGATTAGACTGTAAATATAACAACAAACCAAGAGTCAGACGTTAAATTTTCCAAAAAACTGTTCTACAATTTACCTCTTTCTCATAAAACTTGTAACAAACCTAACCTAACCTTTGTAAAGGTCACACAGTAACACAGGTTTTACAAGACTCAACAAGGTTTGTCAAGAAAATTATGCATTAGGGATTAGATTATGATTGTTTTCGTGACTTAAATGTAAAAGAAAACAAACCTGTTCTCCCTTTCCTGCAGAATCAACAGAGGGTCCAAACCGAGAGGTCGAGGCACCGACGTCACTCGGTTCTGCTTCTGCTGCGCCTGACACGACTGAGACAACAGCTGCTGGTTGTTAGGCGGCCCAGGAGGTCTGGGGGCACCAGGGGGGCCCGACATCATAGGGGCCCCAGCAGGCATAGGTCCTGGCTGGCGAGGAACAGGAGGTGTACCCTGCTGTGGGGGGACTGGCGGGGCCATCTGTGCGGTCATGGGGGACTGTGTGGGTGGCTGACCCCCGGGAGGGCCTGGGGGCCGCATGGGGTGTTGCATCATGCCCCCACCGCCACCGGCCTCTCCTCCCTCAACTGTAAAGGATAATTTACAAGTATTTAATAATGCAATTTTACTATGATATAAAATATGTTAGATTCAGGATTTCAGGAGGATTAGGAGGCCTTAGCAAAGCTATAAGGATTCATAAGGATGGGAAAGGTGGGGGATGGTTAGTCTTATTAATTCTCAGAGCAATCCAACGACTCCCTAGTCCTCCAGACAAGGAAACTGCCAATCCTGTCTGAGTTCTCAACTTTACATTTGAGAGTTTACGCTCAGGAGTACATCCCCCTGCCTGGAAAAACGCAATAGCATGCCAAGCTAGCATCCCTCCCATTTGAACTGTAAGGAGACACACTAGACCCTGAGAATTTTGGTCGGCTTGGGAGTCAATTAGGAGAGACAAGAGGGAACCAAGGTGATAGGGAAACCCGTCACAACGGATAGCCAACTGACTGGCCAGTACTTGATACTTGATAAAATCTAGGGGAAGGATTGCACTGCGACCTATGAGATCTATTGTGCCCCCCAGACTAGTCTCTAGTTCTTGCCTAGAGAACCCCCTCTAGTCCTAATGCCTTAATAAAGTTTAGTATAACGAGGGGTTCTAACTTTGGAAAATCCTCCACCGCCACCTGGTGTGTTCCCAAGCTTCTGGCTCTCTTCTGACCTATCGCGTCACACTCAGCCAATAGGTGTCTAGGTGTTTCCTCCCCAGATTGGCAGAAGCGGCATTCACCCTCTTGGACAATGCCCATCTTGCTCAGATGACCCCTGAGCCTACAGTGTCCGGTTAGAAATCCCGTCAGTATCCTTAGATCGTTTTTCTTAAGCCTGATCATGGTCTCAGACCTTCTTATATTATGCACTCCAAGCATTTCCTTAGCCTGTCGGCATCCCGGATGAGCGGTCCAGGCTTTCCCTCTGGCTTCCTTCTCTTCCTCCTTTAATTTCTTTTTGAAAAAGGAGTCCTCCAGTGCACAACCTGGCTCCGGTCCAACAAAGGGGGTGGCTGCCCCTACCCTAGCCAGTTTGTCTGCTACTTCATGTAGCCACTACTGTAGCTAGGGAAGCTATAGTCGACCTGGACAGAGCCCCGCATGCCCAAGCAAGGCTAATTACTGCAGGAGGGCGCCTGGTATCCTGCAGGTACCGTTTGAGACACCATATAAAAGGCCTGGTGCCATCCACCCCTCAGCACGGTCCACATAACACCTTGGGTTGGCCTGTAACAGAGATGAGGAAAGGAGAAAAGAAGGATGGAATGAAGAAAAGGTAGGAGACAGATAGATGAAGAAAGATGATCCATTCATGGGAAAAAGAAGGAGGATGGATCAGCAGGAAAGTCCCAAGCTCAAAGAAGAGTAGGGAGCTGGGGCTGATTGCGATGGACAAACGGTTATCTGATAAATATCTTATTGTAATTAAAAGCTTCTTAAAAGGAATAGGTACATTTCGATACTGATAATTAATAAAAATTATACAAACCAAAAAATTGATCTAATGTATACTTTGAAATATATTCTTCCCAAATCTTTGCCTTATTATAAACCCACAATACTTCTGCAGCTTAATATAAACTCTGCAGTAGTCTACTAGGTATTTGCGATTTCTTGAATCTTTTAACTTTTAAAACACCATTTTTTTAAATTCCAGACTTAGTTTTACTTATTGAATTATAGCAAAATAATTTTTCCAGGTACCATAGGTAACGTAGGACCTACCTGGCTCCTGCTGGCTCGTCCGGTTCTGCGCCGGGTAGGGTGGCGTGCTCGGCGGCGGGTCGAGCCTCTTCCCCTGCACCGCTAGCGCCAGCTGCTGTGACAGTGGCTGGTTGCGCGCCAGCAGCCGGTACGCCATGATCTGCACACGAAGCTGTTGCAACTGGTTACTGCTGAAGCTGTGCTTGCCCTGTTGTCCGGCATCTGGTGCAGCACCTCCCGGCGCACTGCTGTTGTTCGTGAAGCCCTGCTGTGATCAACGATTGACAATCAATCTCTGCTCTTACAGTAATTCAATACTAACCAAACCCTGACATGGAGAGGAATGTGATTATTGTGTTTAGTTGTATTAGTAGTAGTTGTATCACGTTTGCTATTAGTAGTATGTTATAACGGTTTTTAAAATAACATTAAATTATTTTATTGCAAAATGTTGCCTTTAAAAAACTTTCGCATATAAGCATTTTAGCAGTATTCGTTGAAATTATAATACAATAAGCCAAAAAAATTTTGGAATCCCAAATGTTAGATTGAACCTTATATGGGATTGATGGCGTAACTTTATTTAGCATGACGGGTTAATTGGTTAATAAAATATTGATTTTGTCTGATATGTTTTACTTTATCCATCAAATATTTAAAATATTTGTTTTCTAGTTAATAAGTACAAGGGTAAATGTAGTTTTAAATATGTAGACCTTTGTTAGGGTAAAGTGTATGTTTTTTGCATTCCTTTTTTGCCACCATGTCTAAAAGTCTCAAAATATTCCACAACAAAACCTGACCTTCCTCTCCACTATATTTTGACATGGATATGTCTTAGCTATGGAAAGGGGTGTTAGCGAATTGTAAGATGAAAATTTAAAACATAAGAACAGTTATATAGATAAACTGAAAACATTAATTTTGTTTAAACTTTCGAAATCGTGAAACAGTACAAAGTTTTAAACTAGGCCTATTAATAGTACAAATATTTCAACTGGATGAAACATACTCAGTTACAATAATTCCAAGTGCCATTTATAGCTAGTAAAGGGTGTGAGTATTCACAATGGGAAGGGAAAGTTAATGTGTAGTGGAAGATTCCACAGAGAAAGTGTCAGTGGAAAATTATGCTAGATTACTCTAATAGCAGGTCAAAAATATGTCACTCAAAACTTAAAAATAACTTTTCCTAAACTTTTTTTACCAATTACCATTACAACAATACACAGTGCATTTTTTAACGTTATTTATTTTAAATCTGTTCTTAATAAATTTATGATCAATTAATAAAAACAGTGCATCATTAATAATTCAAAGTTTTTAACTAAAAAATCTTTTTCAATTGCTGTATATTAAATTTTCGTTATTACTTAATCCAAATGTAATATTTTTCAAACATTGCAATCATTTTTAAGAGAATATAAATAGTACAAAAATAATTTATTACTATAAAAAAACAAAAAAATTGTATAAGATTAAACACGTGTTCATTCTCCATTTATTTTACTCTTGAAATAAAGGATGACTGGTCTATTCAATACGTGGGGAGGAATATCACCAGGTTCTGCAGCTAAGGGAAGCCATTTACCTGGGTGGCGGGTCCTGGAGCGGGGCCTGGGCCAGGAGCGGGGCCGGCTGGAGCACCTGTGGGGGCCTGACGGGCCCGCAGAGCCAACAGCTGCGAGTAGCGGGGATCCTCCTGTAGACCCTTCTCCTCCATAGAGTCGATTGCTCGTTGGAGAGCATTCAGATTTTCTTGAGGGGTCCCAGTCTGCAATAGAAGAAATCAGCTACAGTATCAAACTTGTATTGTTCACAGTTTTTACCCTTCCACGCTCTTTGGAAAATGTTAATAAAATGTGGCAACTGTAGGCAATTATTCATTTGAAATTTACTGATGCTTTCAATCGTAGTGAGTATGTCAAGACAGATGCATTGTTTACAAACATGATTGAAGGGTACTGAAAGAAAAGTAGTTATTTATTTTGTTGTACAATCCTTTTTAATGTTAAATTTTATTTTTAGTTGATGATAAATTAGTTATGTGTTTTAGTATCCTCATTTTAGTTGGCAAACGTAATTAAAATCGTGTGATTAAAAAAGATGTATTTCAGTTCAATTGAAACCATTTCGAGTATTTTTTCTGGAAATTATTTTTAGTAGCTCAGTAAATGTTTTAAAATTAACTGCAAATAATTAATACTATATCTAAAAAAACTATTTTCCTGTGGAATTTTACACCTAAAAAAGCTTTTTGTTAATTTAAAAGTAATAAATATATGTAGCTAAAGCGTTAACTGTCATGCCAGTCGATTCAAGTCACCATAAGTACGTTAACTGGATTTACATATTGATCCTCAGGTCAAAAGGCAGTTGGAATGATAAGGAAAACATGGGTTTAATATAAAATCAGAAGAATTAGCTACCGCGCAAATGATGTTACTGCCAACCACGCGAAGTAAAATTGTAAGAAAAATTGCTGACCCGGATCGGATAGGCACTAATTTTTTATAACGATATTTAGCTGAAAAATTTCAGACCCAATTTCATCAGTTCTCATTTTGTTGCAATAAATGGTAATTTTCATTTAGAATCCTTTTGAACATAGGTAAAGAAGTACAACAAATCAGTAACTAGAAAAAATCTACATTTATGTTTGGCGCTCTAATAATTAGAACTGAAATAGACATGGCAGTTAGTGTGTAAATAGCCGGTTCAAAATAATAAAATTCAAAACAAAAAAATCAACAAAATAAAAAATTTACGTTCAATACAAAATAAAAGAACCTTATTAGGGGGTAGTCCCCCCCTACTGTAACCATCTCTAAAAAACACATAACAAATCTTATCCATGAAGGATTCTCCAGTTAAAAACAAGACTTGTCAAAATGTGACCCAACCCAATTTTTAAGTAAATTAACAAGGTAACAAAAAAATCCCAAATTAAAAATTTCATTACAGTTAACACAAAACAAATAAGCAATGCTTCTTGTGTTTGGTTACAGAGGAATATCCCGATACCCTGGAGGGGAACAACAACATAGTATCTAAACCCCAATACTAGACAACTAACTTTCTATAGGTATATTTTTCCACTGTTTATTAACTTTTCAGGTTCGTACCCCCAAGAGCAAAAATCAATGTCAAACCTACAAAACATTACTACAACACATGTAAATTGATTATTATTTAGTTTAACTTAAAAAAAAATATTACATTGAAATTTACTTTTATTAATAATAACAAGAATCAGAATCTTCAATGTCGTAAATATTTTTAAATGGAGTGATAATTGTAAGTATATCTGACATAACAAATAAACATAACAAGAAATATTCGACATTTAAATAAAAATTACTCACTAAATATTCAGAAAAATAAAAAAAACAGGTGCACATTGTAGGTTTAATGGTAATTTAGAAATGATTATTTCAGTCAATTTAAAAATAATCCTGAACACTATCTTTTTGACATAGATATATCTTAGCTCTGGGTGGGGGGGGTTGTTGGCAATTTTTCAGACCAATATTTGAAACAGTGACATAATTTGGTTAGTGGCGTCATAGTTTTGTTATAAGAACAGGTGTTTAGATGAAATGAAAACATTCCCTTTAGACATATCCGTGATCTAAACTATTTCCCACAGTGAAGTAAATACAAAACTTTTTAATATTTCATGTAGTATCTAACTGAAAAATTATGAGTTTAAATACCTTTCAAAATGTTTACTTTTCACTTAAGTTTTCACAAAAAAAGAGTTAAATGAATAAAATTATGTAACTATTTAAAAAACTGTGCAAATATTTAAAAAAAATCGACAAATTTAGAGTAGAATCTGCCGATAGTCTGCTGCCCCTTGAAAAGTAAATAACGAGCATTTAAAAACCCACTTATTACATGAGATTATAGTCACATTTTGCTTTCAGTTAATGAATAACCTACTGGTAACAATCAGCTGTCTTTGTAGTTTAATGATTTAATAGAAAGAAAAACAAACAGCTGTCAAATTAAAATCAATATTAGTTAGTTTATATTGGTCATTGATTTTAAACCCATTTTGAAATTATACTATATTAAAAAGTTATTTTAATGTATAACTAATTTTAATAATGGTATAAATGTTCGAATCTATTTAATTGTCAATAAGTAATTCTAAATAATAAAGCTGGGTAATAATTTATTTTCTTTGTAGTGATTCGTTTAGAATATCAGGTTTACATTTTGATATGGTAATCTTTCTTCTGGACAGGCTTACTGCTAGTCATTAATATAATATCAATAATATATTTAATTATATAGCATTTTACACTTTTTGGGGTTGCCCGGTTTAACCGCCCTTTTAGGCTATCCGACCTATGCCTTATCTCGAGCAGGGCGGTTAGAGGGTCTACTGTAGTAACACAGGAAGTGAGACCTTGAACCAACTGTTGGTAAACAAATTCAGAGCTATCACGTAGACTCATAATGTAAATTGGGTGCAAAACATTTTCACCTCAGCCAACCATCTGGATGACCTTGGCCATTTTTTCCACTGGCAGAAAGCTAAGTGGGTGATTAAAGATTTCACTTCCATTCACGTGAATGTCTCGTGACAAACGATATTTAAGATAATAACATCACATTTTTCAGGGCTTGAAACTGATCTTGAGGTTAAAAAACCCTTGATTAAACCAACTTGCAAAAAATTCAAAAAACCAGCGTTTAATTAGGATATTAACACAGATAATGTGAGTTACAAAATGTTATAATAAATGGTTTCAAACTTCTATGTTGGCTAACCATCCAGAAAAGCTACTGAATTAATTCATCAATTGTGAAACTGGCAAGTTTCTACTGTAATATGCAAACAATCATATTTACCATACTACCTCAGAGAGAAGCCAATAATTAGATTCAAGAACTCAAAATACTGTCCACATTCAAGAGAATACCCTTAGGTCAAACAACAATACATCCATGTGTTGAATTGGTATCATACATTTTGAAGGCAACACCTACTTGTTAAAAGTGTTTAGTCTAAAATTTTAATTATCTATGAGATAGGATTAGAATTCTGGCATAATAAGAATTATAAATATCCATATTATATATACGGTATTTTATGGTTTTATATAAAATTCCCATAGTTGGGAGCCGTGAAAGTAGTAAATTTAAATAAAGGTACAAGTTCAGAAGTGTGGCCGTTTGCCTGAATTAAATGACATTTAATTTAAAAAATTATAAAAATATATAAAAATTCCCTTTATAAAAATTAGCTCATTATCATGATTCTATACTTTTCTATTTTAAAATATTAAAAATTTGTCTACAAAAACATTACCTATTTTTTGTGTTTTAAAATATGCCCTAAAAAGGACCTGCAGTAACACAATTTCCCAGGGTTATTTTTGTGACTCACAGACAATTATATTTTTTTCAAATTTTTAACACTTTCTGACATTAAAATATCTACAAATTTAATTCATACGTATTTAGTATAAAAAATCAACTGAAGTGGAACTAAATAAATCTGTATTTAAATAAGTACTAAAAATATTAATGTAAAAAACTAAAAATAACTCTAACCTGAAGTGAACTGATTATTCAGTTTTGGACGAACAGAAAATATAATAGCACTAACCGTCCTTTGAACAGGTTGTATCATTGTTTAAGAAGCAAAATACTTATTGTTATTACAAAATAACCTGGAATCGTAAACAAATGAAAATAAATCAGCCTAACTAATAAGTATTCAATCTTCAATTAGGTTAAATTGGAAAAACTGTCTTTGGTAAAATTTGTTATTCTTTTGAAATGACATTTATGTTTCCTATCGTTTTGAAATAATTTTAAAATAAATTATCCATACAAACAAACTAATACTGATTTAAATTTTTGAACTGGTTATTTATTTTTGTTAAATTACCTTAATAGATTACATGTTCAGTCAAACCTAGAAAAAATGGGACTCATATAGGTAAAAAACTTGTGTTTTGGGAGAAAATTATTTAATTTTAAAAGGGATTGTATCTGTTTTAAGTACTCAAAAACCATCAAAAGGTGTGGAATAAGGAAAATAAATTTCATCATACTTTCAAGAAGGAACTTAACTAAAAGAACTTATTTGGCGTTACAGAAAGACAGACCCATTTTGGCTTATGTACAGATAAAACTCTAATTTTATATATTTAAATTAAACTCGGTCTAGACAAGTGTGCAATAATGATATCGTAGAAAGATGTTGACAAGCTAAACAGAATGAGTCATCAAATGTTCCAAATACTTACAAAACATATTACATATCTCTTGGGCATGATCTCTGTGATAAAAGAGCGACCACCGAGCGACTGAACTGTGTGTGGCGACAATTATCTCCACCTTCCTTTAATAACGTCTATTACAAGTGTAACAGATGTTAATTGCTGTATTGTATTGTAAATTATATTTATAGGCTATAACATGCGATAGAAACGTGCATTTAGAGCCTATCATAGTTTGTTATAAAACAAATTGATATATAATCCATAACTATTTGTAATAAAAACACACATTCACTAGATCTCTTTTCGACATATTTTTTTCATCTAAAACATTTTGTTAAAAAAAGCGACAGCAGTTATATTTGAGAAAAATTTAAAAATGAATTGACAAAGTATCTTTGGGTTCACGTTGGTTTATATTTATTGTTTTCACCTATTCAAAGTTTATATTTTATGCAACTGTAACTAAGGAGTCTAAAATCTGCAATGCACTTCTTACAAATGTTACTTTCCTTAATTGTTAATTAATTATTTTATTTGCTCCATATGGTCTCCTGATTCTTGCTCAGTCTAAATAACCTGTTTACCTTTGAAAATTTTCATGAATATGATAAAAACTTTTAAAAGACAACATTTAATCCAATCTACATCAAGCAATTTAAATCTCTTTCCTTAAACAAAATTATGCTGATTGGTTCGCAACACACTTATTAAACCAACGTATTATTAAGTTTATAATCTATGTAAATAAAATTAAGGATTTTGTCTTTACGTTGCTTAAAATTATAGTTTTAGTTACTTCTAAGCTGTATATCCCTAAACAGCCGAAATCGGTCTTATCCTAATTTCTGTCCATCTGTCTTTCTGTAACGCTTCCCAGTGAAAAATTTGGGCCCCACCATGACTTATTGTCACTATTCTATGATAATGGAGATGGTTTTTGTTTGAATTGAACTGACCTTATAATAAACTGACCTCATAAAATTAGCTTTCAAAAACGACGTTTGTAGCGATAATCACAAATTTTGACATGGATATGTCTTAGCTAGGGGGTGGGTGGTAGCAATTTGTACAAGCAAAATTTGAAACAATGACGTCATTGTTTGGTTACTACGCACAGCTGTAGATTAACTCAAAATATTCCCTTTAGACATATCCATTATCTTACTTATTTCATGCAAACATTTTTACATATAGTTTCACTGAACATGTGATCTATTAAAGTGATTCAACAAAAAACAACTGTCAAATTAAAATACATGTTTGTTTACATTGATCATGGATTTTATTGCTTTTGTATTGTATATGATTTATTAACTAATTATTAACTGAAATGGCTCATCCAGACAAAAAAAACTTTTCTAATACCTAAAAATAGTTTTAAAATTTTAAAAATGATATCTCAACAACAACAACAAATATTAACTCACATTAAAATGAGTTGGATAAAACTCAATATAATATGAAGCATTTACAAACAACTTTTCAGATTTAAGGAAATATTTCTAAAGTGTACGTAAATTAGTTTGACCTTGTTCAATCCTTGTCATTTTCAATGGCTTAAATCCATTAATTTATTTATTTTTAAATATTATTGAGCAATTTTTATTATATTTTTGTCAATATTTATTTTTGATTAGCGATTCCACTCACTGATTCAACTATATTGTGTATACCAAAAAAAGATCAATTAATTTTTATTTTATTAATTTTAATACTAAGATTATGCTGACACATTCTGTGTGTTAGTAATTAACCTAAAACATGCATTACTTTATATTGCTTGCGTATCAGAAAATAGTGGATATTATTAGGGACTATATTGGTAAAATGGCTTCAGTTCCAATTTCTTTTGAATGAAATGTTAAAATTTTTAACCAAGTGGCCTATATTAATTACTAGCTGACCCGGCGAACTTCGTAACGCCTCACAGTAAACACATGTTAACTTTAAAATTGGCCATGTTCTGAAGTCGAATAGCAATACGGCTTCATTGTGAAAGGTTATATATTCTGGGTTGTCATAGTGAATAACAATACTGAAACAATAAAACATATTTATATCATTCCCATAAAAAAAATAAATCTGAGTGGATTAATTCACAATTTTCAAATCCAATCCAAACCCAAACGAAACCTAACTTTATTAATGGCTTTTATAGGAAAGATATACAACAGCTGATTATTATAATAAACGTAATAATATAATCATTGTAATTATCATATAAACATGTGACTTTAATCAGTTAGAAAACAAAAATATAAATACATAATCCCCCAAAACCGTTAACTATTAACGTGGTGAATAAAGCTGTTCATTTTTTACAGTACACATTTACTTCATAGTTTAACATTAATGAATGATTCAGATGGCATTGGATAGTAAAGCATACGGTATTGCTAATGGAAAGTAAACTAATAAGCTGTAGCTAAGAAATCAAATGTTTTCATTGTAGACAATTTGTAAACAAACTTACCCTCCATAAGGTTAACATTAGAAATTTAAAACGCCATAAAATGGAAACTTATGGGGTTTTCGAAAATATTTTTTCACTAAAATCTTCCCGGACACATATAGAGCAACTTCCTAAAATTTCATGGCGATCCCACGCATAAAGGACATACATACAGACAGACATACATACATTCAATTTTATATATAGAGATTACCGTACTTTAGAATCTACCAATTGATATAATATTGTTTGTTTTTTTAATTTCTCAGGAAGAAAATACACTCTTAAATTCTCAAAATAATAAAAGTCTGACAAAAATCAATAAAACTAAGGTCAATGTACTGACACAATAGTGCATTTGACATGGCCAAGGACAATGGATGTAACTAACCCCGAGATACTGGAACTAACACACAGGAAAATGTATCTCAGAAAATTATCTAAGCGTAATCTATATAAATAAAATTAGAGTTTTGTCTGTACATTGCTCAGAGTTATTAATTTTTTAGTTTTTTTTACATTTATACGTTAGAGAAGCTGAAACAAGTACTATCTCAATTTGTGTCTGTCTGTCTGTGAAGCTTAAGGATGCATATTACGCCATCTTCTCCTAAAAAAACGGGAGAACCGAAAAAAATAAAACTTATTTCATGCATTCTCAACATTTCGGAGAGGGTTTTAAAATGCTTGAAATTGTCCGCCGCTCTTTTAAAGTATATAACGAGCATTTAAAAACCCACTTTTTACGCAACATTAGTCACATTTTGCTTTAAGTTTTCAATGAATCGCCTACTGGTAATAATCAGCTCTCTTTGTAGTTTAATGATTTAATAGAAAGAAAAACAAACAGCTATCAAATCAAATTGAATATTAGTTTATTTACATTGATCATTGATCTTAAACCCACGTAGAAATCATACTATATTAAAATGTTATCTTGAATTTTAATAATTATACATATTTTCTGATCTAATCTAATTAATTTTGTCACGTTAATAAGTATCTTTTCACCTCACACAGAATCCTACAACCCGTACAAAGTACGGGCTTACTGCTAGTTCACAAATCAATATTTATAACTAGTTTTATTTTATTGATACAAAAATAAAATAATTAACTTTCATTTGTGAATCTTTCAAATTAAGTTTCTCTTTAATTTTTACGGTTCTAAGATTTAAATTTATTTGCATTTAACTTTAATTTGCAAACTTTTTTAAGAAGATTGCAAAACAATCTAAAAAGTTACAGTATTGTTTGCACGTTGCTTGGAATTAAGATATTTTAACATTTTATACGTCAGAAAAGCCAAAATTGGTCTTGTCTAAATTTCTTTCTTTTTGTAACGCTTCTTCTTGAAAATGAGAGCTCCCACTATGATGCAACCTATTTTCATTATTCTATACATTTTTATAAATTAAAAAAAAATTTTTACTTTATATTGACCCAAAACCTATTTAAGTCATTAGCTCTCAAAAAGCCTGTTTTGAGCAGTAATAGCAAAATGTTTTTCTAATTATACTAATCATACAATAAATTAAAGATTAGATTAGATTAGATTTGATTATTGAAATGGGGACCATACTAAAAGGTAGATATTTTAAGCAAAGTATAAATGAGGTTTGAGTGTAAGATGATTGTGGCGCGATCTTGTAGTCTTGTTACTGACTAAGGCTGACATGTTCCTTAGACAGGACTGTTAATTAATAGCTCGACAGCCAATGGCAATTAATGGACCTACAGTTTAACGTGGAATCCAAAACACGGCCTCTGAATCATTACAAATTGGTCTAATTATGAGAGGTCCTCGCAGATTAACGTAGTATTCAATAGTGCGGACATAAATCCACACAAGAGAACACTACACCCACTGACCTTTGATCACAACTATCCATAATTTGTGACCTCCAAGTAGCTGGATTACAGGACGTCGCCACCGTCCCAGTCATTTTAGGGTACATATTAAATATATTAGGGTACATATTATTAGTATTTGTCAATTCTGGAGGCAAGAATATTTCAAATTAAAAGACCATAATTTATTTAAATTATTAGAACTGTTTTCGTAAGAATTACAATGACTAAATTTGTTTCAGGTTCTGGTTGAAGGATTTAATAGTGTAAAAAATGTCAAAACAAAATCAGCCGACTATGATCTTGTCACGGAGTATGATAAGAGGATAGAAGAAATATTAATCAAAGAATTATCGGCAAACTTCCCCGATCACAAGTAAGTTTATCAGAAATTGATAAGTGTATAGGTAATATTAGTCAGTTATAACACCTCTCCACCTTCTGAGATATCTGAGGTAACTTAGTCACCTACAGTGGTCGAATATTTAAAGTTATCATTGACATGGATATTTAAAACGTATTTCAATTCGGTGGGTTTTATTAATTTGAAATTACTTCAAAAAATGTAAAAATTGTGAGGGAAAATTAAAAAACCTAAACAAGTACTGGATTTCAAACAATTTCAGTGACTTCAATTTGTAAATAATTGATGATTCATTTTTTTGGAATCTTTGCACACAAAAGGTTTACAAAGGTTACCATTTGTAAGCCAAAATGCTAAAAAATTTATCAATCGTCAATTTAGCAATTGAAAAAATAAGCCTATACAAAATTGTTTTTCATTAATACTGTATAATAGCAATAGTTTCATTATTAATTGAGAGTATTGGATACAACATGATTTTTAATTAGAAGAATTTTACCTTAGTGTTTTCTAGCAATCACATATTTTTATAATAACTATGAAACCGCAAGAATTTTACTTAGTGTTTTCTAGCAATCACAAATTTTTATAATAACTATGAAACCGCAAGAATTTTACCTTAGTGTTTTCTAGCAATCACATATTTTTATAATAACTATGAAATCGCATCAGGTTCATCGGTGAAGAGACGACAGCAAATGAGAAGCTTACGGACGCCCCCACCTGGATTATCGACCCTATCGACGGCACTACCAACTTCGTCCATATGGACTCCAACTGCGCCATCTCCGTGGCCTTGGCTGTTAACCGCCAGCTCGAGTTAGGCATTGTCTACAGCCCCGTACGAGATCAGCTGTTCACAGCGCGGAGAGGGAGGGGAGCCTTCCTAAATGGCAAACCTATCCGTGTTACCAACGTCACAGGTACACCATTTCCTGTTTAATCCCACAAATTTTTCATCAAAATCATGTTTTCCGCTAGAAAAAAAACTCAGTGTCTGTTAATTCGGTAGTTACTGTCCAAGGCGATCTTTTTAGAGTATACAAGCTAAAGCAGATTTAATCCTATTATTTGGAATACCAGCAGGCTCAAAGAACATTAAAGTTTTTCCAGGGGAATTTTTCAAATTGTTCAAAACCATAAATGCACCCATTACACCCAAGTAACGACTAAGGACGTCTCGTTGCTGGGCAATGCAGGGACAGAGCTTTGACGGCCCTGTTAAGCAGGGCTACCAGCCTCCTGATGGTCTCGGTGCGAGGTAGCGTCGATCCCGGAAGCATCGCTATCTGGGATCAAGGGTCCGGTGTGTGAGAGCTGTGTGATTGTGTGCATGGATGTTGTGGTGTTGTGTGAGTGTCGAATGAAGGGCTGTAGGTCCTAAAAGGTAGTCCAGCGTGGGGGGTAGGGTAGGAGGGGATGATGGTGGGGTGGGTATATTCGTCCTCTTTGCGGTTCGCTAGTCTCTGCCTAGCCATGTCAACACGTTATCTAGTTTGCTTTTTTTTCTCTTCGGTGACAAATACGACTCATTTCCACACACGGGATTTTCCTATGTGGAAATTAATTTCGCGTACGTTTTGTTTTTTTTAACCTACTATTTTTTTTATGCAGTTTTTGTGGTTTATTTTTCTTTCTTATTTGTACAGTAGGTTAAGATTACTAACTTTTTGTAAAAACTGTATATGTATATATTTTTTTTGCGATTAATAAAATTTTTTTATTTTTATTTTTGATTTTGATAAGTTAAGTCTAGACTGACTAGATTTATCTGGACTAGTTCTTTGTTTATAGTATATAAATAATTATTGTTAATTTTTAGTTCCACAAATTGGATACGGTGATCTAAATAGTTTTTAACATTCTTACCTCAAGAATTCATAATAGACTAAAATAGGTTCCAGTACTTTCATCTTTGACTCTTAGGTTAAATAAATGAACAAGAGATGAGTTTCGGAAGTTAAAGTTCCATTATCAAGCCCTATCAGTCACTTCATACTAGTTAAGAAGACAACGACTTGTACTTCTTTACTACTTGATACTTGTAGTGTTGCCACTGGAAGCTCTGCTGCGCCGTGGAAGTCAGTTTTTGTTTAAGTTTTAATTTATGATTCTACCATACTACACCATATTATATTTTATGTAATGGATTTTCAATTAATATTTTCTTCACTTTTACTTTAAATGTTTCCATTGAGACGTCCTCCTTGATTTCCTTAGGTACTATCAGTGTACTCGTTTATAATTTGTATGTGGTCAGTCCAAAGTTTGGGGAGTGCAAAATCAAGTTTTTGTATAAATTTAAATTTCATGACAACTTGTACTAAGTGACTGTCACTAGCTTGATAATGGAACAATTAACGTCCCGAAACTATTCACCTAGACTAGTTAGTAATTCATAGACAGTGGTTCAGACAACATTTTAAACTGTAGGTAGGTCCCTTATATATGCCATTGACTGTTTGTCACAATCATCTTACACTCATTTCTCATTTATACTTGTCTTAAAATATCAATAGGTCGCCATTTCAGTAACTAACTATTTTTGCTATTTTCAATTGTTGTGGAAACAGAATGAAATGAGGGATTCACCAAACGTGTCAGTGGTTTCAGTAAAAGGTTTAACTAGTAAAGTTTCCCCTTCCTCATCCGAAATACTAGCAAAAAGTCTACTGCAAAAATATTACCTATAGTAAAAACATATTTCTGTCAGACTTCTAAAACTAAAGTGACTGAGCTTAACAGAATAAAGATAACAATGACCTTGTTGATAAGCTATGTGGTCTTGTGAGGTTTATGTTTGTATGACATTTTTATTTATATAAATAAAATAAACAGTATTAGTGGATTGACACGTACTTTCTCCCTTAGTAAATTTAAAAATGGCAATCTGTAATAAAACTATCATATTCTTTAAAGTTTATTTAAATATCATTTAGTAACTTATTGTTTCAAAACTAAACATCAGATTTCTGAAAATAACAACAAGAGAAACAAAGTTAAATTGGTAGAAATTCTTCCCCACCCCCCATAACGAAAGTGATGTCATATGCTTATAAAAACAACCGTATAGTGAATTTGAAAACATTTCCTTTAGACATATCCATGTTCTAAGCTATTTCTCACAGGGAAATAAATACAATTTTTACTTGTGACACTTCTCCGTGAAAACGGGAGCACCCACTGTGACGAAACTTATTTCCACTTTCTTATACCTTTTAGGAAAAGGGTTTTGTTTACTTTAAACTGACCCACAACCTATTAAAATAATGTAATGTATTCTCAAAACCTTGGTTTTGAGTAATATTACCAACATTTTTTCTATGTTTTTTAAACATGTGATCTATATAGGTTACTTTAGAGAGAAATAACCGGATTTCAAATTAAAATCAATATTTATGATTGATTTTAAACATATTCCAAAATCTCACTATGGTAAAATGTTATCTATTATTTTCATTTAGCTATTTGCTTAAAATTTCATATTAGTTAAAAAGTATTTTCTTAATTTTTTAAAATTACAAATTTCAATCGCAAGTTTACTTTAGTGTAATGAATAAAATACCTATTAAAATTTAGTTAAGAGTAAAATAGTTTTAGGCAAATTGATTTATTGTTATCAAATCCTTTCAATTTACTTAATAAATACAGTACACACCTCTGTCACAACATTTTTAAAATTTTCACATTAAGCATAAAAAAAAATACTAAAAAAATTGTACAGGAACATATAACCAATTACGTTTTCTTCTCTAAACGGCTTAAGACATGAATTGCAGATGAGTTAAAAAAATAGTAACAGACAGTAGTAATAGTAAATAGTAATAAAAAGAAATTATTTAGAGAAGAAACTTGATATATAAAATGAGTCCTATCTATTTGATAACATCGGTGAAGGTTAATCTTATGAAAAATTAAGAAATATATCTTTATAGATTCATCTTATCAAATGGATGCAAAGTGCATACTATGTTGTACACGGTAAATCCTCACTAAACATTTGAGTTTAGATAGCCTACAAAAGAAGAACAAAATGAACCACAGTAAAACACTTGCAAATAAGTCCTTATCTCGTTTTGTCGTTAGGAGGTGACTTGCAGTTTGATTAAAGACACAATCAACTGAACTCAAAATATGAGAAGGGTGCAATAAAAATCTATTTTTATCATTTTCAATATTTTTTCAAAAGGTGTGGTAAGATTTACATATTTATATAATGTCAAAAAAATTATGATTAAAAAATAAAAATCACTCTATCCACTCTTTGCCATTGCCCAATGAAATTTGTTTGCAGCTTGTGGTAATTTATTAAAATTAGCATCTTTTTACACATTGTAAAATGCCTCTACTTTTTATTTTTTATTTTAATATTAAAAACTTTCTCATCAAGGTTAAATTTCCTATAAAATTCTTGGACGGATTCTGAAATGGTTCCTCTTGCACTGATTACGATTTTGTATATTTCAAATTATTTCATATTGTATTTTTTGGTTTACCAAAGGGACAGTGATTTATAAATCTTGATCTTTTAATTGTGGACATCTATATATCTATATCACTTCGCATTATTGAGCCATTTACGTTGGTCCCAGTGACTATCAAACATTGTATGTATCTTTAGCTCTAAACCGGTCAGCTATACTTTGTCTGATTCAATGTTTTGTGTTAGGAAGTAGATCACAGAGTGGACATTTTCCAACAATGTGGACTAAATATTCAATCAAATATCTCTCAGTGCTGGAGGTGGTTAAAATTACAGCTGGCAATTAAAATATATGTGCACATTTACAAATGACATGATTAATGTTAGTAAGTTTAGAAATTCACTGAGAGTTAATAATTTCTCAATATGGAAAACATTATGTTGTGTATTTTTTTAATATTAAAATATATTGCAGATATAAATAAATCGCTGATTGGTTACGAAATATCCCTGGCTCATGCAAAAACAATAAGAGAAAAACTTCTAAAGAGGTTGACAGCAGTTGTAGCCAAAGCTCATGGGTAAGTTGAATTCAAGAGAAACAAAACTATAAAAATAATTCTAATGGCTTTGATTATGCCTGTTTCTAGATAGTTAAATGGTTATTTATAACACAATACCAACATTAATAAAATAATTATTCTCAAATACCAATACAAATCTTTGCTGACAAATTTAACTATCTAGAGATTGTTGTATTGTTTCGAAGCAAACAATAAACCCAAACACTTCTTTAAACTTTAATATCTTCCTTTACTTAAAACAATAATATTTTTACCAGTCCATGTGAAGTACACTAAAACCTTGTTTATCCGGTACTCGCTTATCTGATATTCTGGCTTATCCGAAATGGTTTTGAGGGAAATATAAAAATGGAGCAGGAAAAGTACAGCGTGATTTGTGACAGCCTGAACAGTGTTATGGCCTGAGCGCAGTCCGAATCTTGCATACTGACGATCAGTTTTTTTTAGTTTAGAGGGTGCTTAACTATCAAGCTGTACAACTTGATAAAATATTTATAAGATAAATTTTATGGAAATTTGAAACTAGGTGTCTTTTACATAGTTCACTTATTTATATCAAATACAACCCATATTTTTCTAAAAAAATTTTGAACTGAAACAACTAAAACTGAAGCAATTTAAGCAACTGAGCGAACTGAGCAATTGGTCAATTGCTCACTTAGGGGGCAGTAAAGGTCCCCCGGTTGGCTGCCAATAATAAGGATGAAGGATACGGTCATGAAAATTATTGATCATTACAATTTTTGATGTATTAGAGGAGTAAAACTGTTAGAGGTTTAATTTACTTTTCAAAACTGAATTGAACTATTTGAGCAAACTAAAACTTTAGGTGATTAGTTGCCATCGGCTGTTGGGCTATTAATTAACAGTCCTGTTTAAGGAACGTATCAGACTTAGTCAGTAACATGACTACAAGATCGCGCTACAATCATCTTACACTCAATCCTCATTCATACTTGGCTTAAAATACCAACCTACCCTGTGGTAGGGTAGCCATTTCAATAATCTAATCTAATCAGTACCTCACTGTCTTTTAATTCATCTAACAGGACCTGGGCTAGTAATGATGGGCAGTTGTCTTCTGATAAAAAAACTTAATACTTAACGTTTATGAAAACACAGATAAATGCTTGTTTCAGAGTTAGGTCTGTTGGGACTTGTGCCCTATCACTGTGCTACGTCGCGCTGGGAGCCTGGGACGCCTACCAGGTAGATTACCTCTGGCCCTGGGATTACTCAGCAGGGGCTCTCATCGTGGAGGAGGCCGGAGGTGTCGTGCTCAGCACGGACGGTAAGTCGCAACTTACATCTTTACAAGCACTCACATTGAGAGAAATTACAATTTTAATCTCATCCGAATAGTTAAATTATATAAAAACATTATTATTACTACTTAAAATTATGTTTATTATTGGGTGCATTTTAAGCTATCACTCATTGACATTAAATACTTTTTATGGCCAATACATGACATTTAATGGTACAAGTCTTTGAACAACAAGTTCTTTATGACTGCACATGGAACAGAGGTGTGAAATATCACTTTGTTAGCTTCTGAGTACTAGCAGGAGCCTCCCTCACCATGGTTACCACATTAAAACATTTACGATGGCAGTGAAAATGCCAACTTTGGTCCAATATATATATAAAATTACTAAAATACGTACCTAGTGTTTTTTTTAAATGCCACTTTGTTAAAAAAGTACATTATCATCATTGTTTTTGTCCAAAATTACTTTTAATTATATTTTTATACATTTTTAGTGAGAGTACGTAATTGTTTTTGTATGCCTCAAATGTAATCGAACGCATACCTAATTGGGTACACACTTACTAAAGGTCTTCTGCTAGGGGCGGAAAAACATTTCAGCTATATTTAGTGTAACCATGTTGGTCTTCAATGGCATTAGAAAACCAAGAGCGAGTGTATCTGGTTGGGCGCACTGCGCGTTTTAGTTATGTACTGTGTTTACTCTATCGAGTACACTGCTGTCATTTAAATAAACACCCGTGTACCCGATCGGGCACACTACGTCGCGAATGTGTTAACCTAGGGATGCCATTATTGCGAGTAACATCAGGGCCCATGCATGAAAACCGCTAAGGCTATTACTATTGGTGCGCATCAGCTTGAACACATTGGTCGACAAGTACTAGGCATCGTGAAAATTACAGAAAATAAGTTACAAAAGTTCTTGGCTTAAGTTTAAAAAAAATCTTAACTGCCTATCTACATGGGCCTAGGACCTGTGCAGTAGGCAAAATTAAAGACAGCGACGTACTGTATCAGCGTGAGTTACATAGCCGCAGGTCCGTTCATGATCGAAAAATTGTTGCAGGCCGCTGGTTTTGATCCAACATCCTTTGACTTACTAGGCCTGCGTGTAACCCCTGAGCTATCATGCCAATAAAAAAATTAAATTTGTCCACACAAAAACCAATGGTTCAATAGGTTTGAATTTGTACTGGAAAGGTCTATCAACAAGATTTTAAAAATAACTAGGAGACCTGTTTACAAGACAGCCACAGGAAAATATTTTCTAGACAGACAGCCTGCACTTTGTACGCTCAATATAAAACCCATTTCTGAATTTCTCAAGTTATACTACAACAATAACAATATTTATGATATTTAATATAGTAATTTGATTTTAAAAACTACAGCTACAAATAGGCCTACACACAGGATAATGACAACTACTTCAATGTACAGTAATACCAACAGTACAAATACCAAACTACTTAAAAAGGTCTTATAAGGGATTTACTCCAACCTTTTTGATAAAACTAAAATTCTCTTGTCAGCAAATTTGATAGTACTTTAGATTAATTGTTATAGATATAAACTAATTAAGCTATTTGTAATTATATTTAATTCTAAGTTAATGTATGTGTTACAAAAGAATAAATATTGATAAGATCAGTCTGATAACCATAATGTAGATAGCAACGAATTTACAGCTATTAGTCTGATATTGTTTTATGAAACTGGACAAAACAAAAACGCTTTTTATGTTGTCCTTAAAAATTAAAATTAAAGATCCCTCAAGATTTTTTCATACAAAAAGTAATAGTAAAAAATTAATTGTTTTAGTAATACAATAAGAATATATGCAGAATAAGGTGAGGGGGCTATTTAACCTTTTAAACGGTTAACACTTAAATTGAAACATTGGTCTGCAAGACCAATTGGCTAACTTTTTTTAATTTAATAGTTACAGCTATCAACTCCACACTAGCTTCCTAAAATAATTTCATAAGTAACTTATTAATATTCTGTTTGATTTACTTCACTAATTTCATTATGATATTTTGAAGCCTCTAGATTGCTGAGAATTTAAATTAAATGGTTTAAATACCACTATCTGTAGCAAGTAGATGAAGTTGCAACTATCTAATCCGCAACTCAGTTAAGACGTCCCCCTACGAATCGGGAGGTAAAATTTTACCTGATCAGTTAAACTGAACTTAAATATATATATTGAACACAACTAACCCATCAACGTGGGACTTTATATTTCTTGACTGACCCCTCATGCGGTACTTATTTCCAAGTTATTTAACATATTTCATATCTAAGCCTACCTCAATAACACAATGTAAAACAGCGAACTTCACAGTATATCTGAAAAATATCACGAGCACAACAAGTTAAAAGCAGTACGTTTTCGCAACGACTCCAACTAATCAAAAATCCAAAAACTTCTACGAGATTGTAGGCAAAATCCTCAATCTCGCTTGCACACGTTTATTGATCGAAAACATTGGCCAATTTATAAAGAACACACTGGATAATAGAGAGTCTATAAAATTCATAAATTATGTTCATTTTAAAAGCACCACCGGACTTCACTATGAGACGAAATGTTGTCATGCGTTGCGACTACGGAAAACCGCATTAGAAGAAGTTTTCTGCGTACATAGTAACTACGGCAAACACGTGAAGGGTTAATATCATTGAATTTTATGTAATAGACCTAATTTCCCACATAACCTGTTCCTTCTTGTCTAATCCTACCATCAAAGTTGAACTTAAGATAAAATGAGGATAATTGATGTGTTCACTTTACCCCCATAACCTCAAACCTAAAACCTTGAACCTCAGATAGCGTTTGTCACCACATGTTCCTGTAGGTTGAGATAGGATCTAAACCTTCAAAACTCATCACACAAAAACTTATTTAACTCCAAATTTAATCTTGTAAAAACAAATATAATAGAATATTCAATGTAATTATTTTTCAGGATCCCCATTTGATGTGATGAAGCAATCCATATTGGTGGCAGGAACGAGACAGCTTGCAGACGATTTTGTCAAGGTTATCAAACAAGCAGACTCATCATAACCAAATGATGAATGAACAACCTATCTGTAGATATTATTGAACCTGTTTATACTGTCAATACTACTGTTTAAGTTTGTTCTGTCGATATTATTAATTAAGATTATTAATTTTTAAGCAATAACGTAAATAAATAGAGTAATAACAACTTTTTAACTCTACCACTGAATTAACTTTCCTCATCAAAATCCTCTTCAACACATTCGCTGCGAACCACTCAGATCCTAGTGGTACTGGTCACGGCGCACGGAGCGGACCACTCAGATCCTGTGGTGACATTTAGGTTAAAATCAAGATGGTGGATCTGGCGATGTAGATTGTATTGCCACCTGTTGGTATCTGAGAGAACTACATCCAGTTTTGTTATAACGAAGTATCTATTTCTGCATGGGTCACTTGGAATTTTCCTACTAGTTGAGTTTAAACTACACTGGCCGCTCCACGAGAGGAACAGGGGTTTCTGACGCAGCGCCTTTTTGTTTTGTTAAGTACCTACTCTGAATAACTTGTTTTAACTTTTTTACTCTTAGTTTTAAACAATAATGATGGATAACTAATTTAAAAAAATCTTATATGTTTATAGTTGGAAAGAGTGGAATAAAGAAAGGGACAAAGTTGAGAAACCGTTCATAAGTGAATGGTAATGCATTCTAGCAGAGAACTAACGAACCACAACGATATATCGCAGTAAAAAACAACAAAACTTTGTTTTACTAGGGAACGATATATCAAGTCAGTGGCCATTTTTTAGCTCTTATTTTCTGACGACATATGTCGGCAAAAACCTTTAAGGGGTTAATGATTGCTTGGGGTTTTAAATATTAATATTTAAGCTTTATCCTGTATGGGTGTATTAGTCTTACAATAACTAAGTTGAGGGCAAACCTACCTGAACAGGAGGCTGGCCTTGGGGTGGCTGAGCCATGTTGTGTTGAGGTTGAAAAGTCTGCGTCCCTTGTTGCATAGCCGAAGGTCCATTCATATGATTCATAGCAGGTGCACCAGGGGGACCTTGGTTATAGTTGGGAGACATGTGTTGAGGTGGCCCCATGGCGGGAGGGTTAGGTGTCGGGGAAGGCATGGGGGATGGGGCCTGCTGTGGGGGCCCCATGGGTGATGGGGCTTGTGGTGGGGGCATAGGGGATGATTGTGGCGACGGGCTCGCCGCCATCCCTCCTCCTTCTCCCTCCAGGGTCGACGGTGGTTAAAACCTGGGCAAAGGCATAAGATTGTGAAAGAGTTTCACCATTGTTAAGTATCACAGTATAAACAATCATAGGCTCTAAAAAATTTATATAAAAATATTTACTCAGGTTAAAACACAAAAAATGCTGAGGCCTAAACCTAATTTATGTAGGACTACAGTATTATTTATGTGGACAAAAATTACTCTTTAATTACTCTCTTAAATTACTCTCATCAACTAGAATAAGCTACAATAAGGGAAATTAAAGGAGAGACTGAAACTCTTTAAAACTAAAAAAATATGTAGGACTCTAGTTGTAAAAAGTCCTGTGATAAAAATCCACAGGTCAATCGTGAACCTGCCACCGGTCCCCTTGTTACATAGCATCTAACAAAACCATATGCTCTAAAGAAATTTTTTTGAATCCTTTGTCTATCACCCCAGGACTCAGTAAAACCTCAAGGAAATGTGCTGCACATGTTTTGCATCATTAAGGGATGATTCACATCTGGTGATCACCAGAGGAGGGGAGTGAGGTGTGCATGGTCTGTTAGGTGCCATCTATGTACAGGACTAATCATGTCAGTTGAGTTGCCAGCCGACATCTATTCTCGGGACCGTTAGCTTTAGTGTTTGAGTGTTAAATATGTATGTTTTTAGACCGATTTGTGTTTTGTACAAGGTTTTTACTTGTTCAGAACTTGTAGAATAATGTTCTACAATTCTTGAAATGTCAAAGAAAGTAGACAACGAAGTTATTCTTAGTTGAATAGAGGAATAGGATATACTTATTTCTGAACAACATGAAAAATTTATTCACACTGTTCAAATACAATGTGTTTGACAAATCTATTTACAAAGAGCACAAGGCAGCTAAACCAAGTACAGTAATGGTGCCAGAATTTCAGATCTCAAGAAAACTGATTATACCACCTTAACCTGTTGAGGAGTAACAACAAATGAGCCCATTTGTACGCCCGTCATGTGACGTTTGTTCCCCCTGAGGATCCACATCATATGACGGGATGACAGATATTTGATATTTCTTAAAATATTACTAATAAATTAAAAATTTGTAATGGTTACACTTGAAAACATTCAAGTAAAGTAATAATATTTAAAAATGAATAGTTTAGAACTGATGAGTCATTTACTAGGCACTGCAAATTAGGTTTATCAGGTTGGTACCGTCGATGTTTCTCAAGAATTGGCTTAGTGCCAATATGAAGGTGTGTGCACTACTTAATGTTCCAACTGATCTTCTATCAGTTAGGTGATCCTAGTGATTTTTGTTACCGTTTAGTTATTTACTCCTTTGTAATGGTCAATAATGGGTGATTACCGCTATACCCGCATCATTGTTTAGTAATATATCACACCCAAAACACGTTCTAAGAGATGTAACTAGTATAAAAGCTGTTCAAACAGGTTTAAAATATGCTTTTTATCAATTTATCATAGTAATAAAATAATATATTCAGAGAAATCTTCTTACTCTTGGGGAACTTTTTTTGGCAATATACATGTATTAGACATCTATACAGGCGTACTCATTAACAGGTCATGTTAAATTGTTATAAATCAAGGTCTACAGAAAAAATTATATAACCAAAATTATACAGCAAGGTTTGATATAAATATATAAATAAATGACACATCTGACGGCGCCGAGGATTTTCTTTAAATTTTGGAAATAATTTTTCCGAGTAGAAAATAATCTAGATAGGTCTATGTCCAGAAAATTCGTGTTTTCTTAATATTAAGTTTAAAATCTAAAAATTTAACATTACGCTTATGGAGAATCAAATGTAAACAATGCAAACCAAAACAGCTGTTTATAAACGTTTGACAGTTCTTGATTGAAGACGGCAAAGAACAATATGTGAATAGAGGTTTTTCATAAATATTTATTTTATGTATGTAATAAATGTAAAATTATCAGGTTACTAAACAATTTGTAAAAACTTAAGGATAACATAGCTGTGCGAAATAAAAGCAGAAAAAGTATTTCCAAAATCTTCCGTGTTTTGATAGAAAACGTATTCGTTGTATTGCTTGAAGCCACTGTAACAAACTAATTAATTGATGTAAATTAAATCTCTCTTTTGCTTTTCAATCCTCATTCCGTTTATAAAAAAATCAGTTGATCACAGGCTAATAATAACGGTATGGGTAAATAAACAGTAAATGATCGGCTTTGGCTTTTGGAAAAGACGTTAAACGACATCGTTCAATTGACTAACCTCGTAGCCGAGTTGTAGCATGTCGGCCTCAAGAACTATAGGCCGCGATTATACATGTTACATTGAGTAATAAATGTTTTTTATAAATGTTATAATACATAATCTAAACGAAACCTAATCTATATATCCATTCTTTATTAGAGGAGTAAAAATATTCAAACACTAGTTCTGACTATATGTGTGCATTGATTTTGTGCTTTTTAAATAGTTCAACGTGTCTTTATGCGAAATTCTGACATGATCCTGACCTGAAGATGTAGTCTTTGACTTTGAAATGTGCATAGTCGCATAGTATAATAAGAACTGTTTGGACGGATAGGTCCAAGGTAAGTAACATAGTTAGGTAATTCTTAATGAGGGGCTTTTCATAAAGAAAGTTTGTAAGATATAGGCCTAGGCCCCTATAATATCAACAGTAGGCCTACAGAGAAAAATGAATGATAATATAACAAACAGACAACATTAGAAAGTGAAAAGATCAGGGTTCACTAATAAAATACCACTATTGTTGGTAATAAATATGATAATGACTTATATAATATGAACATTGAACCCTACAAAAAAATACAAAAATAAAATCTTAGTAGGCCCTAATAATAATGATTATTATTAGGGCCTCCTAAGATTTTGTTTTTTATCTACAATGACATTAAATACAATAATTATTGTAGTTAATGCAATTTCAGGGAAATTGAAGATACTTTACTTTACTTAGATATTTATCATTTTATTTTTAAATGTCCAATTTTTTCTGAAATTAGAAGACAGTATTTAACGATAATAGAATTAACATGGGAGGATTTTTATACATTGATGAACAGGAGGGACTGGCTTGAGATTTTACTTATTAAATGCTTGGAAAATGAGGTGGAGGTTTATATTGGAATTTAATTTCAACTAAAATTAATAATTAATAAAAATTTATATTTTCTTAAGTAGCCTATGTATTGTTTTGGTTTGTAATTTTAGGCACCAAGGTGGCATAGATAAAGTTATATATTGTTTAAAATTGTCATTTATTAATTCATATATGTTAAGCTAAATGTTTTGTAACACTTTTTTTCAATCAAAGTAAGCATCTCTGTAGTTGTAAGCGAATATGCCATCCCAGCAGACAGTCCTGTGGACTATTGCTGTAATCAATATAGCAAAAATATAATGTAAATTTCTGTTATTTTCATAGAAATATTTTGTAATAAAGCACTGTTTTCTTTCTTTCATTGAACCCTACATAGGTCCACTCACTTTTAACAGACACCTAAAGTATACTAGGGCATCTGGTACCACCAAAAATAACTAGCCCTACAAAATATTCTTACAAAAAGAAAACTTTAATAACCTAACTAAATTTAGTCTAAAGTGTACCTTTCCGCTTGGTTAAATTTTTTAGTTTTTAAATTGTCACTTACTTGCCCACATTGAGCCACAATCTTAAAATAAAATATTATGATACATTATCTTAGTAAACATACACTATGGCCAAGTCCAGGTGAACAGTCTATAATGACATCAGGGGAAGGTTTTCATAGTTTTGGTTATCATGAAATTAACTCCCCAAGCTATTGACGAAAGAACAAAGCATAAATACTTAAATTAAAATTACCAATCAAAATACTCAGAAAATCTTTATGAAAACTAGAAATAATGAACACACATAAAAATTAAATTATCGGCTTCTCCCTAAAGGTGAAGCTGACCGCCATTGCATGCAGGCACTACACTTCCAATCTCGAATCATTAGACTCTTCCAGCTATTTTATATAGCGTAATAAAACCTATTTAGGATTATTTCTGAAGACGGATTTAATAACTGATTGTATAATATTCGAAAACAGCGATTACTTACCTACAAAACACGAAACAGGGAAAGTTAAACAGAGAAATAGCAACCACAAACTAGGAGGATTGCTAATCCAAAGAGTATTGACCAGAAAGTTTTGACAACTAACTGTTAAAGTTTAAGTCACAGAGTAATGTGGAAGGCAAGAAATTACGTGGAATTTAAATATGTATGACCAGAGATGAATTCATTTTATATTTTTAATACTTTACTATCCGTTCATCACTGGCATGACTAAATCTTTTGATAGGCGAACAAAAAAGTTAATCTATGATCTTATAATAACACTTGCATTATATATATATATATATTATATATATATATATATATATATTAAAACCAGCAATTTTATTTATATTTTCTAGGTAAACGTTCATACAGTATTCTCAATTTTCAAAGCAATTTAATGAATTATTTGGAATTTCTGTTCAGTTTTTAAATTCCTCAAATCGAATACTTCTCTCGTATTACTTTTATTTTGCAAATTTTTCGTAGTGCAGTATCTTTGAATTATAATATCCAGAGATCAAGGAATAGTGAAGGATCTTTTAGCATATTTCCCCATAGGAAAGAAGCCATTACCGTAGGTCTCATGGCAAGACTTAAGCCATATATGATAGAAAAACTTCTATTTAGATTATTTTAGATTAGATTAGATCATTGAAATGGAAACCATACTACAATGTAGGTATTTTAAGCCAAGTATGAATGAAAATTGAGTGTAGGATGATTGGCGCGATCTGTAATCTTGTTACTGACTAAGGCTGACATGTTCCTTGGACAGGACTGTTAATTTTATCTTTGGCCATTAGAATCAGCTTGAAAAACTAAACCATTTAGCACAGTACGTTGTATTTTGGGGCTCCAATGTTAATTTTATGGAGGATAAAGAAAAAATAATATTTCACTTATAAATGTATATTTTTGGATGAAACTTGATATTTTTAGCTTCATGTGATTGAGATTCATCCAATTGCAGTTTAGCTTTGATAATTTTTCCTTCATCACAGATAATATATATTTATAGCAATGGTAGTACGTAACAGACAATTTGAGGTCAATTTACATCCATGCCACGAATTCTGGATCGTTTGAGCGATGGTCGGTGGGTGTAGTGTTCTCTTGTGTGGATTAATGTCCGCACTATTGAATACTACGTTATATCACAAAGACCATCCTCATAATGTTAGACCAGAGTTCCGTGATACAGAGGCAGTGGTTCGGACTCAACGTTAAACTTTTTACAAGACTTGGGGGTGCTTAAGATTATTGGCCATTATATCATGCTCCAACACACTTTACTTTACTATACTTTCAACAAATTGGTCAGGTAGGACATCCATGTGCACAACATCAGACTCCGTGGCCATGTTGATGTTCATAGAGTGTGGCTCTTTGAACCCAGCCTAGCTACACCACCTCACATCTACTGTGTTGTTCAATAGACTAGATTAGATTAGATTATTATTAATATAATCTAATCTAACCTCATATTTATTGTGTTTTTCAATAGGAAAAATAAATTACACACACAGAGGGTTAGAGAACTATAAACTTTCTGGTTTCAGAAGAGTTTTGACTGATATTAGGAGCAGAGCCTCCCACCACCCAGGAGTTTATGGATGATGACTTCACTCAATTGTAGCTAACCGGAAGTGACGATTTAAGTGTTTTAAATATAAGTTTTTATGTGAGTCTGTGTTGATGCCATCAACCACTACTTGGGCATCAGATGAAGTTATAGATATTAGGGAAGGTACAATATCGCGCTACAATCATCCTACACTCATTTGCCATTTATGACGGATTAAAATATCTACCTTGAGTAGGTCATTTCGGTTAAAAGTATAAAGTACCGGTTTATGGTGATTTATAAACTCGTACATATTCATTATAATAGCTTAGGCTGTCGAAGTCCACTTTTGTTATCACCAGAGAGGAACGGATTATTAAGACCTTTATAACTTTTACAATCCGTTCATCTCTGTTATTAACTATTATTAAAGTGTGATAGTAATAATGTCTCATTTGAATGATTAAGCCACTTTCACTATTAATACTCTACTATAAGTACCGTTGATTATTTAAGTTGTGTTTATAAAAGACAGTGGTAAAGGCAGTGGTGTAGTGCTCAAAAGGTCATCATTACTCTTTGGGGGGGGGGGGTAATGGGTAGTCAAAGTCTGCAAGTTCCTCAGGAAGGTCATTGCGTGGTCAAACGCGTGGAATTGTGTACAATGAATTTATCTATTTAAAAAAGAATTACATAAACCGAAGTTTAATTTTGCTAAAGCGACTAATGATGCTCCTGGGATATCTGTTGTATTCATGCAAAGTATTGCAGTCGAAGGCAGGCGGTCCCTTTTTAGTAACGGTTCGCTTTCTTTTTCAACGCAAACTGACGAGTGCAGGTCAAGAAAGAAGAACATATTTGTAGATGAGTTTACCCACCACATAATACGGAGGAAAATCTTCAAATTGTATTTTGTAACTTCATCGAAATTAAAGGCTGTTCTGTAGGAAGAGGGTGTGTTAAAATAAATATCTTAGACGGAGATTAAAATGAATAGGATTCAAATGGTTGATATCTCAAAATACAAATAATCTCAACATTTCTTAATCAGCCTTAGGCTGTTTAAAAAATAAATATATTTTTGAATTAAAAAACTAGATAGTATAAAAAGATATATGGTCTTCAAGTAAGCCCTAGTGTCTGATCCTGGTGTTACGATGTTGTTGGGGTTAGGTTAGGGTTAATGTAAAACGCCTAAAATTGCCTCGATATTGCGTGTTGATCATGAAATGATGCGAGCGACGCACTTACCTACCACTCTCTATAAAAAGGCAAAGTATAAGTATAAAAATCTAAGTTTCGGCAACACGAGCTGTGCCGGAGCGCCGCTCCGGCTCCACTACACCACTGGGTAAAGGTGATATGGTGCGTTCCAAATCATGGTCTCGTTACTATACAGAAATGCAATAGGATACTATACATCAAAATACTCTCAATGCAATAACATCAATTACATTAACTTGTGTTGTTAGTCTGTTCTACTACTTAACGTCATAGACTGACGTACGATAGTCAGTGACAAGACACAGGTTGAACCGAACAAGAGTTTGGATCGATCGTTTGATCCCATTCAAAAAGGTTAAACGATGGCAATAAAATCGATTGTTTAAAATCATTGGTTATTTACGTAGTGAAAAATATGATTTACCTGCCAGAATTTTTTAATATATTGCCATTTGCCATGTATTTTATGGCTTGTGACGTTAGGGTCCAATAGTCTGACTCTTCAATGTAATGGAAAATAGATTTCTATGGCAATATAAAAGATATAATGAATCATATCATAGATGATAGAAAAGAAGTTCTTCTATTACTATGATCATACGTTTCAGCTGTCTGAAAAAGACAAAGAGCTTGCAATCCCACATTCTATTGGCTATTTTTTATGTCAGCTGATTTATGGTGGTTTAGTATGTCGATCAAATTGAATGATGATTGACGTTGAATGTAAATGTATGTTTGTTTTGTTATTAGCCAAGTGGAATAAAATTACAGGCTACATCTACTTACTTTTGACTGACACTGGTGACACTTGAGGTTTGACGCGGCGTAGTTTACCAACATTTTAGGTTATATTATTTTAAATTTACTGAACAATTGTGTAAGTCTGTACATACTTATGTAAATTTATTACTGTACTCTAGTATTACTCATACTTTTGCTGTAGTATATACTTCAGTGACTGATACTATTTTATAATGAAGTAAATCTATCCTTCAATACTGACAATTTTATGGTAGTGTAGGACCAGCTGCCTTTGTCCATTCAACTAATAAGGATTTTGGTATTTGTCCATAATAAGCTATATTGTGTTATGAATATTGTGATTTAAAAAACAAAAAGTTCAGTAAAAAGTTGAAAAAGTATTAAAATATTTTTACATCTAACTTAAATGCATTCTTTTTATATTATATTTATATTTATGTATATAAATAAAATTAGAGTTTTGTCTGTCCATTGCTCAGAGTTATTAATTTTTTTAGTTTTTTTTTACGTTTCGTGTTCCTGCGTTAGAGAAGCCGAAACAAGTCTTATCTCAATTGTGTCTGTTTGTCTGTGACGCTCCAGGAGGCATTTTGCTCAGTCTTCTCTGAAAAAAAAAACGGGAGAACTGATAACAATGAAACTTAATTCATACTTCATACATTCTCTACATTCCAGAGAGGGTTTTTAAATGCTTCAAATTGTCCGCCGACCCTTAAAAAGTAAATCATGAGCGTTTAAAACCCCATTTTTTACACGACATTAGTCACATTTTGCTTTCAATTATCAATGAACCACCAACTGGTAATAATTAGCTGTCTTTGAAGATTAAAGATTTAATAGAAAGAAAAACAAACAGCTGTCAAATCAATAATAGAGTTTTTATATTGGTCATTGATTTTAAACCCACCATATACTACATTAAAAAGTTATTTTAACGTATAACTAATTATAATAATGGTATAAATGTTCTATTCAATTTAATTGTAAAGTAATGCTAAATAATTAAGCTGGGTATTGATTTTATCTTCATTGCACTGATTTGTTTTCAGGTTTCAGGTTTACATTTGGGTATGATAATCTCTCTTCTTTAAACTAAATCCTACAAACCGTACACAGGGTGGGCTTACTGCTAGTGATCATTAAAAACATTCAAAGGAAATGTGTTTTTAAACTTAGGGAGTAACAGAGAAATAGTAGGATATTTTGAGATAAAGTCTTTAACCCAGATGAACTCACTTTAAATTGAAAACGTGATGACTCACTCACAGTCTTTTTGACCGGGATTGATAAAAAAGCTTTTTTCGCCGTAACAGTGTTGTATTTTGGTAAATAACGATAAAATATGTGGATAAACTATATTATAGTTGAAATAGGCACATATATATGGTAATTCAGGGATAGATGGATCCCCTTTTTTCATCTTCATATTACTTAGTAATTAATGATACCATCTCTATTAAACAAAATTGTAGTGTAGTATTAGATCATCATCATCATCATAATCTTTATTTCGTAAATAACAAACGTTATATGAAACGTGTCAATATTACAAATATAAAAGACAAGCAGTCTATAATAATTTACAATAACAATAATTTAATTAATTAACAAAATATTAACAACAGTTTTACACTAAACTTTGGCACAGTCTGAAAGGAATTCCTTCACTGAGTAGGGACACTTCTCAGGCAACATAAATTTTAGTTTTCTCAAAAATAATTTGGTGTTTGTAATTTTTTTCAAAACACAATTATACAAATACCAGAGTATGAATACCCTTTTCGAGAATTATGAATGTACCATTCTTATGAGTGTTATAGTGATGTCACACATTGCATTGAGATGTTTTTGTTTTTAAAGAAAGAAATAACTTCAATTCGAGAGAATTTACAATTTTTAATTTTCTTTAAAACAAGTATAATCCGCTGAAGAAATCACACTGAAAGATCTCAACATAAATTTTAGCTAAAAATAATTTGAAGAATGGTTTTGATATCAAAACACATCAGCACTTTATCGTAAGGAATAGTTTGGAACAAGAGCACTTGAATGAGCACCAGCAGTGATATGGTAACAGGAAGAGTGAGGAAAAGAGTCTCCATAACACACAAACAAATATTCTGGAGAGAAACTCCTCCTCTTAGTGAGACAATCCTTTGAAGAAAATCATTATTGAGAAAAAAAAATCATATTTCATACTGTGCATAAAAAATTTGAGAATATTCGTCAGCATAACACACAATATGAGATTTCATATTGCTCTAAGATCATCAGATAAACCCATAAGAGGGGCCTAAATAGAGGAGACTCCATTACATAGAAACCCACCAATTTCATTTTCTTAAAGAAACCACTTGCTTATCTCCTCAGTAAGGTCGACAAAATCAAGAGTGAAAACTGACTCAGAAGCCCATATCTCTCCGATTCAATACACACTGTAATAGATCACAATCACGCCTAATATCAATAACACCACCATACAATTGTCAAAACATTTCGAAACATCATTTCAGTGGTATGACGACAAAAGCTCTCTTCCTGAACCCGAATTGGGTATGCAGTCAAAGTGATGAGAATCAAAATGATCCATCCAAACTCAGATTCGATGACATCATTGATGGTCAGAGAAAAGTCTTTCTGAAAATTTTAGCAGAATGAGAATCAAAATGATACTGAAGCCTAGTCAAAATAAGTGTTTCAAAAATTTTAGCGAATGACGATATTAAAGAAATCGGTCGATAGTTAGAAATTTCAGATAGTTCTATGATAATAAATGTTGCCAAATTTATACTTATAACTATTTCCTAGAGAATAAATAAAGTTTGAAAATAAGAAGTGGCCCATCTATCCTACACTGTTAGCATTAAATGGACTAATACTATAAATGGGATAGGTAGAACGACATTAACTTAATGTATTGTAAAATAAGGTACACTCACTAAATAAACGAATAAAAGGGTTATTTTAGAAATTTTATTTTCCAGCTATATAGATAGAAACAATACAAGTATCAAAAAAGCTTAACCTAAATATTGAATTGCGTAATGACATCATAAAAACTTTTAATTTCTAAGTTTAGAGGTCTTTTTAGTTTCAGTTCTTTTTACCACAGAAGTCACCAATATTTCCTTACTTTGTGTTATTCTCGTGCATCCAACGAGAACCTAATGTACATTTGGTCCCTTCTTTTGTGCTTGTTGTTTCATTATCACCTTCAGTACAGCCAGAACATTCATTTTCATTGAACTGTAGATTTTCATCATTGCTGTTATCACATATTCCAATTTTTTTATTATTTAGCAATTGGTATGTAGGGCCATTTAGTGGCTTCATTCCTTCCAAGAATATTAGGTGTTACTGTATTAATAGCTTTAATCGATGACTTTCATTTGATTTTTCGAGAAAAAGAGCTAGCATTTCTAGCAGATCCACCATACCTATGGCTAGCAATTCTAGCACATCTCGGTTCGAGACGCTTTGCACTCAAAGGGTTTAATTTGCTAGTGAAACAAGTGGGTACAGAGCAAAAATTAAACTATATTTTAATTTACCTAAAAAATAGGTTCAAGTGCAGGTGTGGGGATTTTCTCATCTGATTTTAATATTGTAACTAACAATTTTAAATGGACCCTAATTTTATTTGTTAAATGAAATTTTTTGGATTAAAAATTTGACTGTTTTGTTTTCAGCTTTGATCAACTAGTTGTATTACAAATATCATATAAAATTTACTGGTTTCCATAAGGATCTAAAGTGTTTATATAAAATTATTCTCATCTCATGCATTATTATAAGGCCTCTTTTAGTTATTCTTTTTATATAATTTTGTCAATATTAACCTATTGTAAAATTGAGATGTTCATGTTTTTTTACAGGTGATGGATCTAATATTAAAACCAATTTCGGCTCTACGGGTGTTTGTTAACAACTGTGGGAGTCAGAGAGAACCATGGGAAATTGTAACATTAACCACAACTTCGGTGCTAACAGCTGTGTGGCTGTGGCAGTTTGTTTTTAGAGATGAAGGTAAGTATTAACTGTCTATGAAGTTGTGTTTTTGAGCTGAAATAAAAATTATCAAATCAAAGCACATTTGTTGTAAAGGAAGAATAATTTTTCTTAAGCATTTTTGTTATTGCCCCTGAGCCTAAATTACCTTTCTTCAGCAGCTCAAATGGTCACCTCCATGTCCGTAAGATGCTCTTACAAGAGCTCAAATAAAAATAATTTAGCTAGATACATGCTACAATTTCTGTGTATAGGGGGTAAACTTAATAAATTAGAGGAACCATGTAAAACAATTGTATTTGTAAACAGAATATTAACTATTGATCTTATTTGATTATTATTGATTTTAGAACCATTCTGTAAAATTAATTGATTCCTAATTCTAGAATTTTCTACATAACAAAAACAATGATAACTGATCAAATGAAATGTGTCATCTAATACTTATTGAAAACAACGTTCATGTAAATTTCAACACTAATTTGGGCATAATTCAATACTTATCATGTTCCATTTAGATTTGAGGTGTATAGTTAGAATGTATCCAAGCTAATCATGGGCTAAATCAAGATTGAGCCAGAATAAAACAATGTTTAAAAACGTATGACAAAAATATTGCTGTAGTAATAATACAGTTGAACCCCTAAATCCGTTACCTTCAGGACTGACACAAAGGCCGGAATGAGGAAAAGGTAGGATTATCTGAAAATGTTTCTATTAATAGGAAAACAATTAAAAAAAGATCTTTTTACACAGAGATAAACAACATATTAATTGTAAAACGTCCAGATATGCAAGTATATATATTAGTTCTAAAAGGAAAAAGGGACAAACAAATGTGTATTGCAAATTTGTTGATTATGCGAACACCGGATCAAAATAGGCCAAATTTCGTAAATTTGGCTAAACGTCATCACGTTGCTCAAATCAAGTGTATGCGGAATAAGGCCAAATGTCGTTAATTTGGCAAAATGTCATGTTATTGCTCAAATATGCGGAATAATTGTAAATGTTATAACGGAAACTGTCTGTTATGTCATCATAAATAACTAAACCAAGGAAAGACTATCAAAATGGAGGAGTGTATTATTTTTCCTGCAAATATAAAAGTATAAAGTATAAAAGTATCGTTTCAAAAGATAAGCATATAAAGATTTGTTATTGCCGAAATCACATTTTATATGGAATAGTAACCACATTCTTATACTCGGTATAATTTTAAATGATGTTATGCTTTGAATTTTTTAAATGCAATATCTTGCTGGACTTGGTTGGTTACTGGAATACGCAGGTGACGAATCAAATAATTATACCATCTCCTTGGACGTCCTCGTTCTTGTATTCCAATAGGTTATGAATTGCATAATTTCGTCATCTGCTTCAACAATTTTGGTCGATGGAAGATATTCTGTGTCGCCGAGATCAAATGGAAAGTTTAGTTTTTATTTTTCAGTTATAATATTCATTTTATACTGTCTATCGTGAACCTGTTTAATGGGAATAACTGGAGTGACGGACCATCTAAGGTTGGATTAGAGGGGTTCTACTGTATTATCATTTACCTTGTAGAGTTGGACAAAATATAAGATCCACTATCATAAGATCCAAAACTGTAGAATATAATTATTTAATTTGATCAAAAAGTAAGATTAAAGCGATAAGTATAGAGAAATTTAATTTTTATACTGAGCTTACTTTAAGTTTTAAATTTTGTACAATTGGGCCTCTAAATACTCTAATAAATTTTTTATTTCCCAGTTTTGAATCTTATGAAAGGGGCTTGTTTGCCATATTTATTTGCTACACCGGTCCTGTGTTTTCAGGTGTAAGTGTTCGAGCAAGAAAAACCTTTTTTAGACTTGTGAAGAAAATTCCAGCTGTTAGAAACAGGGTGAAGAGAGAGATCGGGGAAATAGCGGAAAAGTTCAGTGAAGATGTGGAGAAGCGTATGAGGGGTATACCTTACATCACAGCGTTGCCAGTCACAGGCTGGTCGGACGAAGAAGTCCTTAACAATGTAGAAAAATACCTCAAGTTGGGTAAGTGAACCAGGGTTTTCTTATCTACTCTTTTTTATAATTATTATGTGTAATTTCATAACTTCACTAAAAATTAAGCTAATTTTTTTTCAAAGTCCAAACTGTACTAAATCCTTTTCATGTTTGCTATCTAATTTCCTTTTTCTCCTGAGTGACTGTTTTTCTGTTGTAAATTCATATAACCATACTCTGTCTGTATTTTTATGCATAATTATGAAATGAGCTAGAAATTAACACATATTATACACAATCATTTTATCTTTTATTGACAACTAGCAGTAAGCCCGTCCTTTGTATGGGTTATAGGATTCAGTTTAAAGAAGAAAGATCATCATACCAAAATGTAAACCTGAAATCCTAAACAAATCAATACGAAGAAAATAAATCAATACCCAGCATTATTATTTAGCATTACTTTACAATAATTAAATAGATTATAACATTTATACCATTATTATTATTAGTTATACGTTAAAAAAGCTTTTTAATATAGTATGATTTTGAAATGGGTTTAAAACCAAAGACCAATCTAAACCAACTAATATTGATTCGACAGTTGTTTGTTTTTATTTCTATTAAATCTTTAAACTACAAAGACAGCTGATTATTACCAGTAGGTTATTCATTGAAAACTGAATCAAAATGGGAGTAATACCGCGTAAAAGTGGGTTTTTAAATGCTCGTTATTTACTTTTCAAGGGGCGGCGGGCGATTTCAAGCATTTACAAACCTTCTCTAGAATGTAGAGAATATATGAAATAAGTTTCATTGTAATCAGTTCTCCCGTTTTTTTGGAGAAGACGGCTAAAATGCCTCCTGGAGCGTCACAAACAAACATACAAAAATTGAGATAAGACAGGTTTCGGCTTCTCCAACGTACGAAAAGTAAAAATAACTAAAAAATGAATAATTCTGAGCAATGTACAGACAAAACTCTAATTTTATTTATGTAGGTGTTATATAATTTTTAAACATATTATTGAATTTTTAAACCATCAAAAAAGTTGTCCAAAAAGGTTTCAGCCTGTTGGAAGGTACATTTCAGTCGCAAATTGCCTCATAGGATGTTACATTTATCTCTTGCATCAGCAGAGCAATCAGTGTGAGATGACTCATGATATTTGTATTATTTAGTTCTGTAGCTGTGAGTGTCTGTGCATTCAGACTTTTTATCAACTACTGAAAGAAAATTGCACAGAAAACGTTAATTTTCATACATTTTTGTTAGTTTAATTCAGTTTTTTTTTGTATAATCGATTTCAAAAGCATTGGAACCTCCACTATTCACTCTAATCCTGAAACTCATATAATACAAATTTATTGAAACGTTAACTTTTGTACGTATGCAATCTTTCCTTTGTCTTCCATCCTCTTACAAACGTTTGTTGTGTGTTTAAGCTGCACACTTTCTCTTTAACTGAGAAATGGTAAGTAGTTACACCAGATGACCTTGGCACTTTGTGAAGTTCAACTATTGTATAGCAGATTTTACATTTGCATGTGTGTTTGTAGTAGGCATATCCCAGAAAACCTTCCAAGAGTGGTAACCTTCACAAAAAATATATAGTAATATGTATGGTAGAAATTATTAAGTGGTGTAGAATGGAACTCAAAAACTTTTTAATTTTATGAACCATCTGCAAATCAATTTTCACTTGGTTTACATGGAAAATAGAGTTTGGAACTCAAAGCATGCCATCAATAATGTTGCTTCTTACATAGATATTGAGGTGATAATTCAATTTTTTCT
Organism: Nephotettix cincticeps; assembly: GCA_023375725.1. NCBI lineage: Eukaryota > Metazoa > Arthropoda > Insecta > Hemiptera > Cicadellidae > Nephotettix > Nephotettix cincticeps. The sequence continues at coordinate 8,643,481 of CM041788.1, read as the reverse complement.
ATTTTGTCAAGTACAATTCCGCTTTGCATCCTGCTTTCATAAAGGTAAAAGAAGTCAATTTTGCTTTACCTGCAGTTTGCAATGTTTTAAAACAATGTCCATTTATTTTTTATCAAATTTTACAGTAGAGATATCGCATGCTTTAAAAGTACATTTTAAAGTTTCATGTGATTGCTATACCAAACATAATGTTCTCTCGGTGATATCCAGGAGATTACGATTGGAAGCATGGATACGTGTCTGGTGCAGTGTATTGCCAGAGTAGGCCACTACTAGAGCTGCTGGCCAAGGTCTATGGAGAGACGTCGTACACCAACCCCCTCCACTCCGACGTGTTCCCCGGCATCAACAAGATGGAGACGGAAGTTGTCAGAATTACAGCTGCTTTGTTCAACGGTGGACCCAACGTTTGTGGCACGGTGAGTGCAATCGTGCAGGTTAGATTCTGGAGGATTAGGAGGCCTCAGCGAAAATGGTTAGGTAAATAGGTTAATTATTTAGTGAATAAAATTAATTCAGGCCAGTTTGTTTTACCTTCCATGTCCTATCTCTTGACGAAACTGTATTAAAAATGGTATACCATTCACTTTTAGAATGTCATATTGGATATGGAATAGAAGTATATATAGTGGAACAACACAGAAATTTGAAAGAAGAATTACAAAAAAAGCAATCAGGATTTTTTCGGCCGGTACTGTGCGACCTTTTTGGCCGGCATTGCGCAGCTTTTTCGGCCGGTACTAAGTGGCGAATTAGGCCGGCAATGCACAGCATTTTCTGTCGGCATTACGCAGCTTTTTCGGATGGTACTGCGCGACGTTTTCCACCAACCATTCACAATAATGTCGGTTTAAAAAAATCAACTGTGTATAAACACTGTGTGTAATCAAAGAATTGCAGCTGTAATGTGATCGCCGTGACGTGGGTATGGTGAAAAAAACTGAAGGCGTTAATTTAGATTTAATTCCAAAAATCGGTAAAACGGTTTATCTGAAAATTCACTCATCCGAAATGTCCTTGGTCCCATCAAAACCGGGTAACGAGGTTTTAGTATATATTGAGTAAAGATCATTTGACTTTGACTTTACCACTGGAAAGAAAGGTTTCATAAGGATGGAAAAGGTAGGATATTGTCAGTCTACCTTACTATCAAATAAGTAAAAGAATCTCAACCAATCCAGATCTAGGCTTGGCCAATGCAATACTCTAAGAAGATTTATACGTAAACTCAACTACTCCCAAGTCTCCCGGACTAGGAAAGGGTCCTCAATCCCCCAGGGAGCCCTCAACCTTTTATTAGAAGTTACACACCCTATCACTATGGGAAGGTACATCAGTAACAATGGCTGTGCTTTTACAGCTCTCGATTATTTTAGTTAACAACACAAAAACACTATAACAATGATGATTTGCAGTTAAGTTAAAAATTCTATCGTTTCAACTAAAGCACCAACTACCTCCAGTAACTATCACTCGCTGGCATCATTTCAATTACTTATGTATTTTTTTTATACAGCGCATCTTGTAAGGAAGAAAAATGGTAGATTATTTACCATCTAATTGAGATGTCTCAGTTTATTTTGAGCTTTGTTTTATACCGCAATCTGTATGGGGGGCTTCAGTGTACAGTGGAACTTGGATAATTCGAACTTCTGTAATTCGAAAACTTCTTTATTTCGAAATTTTGTCCTGGTCCCTTGAATTTTATATAAAAACAATGTTAAAATATCTTGGTTAATTCGAATATTTTTTTGGATAATTCAAAGTTTTTACAGCGGAAATCTATAGTGTGTGTATAAGTGAACAAGTCATTGTGTGCGATTTTCCAGGAAACTACGTTCGGGCTTCCTGTCCTCAGACTATTTTTAGCTAGATCAACGCGCCCACCCCACTCACGAGTCCACTACTGCTCATAAATAACAACATTGACATCTGTGTGTATCAACGGTGGTGGTTTGTTCCGATATTCGTCGTCTGCTTTCATGTTAACACGTCGTGTGTATGATGGCTTCGTCAAAGCGAACCTACAAATCTCTGACGTTGCAAGAATACATAGCGGCGATCAAGGAGGTAGAGAAGGGATTTGAAAAAGTTTGTAATAGCTAGTTTCGGGATCCCTCCAAACACATTATTGACATTTAACAAAAATTAGGATTTTTAATCAATAATATCTTAATTAACCTAACTTTTTTAATATACAATGTTAAAACATGATGTTTGATTCTTTATTTCAACCACTTGCATAAACTTTTCTAATTCAAATTTTTGGATAATTCGAATTTTTTTTCTGGTCCCTTGAGGTTCGAATTATCCAAGTTCTATTGTAGTTGACAATAGTTTTTTTTTAAGAGTGTGCCTCAATATTAACATTATAATTTTATCTCAACATTAGACTTAAGTCCCTCGGACCCGGTAAACATATTTCCGAAAGTTAATTTGGTTTCAGATGACAAGTGGAGGAACAGAGTCAATAATGATGGCCTGCAAGGCTCTACGGGACTTTGCTTACAACGAGAGAGGGATCAGACGTGGTGAGATTGTCGCTCCCAAGACGGCTCACCCGGCCTTCGACAAGGCTGCCCTGTACCTGAACATGAAGATCACCTATGTGGCTGTCGACCCTAATACTTATACTGTGGACTTAAAGAAAATGGAACGAGCAATCTCTAAGAATACAGTCATGGCAAGTCATTCATCATTATGATTTTTATTGTTGGTCAATGTTGCTGGTATGCATTAAGTCAATGCTACTTTGTCAATAGCCTAACTTAGGCTTACAGGATTAATGGTTATCGACTTGGGTCTGGATTGACTGGGACAGTGGCGTGTCCAGTAATCCAGTCATTTGGAGGTCATGAATTGTGGTTAGTTGGGAGCAGTAGTTGGTGGATGATATATTCTCTGGTTTGGATTAACACCTGCACTATTGATTGTAGTGTTCATATTGAAGAAATGGCTGAGCCCTTCCCTTATAAACATACTAAATAAGTTTTTATATAGTTTAGAACTTCTTGAAATAACACTTTTAATTAGGCTATGCATTTTTGTAATAGATTTGATGATGTTTGAACCATCTAAGTTGTTTTGTATTACCTGACAAGTTGTACTTTATATTAGCGATTTTCCGTAGTTGGTGGGCTCGGTGCCAAACTTTCCGTACGGAACGGCAGACGACATGCAGGCAATCGCTGCCCTTGGACGCAAGTACAACATTCCTGTCCACTCGGACTGCTGCTTGGGCGGGTTCCTGACTGCGTTCATGCCGATCGTAGGCTTCCCAGTGGCTCCTTTTGACTTTGCCGTGGATGGTATTGTCAGTCTCTCCGTGGACACTCATAAGGTACTGATTTTTGTTATTCAGTTTTACATTGGGTGAATAATTTGGTACAATTTATTTATGTACAGTATTACTTTTTATCCCATTGAAATTATTTTGTCACTATCTCTTTATGACTACTGATGTGGTAGCATAGGGGCAACATCCTGTAAGTTTAATGTTCGACTATTCGTAGTTACAAACCAGATGCAGGCGGCTCCTGTCAGATCATAAGTGGTCATCTCTGGTTAATGACCCTTTGTGACTAATGTATCTCGCTGTGTTTATGGTAAGGTGGTTAAGGTGTTTTTAGTTTAATGATTTTGACCTCTTGATTTTTGTCCACACAACATTTTATTTTACTGAAGACGGCTTCTTTAACTTTGTACCAGGGATAGTACCCATTCCTTTTTAGTATATTATAGAACAAGTAGTCTCAGAACAAAAAGAAAAACTATTTGTTGATATCTGAAGAATTTAAGGTAATCTTATATTTTATACTTAAAAAGAGATTATCGTATGGAGCTGCAGTGCTACAACTGCTGTTCTGAGAGCACGCGGTCTTTTGTTGCTCCGCTAGCTCGGAGGTGGAGTGTTGTGGTTATTTGTTGCTTTATGCTTATATTCTGTAGTAAAAACACAGACATGTTGGAAAAGTCCAATAAAATATACTGATTAAGATTTTCGTGTCTATTAAAATAGTCAAAATATATTTGTAATTTATTATTACAGTACGGAAATGCTCCGAAGGGATCATCAGTGGTGCTGTACTGCGACGAGAAGTACCGCAGGTATCAGTACACTGTGACTGTAGACTGGCCAGGCGGCGTCTACGGATCGCCTACAGTCAACGGCTCCAGGCCTGGGGGTAAGGAGAACTGTTGGACTAGCATTTCAATAGCAGAATAAGTTGACGATAAAGTTCACCCACCATCTTGGGCTGGGAAACTAAAATAATCTTATAAAAAAACAAACCGACAGTTTTGATTAAAATTTAATAGTCTATAGAAAACATACAACAAAGTAATGTGATTCCTTTCGCATTTTTGTGAGTGGAACCGTTCAAAAATTATTAGCTTTAAAATTAGCTTTTAATGTTAAAATGTTGAGTCCATAATTCAGTATTTTTAGTTATTAGTCTATTATGAGTGGTTGCAAAAGAAATTTAAATTCACTGGTTAACACAGTAGGTTGTCTGGGTGATCACAATACTCTAAAGTACAGAGTGCTTTTTACAGAGGAAATTATAAAAAAAAGATAATATGTTATTAGGAAATCTTTATATTGGATTAGCAGTTAAAGTACAACAGAACAAAACAAACGATATAAGAGAAATAAAAAGAGAATGGCTAAAATGGCCACAGCTTGTTTAAATACAACAGGTGGCCCTGGAAGTAATAGCAGGAGTAAGTTCTTCTCGGTAAGAACCTTTGGGTTGCATTTCTCAATTAATAAAAGTACTCAAAATATGTTATTACTTTATTATCTTGATGTGGGCAACCCCCTCAAAATATTTATACTGAAAAATATTAATGTTAGTTCTTTAGTGCCATTTATTTAGTGAAAACTATACTGTACAGTAATTATTTCTACATTGCTTTTTTCACATGCAATATACATTTGGAAAAAACTGATTTTTTTAATACTCTCAGTCTTTCTTTACTTTGTAAGTTTGTTAGAACTGAATGTTTTAACTAAAAATTGTATTTTTCAGGTACAATTGCAGTTACGTGGGCTACTCTGTTGCATTTTGGATTGGAAGGGTACAAAGATGCCACAAGGCGAATTATTTCTACAACAAAATATTTAGAAGAAAAGTGAGTTGCTATTGAAACTACTTATATCTTATTCGCTAATAGTGTTTAATGAATTCCCTCGGAATTCCTACTCGCAGATGAGTAGTCTTTGTACTCATATAAAACATCTCTCACCTAAGAGGGAACCATATGATTCATATATTTTCCCCCCCGAAACGGTAACTGGGAAAATATACTCCTTGTACTTGTTTCACCTGTATTACATGCTTGCAGTCAAGTGCTGTTTCTACATAATATGTAGAAGTATATATTAATGTATATATTATATACAAATCCTCTACCGTTATCTCCGGGTCTGGGTGTTCACTAGACCTCTCCATCTTCTTGTGTCGCTCACATTTCCTCTTCTTCACATACTGTCAGTGCACATCTTGCTTCCACATCTTATCAATTCATTTCTAGGTATTTATCGAGGTTTTCTTATGTTCATTTGAAGCTCACTCATTTTTTAAATATTTTATTATTTTCCATTCTTCTCAGTTGGCTGAACCATCTCATTCTCTATTTCTCTACTCGTTCTCTCAAACTTTCTTCAACCATCCCGCTCCTTTCTCAGCTCTTTATTCCTAGTTCCATCCAATCTTTTTTACCAATCTTTATGACTGGGATGGTGGCGACATCCTGTAATCCAGCTACTTGGAGGTCATGAATTGTGGATAGTTGTGAGAGATGGCGGTGGTTGTGGTGTTCTCTTGTGTGGATTAACGTCCGCACTATTGAATACTACATTAATCCACAAAGACCATCCTCATAATTAGACCAATTCGTAATTCAGAGGGTGTGGTTCGGATTCCACGTTAAACTGTAGGTCCCTTATTTGCCATCGGCTGTTGGGCTATTAATTAACAGTCCTGTCTAAGGAACATGTCAGCCTTAGTCAGTAACAAGACTACAAGATCGCGCCACAATCATCCTACATTCATTCCTCATTCATACTTGGCTTAAAATACCTACCTGGGTAGGTTGCCATTTCAGTTAAAAAGTAAGTAAAGTAAAAGTACCTTTGATTCTCCTTATAAACTTCATTTCCCCCCACCTGAACCCTACTCCATTCCCTCTCTGTTATGTTTCAAACTTCAGCACCACAGTTCACTACCGGTATATAATAAGTTTACTTATGCAATCTTCTGTATATCTTCGTCTGAGACTCGATGTCTATTTGTCTAATCATTCAACAGCTTTGACACCTATTAATATGATTGAAGGTTATTTACCTTTACCTTTGTAAAGTGCCTCGAGGTGTCAATTGATTACACTTTTTCGCTGTATGTGTTGCAGACCTATGGTGGCCCATCTTCAATAGACATTAAACCGGAACGAATTCAATTGTTGGTTTGACGAACCACAATTTTCATGTTAGCGAATTTCCCATTGGGAAGAAGCTATTACCGTAGGTCTCATGGCAAGACTTAAGCCCGGGACCATGTTATTTTTTTGTCTTTAGGTGTCCAGAGGCCCAAAACAATTGTCGTTAAAATTTTGTATATAATACTGTAATAAATATAATATAATATTTATAGTATATAATACTAAATATATATATATTTAATTATTGATCGTTCACTTATTAGGACTACTAATTTAATTACGTAATAAGTAATGCCAGAGTACCCTTTTATTTTCATTATTCTGACACATGTTTCGGGGATTACCTGAGTTTAAGTTTAAAAGTTAAGATGAAGTTAAGTTAAGATTAAGTTTTTCAAGAAAAAAACTTTGAAAACTTAAAACTTTACATATATTATTGCTTTAGAAATTCGCTGATTACGCAGGTCTGCTGTAACAGGGGTATTTTTAATTTTGTGTTGTTTTAAGAATACAAATGTAACTGTGCGCACTTTATTCAGATATAAACGTGCCTGTTTCATAGTCTTATGACAACCATTGAATAATGGGCTTAACTACGCTGCTAAAGATGGGCCACCATTAGGTCTGAAACACGTACAGCGAAAAAGTGTATTTTATTTACACCTCGAGGCAGTTTACAAAAAGCAAAAAAAAAATAGCTCTGAATGTATTTGTCTATTATTTTTACGTCTAGATGTAATATTTATACAAGTAATAACCCATAATTGTTTTTCAGGTTAAGAGAAATCGAAGAACTAAAAATATTTGGCGTTCCCGCGACTTCTGTAGTTGCCATACATTCTGAAAAGTTCCATATTTACAAACTAGCCGAGATTCTGATAGACAAGAAATGGAACATCAACTCCCTCCAGTTTCCGCCAGGGTAAGCAGTTTCATTAACGTTTTCAGCTTTATTCCTAATCTTATGGCTATCCCAAGTGGGATTATAGCTGTCCTCTTTCAGTCTATATACGCCCCCCATACTAGAATTCATTAACCCATTCTGGTCCAAAGACGGGCACTATCGTCCTCATGCGACGTGTTGGATTATTATTTTATTTTGCCGTTCTATCGTAGCACGTTTACAGCTGTGCGTCTTTTTAATTGTAATAATCCTAACTTCTTATTTTATACTCTATGTCGTTTTATATTTAGTGGTATTGCTGTATAACCTCTGGCAGACACCAGTTGTAGACGCTATTCGGCTTTGGTTTTTTTCGTTTTGTCAACATGGTAACTCATGATGATATCCATGTGAACTCTCGTGAATTAAATAAGTTTTGTTGTAGTGTTTTGAATGAAAGCGAGGATTAGTGAAACAATAATGAGCAATTACAAGCGAACCGTTCGTATTTCAATGAAGAACCACAAAATAAAAGTGAAAGTGAACAACTACCGACTTGGAACTAGGTTATGGAGCGTTGAGCGTTTTAGAAAAACATATATTGTAAAAAACGTAAAATTCGTACATAAATGGTTTTTACATTTCTATGTAAAGAAATAAATTTTGTATCCAAATCTGTACTTTTACACTCTGAACTATCAAAAAACTATTTTTATTCACCCTTACTTTACAAAAAGTGTAAATTTGAAAAAATTTTTCAAAGATTTTCATCCAAAAATGTAGATAGTATAATTATTTCAAATTTGTGTTATTTTAAAGAAAATTTATTCTAGAATCAGAAAAACATAAATTTTGTGTACTTAGCATGAGTTAATAATTAAATATAGTTGTTTTACTAAAACGTTACAAATCATTTAATATGGCCCTGAAGGTATAGCAGACAACACATGTCTGCTATATGCATGGCTGTGAATGGGTTAAGGAGAATTGAAAATTAAGGAAAATCACTTTACTCCAAGTGAACATAATTTGTTCCCTATCGGTGAAGGTCAGTTCAGGAGTATCAAGTTCGACTGTTATGGCGCGATATGGTTATGATGGCGCGAGCAAAAAAATTTCTCGCACCATCTTAAAAAACATAATTTTAACTTTTATTATTGATGGTATCATACATTGATTCATTCTGAATATACATACATGAATAGTGTCCCTATATTTACTACGAGATCACGTCACAATCATCTTGCTCATTTCTCATCTATACTTTGCTTAAAATACCTACCTGGGTAGGTTGTCATTTCAGTTAAAGTATAATGCAGAAGACAAATACTACTGTTATGAATCTTTGAAGAAAAAATACAAAATAATTACAAATTTTTCCCTATTTGAAAATATATAAAAACAAAAAAATATTAAATTTATCCAATAAGTTTATTTCTAGTAACAGGTTTTATAGATCAAGACAGTCTACAGATAAAGAAAACTATTCTTTAATAATTGAATTGTAACTTATTTCCAATAAAAATTTTGTTTTAATACTTTGGAAACTTGTTATATCTTAGATTTATATAATATAGTGTATATTGGATTTTTTATTTGCTGTAAAATTGTTAAAATGTAGATCTCATAATGCATTGATTTTTTCCATCTCTGTTCCAACGGAAGGAGTATTAGATTATATTAGATCAGATTATTGAATTGGCGACCATATTACAAGGTAGGTATTTTAAACCAAGTATGAATGAGGGTTGAGAGTAAGATGATTGTTTCGCGATCCTGTAGACTTGTTACTGACTAAGGCTGACATGTTTCTTAGAACTGTTAATAGCCCAACAGCCGATAGCAACTAAGGGACCTACAGTTTAATGTTGGAATCCAAACCACAGCCTCTGAATTATGAATTGGTTTAATTATGAGGACAGTCTTTGCGGATTAACGTAGTATTAAATAGTGTGGACGTTAATCCACACAAGAGAACACTACACCTACCGACCATTGCTCATAACTATCCACAATTCGTGACCTCCAAGTAGCTGGATTACTTCAGTTTAGACTATAGGGGCTAAACCTCAAAGATTTTAACTCAAATTCAGTGTTGTAGTGAAGATTAGTTTCATTTAACCCCACATTTCTGTCCCCAGTATTCACATGGCTGTGACGTTGATGCACACCGTGGACGGGGTGATCGATCGCTTCCTGGACGACGTCAGATCAGGCGTACAAGAAATAATGAAGTCAGCTAATCTTCAAGATTTGACCAAAGGAGGAGAAGTGAGACTCAATAGATTAAAATAAAACAGATTAAAACTAGCTATTAGTCAAGTCAGAAGTCGATAATAACATCTGTTGACAGATATTACAAAAATACACAGATAGGTGTTCTCAAAATTTACATCTAAGGCTTATATGAAATATGTGGAACAAACAACCTACAAGAAACATATTCCCTATTGGACCTTATACTACCTACTGAGATTTTTGGAAAAATCTTGAAAAAGGAAAAGATTATCATATATCCTTTATAAAACAATTATTTTATAGCTCTTAAAAATTGAACCTCATTTAGCTTTTTTAAAGTCGATTGGTATTTCAATACAATATAACCTTGTTTATCCAGTTTTGACGTGACCAGGCCTATGCGTTTAAGTGAATTACCATATTAACTGCTTAATGGTTTTTGATAAAAAGTTTTAAATAAACACTTTTAGTTTTTTCAATACTGTAACAGCAGTATAGGAGCATTATGGTTGAGTTTCTTTGATGAAGGTGTTTCTATTTACACACAAAATTGTGTCTGTAAATTTTTTTTAATCATAATTTTTATTTAAGTCAAATTTTTGTTTACATATTCAAGAAAAAGTGAAAACTGAAATATATATTGTTTTAAAACCTGCTTACCAGAAAGCAGTATGATTGGACCATCTCAGTTTATCTTCCAAATGTGAACCTAAAAACTTTATTACCTCAGTGGCTAGGTCGGAAATCTTGTAGTTTAGGGTCCAACTTTCATAATTTAACAATACAGTATATTAGTTTTATATTGGTTTAGTGTTAAAGCATTATTTGATAATAATTTTTTTACTCTCTATTTATTTTGTCGACTACATGTAAGGTTTGGAAGATATTGTGTTTGATGAGGACTGTTAGACTTCATAATTCCTCTACTGTTGCTCATAAAGAAGTTGATAAATTGTGGGACCACATCATTACTCAATTTTACCTGGGTTGGTTTATTGACTAATGATTTTTGCAACGGAATCAGCTGATTTTTATCAGTCACATGTCATAAAATCTATTTACATTCATTACACTCACCCTTTACCTTAAATTTGCCTGTCAAGATCAAGAATAAGAATAAAAAACAACAATGGTAATAATTAAAATCACTTGTCCAGTAAATCTCGTATAAAATATGTGATGTTCCTTTACAAAATTCCAGACTAGCAAGTAACTAAAAACATGTGCTTCTGCAGATCATCAGTGTAAGTACAATTAAATTCGATACATTAAAATTAACCTTTGTTATTTAGAAAATTTACTCTCTTGTGTTCTATTCACACACAGTATTGTACAAGGCAAGCACAAACGTTTTTACATACACAGGATTTATAGTGGAATATTACTTAATAAACCCAGAGCACTAATCACTCAATCCAGACACAAACATAACCTCACCCAAGACTAACTAGTGCAGTGTAACTCACTCCTTCACAACTAATACCCATAAGAAGTGTAGTCGGTTAGTGTAAAGCCGTGGCCACAAAAATTCAGGTTTGGGCGATTTTGTCTCAAAACACATATACGGTTGCTGGATCGAAACCAGTTGACGGCGACTCTTGTCAGATCATGAGCAGTCATCTCTGGCTATGGTACATCGCTGGCTTTAAATCACCGCACACTGTCCCTAGGCCTATGGCGATGGGGAGTCACGGTTAAAAAAAAGCTAAGAGACATAAAGGTATAATAATGCTACAATCTAGGTGCATCATATTGCCTTTGACCTAATAAATAAAAAAAATGTTTTATTTTAATTCTTCAAGCAAATCAGTTGTTGTTCAGTTATGTTTAAAAATGAAAACAAAGTGTAGAGTCAGCCTATGCATGTTGTCATCTTTATATTGGATCTGTGAAGGGTAAACAAATCTCTTGAAATTATTTATATTATTGCTATTTGGTTTTGGTTTTGGGTTTGGATTCGCAATTCTTTAAGTTTCAAGTTTTAAGAATAAAGTCAATACCAACAAAAATTACTGGTAAAATTTGTTTTATTGGCCATGATAAATAATATCAAACATTGTGTGACCTGCTATTTAACACCTTGTTTTGTAGACTAAAAATATTGTTGGGGTACAAAATCAATGGTCGTTCAAATAAAACCCTGCACCTTCTCTAACGGTATTGTAAATTTTCTCAAAGGTAGTAATATTTTTTGATACTGGACAATAACATTACTTTGTAAGTTTTAAATTTAATATAGTTTTGAGTTTTGATGTGAATTTTATTTGAAATCATAATTTTGTCATATTAGATATTCTTGTTTAAAAAAAAAAGTGTAATTTGCAACGGAAAATATGAAGCCACATAAATAAGGAAGAAGAACTTCATATTGAAAAATGCATAAATTGTAAATTTTATCTCTATGGTACCAAGTGGTTGTTCCATGCTGCAATTGAATTCACTAACAAATTTTGAACGGATTCAGTCACATGGGCTTTATCTACACCCCTAAGTGGGGAAAATAATGATCAAAGATCATGAGCGGTTACCTCCAGCTAACCTATGCGACTCACACTGCTAAAATACCTCGTTGTCTTTTAACCCTTTGAGTGTCGCGGCTATTTCCATTATCCTCGCAACATGAAGTGTTGTGGCGTTTTTCATGAAAATGTGATGTTTGCCAAGAACGGTCATGGAAATTTAATTTTACCGATATCAATGTAATGTTTTTTTAAATTGAAGAGAATAAATTTTTTTACTGTACTATGTTACACTACCAAAATTTATTTTTCTTAACCTAAAATAAGTTAAACTATAAAACTAAAAAAAAATTTGTTTAGTGTTCAATAAGTTGTATATAACAATATTTTATGTTTTTCATTACTCGAGTTGAAAAGAGCAACAAATTTTAAGTAAAATTCATGCCTAATACATCACAATTGTTTAAAAGTAAGACAACACAGAAATAAAAACAAAGTTTTGTGCGTAGCCATGGTTAGCGTTTTCCCGTGTTTATTGAAAACAGCACATTTTAACATGCTTTAGTGCTATTATTATTGTTACTGATAGGATAAACAACTTTACAACAACGATAACAAACTAATGTAATATAAGAACACTTTTAAAGTATTTTTACAATTTTTAACAATTGTAGGAATACTGCTGCAGCAGATGACGGTGAAACTTACGGTAAAGAAAAAGAGTACGAAAACTAAAAAAAAATGGAAGGCAAAATAAAAATAATAAATTGATTGCCGATAGTTTTTGGAACAAAACTGTGAAAGTCTATGAAAGTTATTCTATTCTTGTCAAGTACTTAGAGCATAACCTTATCATATAGACTGCAACAGTTACAGAACAGATAATCAGCTGTCTTTTTGCAGAGATCAAATTAAATCATCTTTATTTATCACTGTACAGAAAAAACCAATAAATGGTACCAATATTAAAACTAAAAGAGATTTAAGATAAAAAATCCTAGAACAATTTTTGCTAATTGTAGAACTCTTTGACTATATAAATAGCTTTGTTAATCAGGTAATATTTTGATTTTAATTTCCCAATATTTGTTTCTTGTCTTAGTTCATCTGGAAGTGCTCTAAAACATTTATTTCCTATATATGTGATTTTTTCTTTTAGAATTATTGCCTGTGTATATATTGTGTGTCATTCGCTCGCAGATTGATATATTTTGGTGCGCTTTTTCAAATGTGCGGAATCTGAGTCCGCAGTGTGTGTACTGAATAAAACATATTAACTGAGTCATTTGTATGGTTTGTCAACAGATGGCATTGTATGGGATGGCACAGAGCTTACCGGACCGGTCTATCATCGAAGATATCACATGTTTATACATAGACTCCTTGTTCCTGATTCCGAAGCAACGAGAGAAACAGATCTCGCAAAACGGACATGTCTAGTCTAACCACAATATTGCCCGGCCATAGTTTGTTATTGTGATATTCTTATTTTACTGTTGATAAGTCCACTCAGCATTACGTTAGGATTTATTTTTGTAAAGTATTTCACTTATAATGTATTTTATAGTGTTTACCGAAGCTCCGTTATATTTTAATGTAATATTCTATTCATCTCAAATATATATATATATCAATGTTGTAATACTCTTTTTTTTACCTAAAAATGCTGAAGAAATTTTTTATTTTGTAATATTACATATTAAGCCTTGACACCACATACAAGTATTTCTACAGTTTTTTTTGGAAGTTGCCTAAATGTGTCAATCTTCTTTTATTGAAGAACTGGTTAAAACTAGAACAGTTTAACTTCAGCTCCTTCATAGATTAGTTTTCATTTCTTAGCTGACTTAGAGATTTTATTATAAAAAATAACTCTAAAAACCATAAATTATCATTTTAGAGAATTAAAAATAATACACAAATATATTTTATATACTGTACTATCTAATACAGCATCTGCTTGCAGGGAATTTAAATATGAAGCTATTTTTAGTAAGGTCCGTTTAGTTGTAGAGTAGAGACAAGTAGTTTGCATGCATACTGCAACGTCATACACGACTGTGCTCAATTCAGTTTTGTAGCTAATCTGTACAGTTCAGTGACCTGTACTCGAGTCTACATCAAAACTGACCTTGCTTAACCCGCGGATGGTTGAGGGGTGAGCTCACTTAGGAGGTTAACTGACTTTCAGTCTTGTTCGTACCTTTATTTCGTTGACGAGTGAGAGTGCAGTGAGAACAACTGAAATGGCCTTTTAATTAGCAATAAATAAAGTGTTTTAAGTTTTTCTCTATCTACGAGAATGCTTATGAGATATCTAACTCGTCATATATCACTATTGTCATATTATTGATTTGGAAATTTGTTGAGTATGCAGGTTTGCTGCGACGAGGGTATTTATTTACTATGCACATATCAAGCTAGGCCATATCCTAGTTTTGCGATATACAACTTCGGTTTTGGTAGCATCAAGATCATACCAGTCTATCCAAAAGCCCAACAACCTCACAGCCCCCCTCTAAAGCAAGGCTCTACGCAGGTGTGCAAGAAAGGTTCTATGTTTTGCTCTCATTAACGAATTTCCAATGGAAAAGTGAGCTATTTACATGACCTGCATCGTGACAGTTAAGCCCAGGACCATGATAGAAGTTCAAAACTCAACCACCTGAATACGTTTCGGGGGTCATAAAAATTTATACATACAATATCCGACTACTCCCAATAACCGAACGTTCCGTCCGTTCGTTTATCTAGGATTCCCACACTCCTGTCATTGCCGAGTGTGACTAAACATAAAATACTTATTCTTCAATTACGTATAAATATTATTTTTCAGTTATATGTGTCTTTATGTTTTAATTGATGTAATATAGGTACAATAAGGTTTATTAAAATGATGCATAGCTATTTGTACCCCATTAGACTGATTTAGATGAAATTTGACATGTATATATTCATTGTATCTACAGGGGTATTCTTTTTTTTTGAATTTTTGATATTTAAGGGTAATTCACTTTGAAAATCAAAATTTCTCAAAAAATAGCTCGATTTTTACATGATAAACAGTAAACACAGTACGTTGTCTGAAAGTGTCCAATGCTATTCTTATGGAGAATATTAAAAAATCAAATTCTTCCTTATTTTCAACTGTTTTTCATGAAACTTGGTATGAAGCGTAAGGTAAAATCACCCAACAAAACCCACTCAAAATAGCTTGGTATTGTCCCACTCAAAAACACTTGGTAAATTCAAAATTGTAATTTTTACATTTACTTAAGGGAGAAAGTATGTGTCAGTCTACTGATACTGTTTATTACCATTTGGATTCAGCTAAAAAAAACAAATTAGTAATTTGAATCATGACTCTTGGTCAATTGGTTACAGATATATTTAAAATGATAAACACAGTACTTTGTGCAATGTTAATCTTATGGGAATAGCTAAAAATCAATAACTAACTTATTTACTAAATATTCTCCTACACTTTGATCCACCTAGTTACATTTTATTAATACATACATAGAAACCCAAAATTTAACATTTCTTATGACAGCAAACCTCATTTCAGAATTCATTGTCCATGTAATTCTTCAGAGGAATAGATAAGTTGGAATAACTCGCTTAGTTATTAACTATTGATTATCTGTTTTTACTTAGTGAACAGCCTCAATGTAAGCACATTACCATGTAAAACAACCCTTATTGCTGCAAACCTGATTACTATTTGATTACTACGATGGGAATAATATGAGTTCAGTGAAATTCGCTCTACTCACACCAGCGTGCTGTGTGCGATATTGTTTAATTGTACCCTATTTGCCACAAACTACTCTTGGGCCTTTGATAGTAGTTCAGTTGCATTTCAATTTGTTCAATATCCCTACCTCTGTTCCGAAGACTAAAGACTACATGATGACTTATGAAGGTGATAAAGAATGACATGAATAATGATAACAAACGTTAAGTGTATTTGACTTTGGTTAACTTAAGAACCACAAATAATACAAAAACAATAACTTCAATTGATAACTGTTCACGATCTTGATCGAAAATGAACTTGTTACTCCTAATACTTACACGTACAAAAACATTCTTATCAGCTTAAGTAACAAAATAGGAACACAGCCTTTTGACTTTATTTTATACACATTTTAAATTATATCCAATAGTGTCCTAAGTAGTAAAGCAATGCCTTAATCTTAGTAAAGCAATCTTAATCTAATCGTAAAAAAAGTAAAAAATATCATTTGACAGTACAGATATTCCTTGAATTTAGAGATATATTTAAGAAAATATAACTGTGGTGAAAAACCCAAATATATTCAAAAAATGTACAGATAGTCTTAGGATGCGCTGTACAATATTATAAGGCACTTTGTAGACATCATGGAAGTCGGACATGGATCTGAAAAAAATAAGTTGATAAATGATCATATTGCTGCAAATGGCTATCAAACTTGTTTACACTTGTTACACAAATTGCTATATCTAGTACCTGATGACCGAGCTTTGCTCTCATAGAATAAGACGTGTATCATACAAGTTAATTAGAAAATTAAAAGACATTTATTACTCAATGAAAACATTTATGTGGTTTAAATAAAACCGTTTTCTTACACCTTAATTAATATGGCATAAACACTGAACAAAAATGTGGTTCATCGGACGGGGATCGACCTCACGACCAACAGCTCGCAAGACCTAGCGCTAACCACTATGCTATGGCGTCAGCCACATAAGAATGTCGTTTAAGAGTTTTTGGCCAACCTCAATTATTGTTTTAGCTGATCTTAAACTGAATTTAATTGTCCATGCAGTTGTTATTATTATCCTGTGATCAACTGATTTTGTTACAAAAGGAATGAGGATTGAAAAGCAAAAGATAAATTTAATTTACACCAGTTAATTGGTTTGTTACAGTGGCTTCAAGCAATAGAATGAATACATTTTCTTTCAAAACACGGAAGATTTTGGGAATACTTTTCTCTGCTTTTATTTCGCACAGTTGTTTTTCCTTTAGTTTTTACAAATTGTTTAGTAATTTGATTTTTTTTATTTATTACATACATAAAATAAATATTAATGAAAAACCTCTATTCACATATTGTTCACCACCATCTTCAAATCAACAACTTTTAAATGGTTACAAACAGATGTTTTGATTTGTATTGTTTACATTTTTATTCTCCATAAGCGTAATGTTAAATTTTTAGATTTTTAACTGAATATTACAAGAGAACCAGAATTTTCCTGGACATTAGACCTATCTAGAACCTATTTTCTACTCAGAAATTAGTTATTTCCAAAATTTAAAGAAAATCCTTAGTGCCGTTTTCGAGATCTGTGTGCAAATATATATATACAAACCTTGCTCGTATTATAGTATTGGATAAATTATTATTTTTTACCTGAATATAACAGTTTATACTGATTCATTTACTTTTGACGAATAAATAAAACACACAAGGTGTCTTTCAACAGCTGTTTTAAAGATTTAACTTCTTAATTTACCATGGTTAAGCTGGATTAGACACATACTGAGAAAGCAGAAGGGAAGGAGGTTTTATGAAGTATGGAAAGCCACACCAAGGAAAGTGTCTATTGGAAAGGCCAAAATTAAGATGCACTGATCAACTCATGAAAGACATTAGGACCTTGGTTGCAGACATGAACTTGGCGAAGGACAGAATAGAGAGGAAGAGGTCTACGAGGCTTAGAATCAACTGAGATTTGTGGAGTAAGTAAGTAAATCTACCTCTGAATCACTTAAAAACAGTACTACTGAATCACAATTACAACCACAAAAGTATTCTTAAAACATTACCACAGAATTACATTCAAGGAACAAAAACTTATGTTAAGATCATGAGCAAACTCAGATGTAAACAATAAAAACACAGAGCATGTCGGAAGACAGCACCCAGCTGATTAGCGATTTTTGAACGCAATAAAAAATATATTATGATGGAAAATAAATGGAAGAATGGATTTAAATTTCTAGAAATTTTGACTATGTATAGATATGCATATAATAGAAGAAAAATACATATAAAGAAAATAAGATGGATAAATACAGCAACAAGTTCAGAATTTAATTTCTTACTTTAAAAACAAACCATTGTGATGAAATCCAATAACTTACCGTTGAATAGTTTTTCAACATGACGCTAATTCGTCAGCGATTCTCTGAAACGATTTACAGTTTTAATTAATTCATAGCTATGGTTAATTATGGTTCAAATTATGGTTAAAATAACAAAAATTAAAAACAAACATTCAACACATTAAACGCTTGTGATATTTCGCTGCCATGTTTTTGTACAAAGGTTATATGCAGTCTGCAGCACTAATATTGCAGGCGCTATTCACGATTGTTGTCTTACGAATAGTGGTGTGGTGTTTAAGACTTAGGAATATGCATTAATTATTTACTTACCTTAAGATCTTCAACCAATGGTTGATTTGCCACATTAAGGATCTTCAGGCACTGTGGAATGTCCGAAAGATTTAATACTCTGACTTTATTCAGTCTTATCACAGTCTTTTTTGGAAGATTACCCCAAAATTTATCGACCCTATAACAAAATTAGTAAAATAAATTAAAACTGATTTAATGAATGAAAAAATTTATTTCAAAAAAAGAAAATATTACCAACATAATTTATAAAAACATTATAAAATGTACCCTACATGGGCTAAAGCCGGAGGGTAGGGGACCGTTCAACAGTTCACATTAACAAAAAGATGTAAATAAACTAAATAATTCTTTTAAAACACAAAGAAAGACAAAAGACTAAAATCACAAAAGTGTAAAACTACAAATGTATAATTGATAACGGAAAATTACAAGATTATTATTTAATACTAAATGTATGCAGTGAGGAAAAGGAATTTTGTATTTTACGGAGACCGTGCGCACACACATTCACCCACATCAAATTCTTTACAAAGCACAAGGCATTGCATTCTCATTCAATATTAAATTTGATTGATTAGACCTTAACATGCCCCACACACCTTGAAATGTGGACTGTAATCAGTGGAATTCTAATCTTACCACCCTTAACAACTAAAATAATTTTATTTTAAAGGTCATTTTTGTTGGTGAGGTATATTTCATAGTATCTATTTTATTGGGCACACTAACCTATTTTTTATTGTGGCTGGAACTTGTCAATATAAAACAGATGACTCAATACAGACACAAAATCGATCCAGTCACCATTTACTGACATTTTACTGGACCGAAAAATAAAAGAAAGACATAGTCTTATCCCTTTGCCCTCTCAAATGTATTTTAAGAAAGTTCCTCTAAACTTTAATGGGAAGCACTGGTGGACACCACCATTTTTAGTGTCAATTCATCAACATTAAAGTTTTTACTAGCATAGACCTCTGAGGTCATATGGCCAGCAGTGCTGGCCACTACTGATATCCTCGTCAACTGGTCTGGCCATTTTACACATTTTATTTTAAATAGTTTAATATGTAACTGCAACAACACAGATTCATAACAAATTAAAATTTATGTTTGCAATGTTTTCAGCACTGTATAGCGTGACTAGCGATAAAAAATTCACAGAAAAAGGCACTTATATATAGTAGCTCTAGCAACAGTAATTATTTTTTTCCATTTTAACACATTAATATATAATTATAGTTTACAGAATTTTTTTACATGAATTTTGCAAAATTTATTTTTCATAGTTTTTTTTATTTCATTGGTACTCAATCAAACATTATAACATTGGTGTTTAAAGTCATCTTGTAATTTTAATTTGTAAAACCCTTGACATTATTAGATTTTTAAAATCTGAACAAAATACCGATATAAGCTGGTGTAGCACAGAGAGCAGAATGAGGCACAACCTGTCAGAGAAACTGCCATGGCCAGGAGTGCTTGGTCATACGACCTGAGAGGCACGATGTGAAAACAGTGACCAGCTGATGAGGAAACACCAGTGCTCGCCACAGCTGGTGGGATGGGGAAACAGCTGTGGCGAGCACTGGTGTTTCCCGTGTTGGCCATTCGGACGCAAAGGGTTAAATAAATCCAGAAGATGCGGGAAATTTAGTTATGTTTCAGTTCCACAAAACGGTAAATGGTGACTGGATCGATTTTGTGTCTGTATTGTGTCGTGTGCTTTATATTGACGAGATCCAGTTACAAGTGAATGAGCCCAATAAAAGATAGTATAAATAATTTTTTGGATTACTATAAAAAATTTCAGGGAGTGTAATTTTGTTAACAGCTTTTTAGATATAAAAAAACTAGAGGAATTGAAATTTCGTTGTTTGGATATTTTGATCGTTTGAACACCAACTGAACAATACGGAATACTTAAGTTATTTATAAATAATCAACTATTTCATAGAGTAAAGTTGACTTACTTGTTGAATTCACTCGATATAATTGAATAATCCGCCAGGCTTATATAATACATCATATTTTTTGGAGAGAGCTCAACAACTTTTTCAGACACTGACGGGTTTGTGGTTGAGAACTGCTTGAAGAACTCCAGAAACACGACTGCTGGAACGCCATTCACCTGAAGCAAGTGGAACTGCTTCCTTTGGCACTCTGCAATAACAAAATACCATATTTTATTCATTATTATGCCTCCTGAACTGTTTTTCAAACTATTATCTAGGTTAACATACCTTTATACCATCTTGTCAGTTCTGTTCATCCCTTTATAGGATTATTCGCATTTCAGAGGTTTAGCTCTATCTTCTGGTCTATGAATACATTTAATTCAACTTACTGATTACAAACTATTCTATTCTATTCATGTAATAAACTCTTTTCTTCAAAACTACTGTCCCGAAAAACCAAAATAAGATTATAGAAAACCATAATTAGTCCAATATTACTCTATGGAGCAGAAACATGGAAATTAAACAAAAAGGAGGAAAGAAAATTGACCGTATTTGAAAATAAAATTCTTAGAAAAATTTATGGGCCAACTTTTGAAGACGTAGAGTGGAGGAAACAACACAACAGGGAATAAAGAGATTTGTATAAAGATCCAGATGTAGTTTGTGAGCATAAATGTAGAAGGATTAGATGGGCTGGGCACGTTCTTAGAAGGAGCGAAGACAACAACCTAAAACAAGTTGTAATAAGGAATCCTGAAGAAAGAAGGCCAAGAGGAAGGCCACAACAAAAATGGTGGAATGAGGTGAAGGGAGATCTGGAGCGGATAGGAGCAGCAGAAGAAGATGCAGAAGACCGAGAGAGATGGAGGGGCTTTGTTGGTGCGTCAAGTATCTACTTATATATGCATGGCCCTGGGAGTAAGTAGTAAGTAAGTAACTACTGATTACAAACATAAATTAAACATTAAAACACACATACATATACATACATTTCACTAATGTACAGTGATAAAAGACATGTACTGGTCAGGGATAGATCCAGACTAAAATTTTAAATTGTTGTATATACAAAGTAAGTACAGTGGAAGCTCTCACTCTCAGTGGAAGTTATTATGCTCAAACATAAATTGACGATTCCTGTTAAATTTTCTGTATATTGTTGAAGAAAATAAACATACTTGTATTGTCTACTAAGTTTTATCACAATATTTTAAATAATATGGACGTTATACAAATTTCATTACTCTCTATGATAATAATAAGGGGAAAGAGTGAGTAGGTTTGCAGAGACTAAACTTCTATGGGTGAAACCTACCTACTACCTGGACTGGAACGTTCTTCACATTAAACTTTGGAGGACAATCTGGCGTTATTTTCACCGTGTTGTTGTTGTCGATCCTAAAAAATTAAAATATAAATTTATTTTAAAAACTTGTTCTAAAACTTACATTAAAATTGTAAAAGTTGTTGACATAGTGGCGAGAGTTTATTCGTGTGTATGGGTTTTGTGATAAAGTGTGTAATGTCTGAAAAGAAAAAAGCCTTAACAGTGGCAATTAAACGCAAAGCGTTAAAAGCGGTTAACGAGAACCCTAATAAAAAATTAGACATTGCTAAAGAATTTGACATTGCTCCATCTAATTTGACCACAATACTAAAGAACAAAGACAAGTATGTGGATGAAGGTGGACTACATAGTTTGTGTAACAGGTTTACCAAAACCAAATTCCAGGACAAATAACTGGTTTTCTAGGGCACTCGTGCCATTAAAAAAACTCAGGCAAAAACTAAAACATTTTTTTTCAGACTCACATTATTCAGGCTGGAACAATGCCCTTAGGGTTGTATGACCATAAAATAGTATTAAAAAGTAGTATGACTGGCAGTTTTATGGTGTTTATTCCATAAACCTGGGTAATTCGTGGGAACACAGGATAGATTATCAAGATTTGTATAATTTATCCCCAACCAAAAGGCCAGATAGAACTAAATACCCCCGTCGCAGCAGACCTGCGTACTAAGCGAATTTACAAATCAATAATATAATAATAATATATGACAAGTTTTATAAAAATCTGTCCATAACCATTAGAATTATTTGCCTATATTCTCCATAAGATTAACATGGGAAAGAGTGTGCAGGTTAGCTGCTGTGAGAAACACTGAAAGTAGTCATTTCTACCATAAATAATTTTTATCTTAACATTCATACCAACTTTCATCAACATCTGTCCATAAATAAAGGAGTTTGCCTATTCCCTATATGATTAATATGGGAAAAGAGTATGCAGGTTTGCTGCCATGATAAAACATATAAACTATGATTTTTAAGCATAAAAGGATAGATCTCAACCACATGAAGCTAAATATCAAGTTTCATAAAAAAATATTGATTAATATGGGAAATATTAATTTTTCCCTATCCTCCATGAGATTAACATTGGAGCCCCACAAAACAACGTACTGTGTTTAGATTTTTTAATATATCGGTAACCGTTAAGCTGATTCCAATGGTGAAATATAAAATTAGAAATTTTTAAAAATTACACGTGAAAAACGCAAAAAACCCCATTTTGGGGTACAAAACCCCCCTAAACTACCCGTTCCCATTGACCGATATGTCTGGTTTAAGAACTCGTCCGAGCATACAAATTTTAACGACTATTGTTTTTGGACTCTGGGCACCTAAAGAAGAAAAAATAACATGGTCCCGGGCTTAAGTCTTACCATGAGACCTACGGTAATAGCTTCTTCCCTATGGGAAATTCGCTAATTCATTAGACAACAAACACTAAAATTATTAAAACAAATTTTTAATGAAAAAAAGTAATCACAGCAAATCACATTTTGCGAACTCAATTGTAAATGTTTTGTACTGTATCATAAAAGCTAATCCAAATAATCTTACAAAATCATATTTTCGTAAGCTTATTTAACACAGGTCAACAGTGTTAGCAGGGTTCGCCTCTTTCTCCAACTATATAAAACCTATGTGTGGACCATATAGATACTTAGATTATTGAAATGGCAACCTACCCATGTAGGTATTTTAAGCCAAGTATGAATAAGAAATGAGCAAGATGATTGTGACGTGATCTCGTAGTAAATATAGGGACACTATTCATGTATGTATATTCAGAATTAATCAATGTATGATACCATCAATATGTACGGACATCGGATGTAATGCACAACCGGGATGAGGTAAACCTTGCATTCAAAGTTTCCGATTTGTAATAGAGAATGTCAAAGATTAGATTAGTTTATTAAAATGGCAACCTACCCAGGTAGGTATTTTAAGCCTCCAATGATTTTGGCCCGATCTTGTAGTCTTGTTACTGACTAAGGCTGACATGTTCCTTAGACAGGACAGTGAATTAATAGCCCAACAGCCGATGGCGACAACTAAGGGACCTACAGTTTAACGTGGAATCCAAACCACGGCCTCCGAATTACGAATTGGTCTAATTATGAGGGTGGTCTTTGCAGATTAACGCAGTATTCAATTGTGTGGACGTTAATCCACACAAGAGAACACTTCACCCACCGACCATCGCTTATAACTATCCACAATTCGTGACCACCAAGTAGCTGGATGATTATAAATTGCATGAGAGTTACCTGCAATTAATATCCCAGTCTTTGCTGATGACACTACTCTAATTGGAAGGAATAAAGAAAGTGTTCTGACTTTGTAAAATATGGTTAATGAATTATTCGAAGAACTTAAATTAAAAATAAAACAGAAAAAAACAAAATCCAT
Source organism: Nephotettix cincticeps (assembly GCA_023375725.1). NCBI lineage: Eukaryota > Metazoa > Arthropoda > Insecta > Hemiptera > Cicadellidae > Nephotettix > Nephotettix cincticeps. The sequence continues at coordinate 8,619,318 of CM041788.1, read as the reverse complement.
AAATATTGAAAATGGGAATTCAAAGCAATCAGAATACTAAGTCAATGGGGAAACCGGAAACGGTTCATTCAATTACCGTAGATTAACCAATTAAATACTTGGGGGTTAGTTTTGAAAAACAAAATAATTTTTGACTCAGAAAAAACTATACAATCATTAACAACCAAAGTAAATAATATGGTCTCTTCAATACTACTGAAAAATGAACAAAAAATATTTGTTTTAAAGAAATATCTTTGGCCTGTGCTTATATTTCCATTTTAATCAGCTCCATTACAAAAGAAATATGTGATTTGCATGATGAAACTCCCAACACAATGTTCTACAACAGTATAAAGATGAAAGGACTTAACAAATCATCTTGGGAAGCAGCATTACAACACATTGACATTTTAAAATGTATAAGTAAAAAGTAAAATGTATAAGTAAATAAGCCGACAAGGTCTCATGAATTTTTAGTGTGAGGAAATAAATTGCCTCAAAATGCTAAATTAATCAAGAGACTCACCTATAGTTAGGCATGTTAACTTATCTGTACACTCTTTAATAACACAAAACTTTAATTAACACTAACTATACACAATATTTATGCATATTTATCCAACTAGGCCTAGGAGCAGGTTCAGGTCCTGTTCCATCATAACTTTCATCGTAACTATCCTCATTATTTAGTCCCCTATTTTTACTTCATTCACAATAAGTTCTTTAACCTTCATTCTATCGTAATTATCATCACTTTCACTGCTAATTTCATTGAGAATATCCTCAATAAAGTCACTAAAACCGGCATTCGTAATGAATGTTTCATCTTGCAATGGCATCAAAACAGCTGTGTTGCATTCATCACAAAACAGAACTAAGTTTGTGTACAGACAGACTGAAGGAAAAAAGGAATAAATAATGATACAAACTAGTGGTGCTATCTATGGAGAAACAGTGTAACTACAATAGAACCTCGATTAACCGTCACCCTTTTAACCGTCAGTCTCTATTAACCGCCACCCCACTAGCGCAAAAATAATTATGCGTCAGCGCCGAGCCGGATCGTCTCTTGAGGCTCTATGATGAGTTGAGACAACTGTACTGCATACCTGTAATGTGCGTGAATCATTGGCGGCAAGGGTAGTGCCCAGCTGGTTAAGCCCTTACACTGTCTTCTGCATTCTACTGCTTCTGTTTCATTTCAGTTCAGTATGGTGCGTGGCTTACTACAGTGAACTGAAGTTATTGCCGATTTCGAGTGCAATGCCTACTAGCGTTTTACATACTTTATTGTTTATTGTTGACAGTGCTGTTTTTACGTAGTGCATGCTCTTCTGTTATGGCTGAGAAACGGAAACGTGTAGTTTTGGGACTCGACAATAAACTATTAATTATTGAATGCTGGTGCTTCTTCTCGGGAAAATTAGAAACATGACAGCCTGAAAAGCTCGACGCGGATAGAAACAAAACGGACGGATTATTTTAAAAACTAAATACCGGTAACGGAAGTTTTGAGAGTAAAAGTACGTACATGTGCATTTGATATTTCATTGTTTTCTTAATAAAGTATTTTTCACTTGAACTGGCGTAGTTTTGTTTTTCTCATTTAAAATAAATTCACATTAAGTACTGCCCAGCAATAATGAAAATTAATTAGGACTTACAATAGCGCCGTTATAAAATGCAAGGCAGTGAATTGCGATGTTACCACGCCAAACACTGTCTAGGTGCTAAGTTGTATTGGCTCTATTATTATTTCTGTTATCCGTCTATTCGGTTATCCGTCATGGTCCCGGTCCCGAGGGTGAAGGTTAATCGAGGTTCTACTGTACTAGGGCAAAAGTGACAGTTTAAGTATGTGTTGCTGCCTAGCACAACACTGCAAAACTGCTGAACGCGTACCGTCCGTCTTTAGTCATTACGCAACTCGCAAGCTGGGGCGGATATAGTCTGTCTTTAGACCCGAATGGGTTAAGGCAAATAGTGAGATAAATATTTTTCAGTAATTATTAATTAAGGAAAAACAATTAAAACAACAAGTTTTAATTGAGCTTATCTCTGAAAATCTTTATACATGTATTAAAATAATGTGGGTAAGAAATTGTATGAATATTTTTGATTGGTGTTTAGAAGTATGGTAATTACACGATATTTGATTTTACGGTTTACCTTTGATGGGAGAAAGTATGTGTCTGTTTACAGATTACAGATACCGTAAAATTGTTTTTAATAATTTTTTTGGTATCTGGTGATGTTACAGCCCCAAAATATATTTAATAAGGATTCCAACCATAATGTAATAAAACAGGTTTAAAGTCACTCCGTTAAAACAATTCATTTATTCTGTAGTCATTAGGCGATTAGTTTCGGGACTGAAAATATCATTTTTAAGTATTTTTTTTAAGTAATAAAAGGCTGAAATAAATTTTAAAAAGGAATAACAGTGATCTAGACACTATATAAGTCCAGTTGTTTTTTGTTTTAGTTGGATATAATTGCTACAAACTAATTTTTGAAAATTTTGCTACTGTACTAATTTTCAGAGACATATTAAGGTAATAAAGGTAAAACATTTGAAAAATGTGTATTTTTCAAACATAACATTTTCAGTTTATTTTGTAATTATTTTAAATTCATTAAGTTTAAAACATGTATTTTTTATGATTTACATCAGGGATCCTCACTCCCCGGCTCTCGGATTGTTAGGAATAAAATAAAAATTCAGAGTTGTGAAAAAATATTTCATACGAAAATTCCAAAATACTTTATAAATATATGAAAACCTTACTAACTAACTCTCATAATATGTATTTTGATCATTTCGGTTAAAACAGTTTAAGTTGTGAGAGGTTTTACCATATTTTCTATCTGTTGCAAGGAAATAGGTAGGGGTCTATATTTTATATATAATCAAGAGACATACCTTTCTAGCAAACTCGTACTGTCAGGATTGAACATATCTTTCCAGTTAACTGGAATCTCTAGATTTAACTCCCCTCCTCTAATTTCTGACACTGACTTTTGAGCAGAATCATTAGTAAAACTTTTCTCTTCATTAATATCATTTATAATCAAGTCCAAGGGTTTTGACAAATCCATAGTAAAGTTAGCGGCCATCACCGGAGTGTCATCCAAGTCCAGGTTTTCCCAGCTGTCTGGAATGTCGTCGCTCTCAGGTATCGCAGCTGACCCAGAACTTTGTCCAGTCATTGTCAAATTAGCCAGTTGATCCTCGTCCAGATATTCAGCCGCACTAGCGTAATCGTCACTCAATTCTCCCTTCGGAGGGGACAATCGCACCAACGGATCTATCGGGCTACTAACAGCGGAGAATAATTTCTCAGAACTGGAATAATGCTGAGAGTTCCTCGTCGAGCTTGAGTGTGATTGAAAAGGCATTTCATTTTCTTTGATATTTGGCGATGTGTGTCTTGTTACATTTAACAGACTGTTTAAATCTTTAACAACGTTCTCATAGTCTGCAGGTAATTCATTTACCTTAGTATTTGACTGAGAATTTTCTTGTATATCTAACAAGTCTAAATGACTATTTAAATCTTGAATTATTGTCTCATGGTCTTGAGGTAAAGGCATTTTATCAACATCTATCTGAGGAGGTAAAGGTATTTCATTAACACCTAGCTGAGGATGCAGGCTGGTGTCGATTGCCGAGGTATTGTCAACGAGATTTCTGTCATTCTGTGTTTCAATCAAGGTGTTTTTGATTCCCGTATTGATCTGTGAATTACTCAAAATCTCCTCAGGACTCATACTCTTCTGTGAGTTTGCAGACCAAATAGCTGAGTCGGATTGCGATGATTGCGTCCTTTCCATCTCACATATGTTCGCTACTTCTTTGGAGGCTGGAGTCAACGGAGTAGCAGGCCTGGGGATCTGATTGGTCCGGATTGGCTGGAAAACGCAAAACTCAATTAATTTGTAAAATAAATAGATTTAATTTAATTGCATCAACTACACCAGAGTCTTGGTAATCCGAACGTCCAGCTAATCTGAACAAACTGATGGGGAAAAAGGTTACTGAGTTTAAAATAAAAACTAAGGAATGTAATCTCACTTATAACATTTTAATCTACAGCAGGGTTACACTAATTTTACATTACCGCGTACCCAATGTTGATAATATACAATAATTTACTAATTGGAATATAAGAATTCACTTATCGTTTTGTGGTGTAACAATGATATCCTGTTAGCCATTACAAAGTTGCGCCATCTTCTAACATAAACATCAGGCATTGGGATGTAGCAGTACACTGTTGCATGAGATGATGTAGGGCAATGTCTACCTAAACTCACAGTGTATCACAATACATTAGATTCTCACGGTCCGACTCTTATTTATCACTTTTCAGCAAACTACTTTTTGAACATTCGAGTTCATAATTTGAACTGATCGTGTGAACTGAGTCAGATTGTGTAAAAAGTAGGCCTACAGATGGCACTTTTTCATCCTTGTTCGTTTTTATGAATAAATTTGTGCGTCGTGATTTATATTTCTAATGACGAGTACATAACGGTCTCAGCAGTAACAAAACGGTCCCTCAGACAAAACATTTAGTGAACAAACCTATATGCGAATTGTGATAAGACGTGATTTAATTGCTCTAAATACACTATTCGGGTTTAAAATAATGGACTTTGTTAGTACTTTTAATGAACTTAACACTGCAAGTCGGATAATCCGAACAGGGTTCAGTCCAAATTAGTTTGGATTACTGGGACTCTGGTGTATATTTTAAAAACCAACTGTGTTTGCAAATTTATAGTTGAGAGTTCAAAACAGAGGGAAAAATACTTCAGGAGTAACTATAGTGACATAGTAGCTCAGGCGTAACAACTTCCTTAGTTACTAAAATGATGTCTGGTTCGAAAACATCGGCAGACGACTCCAGTCAGATCAAGAGCGGGCACCTCCAATTGGCATGCGTGAATCACATCACAAAAGTTTCTTTGCTGTCTTTGATTTCGTACAGGCATTTCTTTATGGTTTTTAAAGTTAATGAAAGGTTATAGAACACTTTGCTATCTTTTGCTAAAGTTAATGAAAGGTTATAGAACACACGGCACTAGTAACAAAACAAAGTGATGAATAATATTTGAAATCTTGAAAATAACACCCAGTAGTTTTTCAATACTACTAAAAAATATAGGATGTTACTACTGTGAAAAAAGTTTTACCATCGTCAATATTTATTCATATTTTAAAATTATTTTATTAACACTTTACAGTCTAACATATTACAGTATAAACTAGTAGAAACACAATCATTCCAATCAATCGCTTTGGAGCTGATCGTTTTTAGCAAGAAATGGAAACTTATTAGGAACTTGAGTTTCCTTGCTTATCAACTTTTCAACTTATTGCATACAATATTTACTTAGTTAATACACACATTTTAAAAACCGATAGTGTTTTCTTATTTACCCATCACAAATTTAACTTTAGCGAATAATACTTCATGTTATACAGGTTGGCCACTAATTACTATATTTTATTGAAGTTATCCTAAGATGTGAGAAACCTCTATAGGACTAATAGCCGTGGTAAAAAACCCTTGATAAAAAAACCTCCTTCCTCGATATTGAGAATTTTAGTTTTTATGGACTCCAGCATCGAATTTTACGATTTGGTTTACAGTCAGAAACCTTATTACTACACACCTCACAGTTGGCGGCATTTTAAATTAATGCAGAAATTTCAGCCACGGTAACTCAACAGAGTACAGTACGCACCCCTATCTAGCATGGTTACATGCCGACTGAGTTGCCTGACAACCTGACACCAAGATGGCCGCGCTAACCTCAATTCACAGAAATAAAACATAATCTACTTTCTGGATAGCCTTTGTATATACAGTTTCAAACGAACCATGTTTTTGGCTTCTGGTATATAGAGACCACAAAACAAAGAAACCTGCTTTTGGTCACGACAATAGATTTATTTTTATTGGAGATTTTCTGAAAGTGTTTGATTCATAACGGTATAAAATGGCTAACATTAAAGTTAACTTGGTGAGTCATACCTTGTTCAGAGGATAGGATAAGGAAGTGGCGTGGGAAGGTTTCTTTGAGGACAATTCATTCAACAAATTCTTCAATAAGGTGATAGCCTGTGGCAAAAATCAACGGAGTTTATATTTTTACCATGTAATCTAAAAACTACCGTTAACTAAATGACAATTAGCTGTGATGTGTCTAGTGTCAGTACCAGCCCTGGGTTCCCAGTCAAGAATCAAGAGTTTTATTGTCATTGACCTTCTTTTTACCAAGGGACAGATATGGTCAATATACAAATAATAATTAATTTAAGGTTGTCTAACATAAACAAATAATAGACTTAGCTGATTATTGAAATTCAATATTCATATTAGTTTTCAGAAATTCTTGTATGTTATAAAAAGGATTGTCAATCAACCACTTACATGTTTTTGATTTGAATACCTTGAAGGAAACAATTCTGGCTGAATCAGGCAATTTATTAAAAAAGCGTATGCAATTTTGATTATGGCTAATACTGGTCTTTGTAAGTCTGTGAGTTAGTGCCAGTGATACTGGTCACAACCACTAATTTGTTAAAAAAATAAACTCAAATGAAAAGTCAGTAAATGTAAAACACATTTGTGCTTCATAACATTTGATAAAAAATTAAGCCTATTTCAAACGCATTACATTTAATTAAAAAGTTAAAGTTAACCCCTGGATTTGTCATAATTTTTCCTATCTCCAATTAATATCACAGTTATTAGTTACTGTCATCCATGATCATCGTAGTCACTAACTGTAATCGTTACTGCATTGGTCCCAAACCCTCGAGGGTCTGAAACCCTTGTTCCTCACGTGGAGCGGCCAGTGTAGTTTAAAATCAACTAATAGGAAAATTCCAAGTGACCCATACAGAAATAGATACTTCATTATAATAAAAGCTGGTCGTAGTTATCTCAGATCCCAACAGGTGACAATACAATCTACATCGCCAGATCCACCATCTTGATTTTAACCTAGATGTCACAACTCGGATCCGAGTGGTCGATATGCGCGCAGTGACCAGTACTACTCGGATCCGAGTGGTCCAAAGCAAATGTGTTTAGTAAGAACCTCTGTAAGACGGAACCGTCAAACTGTGTGAGACAAAATATTCTAAAATATTCCCCTTGAAACCTTAACTTCTTTCATTGATAAAACACCTCCTTCACACACAAACATAATACAACAAAAATCCTTTTAAACAACAAATAGCTTTTAAATTTCTTTTATTATAGTAACAATAGAATTTTTGATTCTCCATCTCATAATGTTTTTAAAATTAAGTTAAAGGATTGGTAATTGGCAATCAACGATATGGAAGCCGAGTCTCTTATCTCCACTAAATACAGTGGACCCACCAACAACTGTCAACTGTTCCGAGTTTGACCAACTCCCGTCCGTTGCCCTCCATGCAGCTCAGAACATATATTGGTTTAGCATCACCATACTGTATTTATATTCTGACTGTACTTTTATTCATTTATTAATTTATTTTATATCATTAGCTTTTCGGTTTATACATATACTTCAATGTGGAAGCATAGTTTCGTTCAAGTTTTTCTCATATGTTTCATAATTTATATACACTTTTCCCAACTTCTTTTTCAAAATTTGAAATCAAAGAATTTTAATTTTTATGTAAACATTATTTTAGTATAAAACAACCTATGCACAGACCATTCTGGGTCCATGTTGGCCATTTCCTACTTTTTAACTTTTAGCGAATTTCCCATAGGGAAGAAACTATTACCGTAGGTCTCATGGTAAGACTTAAGCCCGGGACCATGTTATTTTTTCGTCTTTAGGTGCCCAGAGTCCAAAAACAATAGTCGTTAAAATTTATATATATATATATATATATATATATATATATACATGTGTATATATATGTGTATATATATATATATATATTTGATTATGTATTTCACACACAAGGGCAGCTAATATAGTAATAATTAAATTAAATAAACTTGTGCTCCCTTTAAACATTTTATTTTTTACATAACACACGAAACGTGTTTCGAATCTAAGATCATTTTCACAGTGTATTCCTTTTATGTAAATAAATAAATAAACAAATTTCAGTCATATGATTTTTTAAAAACATGTGTAAATTGAAAAATTAAATTCGAACTTGTGATTTTGAGTGAGTATTTTAATTAGGAATAATTAATCAACTACTAACTACTAAGGCCACAAAATTTAAAAAATATGTTGGTGAGTAACCATGCCACAAACCTCGATGTGGTATTTGCAAAATTATGTGTGAATCTACTGAATTTAAAAGTAGAGTGACAAATAAAGTTTACCCGATAGTTGGTGGATCAACTTGTGAAACCCATAATGTGGTTTACCAACTATCATGCAAACATTGTCAAAAAGAATATATAGGACAAACATCTAACTCCTTACGAGTTAGAATGACAGGCCACCGTTTTGATGTGGTTCATAAAGATATAAGAAAGCCAATTTTCAACCATGCAGCTCACCACAACCAAAATTTTGAGGGCTGTTATGAACTTAAAGCCCTCCACAAAATTCCACCACATCAAAACCTTAAAAGAAACCAACTTATTTTAAGAAATTCAGAATTGGCACACCAGTTGGTTTTAAAATCAAAATTTCCTACAGGATTAAATCTCAGATAGGTTGTTACTAATATCAAAATATAAAAAAATGATTCAACTCAACTGCCTAAAACTCCAAAATCAAAATCTCCACCCAACTCACATTATCAGTTACGGTTTGTTTTCATAAATGCATACTTTATTTACTTAATTAATACACAAATTTTAAAACCAATAGTGTTTTCTTCTTTATACAACGCAAATTTAACCTAAGTGAATAATACTTCATGTTATAGAGGTTGTCCTAGAGATGTGAGAAACCTCTATAGGGCATATAATAGCAGTGGTAAATAACCTCGACAAAGAGAAACTCAGTACAAACACCTCCATAAGAGGAATTTTTCCCAATCCGATGAGATTCTTCTTATCGAGGTCTGACTGCAATTGTTCACCTTACCTCTGAATTAGTCGGCGAAGGTGAAGCAGAAGGAGGACAGGATCCCAATCTAGGACCAGCAGACGTAGGCTTGTAGTTGGTCGAAGACATCGGATAGTTAAAAGAATGTGGACTGTGGGAGTGCTTGTAACGACCATGTTGAAGAGGCTGCCCAAACATGAAGCTCTGACCGAAGCCTTGGAAATTGCCAGGAGCAGGGGCGACAAAATTTGTTTGTGGATACATTGGAAAATACGGGTTCGGAACTGGTGCATTCATTAGGATAAATCCAGGCGGAATCATTGGGACAGGGTTCAGCTGTACATATCCAGGAGGAGGGACCACTGAGCCGTACATGAAGGACTGTGGAGAGTTGTTCTGATACAACGGAGCATCATGGAAAGGTAGGTTGGTTGGGTTGGCCCGACCCATGTTCTGCTCACGCATTTTTTCCTGTATTAATTTCGGTAGCAGGCTAGGGTCATGTTCTAAGAGATCTTGAATAAACCGCTTCTGTTCCTCAGTAAATTGACCGTCGTATGGATTGTTGCTTTGGTTGGTGTTTGGCTTCATTGGCACGAAATCGTCTACAGGTATGGATAGGTCAAAGTTACGTTGAGCAGGCAAACTTGTGATTTCCTGCGAGAAAAAAATCTGTTACACTTTAAAGTTTTCAGGATTGCTGAGAAATTAAAAAAAGTTATATTCCTAAATCCTGAAATATTTCCTTAATACCCATCCTTTCCATATAAAGATTAAAAATATTTTATATTTCAATATTTAGCCTTACATAGCTATAGGTCCAAAGTGATCCAAGTATTTGAGGGCAGCAGTAAACTCAAACCTTAAAAGTTTTTTACAGCCTGATTTGGTTAGGTTTAGGAAAAATACCAAGAATAAAAACTTTTTAAATTACGTTTTCTTCCTGAAATCATAATAAAAAACAAAGCCGTGCGCAGTATTGGAAAAAACACTTGTAATATTTTGGAAAAACATGTTCAGGAAAATCTTGGTTTACTGTAAAATTAAGTTTCAAATTAAAATATTCTGACATCAGTTAGAATAACTAAACAAGTTAGTTTGACTACGTAGCGTGGACGTCTTTGCGTGTTCGAATCTCAGGTGGAGCACTTTCTTTTTGTTACAAGTTTATAAATATTAGGCAACAAATTGTTATCTGTTTAAAATATAGTTCTATTTTTAATTTGACACCATAAATTTATTTAAAAGCTCTCTGCTGTTGGAGTTATTTTTCAAAAACCTTCATATATTTCACCAAGCATTGCTCGTTCCCTAAGTACTAAAGATATATTCAATTAAAATACAATAATATACACTGTGTCTTAGAGTTAACAAACTAGCCAAGATTTAAGTACTTTGAACATAACAACTAATGTTGTCTAAAGACAATTAAGTTAAAGAAATTATTTTAGATTGGCGGTAATCAATTTATATGTGTTTTATAGTTACATTTACATTGAATAATTATTATATTTATTGTTTTATAAATGTACAAAATAGTTTTCAGCCAGTTTTATAGTACAGTTGACTCCCTCTAATCCGGACATCTCGTGACCGGACCTATGTCCGGTTTTAAAAAACTCCAGACCATCCAGCAGTTTTATAAATATATAAATAACAACCTGTATTAGTTTACAGTATCTACATAAATCACATTTTAAGATAACCTTAAAGCATACTTTTCAAGCAACTCACTGGATCGTAGGTTTTTTTTCGTGACATTGATAAATTAAATGTATCACCATAAATAGAAATGAATATGAAATTTTAAAGCATCGCAAATTGAACCTTTACAGATTTATTTTATAATATGAAAAAACAGAACTCTCACTTTATATTAATAAGATTATCTCAAACTGTAACCTAAGAATAAAAATCTTGGCTTTACAATACTGAACATATTATTAGAAATCTATTATTTTCCTCTGCTTTTTCGCTTAAACTGTTTTCTTGAAAATCACGCCATTTCCTCACATATATTACCACAGCTTATTTGTTGCTCGACGTAGAGCAACTAACTGCAACTGCGTAGAGCAACTGGTGACGTTGTACCAGTGCTGCCCTCTCATCCACATGAGTAAAAATTCCCACACCAAGGTTGCCATTTCCCGCTTCACTGAAGATCCGTATTGAACGCAATTATAAACTGAACTGATGTTTTTGATCTATTAATTTATACTTAGACTGGAAATAAACAAATTTATGCCATGAGAAACTTGACCGCACGCTATGACTTATTTCTAAGAAGTAGTCCGGACCATCCAGCGTCCGAACCATCCGAGTCTGGACTAGAGGGAGTTGACTGTAAAATGCTTAAACTCAGCTAAGCATTATAGGCCTACTATAAAATGTTAATTCAAAAATTCATATTTGTGTTTGAACTATATAAATTTGTATGAGTGGATATAAGTTAAAATAGAACAAAAGTGCGCGTGTTGTTTTTTTTCAAGTACCTTATTTTCTTTTTGTTTGTATTAACACGATAAAAAATATATATGAAGTGGATATTCATGAATAAATGAGATGCCTTTACTTCTAGTTACCTTAAATCCAGGAGGAGGTCTGAAATGTTTGTTATCTTCATGGGTTCCCTGAAACAATTTTTATTTAGATATAATTTGCAGCTATGTAAATTGTAGTTATGCAGTTATTTTCGAAGATAATATTTAACTACAACGGATAGTTGAATATTACCCTTGAAACCTCATGTTGCAAGAAACTTAAAAATACCCCCGTCGCAGCAGACCTGCGTACTCAGCGAATTTCCAAATCAATAATATAATAATTATAATATATGACAAGTTTGGTCAAAATCTGTCGATAAACATGGGAATTATTTGCCTATTCTCCATAAGATTAAAATGGGAAAGAGTGAGTAGGTTTGCTGCTGTGAGGAAGACTGAAAGTATACCATCAAAAATTTTATTTTTAACATTTATACCAACTTTTATCAACATCCGTTCATAAATAAAGGAGTTTGCCTAATCTCCATATGATTAACATGGGAAAAGAGTATGCAGGTTTGCTGCCATGATAAACACATAAACTATGATTTTTTAGCACAAATGTATGGATCTCAACCACATGAAGCTAAATATCAAGTTTCATCAAAAAATATTAGATAATAAGTGAAAAATTAATTTTTCCTAATCCTCCATAAGATTAACATTGGAGTCTCAAAATACAACGTACTGTGTTTAGATTTTTTTATATCTCGGTAACCGTTGGAGATAGAGAAAAACTTTAAGGAACTTAATTGTGTAGTTTTTTAAGCTGATTCCAATGGTGAAATATAAAATTAGAAATTTTTAAAAATTACATGTGAAAAACGCAAAAAACCCCATTTTGGGGTACAAAACCCCCGCAAACTACCCGTTCCCATTGACCGATATGTCTGGTTTACGAACTCGTCCGAGCATTTGTAGGAATACATGTCTCTACCAAATTTGGTCTCGATCGGACCATTTTTACGAGAGTTATCGTGTTCACAGACACACACACACACACATATATATATATATATATATATATATATATATATATATATATATATATATATTAAGTAAAGTTAAAATAATTAACTGAGTATCCTTGATAAACATTATTTTATTTAAACAACATGTTTCAACCTTTAAAGGCCATTTTCAAGTTCAAAAAATTTCAAACTTGAAAATGGCCTTTAAAGGTTGAAACATGTTGTTTAAATAAAATAATGTTTATCAAGGATACTCAGTTAATTATTTTAACTTTACTTAATATAACAGTATTCCTTACAAGTGAACTATATAGATCATATATATATATATATATATATAAATTCTAACGACTATTGTTTTTGTTCTCTGGGCACCTAAAGAAGAAAAATAACATGGTCTCGGGCTTAACTCTTGCCATGAGACCTACGGTAATAGCTTCTTCCCTATGGGAAATTCGCTAAAAACATTAATTAATTCGATTTCTTCATGATTGTGATTTGTGAGAAGTTGTTGGCGAGGGCAAAACCCTACTTGGGTACCAGTGCCCATGGGAGTAGAGTAAGGTTTCTTTCATGTAATTTTTCATCCCTTCATAACTTTATAGTTTTTTTAGTTTACAATGATCTGAAATTTCACACGCATATTTCCTTCACTACCATTAACTCACAAAAAACTTGATATTCAACAATTAAAAAATTAAAATATCAGTCTATTTATAAATAAGGAGTTTAATGGTGTGATTTTGAGTTCTGGTTTTTATGGTCCAGATAAAATATAGGCGTTTTGTATTACAGCGAACTGTTCAAAGGTGATAAAGTAGTACTTTTTGGATTCTACTGACCTAACGGAATGGTCTACAAGAAAACGAAAAGATCTATTGGATCATAAACATTACATTTTAAAACCCTAATTATTTGTCCTTAATTCCTATCTTTCTGCCTTCACCTTTTATTTAGTTTTTCCTGGTACCAGATAGATTTTTAGCTCTAGTGCCCAAACGACAGATCCTAGGGTAAAAGCAATAGGGAATATTTCCTTCTAACTTTTAAGATCTACAACAGTCTCTGGTGTTTACTAATTTACTATACTATAGTAAATTATAACTTAACCGTCACTCCTACATGATTTTAGTAGAGATGTGGCGATTGCATTAAAAGGTCCTCTAATTATTAAGGACTACTGACAACAACTACGGGAGCCTGGAGTCCCCAGCCCCCAGCTAGTAAAACTATAAAATGTAAAATAATTGTATGCTTATTAGATTAACTTAGAAAGAATTTTTTGACCAAAGTTGTAAAGTAAGACAAGTCAGAAGATAAAATAATTTATCGTATATGACGTAATGTATGTATGCCTTTAAGAAATTTCAATAAAAAATATAATCTTTTTCTATTTTGTTATGCTAACTACAAAATAGTGAAAAAACAGTTAAACAGTATAACTAAATAGTCCGGGAACAATGTCAAACGACTAATAATAAATTACTACACCTAATATTTGCATACATGGTGTCATGTCAAGTTTATGTTCTATAACAGAGATCAATATACACACTCATCTGTTGCCAAAATTTTGATTTTGTACATAAAACGCTTAAAAAACATTCAAAATAAAATAGTATATTGCAATATTAGTTTTGCAAGGAATATATGGGCTTGACCATTATTTGCAGATTTTACTTTATTTTTCCAAATAATCTATTTGGTGTAAGGATGAGCCATTCCATTTTTAATAATTTGGGTGATTGCTCTATATAACGATTCTGGAGAAAATGAAAAATCTCACATTTTAAGATATTTTTGTTGTAAGATATCTTGTTGCGTCTTTTAGGTTGTAAGATAAAACTTGGCATTTAGAAATAAATTTATACTATATGAAATTGTCCTGTTTATATTTGAAAAAGTTTCTCGATACAACAGTAACATCAAGTAAATTATCAATAAATAATAAAATCTTAAATATTATAATAACCTTATAATATTGAATTTTCTATATTTGTATTTAGTATTAGTCTGTAGTATGTTGTAATGGTCCAATTTAGTTATATTTTGTATTTCATGATTTTGCTTAACTTTTACCAATGTATCTCAGAAACTGATTAAATATATTCAAAATACTAAATTGTTCTACTATATACTACGTAAATTTAATTTAACACTAAATAAATCTTCATGAAACAAATTATATGTAAAACCCCTAAAAACACATTTTCAATCACCTTTGAATAGACCAATTTGGCGGTATTTCAAAATTGATCAAATAATTACTCATTTACATGTCTACCAGAATTCATTGAGATTCAAAGTTTTTTTATGAGAGTTATATTTATCGACGTACACGCTTACGAGGGCTATTCAGTCAGAGTTTTACACACCTAAGTTGGTGTATAACTGTGCCAGTTATAGGTTCGTACTGTACTCTGTTGTGGCAGTTTGAAATTTCAGCATTATTGAAAAATGCCAGCAAACTGTGAAGTATGTATAGTAATAAGGTTTTTGATTGTGAAAAAAAACTGTAAACCATTGAAATTCATCAGAAGTTTTGTGAAGTGTTTTAGAACAACATAATCATTGTAGGTGATCACCACTGAGTCCAAAAAATATATAAACCAACGTTTAGGATGAAGATGGAAGTGAAAGACCCAGCATGGTGACTGCTGACTTGTTGAAAAAGTGCCGGAGTGCGTAAAAAGAGAAAATTCACAATATAAAACTTTCCATAAGTTTTGCAACTTTTGTTGCACTAAATCATCACTGAAAAGCCGTTAATGTGAATTTTTGGGTTTTCCGGACTCCGGCATCGACAAGTTCGGCAGTCACTGTGTCTTTCACTTTTCTCTTCATCCTAAATGTAAGTTTTTGCCATTTTAAAATTTTTTGGACCCAGTGACACACTCACCTACAGTGATAATGTTGTTCTCAAACTCTTCATAAACCCCATGATAAATTTATATTACTTTACAGTTTCATTTGCAGTCAGAAACCTTACTACTACATGCACCTCACAGTTAGCGGCATTTTTAAATAACACAGAAATTTCAAACTGCCACAGTAACTCAACAGAGTACAGTACGTCCCTCTATCTAACGCGGTTGGATGTCGACTGTTACATGTGTAATACGCTGACTGACACCAAGATTCCTTGAAGAATCCTTGCAGACACAAACATGAAAAGACTGATATACAAGCTTTCAGGATTGCCTTCCAATATATAGTCTCAAACAAACAGTGTTTTTGGCTGTGGCAAACATCAATGAGTTTTAAATTTAATTCAAACACATTAAATTTAATTAAAAAGTTAATTTTGACCCCTGGAATCGTCATAATTGCTCCCACCTTCAATTAACATCACAATTAACAGTTACTATCATCCATAATCATCGTAGTCTCTCCTAACTGTAATCGTTCCTGCATCGGTCCCAAAAACTTTAGAATTAGAATTACCTTTTGAAATGACGACCTACCCAGGTAGGTAGTATTATTTTTAAACCAAGTATGAATGAGATATGTATGAAGTGTAAGATGATTGTGAAGTCTTGTTACTGACTAAGGCTGAAATATTTCTTATACAGAGCTGTTAATTAGTAGCTAGATACTATATTACATCTGAGATCAAAGCCTTTTAGTATATTAAAGTTCGAGGACAAACTAACTATTGTGAGAAATGAAAGGCCGTGTCCTTCTCTACCAAACCTTACAGTAAATGTAACTGATAGAAGTCGATCTTATACCCGCCACTTTAGTGTTTCTAGCTATGAACAATATGATTGGCTCTGTGGTAGTAAAACCTTATCAAAATTG
Source organism: Nephotettix cincticeps (assembly GCA_023375725.1). Lineage (NCBI taxonomy): Eukaryota > Metazoa > Arthropoda > Insecta > Hemiptera > Cicadellidae > Nephotettix > Nephotettix cincticeps. Next base: position 8,602,991 of record CM041788.1, on the reverse strand, counting down.
TTTTGTTGGCCTTGCCTTTTGTTTTCGAAATCAACCAAATCGGAAATATGGGTTTCTAAAGGGTTTTGCAATTTAAACGGGTTGACTAAATCATGTAGTAAACATGAAAAATCAGAAAGTCATCTTCAGTGCGTCCTCGACCATCATAACTTTGGAAAACAAAGGGTAGATGAAGGAATAAATGACACGATCCGTGTAAACAATTCAATCCACAACCAAAAAGTGAAAAAAAATCGAGAGTTGTTAAAACGTTTAATTGACGTAACTTGTTTCTTGGCTAAACAAGAACTGCCATTCCGCGGTCATAATGAAAAAGACGGTTCTTTTAATAAAGGGAATTACGTCGAAACATTAAATCTTCTCAAGAGATGGGACCCTACTTTGGCGGAACATTTTGAGACTGCTACCGTTTTTAAAGGAACATCTAGTGACATTCAAAATGATCTCATTAAAACCATTGGGGACGTGATAGTAGAACAAATTTCTCTAGAAATAGAAAACACAGATTTCGTAGCTATAATGCTGGATGAAACATCTGACATTCGGAGTAGATCGCAGTTATCGACAATATTAAGATACATCAACAAAGATGAGGGGCGCGTCCGAGAGAGGTTTATAGGCTTCTCCGATGTCAGCGCAGATCGATCTGCAGATGGTTTATTTTCCCACGTAAAAAAGGTTGTGGAATCGTTTAAGCTTAAGGACAAAATTGTCGCTCAGACGTACGATGGTGCAGCAGTCATGTCTGGCCACCTTACAGGCCTACAGAGGAAAGTTCAAGAGGAATTTCCTCAAGCTCTTTTTACACATTGTTATGCACATGTTCTCAATTTAGTTTTATCACAAGGCATGAACGAGATATCCGAGTGTAATATTTTTTTCTCTACCTTAAATGGGATTTCGACCTTCACATCACATTCCAGCAAACGTGCCTTTTCTATACAAGAACACTTAAAAAAAACCATCCCAGGGTTCGCACCTACAAGATGGTGTTTTACTTCTCGTCTTGTAACTACAGTCGAAATTTACAGAGAGCAGATTGTAGAATTTTTCACCCTCATTTCAGAAAATGAATATAATCAATGGAAAGCAGTTGACAAATGTACAGCAAACGGGTTCATCCAGTTTTTGGAAAACTTTCAGACTGTATTTTTGCTTAATGTGTTTTCTCCTCTGTTTGATCGAACGGATGTTATTTTTAATATTTTACAGAGTGAACAAATAAACATTGTCTCATGTTTGAACGTCCTTAGGGACTTTGAAGAAGAACTGAAAACCGAAAGGAAAGGTTTTAAGCATTGCGAAAAATGCAAACAAGAATTAATTGACCAAAAGATTGGTGAAATTGATAAATGTGAAAAATGTGAACTGTGCGGCTTTTCAGTAATTTGGGACAAAACTAGCTCGTTAGTAGGCCTACCGCTACCGCCTAGAAAAAAGAAAACTCAAGACGTGAACTTAACCCCTAAGGAGATCTACGAAAAGCTTTATTATAGAATTATTGATAATTTGCTCACCCACATCACTGCTAGGTTTTCTTCTCTCGAGAACCTACAGTTTTTTGAACTGTTAAATCCAAGGAATTTTAAGTCGTTTTCTGAGACTAACAAATTTCCTACTCAATTAATAGCTGATGTTCAAAAGCTATATCCCAACAAACTTGATATTCAAGGGTTAAGAAATGAACTATCAGTTTTCTATCGCAGTGAAATGTTCAGTGACAAATCCCCGACAAAGCTCGTGAAGTTCCTTAAAGAGAATAATCTAAATAACTCATTCAAACAAGTTTTTCGGTTGAGTGAAATAATATATACAATCCCCGCAACAACTGCGTCTGCCGAGCGGAGCCTTTCAGCGCTAAAACGGATCCACACATACAAAAGGTCAACACAAGGAGAGGAGCGTCTGAGTAACCTTGCTATAATCTCTATTGAAAAAGAATTGCTGGAAACTATGAGAGAGAAAGACAACTTTTATGCCACAATAATTGAGAAGTTTGCCACGAAAACGAGGAGAATCGAGTTCATCTATAAATAAGGTAGGCATATGTTAGCCTCAAAAATATTAAATTAATGATTTTGCTTTTGAATTACACTTTAACTCTGTTAGTAGACTAAATGTTACTGTACGGTACCCTAATGCGAAATCCAATCTTTAAACAGTTTAATTTCAGTATTTTATGACATTTGCAAGATTAGATTTTAAGGTACATTTTGAAGATAAAATTTGTGAAGAATGATAACGTTTTGAACATGGATACGCGAGGCGCAGGCGCATGCTGAATCGAACGGTGATACGCGGACGTAAGGTGGCGTATCCTTACGATATGATATGAACTCTCTTCGACGTTTTCATAAGAGGTTAGGAAATAGTTTTTCATGCGTATATATTTTAGTAACAATTGTAAATTATTTAAATGTTGTAAATGTAATTAGTTTGATTATTATCATTAAAATGCAGCTCCTTTTCTATACAGTACAATTAATTGTTATAGTAGGCTACTGTAATGTTACGTATGATTGAGTAAGTTGATTGACTAAAAGTACTCGTTCAGTAGTTCTAAGATTATCTTTTAGGCAACAGCATATACTTGAAACTGACTCTTTTGCCCTAGTAGTTACATTGTTTCTCCATAGATAGCAACACTAGTTTGTAACGTGATTTATCAACTTATGGATTACGACGTAGCGACGTCCTGTAATCCAGCTACTTGGAGGTCACGAATTGTGGATAGTTGTGGGAGATGGTCGGTGGATGTGGTGTCCTCTTGTGTGGATTAACGTCCGCACTATTGAATACTACGTTAATCCACAAAGACCATCCTCATAGTTAGACCAATTCATAATTCAGAGGCCGTGGTTCGGATTCCACGTTAAACTGTAGGTCCATTAGTTGCCATCAGCTGTTGGGCTATTAATTAACAGTCCTGTCTAAGGAACATGTCAGCCTTAGTACTGACTAAGGCTGTAGTCTTGTTACTGAACAAGACTACAAGATCGCGCCACAATCATCCTACATTCATTCCTCATTCATATTTGGCATAAAATACCTACCTGGGTAGGTCACCATTTCAATTAAAAAAGTATCACTTGCCTCCGGTCTCTACTAAAACATTTATGTTTTATATCAAAAGCAACACAAATATAGCTGTGTTGCGACGGCAAGATGAAACATTTATTACAAGCGATTTTATTGAAAATATCCTCAAGGAAAGTGGCTGTAAAAGTGATGATAATGACGATAAAATGTAGGGAACAAAGAATTTATTGAAAATGAAGTGAGTAATGAGGAAAGTGACAATGAAAGTGATAGTGAAACAGGACCAGAACCGGCTCCCAGGCCTAGGCGGCTAGAGCAAGAAGTCAGCCCCAGGCAGCAGTTTTTGATCTTGAAACTCAGTCACCAATGGGTTAATATTGCTTACAATGAATGAAGAGCTTGTTTGTGAGCGATATGAAATAGTAAAAAGAAGGAAGAGAAGTATTAAATAATACTTTATTTGATATATTCCCAGAGGAATATTATCTCAAAATAAACTGGTAGGCGCCAAACAATAGATCAGAGGCTTTTTAAGATTTACGATGCGGTAACTCAGTAATAACACATAGGCCTAGTACTTAAGTCAAACATCCTGGATCGAAACCGACAACGGATGACTCCTGTCAGATCATGAGCTATCATGGTCATGTCTGGCTAGCCCATGTGGATAATTTTGCTATGACTGGATAGTTCTGACTGGGACCGTGGCATGTCCTGTAATCCAGCTACTTGGAGGTCACAATTTGTGGATAGTTGTGAACGATGGTCGGTGAGTGTAGTGTTCTCTTGTGTGGGTTAACATCCACAATACTGAATACTACGATAATCAGCAAGGACCATCCTCTTAATTAGACTAGTTCAGGGGCAGTTGTTCGGACTCTTGTTAAACTGTAGGTTCCTTAGATAGGTTGGGCCATTAATTAACAGTTCTGTCTCTCAGCTCTCCCTCTTCAAGGATCGCTGAGGATCTTCTACAGTTAGGTAGGTCCGAACTCAGACTCATTGTAGGTCTCATCACGGGACATGGACATATGAGGAAACATCTTGCTCGAATGGGACTCTTCCCCGGAGATCCAATCTGCAGGAAGTGTGGGCAGTCCGAGGAGACTGCTGATCATCTGCTGTATGACTGCACCGAGCTTGCCGGGGTGAGAGCCGCCACTCTCGGCATCATGGAGAGGGGTTGTTACCTTCCCCGGGAGGAGCTAGTGGGGAGACTACGGCAGTTTGTCAGGTTTTTAAACTTGGAAGGTCCGTGAAACATTCAATCAACAGGGGTGCACAAAAAGCCACATGGCTGACGTGCTATAGGAACTCTGTTCCGCCCCTTTGTGTAATGTAATGTAACAGTTCTGTCAAAGGAAGATGTCAGCCTTAGTCAGTAACAAGACTACAAAATCGTGCCACAATCATCTTACACTCATTTCTCATTCATACTTAGCTTAAAATACCTACCTGGGTAGGTTGTCATTTCAGTTAAAGGTATAAAGTATGGTACCTTGCTGTCTTTAGTTCACCACACAACCCCTCGAGTGTTGAGGTTAAATAAAAAAAAGATTTTAGAATTTTAAAGTTTTGACAGATGCACATGCGTACAAATGTGCTTGTTATCAGCAGAACATCTATTAAATGTGAATCTAGAAAATTATACTGGGCTTTTGGATGATTATTTTTTAACCCTTCAGTGTGATTCACTGTTGTGACAACTAGGGATCTCAATCCTGGGATTTCGGGATAGAATAAGCCGATTCCTGGATTACTATTTTTATAAATCTAGAATGTTTTGTTTGGTGAATACATCCCTAAAAGAGTTCTTTAATAAAGTTGTTTCTATCAACAGTTTCCTCTTATAAAATCTGGTAGTTTTAGGAATTCCAAACGGATTACGAATGGTAATTATTAAAATAAAAAAATAACGGCAAACAATATTCACTCTCACTACACAAATCTCTCCCGACTCGTACAACTGTTTGCTCAACAAGCCTGATAGCAACTAAAAATGTTGATGAATAGTTGGAAATCATGAAGCAAAAAAATACAGTAGAACCTCGATTATCCGGGGTAATCAGCGGGAGAGGGGGCATGGATAACTGAAAACACGGTTAATCGGAATGAAGAAAATAATTCAAAGTATTCACGTAAAAACCACCCTAGTTTATTAATACATCGTTAGTTGTCAGCATTTTAAACAGATCTTCGTCACTGATAACTTTGAATGCCGACAGTTTGTTATCACATGCAAACAATTATCTGACATTTTTACAAAGAGTATACACAACTTGGGACAAATTTAATTAAATACAAACATTTTTACTTCCCTGTGGAAAATAGGTTAGATCATGGATATGTCTAAAGGGAATGGTTTTAGTTCACTTAATCAGCTGATCTTATTCATTTATATTAAAAATTCAATACAACAGCTCTAGTAGTTTCTATGGAAACCTGTTACATGTTTTCTATCTTAAAAAGCGCCAACACGCCCCCAGAGCTAAGACATATCCATGTCAAAATATTACAATATACAGACAAACAAACAGTTAAATTGAAACAATAGATTTAATGAAATGAATTGAAACACTAGTTCAACTGTAACTCATTGACAAAATAATCAAAACTGACAACTAAAAAATCAAGTCATCTGAGCTGTTGTTCAAACAAAACACGGCTGAGGGGAGGGGTGATGACTCATTGACTACTGGGAGTTTCCTTCCTTATCTCTTTTTCTTTGTCCGTCTTCTCTCTCCCCGCCCACACACATGCGCCAGTATCTAGTGCATGTGTCGTCATGGCCATGGGCCAATCAGATATTGAGTTGCATTGTAAACAGCCGTGTAATGAAGAAATATTGATAGTCTGACGCTTGCTTATTTCGTCAGAGTGTTGATCAATATTTTATTTTCATTCAAGTTCGTGTTAATCTACTTTTTAATTGATACCCAGAATATTTTCAGTAAAATTATTATAATAATGTTCAGTTTGTTTCAAAACTCATTTTACGTTAGTGTAGAGTATTATTATCACGTATTTGAGATTAAAAAAGTTTTCATGAGAAAGTTGACAGTGAAAAACTTCTTTTAAAATAATAATTTTTTGCCAGTTTTGGATACCGGTTAACCCTCCACCCGGTTGATCCGCCCACGGATAATCGAGGTTCTACTGTATTAAAATAAAGCCATCTATGCTGCCATAGGTACCTCAATTTGTTGGAATTATTTGCAATGGAAATTTGGATCTATAAGAAGTATACTCTATATTTCAGAGCTATTTCTTTTAGAGCTATACTCAGTTGTGTATCGTTATATTCCAGGAATTAGTTGTCATTGTTGAATTGTGCTTCGGTTTTATGGAAAAATTAAAACTTTGAGAAAGGTAAATTGATAAATAAAAGTTTAAAGGGACATAATAGAACAAGTAAAAACAATTGTTTTTTATATTCAAACATTAATGAGGACGTTTCAAAATGTTTACATAAATGTGTGTTTTCAAAGACAACTTTTGCAGTAGTTTAAACATTCAAATCATGAAAAAAATGTAAAAAATAATGATTTTTTTGCAATCTCGTCAATCCTGGGATTGAGATATTCTGTTTCGTGATTGAAAGATACTCAAAATCGACTGGGGATCCCGAATCCCGGGATTGAGAACCCTAGTGACAACGTAAGCAGAAAACGTCTTCGAAAGCGGTTTGTCAATGTCACAACGCATGACATCAGTTTGTCACATAGTGAAAATTTTACAAACTTGTTGAACTCAGGATTATATAGAGTGTGTTGTCTATGAGTGTGTATTGAGTGTGTTACCAATGTTTTCGATAAATATGAAAAAAATAGAGAAAGTTGTTTACAAAAGTTTTGTATTTGGTTAGTTAGATGGAGTCATTGTGAATACGTATTGCTTTTAGCACTTAGTCTTAATAATTATCAGCTTTAATGAGAAATTTGTTGTTTTACATTGTGTTATTGAAGTAAATATGTTTTAGGACTTAATAGGCTATTAGTGAAGAATTATAGATTTTGGTTGCTAGAAGAAATGTTAGGCTAAAAAACAACTTGTTTGTGGAATAGATAATTATAATCAATTTAGTAAAAAATATGTTGCTAAATAAAACTAGACTTATTAAACTTTAAGCAAAGTACTGCAAGATTAGGACCTAATTTGAACAAAATACCGAATCAGGGGTCAGTCATGAATTTTTATGATTGAGTGGCATTTTTGTAAATTGATATAAACTTGATATAAATGGTCAAAGTAAAAATTGTTTATGCTAGAAATTCCTACTTTCAGTGATCCTCACAGCAGCTAACCTGTATACTCTTTTCCCATGTTAATCATATGGAAAACTCCTTTATTTATTGACAGATGTTGATGAAAGTTGGTATAAATTTTCAAAATAAAATTGTTTATGCTATAAATGCCTACTTTCAGTGTTCCTCACAGCGGCAAACCTGGAAACTCTTCCCATATTAATCTTATTAAGAATAGGCAAATAACTAACTCATATATATTTATCGTCAGATATTGATAAAACTTGACATATAATATTATTATTATATTATTGATTTGGAAATTCACTGAGTTTGCAGGTCTGCTGCGACGGGAGTATTAAATCTGTTTGAGTGTGGACAAACCTTATCTGGTTTTTGCACTTTTGTAACTTTGCAGTTATAAAATGTGTGATATGAAAATAATATACGTCCCGCATTGAAGGGTTAAAGGAGGATTTAACAAGTAAATGTGACAGCTAGTCTGTGCTTTTTGATGTGAGCATAGCAATCTTTTTCACAAGACACGGAAACTTAACTGAATAATGAGCAAGGATCATGTAACAATTTATCTCAATAAAGCACAGTTTTACCTCATAGTTTGGAAATAGATAACTAGATAAAAAATCTTAATTGAACTTAAGTTTCTCAAAAGATTTTAAGTTGATTTTAAAGATACGATTAATTCCTTTTTTAAACGTTAATCGCATTGCGCAAATGCAGCATAACAAATTCCATATACATTATAAGGGAAAACATGTGCTTTAATTGAGAAAAATCACCATAAAATAATATGAGGCATACATTGAGTAAAATGTAATTTATTTAAATAAACTAAAGTAACATATTTGACAGAGGTAGTAAGTTATATTTAGTACTTATAAAACACAGTTTTCCCAAACAATATACATGGAATAACAAAAATCTTAAACAATTGTAAAATTGTAATCGATCGTAAAAATAGTAACATCTTCAGGATAGGTAAACTAAAAAAAATTAACAACTCTTTTATTAGTAAAATCATGAAAGAGATAAATAATTTATCTCAAGTACTTAAAAAGCATCATTTACTCACTTCTGTCATATTTTAAAGTTGACTCAAATTCCACTGTAATATTACTCATCCAAACATAATTTTTAAGAGTTGTTAACATCTTTTCTGACTATAGTACACTAGTTAAATAAAATTATCTTGCGATACTAATACTTTATCAACGCTTCAAAATATCTTATTTTATTTTGACAAAGGAAATCTTTGTATACAAAAAAAATCTCACCTTCACCCAATTACATTGTTGAAAACTAATTCTAAAACGTAATGAAATCAAAATAAAATAATTGTTGCACCTAAATCTTACAAATAAACCTGAACAATTTTACTGAACATTTCAATTTTATGATTCAACTGGTTGACGAGTTACAAGTGTGTCAAGTTTAGGAATGCTAAAAAATAAAAGTTACCATGTGATGTTTATATTAAAAACCGAATAAGCACTATTCTGTGGGGTAAAAAATTCAGTAATAAAAAGTTTTCTAAAATTTCGGTGATATAGAAGCAACTATTTCGTAATTACTAAATACTATCCAACAAATTAGATCTTTGAAAATTGAAACTTTAACATTCACTTGTTACAAAAATTGACATCACATTCTCAGTCTATAATAAGCGTTTTTAACGTTACGTGAATCCTAATTGAAAAAAATCCTCATAACCTAGGTTTACCAAACAGATTTTTTAATCTATGTGGTTTAATTTTATTGGAAATCGATATTACATCTACTTCTAGTACCTCTTTCGTGCACTTTACTTCAGTTATGATGTCAGATTTATGAGAACAGTTCTCAACATCAGGGACATCTCCGTTTGCTATACATTGGTCATTTTTGTGACTCAATTTTTCATTTTTCTCGACTCCGTTTAGAATCGGTCTTACACCGCTGTCTGGGATACGAGAATAGTTCCCGACATCAGGGACTTCCCCGTTTGTTATACATTGGTCATTTTTGTAAGCCTCGACTCCGTTTAGAATCGGATTTACCCCTCTACCATTTGGGATAAATCCTGCGGTTCTACCCGAGTCCACAGAACCTAACCCATTAGATGTCCCTGTCTCTGTGTTGTTTTCCTCAGAGTTTCTTCTAAGAGTTCTATTGCTAATTAAACTAGAGTTGTTACAATTTATCATTTTTGAACTTTCTTTCATAGATAGTTCCAATTTAGAATTTCTTTCATCGGGAGATTTCAAAGGTGAAAAAAGGTTACTTTTCCTTTTCTGTTTTATTCTTTCCAGGATAGAGGAGATATCTACTGGTTTTTTGGAGTGTTTGTCCGTGTTGGACAAATTCCCTGAACCGTTCACGGTAGAACTCGAACGATCTGAACTCTCTATAATTTTGCTGTGTCCATTCTGCATGGACGCATTCATTGGACTGTTCATAGCAGGACTCGAATGATCTGGACTCGCTTCCTTTTTATCTAAACCTAATGTATACTTTTTAATATTAAATAGAAATCTGCTCCCATCTAGATTTGCATATTTGGAGGCAATATACTGTTTCAAGGTGGATGAAATTTTTTGATTTACCGAAATGGTCGGAAGCGATGCCGGTATGTTGTCGAAAGAAGGTGCAATGTTTTCTAGAGGGGATGTGGCACTGCTAGGCAGAGTCGCAGGCACAGCAGAAGCCTGACTCGAAGCCAGAGGTGAAATCAAGTCCAGCAATTGGTCTTCTGTGACTTGAGGCTGGGCCGGTTCGGTTTTGGTTGGAGCAACAGTAATCTGTAACAATTCAGAGATATTCGGATAACTATATAAAATATCAAATACTAGTTACTTAAAAAATCATCCAGTTGGCCATTCACTGAAAATGGTTTAACACACAATCTGATGGTTATCAACCATACAAACTTAATTTTTAGAAAATGTTCTAAGATATTTTGAATTGATGTCCATACATAAAGTGTACTTTATGGTGAAAATGTGGATATAGCCATACACAACATGTTTTAGCACACCTCTCAAGAGTCTTCTGTGAAGAATGCTTTAATGCGGTTTGACGACAGTTCCATGTCACGCAAAAAATGACACCGCTAGGTTTAACATGAGTTTCTCGTTTCACGCAACCGGTTAGCTGGCGCATTCTAGCAACGTTCTGGTGAACTTTTTCGAACTCGGACTGTGTGGAGATTATTGCTTATGAGATTCTTTACATTTTCAAATCAATTAATCAATTACGATCATGAGTGTGTGCACCAGAGATAGAGATATCTTGTTCACAAGCGCAGCTCTTTTGTCTTTGTTTGTTGTGATGACTTGGTGTTTATACGTCCTGTTTACTGTAATTTTGTGTGTATACTTTTAATCTTTACGATGTAAACTGACGCCAAATTAACTAATTAACTAACTAAACTATTGCCTAGATAATTAAGTGTTTAATGTGTCTTCTTTTTGTTTGAAAATGTAAATTAGTGATGATGTTGTGAGAGACGCTGTTATGTTTAAGTGTAACATTAGCGATCCGGTTTATTGTAATTAAAAATTAGGAGACCAATTTTTGGAGTATATTTTATTAATAAATCATTGGTTAGACCTAGATGATGAAGGGTTATTATCAGATAAGGGTGAGGAGAAGGAAGTGCACTTTGCTCACACTCTGTAAAAACTACTGTAGCAGGGTCCAACAGCCTTTAAAAAACTACCGCCTTGAAGGGTTAAGTTAATAAGATTACTTTGCACCTAAGAGAATTGAGGAAAAGGATAGTTAGAAACTAGTACCATCTAAAGTAAAACTGAAAAAAATTGAAAATTGTTTCTACCACAGACCCCTAACATATACGCTTGATTGGCTATAAAGCACACTCTAGTGGCAGAACAGGGAACTGAATGAGTTAGTTTCTGTATCAGCTCCCAGAGGGCAACACAGTCACGAAGGCGATGGAGCCCAACAGTTCACTAAATTGTCGACAGATGCCTCCATCTGCCATTTCTGCCACCAAATACCGATACCCCAGTATCGGTATTTGGTTACAAAGGTCAGCTAGAATCACCCAGGCATTTTATCAAATTGCTGATCATAAACAACAATCATTATACACTTAATTAATTAATCCAGTCCATATTGTTATTTTACCTCACAGTTACCTGGAGCAAGTTTGAAATTAAATTTATCATGAAATTATTTCATCGAGCTGAACGATACACACCAATGTACTTATGCTACAGTGAGATTACGTATAAACTTCAATGATTAATGTACTACACACCGAATCTAAGGGTAAAGCCATTCCAATTTCCACCAGATGATCGTTGATTACAATTTCTCGATTTGGTTCAACATCATAGAGAACCACTTCCATTTGCACTCTTTCCTGAAATCAGAAATAATAATAAATCAACCCTTATTATGTTTACCTTTCATAATTGCCGACCTGCCCAGTTAAGTATTTTAAGACAAGTATGAATTAGAAATGAATTAAGAATAACAAATTTTTGGTGTTGTTTGGTATTAACTAACTCTTAAAATATGAACATTGTGAACTGAAATGGGATCGTCATTTCACTCCTAAAATTAAAAATGCCACTTCATTAACTCAACTCCATTTAAAAAAAAATGGGATGAGATACATTAAGAGACAAATAAATGTTTTAGGATGATGATAATACAAAAAAAATACACCACCATTATTTTAAAATAAATTTGAAGGAGAACTAACAGTGAGATTATGTGAATAAGATAATAGATAAACCAAAACATTTCAAACTAAAAACAAAAGTAAAAATTTAAAATTGGATATCTCTTCTCAAACATAGATAGATAGATATTCATTTCATCAGATATTTATTACAATTTATAAATATTTCAAATCATAATAATAATAATAAAATTAGCCATGCTAGGTTAAAATAATACTTGTTATAGTCTCATGTTAGGTCTTACCACTAGATTAATAAAAGAAAAATATTTTCACATAAATTAAAAAATAACACAAAGCATTGCAATAACTATTAAATCACATTGTCATTAAATCTCTTTAGTCTGCAGTTCCGTTACTGTCATGTGTTTTTACTCTTTTAAGAGCAATGTTAAAACTCCAAAACAAGCTTTTCAAACATGGAAGTTTTAATTGTAGTTAATTTGATTAGTTTGACTGGGACTGTGAAATGTCCTGTAATCCAGCTACTTGGAGGTCACAAATTTTGAATAGTTGAGAGCGATGGTCGGTGGGTGTAGTGTTCTCTTGTGTGGATTATCATATTATAAAAAGAAAATAAAAAAATTGTTTCGTTCTTCATTATGTGCATTGAAGATAAGTTTCCTGCCTGTGACCGATTTTTCAAAAAATTAAGTTATCCGAACACACATAATCAGACAATACACAGATAACATATTTCAGATAATTGACTCTCTACTGTAGTATGAAAGGTTTTCATGCTCATTGGTGGGTTTTAAGCAAATTCTGCCCAAGGCATTTAAACCGTGAAAATGTTTAAAACAAGATTACAAAAAAAATATACAAGTTGCATTTTGTTGTTAACACTAGTAGTTTGTTCGTATACGCAATGAGTGCCGCCTCGTCTACTAACATACTTCAGGAACAACTGTGCTCAATTCCAGCCCTTTAGCTAACCTGTACGGTTCTGTAATGTGCTTTGAAAATGTTTAAGATTATCAACTCGGGAGTTTCGGGAATGCAAGAGAAACACAGTTTCTTAGATGTTCAAGAAACAATTTTGTAAAGCACTGAAACTCATCACATACACAACAGCAAATTCGTGATACCTTTCACTTACCGAACCTCGCAACTGACGGGCGAGTTGATAATCTGAAATATTTTAGCTCACAGACTCGTAGCTGTGAGCTTAAGTGCTGAAATTTAGTTGTTCCTAAAGTTTCCTGCTACACATCACACACACATTGCAAAGTATCACAAACTACTAGTATCTACAACAAAACAAAACTTACTTTCCGAACGTACCTCCACCCCCAGGGTTCACCCAGCCCGGTGAGAATATTGATAAGCTATGACTTTAGTGGCTTATCCTAGTCTAGAAACCCTAGAAAGCTTGCACTATCATGAAGAAGAATGAGCAATAGTCAGCACAGCATGTTCTTTACCATGTTCACAAACTGTTTTTTTTCATGTTGATGCGTGAATGCTACAAGATTTTTATTATTTACTAGCTGACCCGGCGAACTTCGTAATGCCTTACAGTAAATACATGTTAATTTTAAGATTGGCCATGTCCTGAAGTCAATTAGCATTGCGGCTTCGTTGTGAAAGCTTTTACAACAGCTGATTATTATAATAAACTCAATATGTATAAACATTGTTATTATTTTTTATTTGGCAAACATATAAACACGTGACTTTTAACCATACAGAAAATAAAGAAAGATAAATGCAGTACATAATTCCCAAAAACCGTAAACTATTAAAGTGGTGAATAAATCTGTTCATTTTGTACAGTACACATTTACTCCATAGGTTTACATTAATGAATGATTCAGATAGCATTGGATACAAAAGCATATTGCTAATGGAAAGTAAAACAACAGCTGTAGCTTAAGAAATCAAATGTTTTTATTTTAGAACATTTGTAAACAAACAATCCCCATAAGGTTAACATTAGAAATTTAAAACGCTATAAAATGGAAACTAATTGAATTTGTGGAAACAGAATATGCCTAAATCATGACCGGGTCAGAGACGAATCCAACAAATCAAAGATCATTAAAATCGGTCCAGCTGTTCTCGAGTTATAATGTGTGTAACTAACACGACTTTGTTTTATATATTTAGATTTTGTATATTTCAAATGCTCTTTTATTTTTTCCACATTTTTATTGCATTGAAGATTGAGAATGAAATTTCAGACGTCACATTGACTGCCAGCTACTTGCCTTTTGTTTTATTTGATCCGTATGGCAACCCCAGTTACAAAATTATAGATTCTACTTTTCACACTAAACAATACCAAGCATGTCAGGAACAGATGATTGAAATTTAAACTACCCAATGACAATAAGATGAAGGATTGCTTCAGTGTCTATAATATTATATGGCGAAAAAAAGTAAATTCATACACAGTGAACTCTCGATTATCCACCAGGGGATAGTTGGCGCATGCCACGAAAAACAAGGAAATATGTATAATAAAGTATTTGGATACCAAAAATCCACGCGTCTTCTCGGAATTCATGCAGGAGGCTAGCAAGAGATCTAATGCCAATGCCATTTGACATCTCTGCCTTATTTTCACCAATCATAACACCTGATCCAGTTGCTACTGAGAGTGATTGCTGACCGGTCAATGTCTGTTTTATCTCTTGTGTTAGTTTTTAGTGTTTTTGTTACCTGGTTTGGGGGGTTTTGTTGATTTAAAATAGCAGAAGAAGGTTGCGTTGACGATTACACAAGACTGGAATTGATTTCTTAAATAGCAAACGAAACAAGAAAAATATAAAATTTGTAGGTCACTTATTAAGTAAAATATTAATTACATTAAAACATTTAGCTTTGTTTAACATCGCAGATTAGTTTAAATTTTGTTTCAGTATATAAATTTATTTTTACAGTTATAGTTACTGTTTTGTTTCATGTTTTCAGTACTTTTGCGGATTATCCATGATTATGACTATCTGTAGTAGCTTCACTCAATTTTGCGGATAGCTGGGAGTTCACTACTGAATATCATAGAAGTTAGAAACTCCTAAACTGTGAGACCAACATGATTTATACCGTCCGTGGATGTAATGGAAGACAGCAGATCACAAGGAACCACCACGCACCTCAGCCTGGCATGCTTATAAATTAAAAATATTTACCTGACGATATCTTACTTTCTCCTCAAAATTATAAACATGTGCCACTAGTCTCTTGCCTAGGACCAAGCTCAGGAACTTGGCGCACACTGGTTCCGGGAACCTGGTGGCTCCGTCCAGTGGTTTAATACCGACCAACTTGGAGCAAAACGCTTGCGCTGGCAAGTATGCAAACTCCTTCGATAGATATCTCAGTTCCGTGGTCTTCAACGTGCTGGGAGTTCCATAGTCAATGTACTCAACCTGAAAATGTGTTTGAAATTAGTGACAAACTCAGCTATTCTATGATAGGCTGTGCACAGAAAATTTTTCATTAATTTTCCCGAGTCGCGACGTTTACTTGAAAATTATACAATAACATACACTAGAAAATATTAATGCTTAAATAAGTAGTAACAGAAAAAATTGAAATATATATTATCAGATTACAATGGAGAAATTAAATTGCAAACATTTTAACAAACAAATAACTTTATCGACCATATTTTCCAATATACAAAATTTTTTGCTCTGGTCTTACTACTAAATTACAACTTTTCTAATTTAGCTAAAACAAAAATTTAAATTGGTAAATAATCGACGTTTCTCTTGACAAATTGCCCGTTAAGGGTCACCTTAATAAAAGGAATAAATGAAACACAAAATATTAAAATAACTGTTGCTCATTAAATAATTTTATATTAATTTCCTCTGTCAAGTAATTACAAAATTAAATATTCAAATTTAAGGATCTTTTTCATAGGCTCAAATGAGGGGTTAATAGTAAATAAAGGTTTATTGATTAAATTCTTAATAAATATTTAATATTTTCAATACCGAAAAGCCAATTCTTTGAGGTTAGACAAGTTTTTATATTTAGAAATCATAGTAAGGTAGGAAAGAAAAAGGTTTATAGCTAAAAATATTCCAATCACAAAATGTACAATAAATTGAATTCCACGATTGAAACTTCCAGGATTATGTTGAAACTGATAGCCTTCTTACGCTCTCATATCTGAACAGGTTTGTAGCATTCATACATTATTTATTAACCATCAACAGGGCGCTTGTGGAGTTTTCCTCCGCACGTGTAGTTGTTGTTAAAATAAACACGCATATCTGGTGTCGGCAGATGTGTCAGGCTCCGTACCTCACACGCCTCATTCCAGGAATCCCCCAAAACTATTTACAACCCCCACACTCCTTTTGTTTCCTTATGAGTTGCAATTCAGTGAAGCGATGTCAGTTTGCGGAGGCTTCCTCCGCGTGCGCCCTATCACGCAAGTGGTTAGTGCGGAGTTCAGTTCCTCTTGCGCCCTTCTGTGTGAAAGATAACTTACAACAATATCATTTTCTAAGCTATCACCATAATCATCATATCATTGTCATTGTCCCTCCCTGCAGGTAGAATCCATTAACATTAATTTTCTTAATATTTTAAACAAATTGGATTTAAATTTAATTTTATAGTGTCCCATCTTCGTACTAGGCCTTCCTCATGCCTCTGTAACACTACCGTTAGTCCCTATGAACAACTGAAATGAGTGTAATTACACGATTAAATATTGTCAATTATAATTTCGAGATATTATTATTTCAAGATATTAATGGTAACGAATACTTAAGTAAAGATAATAAACTCACCTTACAGTAAATATCCAACACAATATATAATTTTATTAATTACAGGTTATTCGCTCAGCTGTTGGCATTAGGTCGGTGGTGGTGGGCGATACATAGAGGAATAAGAAAAATTTGTGACAAGTGGTTATTTATAGTTTGTTGGTTATTTATATAGTTTTGTTTTTTAAATGTGATATTGTTGAGATTTACATTTTTTTTATTATTAATTTATAAATGTTTCACCAGTTACTTCTGTAAGCACCTAATGTAATGTTTATTTATGTTAATAAACTGATTTGATTTGTTTTTATTATGCACTATTTATACTTATTTAATTTTTTATATACAGTATTAGAAATGGTGTTCTCCTGTATAAAGGATTATTATCATTATTAGTTTTATTATTATTTATTTTCAAAGTATAAAGGCTGTTTTTTAAAAAACAAAATTACTGGCCAGTAAAATGTAATAGTTTAAAGTCTTCCACTCAAATAGCTTTTAGCTAGAGCTGTAAACGATGGCACTACTAAAATTATTTCAAGAAGACATTTTATGGTAAACTGACATTGTGAGTGCTGCCTAGAACTAGTTTAATTTTGGACGTTTCAATTAAATATTAGTTTTTTAATGGACTCATACATTACATTGTGCTTACATGAACAGATATCAGTTATGGATCTGGTTTGCTGGTAATAGGTGGCCCAAATCCCAAAACAATGCCGTTCGGGGGTGTTGGAATGGTTCTTAAAATTCCAGGGTTAAAGGGTTAAAAATACAAAACTTTTCTAGTACGAAGGCAGTCCAGATAGTCTGTCACGTTTTGCGTTTTAGCCGCTAGGGGCGGGGCTATCACAGCAATTTTGGCGTCAGGACGTTCCTCCGTTCAGTGGCTATCCAGCCGTGCTAGAGGGAGGTTCGTGTCGCTCTTTGTTGTTTTTCAATAACAATTGAAAATGTGTGCCGCAATTCAAAATCCCGCGGTCATCATTCAAAAAATGATCTTCCTTGCAGACAATGTCTGAAGGCATTTTCTTGGTTTTTTGGGTGAGTTTGTGTGACCCCATTCCATAGACTGAAGTTTGGTTTCACAATTGACGTGCTTCACCCAAGTCTCGTCTCCTGTCACGATGCGATCGAGTAGTGAATCACCATCTTCGTCGTAAGCGTGCAAAAATGACAACGAAGCAGCCATCCGCTGTTTTTTGTGGGTTTCTGTTAGGATTTTGGGCACCCATCTTGTACAAAATTTGTGATAACCTAATTTTTTGGTAACAATTTCGTGCAATAAACTTTTTGAAATTTCTGGGAAAAAAATCGATAGCTCTCTTATTGTGAATCGGCGGTTTTCTCTAATCTTGTCATTGACTTTACTCACAATGTCATCAGTCACGAGAGGCTTCGTCATGAACATTAGTTCGGCCATTTTTGAACTGAATGCACAGACGCCGTACTCCCCACTTTCACTGTAAACATCGTTCCCATAAACTTGACAGATTTGGCGATGAATCTCAATTGGTTTATTGTTTCTAGCCAACAAAAACCATATTACCGACCGTACTTCACAACTCACGGGATTTTGAATTGCGGCACACATTTTCAATTGTTATTGAAAAACAACAAAGAGCGACACGAACCTCCCTCTAGCACGGCTGGATAGCCACCGAATGGAGGAACGTCATGACGCCAAAATTGCCGTGATAGCCCCGCCCCTAGCGGCTAAAACGCAAAACGTGACAGACTATCTGGACTGCCCTCGTATATAAATTTTGAGTATTGAAAGGCTGTTCCGCAATTAAAAAAGCATAATACTCACTTCGACGGTGCTATGATCCTTTATTCTTGTTATTTTCACTCTGTGCCAGTAGCCATCATACTTGGCTGTACAGTAGAGATTCCTTGCGATATGTGGTAATGGAATCTTCAGGTTGGCTTCTTCCCACCTATAATACTTACTGTAACCGAAAAATTGCAAATTAGTTCTGTTGAGAAATGGCAATCAGTTATTATTATTAGTATTTTTAATAGAAAGCACTGATTCACTACACGTGTTATGATATTACACAATGTAAATTAAATTGGTCACCAACAAACAGCACTCTGCGGAGTTAAGTTAGGTTATTAATGTTTTTTATATTGTTAATAGCATTTTTATACAGAAAGTAACCACCAGAAAACCACTGATTCTACTTAATATACGTATAATGTAAAACGTACAAAAAAAATTCAAATTAATATTATAAAACAAAAAAGTGACTTAACATCGCAAAACATAAAAGGGCAAACAACTTTGGTACTCACTCCAGGTTGTCCATCATTTTCTCCAGCTCCTCGAACATTTTGTCAAGCGACATGTAGAAGAACACTGGGGACATTACTTCAGCTACTCGAACCTCCAGTTCCAACAACGGTGCTTTCGAATTCGGGTCCATCGTGAGTGGCGGCAGCTCTTGGAGCAGGATCTCGTCTCCCAGCTTCATCACACCGTCCGGTATCGGAACACCAAGCGATTCCGGCTGTAAAAGTTAGGTTTAGACCTCACTGTAAGTCAACTCAAACTGTTTTATTCCAAAAAATTAGTTTAAAAAAATAACAATAAAAATACTATACTTTAAAAAATTATACCATAAACAAAATAAAAATTTATGTTATTGCTTATATAATTTTTTCAAAACGTTATATGAATATCCCTACATAGATTGTTTTTCTGTGAGTAGGCACATGGGAAAGATAACAAACTCTTACCAGAACGTTGAGCTGATTGTCAGGTTTCGGTGGCAGAAGGGCTTCATGGGACATAAGCTTGTGTTTTGGTAACAGCAGGTAGTAATTGAACGCTTTCTTTAATGTCACATCATTTTTCAGTATCATCAAGAACTCTTCCAGGTTGTCAAAACCGAGAATATCCAAACTCAAAGGTTTGTTGAATGTACTCTAAAAGCATACTTTTGTGTATTAGTGTTAGAAAGTTGATAAAAAAGTCTACTATAGTATGTCAAGTTAAATTTATATTTGTCAAATATGTGTATTTAAAATATTTTTCAATGATCTATTTAAGTTCTTCAATAATTTGTTGACGTTTTATTGAGAGAAGATGACGATTTGAGAAGTTGAGGCAGTAGAGTTGACTTAAGAGAGAGGTTAGAAAAAAAGAAACGGATGGGTTGGACACTTGAGAAGATAGTAAGAGAAAATAATTTAGGAAGATAGAGGGTACTTTTGTATTAGCCAAAGGCCACCCTTGCAGTGTGTTACGGAAATTACGTTGGGTTTCGTTACCATAAATATTTCAGTAGGAGTTTTCTTAGTTTATTACAAATGTAACAATACTAGATGAGTTATACAGCGCTCAGAGGTTAAGTTAAGTTGGTTATTGTCAATATTATACTATTAATAACCAACCTAACCTAACATTAGTTGAGCAATGTATGTCAAAATATACATCACCGTCACACAACGCTCTATGAAATGTATTATAATTACGTTGTTATTTTTGGCATTCGGTAATGACCTTTCCTTGATGGAAGTAAGACTATTTTGTATCATTATTTTCATAGCAAACTCCTGCTGAAATATTTACTGCGACAGCGAATCAAGGAGGGCTCTGGCTCATAGAGTTCATAAAGATTATACGAAGGTAATTATCTGAATTTAGGGTTGATTGACGAAATTCAGAAATTTGTGGAGAGTAAAATAGGATATATAGTGCGGAAGGAATAACCTGAAGAGATAGGAGACAAATAGGCCTAGTCAACAATCAGATCCGAGAAATGGGAACTGAAGATGACAGGTAAGTAGTCAGCTAAGCAGCATTTACCAGTTCTTTAAGCACACCATTCCAGGAAAAAAATTACATTTCCTCTCATGTATTATCAATTTTTTCCACCTTTTCCTTTAGAAAACCTCAACTGCCCCTGGGCATAGGGCCTGGCGGTGAATTAAAGACAGTGAGGTACTGTAGCGGCATTATATACACAGGCTAGCCAGAGGTGACTGCTCATAATCAGTCAGGAGATTTGATCCAACCACGGGTTTTGATCCAGCAACCTTTGACTTACGCCAGAGCATTACCGTGCCAGTAAATTTGATCTTTTCAGTTTTCTTGAAGTAAATAAGCTTTAAAACATAAATTGCTGCCAATCAAATTATTGTGGCTTGATTTCCATCAAACTGCTTTAGTTAATCATTATTCATCCTGTTTTTAATATCCCTATAGGTTTATTTTACAACTAATGTTATACTTTTTAACTTAATTTTACTCACCGAGTATAATGAAAGCAAATCGGTGCTTCTAAAACCATTATTATGCTTTTCCAGCAAACTTTTGATATTCTCAATAATAGTTTGTGGTATGAATCTTTCTTTTTCTGTGAACAAAGACATTCAATTGTAATATAAAGTAAAAAATAAATAATTCCTGTAGCAAACACATTCTGAGAATTTTGCCTCCTAGCGACGGCTTTTGTTGTATGCACTAGTACAGTAGAGTCTCTCTTAACCAAGGTACCGGGTTAACCGATGCTATCTCTAGGACGAGTTTAATAGATTTTAAAGCAAAGACAACAAGCACAAACTAATTAGCGATTGTTTGCACCTTCGCTATTAACATAAGTAATAATAATAAAGAACAATAATAGCAATAACTGCTATACATTAAAAATACTTTGAATGTAGTTTTTCTACAGCTGAGTTCATGAGCTGGTTGTACAACTCGGAACTGCCTGTGCGTCGCCGGTCGAAATAAAGATGCCATTTTGTAATAAATGAGTTTTAAAAGAAAACAATGTGTTGTGTGTTGTTTTACCATTTGCTCTCATGTTTATATTGCATTTGGGTTTAATTAAAAAGTAAGCAATAATTTTCTTGTTAGGCCTACCCATATAGACTATTATGGTACTGATGTGTACTGTGTTTCAGGATTAGTACGACATATATTACAATGTATATTGTACTAATAACCTAAAAAAGGTCTGGTAACAGCTTTAAATTATTTTTAAAATATCTTGAGCTGTTTTTAACTCCATTGATTTTTTTAGGTTATGTACCGTATTGACCGCACAGCCATGTTTGTATGCCCCCAAAACATAAAGAGGCTAAATAAACACCGAGTCCAGTAACAAAATTCAATCACCCTGTAAGCTACATTATTATTTCGAAAGCCTAGACACCTAGATAATTATATAATCACTTACCAAATGAATGGCAATTGCCTTTCAGGTGTCAGTTATTTATTCCTCACAGGAACCGGTTTCGGTCCATCACAGACCATCATCAGCCTACTAAACACAGGTATCACATGACATAACAAAAATTTTCACCGTTGGTGTTATAAGTTAAAATTGTATTTAAAAAAATTTTTTACATAGACACAAAATATTTACAAATTACGAAAACTAGCATAAGCAAAGCAACATTTACACAGGGATAAAAACTACACATGCCCAAACGCCTCACAAATTCTGTAGCGCTACTGACCTTAACAAGGATAAAATCGGATAGAAGTCAAATGATGAAAACCTGCACTATATTATTTAAATTGAAAACGTTAAATACTCATCTTTTTTAATTTAATAAACTTGTCTTCTTTAAAAATGTTATATATAAAAATTCCTCGCAAGCCTGAGAAGAGATTTATTTTCGCAGCTTTTAGCGAATTTCCATAGGCGAGCCCTCTTCGAGGTTCTCATGGCAAGAGAAGCCCGAGACCATGTTACCTTAGGTGCCCAGAGTCCAAAACCAACAGTCGAAAATTTTATATATATATGAAAATATATAAAAATAAAAAATAACACAATAATCAAAATTGATTCAGACCAAATTTTTGACTGTTCACACTGATGATTCAGTAAATTTATATTTTATGGTTAAAATTTTTTTTTTTAATGTAATTTTAAAAATTATTTTTTTATTTCACCATTAATCGTTAAAAATAAATAATTTAAAGTTTTATATAACGGTTACTAGCATATAAATCACAAGTATTTTTGTCCTAATGAATCATGGATATAAAATTATATCCTTATCAATGTATATTTTTTGATGAAACTTCATATTACATGAGGTTGAGGATATTAAGCTTAAAAATATAGTTTATTGTTTACATAGAACTGATATCTTTTCCCATGTTAATCATATAGGGAATAGCAAATTTTATTATAAGATGTTATGAAGTTGGTATAAATGTTAAAAATAAAAATTTTTATGCTAGAAATGCCTACTTTAGTGTCCTCAAATAACCTGCACACTCTTTATGAAACTTATGGAGAATAGGCAAATAATTCTCACGTTTATTGACAGATTTTTATAAAACTTGTCAAATATTATTATTATATAATTGATTTGGAAATTCGCTGAGTACGCAGGTATGCTGCGACGGGGGTATTTAATATTTTAATTGATGAGTTAAAATTAACTTTATGGCTAGGGATGGCTTTTAAATGCTGCGCTACCTTTGATGAAGAATTCTTTTGGTTGATTACAGTGTGCTCTTTAAAAATTTTATTTAATAGAATGTGATGCGTCTAATGCCTGATAAGAAATATATAGGCTATATAAACAGACGGTAAAGGAACGTTTTGATGTTCGTTACGTTATGATGGTCTGTGATGGACCGAAACCGGTTCCTGTGAGGAATAAATAACTGACACCTGAAAGGCAATTGCCATTCATTTGGTAAGTGATTATATCAATCACCCTGTAAGCAACATCTAAATGCTCCCAAAGACAGTCAAATAAAGTAAGTCTTCGATTAGGTTTTGAGCCCAAACCATTCAAACTTTGTACTCCTGTGCTTCCCTAAAAGGGAGCGAATATTCACTAGGGAGAATATGATATTCTCGAATTGTGACTACATTTAGACCATACATCATTAAAACGTAAATGTTATACTCAACATGGTTGTTATATTACGTAATGGTATTTAATTTAAATGTTAATATTGTATTAAGTTTTATTGTATTTCATTGTAATATGCCAAAGATATGAATAAATAAATAAAAAGTGCCAAGAGGTGTAGAAAAACACAAAACACGCCTACTAAATTTTTTAACCCCTTATCATTAAAATCAGTAGAAACAAAATTAAACCCAATATATAGAAGATTCAATCAAAGTAACCTGCTCATTAATTTTTAAATTAAAAAAAAACTTGGCCATAGTGGTTACAATGTCTACCTTGAGACAATGTGGCAGCTCCGTTCACTTGGCCATCGAGAGATTCTTGTGAGACGATTCGTGCATCGTAGAGCTTCCAGTCGTGCGAGCCCTCTCTGCTGTACGTGAAGACACTGGGCAAGGACGAGGCTAGCGATATGGCACTTGGGTGCCCTAAGTCCAAAACGTCCAACGATGCACCAAAATAATCCTGGACATACGAAATATGATAAAAATAGAAATAATCAATAATCAAAATGCTGATTCAGTACCATTCAATATTCCGGCACTATGTTCACACTGATGATTCAGTAAATTTTCTATTTCTGGTTCCTGTTCTGTTTTATGAATTATGTAGGTTAAATTTGAAGAACCTACGTCATTCACACATAAAATAAGTTTAATATTTAAACAATACACAGTACAACACATATAGGCCTAGCATATAAATCTTTACAAGTTATTTTTGATGCTGCACCGGCCGGCGATGGACTCCGACCGGAATATAACTGACTTATCCTTAAAGATAAGTTTTGAATGACCTGAGGATGAAACCATGAGGTTTGGAAATACGAATTGACGTAATAATGTATGTACAGTAGAACCTCGATTATCCGGGGGTGGATCAACCGGGGTCCAAGACTGGCAAAAAATTATTATTTTAAAAGAAGTTTTTCATCGTCAATTTTCTCATGAAAACTTTTTTAATCTCAAATACGTGATAATAATACTCTATACTAACGTCAAATTAGTTTTGAAACAAACTGAACATTACTATAATAATTTTACTGAAAATATTCTGGGTATTAACTAAAGAGTAGATAAACACGAACTTGAATGAAAAATAAAATATTGATCAACATTCTGACGAAATAAGCAAGCGCCAGACTATCAATATTTCTTCATTACACGGCTGTTCACAACACAACTCGGTATCTGATTGGCCCGTGGCCATGACGACACATGCACTAGATTGCGCAATAGATACTGCGCATGTGTGTGAGCGGGGAGAGAGAAGACGACAAAGGAAGAGAGATAAGGAAGGAGACTGCCAGAAGTCGATGAGTCATCACCCCTCCCCTCAGCCGTGTTTTGTTTGAACAACAGCTCAGCTGACTTGATATTTTAGTTGTCAGTGATTATTCGATGTGTTAACAGTTTAGAACTAGTTTTATTCAAAATTCTAAATCTATTGAATTTTTTTTGAATATTAATTCTTAAAAATCTTAAGTGTAAATTGGGAAATTCATTGTTTATCAGAACAAAATTGTAGAAAACAGAACAGCAATGAAAAATTTTCAATTTGAAATGCCGGTAAAATCAAAATGCGTCCCAATGAATTATTTTCCTGAAAATCCTGTTTTATGAAATGTCAATAATCGAGGTATGTATTTAAGCAAGATATTAAAATATTGATTTTCACGATCTATTTTAATTTCTAATTCATGTTATACAATGTTAATTATACCAATGAAAACAATGAATCAGACCTACAGTTTAACGTCATACCTAAACCACTTTTACCTCTGAATTATGAACTGGTCAAATTATAAGGTATAAGGTTTTTGTTTACACTACACTGACAACAAGCAATTAAAATAAAGTAATGAGAAATCAAAAACCAAGTTTGAAACCATTTAAGAGCTGTAGAACCAAAATCAATATTAGTTTGTTTGCATTTATCATTGATTTTAATGCCTATTTCAGAATTATACTAAACAATATAATAGTCATAATAATTGACTTGCTTCTTAACACACAAAGGACGGGCTAACTGCTGGAACAGTAATAAAAGGTTAATTTCCATAACACTCGGCAAAGCATGCAAAGTAAACTGTGTGTTGTCTGATAAGAGACGTTACCAGATATTACAAATATTTTTAGTTATGCCTATTAATTTTTAATGCATAATGTAACATATACATCACTTGCAGTACCTGCAGTGCTAAAACACGCACCATCATTTTTCAAAATTTTATTAATAAATCACAAAAATAAATATACGTTTCGTATACACTATTTTATGCAAAAAAAATTAAATGAGAAAGTATTGCAAATTTTTGTCTAATAAATCTGGAACGACCTTGAGACTCCTATCAGGGCGTGCAAAAAGCCTGATGGCTGACTTGCTTAAGGGACATAGTTCCGCCCCTTTGTGTAATCAGGTAATGATGGGGATTCAAACATGCGTACTCCCATTTGGCTGAAAACGTTTCGCTCGTCAGTTAGCGCCTTAGACCACTAAACCAAGTAACAAGACAGAGAAGGTGCTTAATTGCACATAAAACATACTCCAGTGGCGACTGAGCACACTTCTTGAGATAGTACAAGTCCCTGCTCCCAGGTAGCAGCACCTTTTTCAATGACATCGTTGTTTTTATTGAAGTTCACTAAATTAATGACAGATGCTACTCCTTGACACTCTTATTTAATTTGTAAATGTGTTGCGATCAAGGCTTTAGCAATTCTTTGGTTACAGGAGTTACAGGGCTACCTTTTTTTAAATGACATAGAGATAAAGAAGTAATTTTTCGGTCCAAGATTTTAGTCTTTAAAAATATAGTGGAACCTGCATAAATCAATAATTCAAAATCAATATTTATAACTCAAGAATTCCAAGTCCTCGTTAAATCAAATTTTTTTATTCCCTGTGAACTTCCCAAATTTTGCAATGTTAATTTTACCTCTAAGAATCGAGCAATTGTAAGAAATACCTGAATTTTAACGGGATTTTTCGCTGTTAAAATACCTCTTTAATTCAAAGTTTTAGCCCAACAACCTCTGTAATTCGATATGATGCAATCGCTGCAACTCTACAGTTCGAAGTAAAGACAAAAAACCTTGGATTATTCAAAATCAAACTAAATTTGTTATTATTAAAACATTAATATTTTACTGCTTTGCATTTAGACAGGAAATTCTTAAAAATAGACCTGTCTAACAATAGACAGGAAGTAGCTGATTGCAATAAACTATCAGGGATCATTCACACCTATGAGTCATTTCGTATAGTTATAAATTTCTTACTCTAAAACCTGTCTAGTGAAAGATTAAAAGTAGAGTTAGTTAAATTAAGAAGGAACCTAAATATTTATGAAATGATTATTCAATTTTTATGTACGTTAATTATTAAATTTAATTCTGTAGTTGTGTATTAACAATTACAATATGTAATTAATATTGATGCACAATGTACAAAACACCTTATTTTGAAGCGACCGAAAATTCTGACTATTAATTGTTCTCACAGAATTGAACCTCTAGAAATCGAACTTGAAGGAAAATACCTCTTTTATTCAAATAATCAATAAAAACGTTTTCCTGTTCCCCTTGGGATTCGATTTATCGAAGTTCCACTGTATACAGAATATTTTTACTCACTTGGTACAACGGTTGGAGCTGTGAGACCCAAATACCGTCCGGGTGATCGGAGAGAATCCTTCTGAAGTTGTTGATCATTCCTTCACTGATGTTAATATCATCTTGAGGAAATTCTTGATTCTGATAATGAAATCTTTCTTCTTCTTGGGCCACAGTTGGAGTGTTTCTTTGTGGTGGTTCAGATCTGGACATAATTTGATAACTTTAATACACAGAAAAATCTTTGACTTTGTGTTTTTCTACGCCTTTCGGCATTTTTTAACGTTTTGATAAGTAGCAGTTCAAACCATGGTCTTGTTACCACCTAATGTCAACCTGTTGTTAGGAAGCACCATTAATTAATAGTCTAATGACAAATGGCGACTGGGTCCAGATTCGACCCTTGCAGGATGTGATGCGGGGACCTTCAGTTTTGATAGAGGACACTAGATGCACTCTGCCAAAAAGTCAAGTCACATGTTGTAGTCTTAACCCATTAGCAACGAATGACGGACACTGTGTCCGTCATCAAGTCTATCATTTGTTGTATCGGTATTTTATTACTTGTACTACATGAACAAATCAGCTATAAGAATAACACTAATTGTTCACAAAAAGAAAAAGTATAGTTAAATAAATTGAACAGTGCCATTTTTTATTATAACAACTACAATATTAAAAGGAAAATTAAAATTAGGAATGAGGATTTTTTTTATTAAATTAAATTGTTTTACGTCTACAATAATTTACTTTTAACTATTTATTAATTGTTATTAATTATTATTTATTCATTTATTATTAATTTATTGACTTGGGTGGCCACGGAAGATACTGTAATTGCTTCGAACACTAAAATCTCCCACTTACCTTGAGGACGACATGTCTCCTTCCACACCAAATTTATGG
The DNA here is from genome assembly GCA_023375725.1 of Nephotettix cincticeps. NCBI lineage: Eukaryota > Metazoa > Arthropoda > Insecta > Hemiptera > Cicadellidae > Nephotettix > Nephotettix cincticeps. The sequence continues at coordinate 8,574,850 of CM041788.1, read as the reverse complement.
GAAAACATCTCTATCACTTGATTACTCATTTCCTCCTCGGAGTCTTTACCCTCGTATTCATCGTAAAAATCGTCATCGTCATCAAAATCGTCTTCATATCCTGCCGGCATGACGTTCAGCCTGTTGTTTCCGTTTGAATAATTGGAATCACCTGAATATTAATCAAAGAGTATATCGATCAATCAAGTAAAACTATAACTTATTTTTTAAACTTTAACACTCAGTATGTATGATTAAAAAAAAAACAAGTAACTACAGTCCTACCTTGTCACAAGACCACAAAAGTGCTAAAACATTGAATAGTATAGGGAATACTTTACTAACAAATACAGAAAATTCTGGTTTATCCGGATCAATGTGGCGGATTCTGAATCTGAAAAAAATTACATTAAGAAGTTTATGCATATACAATAAGAAATACATGAATAAAATTTTCATACAAGTCTTGAGAACAAACATTTCAAAGCTAAAACTAAATTGAAAAATCTATAAAAACTTAATAATTTTATCCAAATTCCAAGGCAGCTGAATTCAAGGACAAAAATTTAAATTCAAGGACATCAAGTTAAATACATGGGCTTTTCCAGGACGCTTGGGAACCATGGGAATTCCGGCACAAAGGCATTCCACGGATGAAGGAAGGCACAGGAACTTCACTTCACCACTTTGAATTCATGTTTTGAAGGCAATCTGTGACATGCAGGAAGAGGATTGACATGGCGTTGGGCTCTAGGCAATAGGCTGAAGTGGTGGTAGTTGGTAGTAAGTCTTGTCTCCTTCCACACCAAATTTATGGGAAAACATCTCTATCACTTGATTACTCATTTCCTCCTCGGAGTCTTTACCCTCGTATTCATCGTAAAAAATCGTCATCGTCATCAAAATCGTCTTCATATCCTGCCGGCATGACGTTCAGCCTGTTGTTTCCGTTTGAATAATTGGAATCACCTGAATATTAATCAAAGAGTATATCGATCAATCAAGTAAAACTATAACTTATTTTTTAAACTTTAACACTCAGTATGTATGATTAAAAAAAAAACAAGTAACTACAGTCCTACCTTGTCACAAGACCACAAAAGTGCTAAAACATTGAATAGTATAGGGAATACTTTACTAACAAATACAGAAAATTCTGGTTTATCCGGATCAATGTGGCGGATTCTGAATATGAAAAAAATTACATTAAGAAGTTTATGCATATACAATAAGAAATACATGAATAAAATTTTCAAACAAGTCTTGAGAACAAACATTTCAAAGCTAAAACTAAATTGAAAAATCTATAAAAACTTAATAATTTTATCCAAATTCCAAGGCAGCTGAATTCAAGGACAAAAATTTAAATTCAAGGACATCAAGTTAAATACATGGGCTTTTCCAGGACGCTTGGGAACCATGGGAATTCCGGCACAAAGGCATTCCACGGATGAAGGAAGGCACAGGAACTTCACTTCACCACTTTGAATTCATGTTTTGAAGGCAATCTGTGACATGCAGGAAGAGGATTGACATGGCGTTGGGCTCTAGGCAATAGGCTGAAGTGGTGGTAGTTGGTAGTAAGTCTTTCACAGACAAACACGTTCTTGGATCTGGAATGTCTACTAGCCCTGAAATTCAGGAGTTTTAGAAGCCTCGGACAATACAACAGGGCAGACTCAGGGATTCAAATTTGGAGTCCATCACACTACCACACAAATTGAGCCATCTCGCTGACTACTTCACATTTTTTTTAGTAAAAAAACCTTATGAAATAAATATTTTTAGGTACTCCTTTATATTATCGTTTGTAACCGTACATTGACGAAATCGCTCACCTTAACCTCTCATACGCAAATTAAGACACTACTGCATTTTGACGAGAATAGCTCGTCATGACACGACTCGTCAGCTGGTATCTAGCGGCTATTCTACGCTATTTTGACCGTGAATATATGGAGCATATTTGCTCATTAGTTTCTCAATATTCTACAAGTGATTTCGATTTGCTTATGAGTGAGACAAAGATAGAACATTGTTACCAAACTTCAGAAAAGTTCTGCTCTGCACCTTGGTGTTAATATGAACTGTTAACTGTTATTATACGAGGGCAATTCATAAACTAACCTCCGATTGGTCACAGTGCGGGTAGTGGGGGGAGTAGCGCGCCATCTGTGCATTCACGCGCTCAGCAGGTCAGTCGGCATCAAGCCGTAGTCGAGTGAACATCGTACCTGCGCTAGTTTAGTTTTTGTGGCAGTTTGAAATGTGTGCTGCAATAGAAAATCCCGCCAAATGTGAAGTGCGTGCTGTGATACGGTTTTTTACAGCCAAAGGATACTCTGCAGCAGCTATTCATCGTGAGCTTTGTGCCGTGTACGGACCAAAAGTTATGAGTGAAGGAGTTGTCCGTGAATGGGTACGTTTATTTAAAAGTGGACGAGAAAACGTTCATGATGAAGAGAGGAGTGGTAGACCATCCTTGGTGACTGACGAACTCGTTCAGACAGTTGATGCAAAAGTTCGTGAAAAGCGACGTTTCACAATGGTGGAGTTGTCTACTGATTTTCCACAGATTTCTAAGACTCTTTTGTACGAGATAGTGACAGCAAGATTGGGTTACCGTAAGTTCTGTGCACGATGGGTGCCCAAAATTCTTACCGACCACCACAAAACTCAAAGAATGGCCTCTGCATTAGACTTTCTGTCACGTTATGCGGACGAAGGAGAACCATTGTTAAACAGAATCGTGACCGGTGACGAAACCTGGATTAAGTACGTGAACCCTGAGACAAAAGAACAATCAAAGATGTGGGCACATTCAGATTCGCCTACCAAACCAAAAAAAGCCCGGCAAGATTTTTCTGCCAGAAAACTGATGGCAACGGTGTTTTGGGATGCCAAAGGGGTGTTGTTGGTTGAATTCATGGAACGTGGGACGACCATTAATCAAGACGTGTACTGTGAAACACTAAAAACATTACGACGGGCTATACAGAACAAACGCCGTGGTATGCTGACTTCCGGTATCGTTTTTTTGCACGATAACGCCCGTCCTCACTCTGCTCACAGAACAACAGCCCTTCTTGAGTCCTTCAAGTGGGACGTTTTCAACCATCCACCTTACAGCCCAGATCTGGCGCCAAGCGATTATCACCTCTTCATGCATATGAAGAAATGGCTTGGGTCCCAGCGGTTTGATGACGACGAAGAGCTCAAAGATGCGGTCACAGGCTGGCTCAAGGCACAAGCGGGTGATTTTTATGCAGAAGGAATTTCAAAGCTTGTGAAGAGATACGATAAGTGCCTCAATCGTTATGGAGACTATGTGGAAAAATAGTGCAAAGATGTAGTTGTAAGATGTATATATTAAAATATTTTTACTTAACTTCGTGTATTTTTTTTAATCAACCGGAGGTTACTTTCTGAATAGCCCTCGTATGTCACTTTACGATGTTAAGTGACATTAAATTATAATTAAGTTATAAACAAGTTATTATGTGATTGTTGCATCTAGATTTTCGTTTAAAAAAGTAAATTAGACGCGAGTGGGCCTACGTGATAGATACATTAATACTGAAGTGTAAGGCTAGAGTTGAGAAGAATTATTTTGACTAAAAGTTTATTGTAGATGATTCATTTATAAACAATTTTAAAAGAATTCGGTTAATATATTTTACGATTTCTGAGTAGATTAAGTAAAACAATACAAAATTATAGTATTCTGAACAAACTGCCATTGCTGGCTCCAGCGGGCTTGAAGGGTTAACAGGATCAACAGGTATTGCCACAAGCCACACACAACAATAGTTAGGATATTCCCAAGTACTTCCATACTTCTGTTACAAACTATTTGGGACCTAAATATGAATAAACAAGCAATATCAAGGCCTGCTCAGCCTAAACTGAATATTTAACTATGAGGGTTAGGTTACATGTGTGCAACATGAATTGGTCGTTGACAAACAGTGCCCTGTGAGGTTAAGTTAGGTTGGTTATTGATATTTTCATACTATTATTAACCTACTTAACTGTGTAGAGCGCTGTTTGTCGGAGATAAATACACGTTGTGTTACATCATAATCCTGTCTAGCTAGGGAATCGGGTTTCTGGGCGGGGAAATAAATTAGTCCCACGGGTAGCCTCACTAGTAGGAATCACACTGCCGTTTTAACTTTGCCCATTACCTTAACAGTGACGTCTATTCCATCCTCAAAAAGGCTGAGCGGACTTAAATATTGCTTGTTTATTCATACTAAGGACCCAAATAGTTAGTAACAGAAGTTTGGAAGATATTGGAATTGAGGCAGTTATTGTAAACAATTACTGCTTCAAGTGTATCATTCAAGACTAAACTCACGTGTCAGTTTGGGGTACACTTTGGTGTCGCCACGCTCCACCATGTGGTCAGCATGGCTCAGTAGGTCATCCACACTGTGGATTCCGTTCCGTGTCAGATCTCTCTCGTCATAGTTTCTTCTCATGTGATCATCCAAGTCTCGAACATTGATGCCCTTAAACATACCCCTTGTTATAGTAAATGATAGGTTAGATACCTTCTTAGAATCCTGACATTTAATCTTAGGATTACAGCGGTTTTTAGACCTATAGTGTCATTATCAACTCTTTTAATTAGAAACATGATTGATGGGTTATTTCATAATCAAATTACTCATAAAAATTTTGGCCCCAAAAACCAATATACAAAAAAAAGCATATGAGTCTATGTGTTCTATCAGATGGACTTTACTTTATGCTACCTTATAAGCATGAAGGACTACCTTTTTATTTCTCTTGCTATAAACTTAATCCCCTATCCTAGCTGTATTGCATAATTCTATAATATATTACACAATACAAGGGCCATTCAGCAAGTAAACCCTTTTTGCCTGCCATGTGGGAAATAGAGGATGTAGTCCCACTATTACCACAACGACTTGTATGTCAGAACAACGTATATCAATCAGCTTCCAGCCTTATTAGCGTTAAAGTTGTCAGTGCGTTTATTCTCTATCGCCAAAAATTGTGCTGCAAGTCCCACCAAGTGTGAGGTGCATGATGGGATGATTTTTTACAGCTAATAATATTCAGCATCGGCTATTCATTGAATAGTTTGTTTTTTATATGGACCAAACGTAATGAGTGGACGAGTTGTTTGGGAATGGGTTTGTTAGTCCTCTCCCATGCAAACGGAAGGTTAATTTCCAAACTGTCTCCGTACTACTGTATATTCTCCTTCTCCAAGATTAGTGAAATTTTTTTTATTTATTGTCTTGTCTTACGACCATGGAGAACTTTAGGTATCAATATAGTGCACTCGTAAAAGTTCAATGTAAAGGTATAGAATAATAAGGTTGAGGTTTTTTAACAAGAGCTATTTATTAGATTACTACGTTTTCCATCACAATTAGAAAAACACAATGTTTTGGGGCTTTTAATCTGACCTTGTTCTCAGGCGAGTAGGAACCTAGAACATAGCAAATCTACAGAATCTATACACAAATTTTTAATTTGTTTTTATTTTCTAATTAAACTTTTACACAAAACCAGTAAATAACAGAAGACACCTGTTCCCTCTAGGTGAGGTCAGTTTTCCGATTCCAAAATGTTGTATAACATGTGTTTCACTAACAGTGATAGAAAATTTTTGCAATATCTCAGGAGAAATTCATAAAAAAAAATCAATTTAAACTAAGAAACGCTTGAACAGTTAAATTTGAAATACAGTAGAACTCCAATTATCCGAACTCCGACTATCCGAATCACTTTCAGAAAAAAATTTGTCCAAAAAAAGGTCTAAGTGCGCTATTATTCTTCCCCCCCCCCCCCCGAAGCCCGAGTGTGACCACTTGCAACTGCTCACCGTCAAGCAAATGCGTGACCTGGCTGCCCGAAAACGGTTGAAGACCGCAAAACAGCTTACATTGACAGAGATGTTTTAAAAATTATGATTTTTATTTCTAAACTTGTACGTACATTTTATTTATATTTAAAACATGTGAAAATATCATGTTTCTTACATTTAATTCAATAAAAAAATAGTGCAATATCAAAACGTAGCTTTTTTTCTCTCTAATGGCAATTTAAAAAAAAACTCCGATCATCCGAATATTTGATTATCCGAATGGGTCCCGGTCCCCATTAATTCGGATAATTGGAGTTGATGTACAAAATGAACAGCATTATTCGCCACGTTAATAGTTTACGGTTTTTGGGAATTATGTACTGTATTTATATTCCTTTTTTCTGTATAATTAAAAGTGTTTATAAGTTTGTCAAATAAATAATAATTACAATGTTTATACATATTGAGTTTATTATAATAATTAGCTGTTTTATATTTAAAGCTTTCACAATGAAGCCGCAATGCTAATTGACTTCAGAACATGTCCAATCTTAAAGTTAGTTAACATGTATTTACTGTTAGGCGTTACGAAGTTCGCCGGGTCAGCTAGTAAATAATATTTTTAGTTATAGTCAACACTTGGTGGTTAGTTTCCAATATTTTAATTCATGAATATTACCAACCTATCAGTAAATTCTCATTTACATAATAAATATATATAAATAAAAAGGCAACTCTTCCCATTCATGCACGTTAACAATTAAAATATAAAATAAAATTATTAAATTTTAGATCGACTTTACAAATGACAGCCAAATGAAGAACTTACTTGGACTAGCAAATTTCCAGGGGTTAACTGATTCTATAATCTACTTAAGAGTGTTAGTGACAATACTATTTTTCAAATTATGCGAAAATAGATTAATATATTTATAATTGTTACGGTGATAATTGTAATGAATATTAAAATCTTGTAAATGCACTGTACTATGAATTGTTTTTGATTTACTAAAAAAATACTGTGTTAAACTATTAAATGTTTTCTACAAAAGGATCCATTTTTGAAAACCATCGTGTAAAAGATAAAAAATGATTGTTAGAAAATTGAGAAAGTCTGACTAAAAATTTCTGTTTAATTCTAGTTTACAGGAACACATTTTTATGTCCTACCTTCCTTATGTTCTCATCCAATTCCACGCCTATCTAGCTGATCGTAGAGAACAATTTTAAACATGACTTCAAGCTGGACCTTGTGGATTGCAATATTATCATATAACGTGTGTGAGGTGGAATAAGGGGATGGGTTTTGATGGACGTAAACTCACCTGTTTTGAGCAGTAGCCAATGCTTGAGGGTGGTCAATAATGTTAACACAAATTTAGATTTTTTAAGAACAAGGAAAAATGTGCAGAATAAAAATTGCTTAACCTCTTTAAAGTCCACAAACGCATCGGTGCGCTAATCTAATCTTGGCACCAACGATTTATTTGATTGTTATTGCATCACATATTGCACAACAGTGCACTACAAATAATTTCAGAAAAAAAAGAATAATAATAACAAGACAGATATCAGAATATTTCATAGTAAAAACAAATTCATTTAAATCATTAAACATCTTTGACACTTAATTGAAATTGTCTGTAGTCTTAGGGTCCTAAATTAAAATGATCCAGATTTCTGTAACAACAAGGGTTGAAAAGATACGAGCTTTTTAATGTCCAAAAATCAATTTTTTAAATTTTCCTGGAAAAATAATTCAACTATTAAAACCATCTGAACAAATCAGTGTTTATAATTAATTATTTGTCTAAGATTAATTAATTAATTATTAAGTACCTGGTGACCAAGCTTTGCTCGTATAGAATAAGACATGTATTATAAAAATTAATTAGAAAAATTAAAACACATTTATTACTCAATGAAAACATTTATGTGGTTGAAATAAAACCGATTTAATACACCATAATTAATATAGCACTGAACAAAAAGTATCGCCTTGAAGCGTGTCGGCCTCTTGAGGCCAACACGCTACAACTCGGCTACGACGTTAATCAATTGAGCGATGCCGTTTAACATCTTTTAAAATTCCAAGTTCAATGACGTGCTGTGGGAATTCGCATGCAAGTCGAGTTGAATTGTTTGACCAGGAGAGGGTTAATAGAATGACGTGACAATATATAGCACATGATTCAACCACACCAAAGAATACTGAAGAGACTTACATTACCGTATTCAAAGAAGAAAAATTTTGGTCCAAAAATTCCCGAGACCGAAAATAATTGGCAAACTGCAAAGCAACCACCAAAAATTAAAAAAAATATTTCACTTACAGTCTTCCACGAGATAGCCAAGTGCTTGGCAAGATCCCACAGGATTTTCTCCATAAAGTTTGTATCTAAATCCTGAGCGGTATTCTTGTGAAAGACAGTGTCTTGGTCTACCTGGTTGGGCCTAAATGCAGGAGGGGCTGAATAGTTGTTGGACGGAGGATTGGTCGGCCTTCGTCTCAACGGGGTTGGCCTGGAGTTGTACGCTCCCCTCCTGGAGGTCCCCCTCTTCTTAGAGGGTGCCACACGCTGTTTCGACACCAGTTGGTCGATGTGGCTTGAAGCTTTTGATGTCACCGGGAGGACATTCGGATTGTAACCGTTATGTGGTTGTAACTGAAATAATAACAGAGCGGAATTTTAGTGACACAAATTTTGACATTTTAGTCGATCAATACGTCCAGCTTAAGTTTTCTAGTTTTTTTTAATTTTGGGGTTTAACTTTTTTCTATTTTCATCAGTCACAGAATAAATAAACATAAATACACTTAGGGACAGCAGTCCAAACCCAAATGGATCCGGGATTCGACTTAGTGTTAAGTCCAGGAGGTTAACCACTAGCCTAGGAAGACACACACTCAGATGCCCACAGTTTCAGTTGGCACACTTACTTGTTATAACACCTTAACTTATAAGTATTTAAGAGTTATTTTTAGTTCACAAATTGTATAGTAAGAACACATCATGTTTCTAAAGAGCAAAATTTGAAAGTTTACTTTTGACTTTCAAGGAAAGCATAATAGCTTATTTTACAGTCAACTTTAATAAACGGAATTATAGCATGGAATTATGGTCACAACTCAACAGATTAATTTTGGTGCAAAAATCTACATACAGAAATATAAAATACTACTGAAGAATAAATTAAACACAAGTGTCTAGAGAGAGCACTGAGAGCCGTTATGACTGCTGACTAATGTTATTGTAACTGGATATTCCTTATCTTTGATGACTACAGAGGACCCACCAACAACTGTTGTTACCACTTTGACAAACCAACTTTCCGTCAATCACCCTCTATATAGTTCAGGACATTTTTGTAAACTAAATATCATCTTTATTGATTTTTTTGTTATACTAGAGTAGACCATCACCTTTTCATTAAATATGAATTCATATTATTTAGCTTAATCATTTATTTACTATTTTAATGCACAAATACTATTATTTTATTCGTAATGAACTTTTTTGTTTTAAATTTATTTTTACAACAACCGTACAAATTTTATGTTTTTATAAGTGTTGACATTTTGATGATGAGTAATTTTTTTATACCAGGTAACAGTGTGGATGGTATACAGTGTAGTAAATAGCTGACTTCGTTCACTGATGAAAAAAAATAATACTTTCAGCGGAGCTGAAAAATAATAATTGTGAAATTACTTCTATATTTATTTATATAGATTTAGGTAGTTTATTTTTTGATATAATAAAGTTGCATTCAAATTTTTTTTTAATTCATTTTATTAATAATTATTAAGCAAGTGTGAAAACACTGCTCTTGTTGATCAAACAAATCCGAATCACCAAAAGATGACGTCATTGTTGAGCAGTCGATATCGGTCTCTTGGAGGTATAAATCGAAGGTATTAAGTCTAAGTCATCAAGAGTCATTGAGAGTGTAATTTATTCGTGTAGAAGCCATTTTAATAACCTTAAGAAAAATATGCCAAAGAAGAATTAAAAAAAAGGACACAACGAATAAAGCCACACCCAGGTCATGTGAAACAGCGGCTGCTATTTGGCACCAAACACACTTAGTACATAACCGCAACACAAGGAACAGTTATAGTAAGTTTATTTTCATCAGAGGAATAATTTTGTAATACAGTAGAGCATCGATTATCTGAAACTCGGTTAACCGACGTTTCGGATAACTGAAACACAGTCAAACATTAAAAAATTAATCACGTACCGAACTTGATAATAACCATCAGTGGTAGCAGCGGCCCAGCGCTGCCAACGCGACTAAACTTACGTTTTTTTCGTGTTGTTTTGTTGATGTTCAAAGAACTTTTTAAGCTTTTTCTATTGGATTTTTTAAAGCTCAGAATGTTTTGTACTTAATATAGAGTTCTTTTTATCTTTTCTGAGTATCGCGTTATAAAAATTAAATTAAAAATATTTTCATTCTTTATTATGTGCATTGAATATCATTTTCCCATCTGTGACTGATAATCCGAAAATTCAGTTATCTGAACACCCTTAATCCCCTATTGTTTCAGATAGTCGACCCTCTACTGTAACTGTAAATGTAAGTTATAAACTATATTCCCTAAGGTGTTGTAGCCTATTTGTAGGAAAAATACACACAAAATTAAACCCGGGTGAAAAAAAATTAGAGTGAGCGAACTGAAAACTGAGACCGCTACGCTATAAGAGATATTTCTCACAACGCTGCCTGGCGCTAGTCCTCCTCTGGCCAGAGCTGGGCTCACACTGACATTAAAGTTGCTATGTGACGAGAGGTTAAGATCGAGCACAGAGTCTTGATCTAAGCCCGCACTGAACTTGTTAAGATTCAATCCAACATGAAACTGATATTTTGATGCAGAGCAATGTTGGTTAAATATGTACGGTACTGACGACTTCTATCGATCTGTGATGTTCTCAGGTTGTGAATACGTACAACACTTGTGAATTAACAACATACCTAACAATGTAAAGGTGTGTTTGCCAACACTACATACTTTGGCGACAGCACACAACATAAAAAATAGTTTTGGGCATCAACGTAATTATTCAGCCAAATGAAGTGTCATATTAGCTCTAAGTGCTCTCCCTAGAAACTTGTGTCTCATATGTTTTTCAGTCAGCTCTGTTTGTAATGCTGTATGCCATTTGCTCTAAAATCACCCACTTTTAAATTAAAACCTAACTATGAAAAACAAGAATTATTAAACTTGATTCAAAATAGCCCTACAAATACACCCATTAATTTTCCACTGCTCTCCATTAATTACTTCAGATCTTACTGACCCCCAGGCAGACAGGAGGTTTTCAGAATGTTGTACACTAGTTGAAATCAAAAACATTGAAAACAAAACTTCATAATATTATAGAGAGTGTAAGGTATTTGATAATGTTGATTTAAATTAATTTTAAAATTACCATACTCACAAAAAACATTTACAATTCATTCCATGAAATTAGGAACTGTAGGAAAATACATTCGAGAACATTAACATGGCTTTAGAAAGTTTTAAAATCCAAAATGCAAAATATTGCAGTTTCTCAAACTTGAAAGGATTTTTTATACAGACTTGATAATAGAGATGTAAATCTATGAAAATGCCATGTCTTTTTCTTCACTTACCTTCACAACAGTAGGAATTGACCTGAGGTAGTCTACAAAGGACGCAAACCCGAGTTTTCTGTAGGGAAATGTTTTTCCAAGTTCTTCTTGACATTCTCGCTCTAGAATATTAGCTGATCTGACCGTTGGGCTTGAAATTAAAAGTCCTTTGATGATAAGTTCAAGTTCCTTAGTATCTACATCTCCTGTTGCTGCCATACTGCTGATTGGCCTGCTTAAAAAAGAAAATCGTTAACTTCAAACAAGACAAGTAAGTTGACGATCGACAAAACAAGTTGAGCTGTTCGCTAGACACCATCATGGCACTGGATATGAACAAAAAGGCCTAATGTCTCGTATTCAGATGAAGGCTAATTTGCTCCCTCCCGAAGTTGATTTCTTCTTGTCCTCTGCCTCAACTATCAGAAGAAGTCTCCTGATGGCCTACACCAGTGTTTAGGACAACTTTTTTTTATACATGCTACCTTTTATAAATTACTCTTATTATTTATCTATATAACTTTATGTGTTAACGCTGCTGCATATTTACTTGTTACAACATTTTTTAATAGTTTATAGGTTATTGTTGTCGAATTTCCATATATTTTATTTAATGTTATTGTTCAGTCTTTCATTGTTTTGATTAATAATTATTAGTATCTGCTTAGTAATGTACACTATGTTCTTATTGTATTTTAATTCTTATATTTATGTTTATTCTATTCACTTCTTATATCTTATATTTATATATATCAAATTCTTATAGTTATATATCTATACTTATCTTATATTCATATTTATTAATTCTTATGTTTATATATTTATATCCTTATATTTGTATTTTTATTCATAATTTGCTATTTCATTGTAAAAAGGGTTTTCCGTCAAATAAAAAAGAAAGTAAAGAGGAATACTCTGATGCATGAAGGAAGTTTATGTTTTTTTCACACAAGCAAACAATTGGTCAAGGCCAGGAGAAATTGCCCACTTGTGCACAATATTCATAAAAGTAGGCTTCCAGTTAACCGTCAAAGGTAAAGAAAGAATAGTATTTATTAACCAACAGCCCCATGTTTTAAATAAAAATACAAACAAAACAAACTAAAGCATGGCCTTTATCTGTGATTTTGGGACCAAGGAGAACCTAAAACACTTATTTAAAATTTAGAAGAAATTTCAACATTCCAAATTCTATTGTCAAGACTACTGTTTCAATATCCATCATTGTAGCCTATAACCAAAATTCATTGTTAGCCTCAATAAATAATAAGATGTACTTGACATGCATACAAGATGAAAATTTGATGACTGTTTCTAATTTTTTTTTCATACTAACTGGTGTAGGCCATCATTTACTATCAAGACATTTGGCACAGTTTGCTCTTTAGGCAAACTGTATTTGCATGGTAAGTCGAGATCTTTATTCCTTCCTCCTAAATATCATATGCAATAACTATTACAAATTACAAAAAGTTAATACCAAGCTGTTACAAACATGTCAATTAATAATTCAGGATGCTTGTGAATCTGTAGGCCTATCCATGTTTTTACTAGTTTAATAAATTTGTAAAATATTTTAATTATTATATATTATATATAATATTTTTAATTATTATCATAATACACTACGGTAATATTGATATTGATTAACAAACAGGTTTTCTAAAATACTGACTCCTCCAAAACACATAAGAAAATGAATAATGGTACAAAAGGGTTTAATATAGGTTTATAAATATCCAATTGTTACCGAAATACTTAAGAACTTTTTTTGTAGAGAAAAAAATTAATCTTTACTGTTCCTGAAAACACGTAATAAGGTATATAGCCTACTAACTAAATGATGAAATTAAATTACAAAGATTTTATCACAGGTACATTGTCATACTTAATAAAGGCAATTAAAAAAACTTTGAGATCACGAACACTTGAAAACTGGCCCTAAACTACATAGGCCTATAATCTATTGTGTTTTTAAGTAAAGAGATGCTTGTAGTATGACGTACAAGCTACTGCATGCTGCACAATTTACAATACAACCAAAAAGAGATTCCAGCAGACTAAACCTCTGCAACATAACCTAACATTACTACTTCATAAATCACACTACATCTGTGATAGATGATGGGTTAAAATAGGTTTCAGGCTTTCCAGGAAAGAAGTGTGTGAGGTACAGAGCTGAACATGACTACCGACACCCCCCACTAAGTAGTATTTATTAGCAAAAACATTGTTTGCGGAGAATAACATCATATACACCCCCCTGAAGATTAAATTATTAAATAAGATTGAAGTGGCCAAAGGCCACAAGAAATCATACCAGTGCCATAAGAAAACTGATTTTAACATAGGCCCTACCACATCTACTGATGGTTACATTTGAGAACTACAGACTATAGGCCTACTTTAATTGTTATTGTGATATCTTTCATCACAATTAGTAAACAACAAATGTAATCTTAGCCTATTATATAAATTATACCTAAGCCTTATACAATACAGTTCGGGACCGCTTTTCAATATAGCATGACCGGTGGCAAACGCAAGAGGGAGAGCAAGAAGAGTGTGGTGGGAACACAACTAAGCGGAGGGAAAGGGATGCCACACTACTAGCCTCTTTGAATGCTAACGTCCCGACATACATTTGTAAGCAGCATTAGGTACAAAAATATGATTTTATTGCTCACTGTTGAGCCTGTTTTAAGTTCATTAGAGCATTTACTTCTGCTTCGCATTTCATAAACTGGTACACATTTACAATTGGGACTACTACAAAACTGGTTTGGATGTGAACCACTTTCCTTCCTCTTACTCCAGTTTTTAGACAACCATTCATAGCGGTGGGTAAATAAGTTAATAGTCAGTTTCAAAATATGACACCATACAGGCCTATGGTTAATGTTTTTAGGGTAGACATGGGTAGGAAGCAGGAGCGATATACACAATCCGATGGCAGCATAGCACTGAGCCTCTCGCTCTCCCTACAGCTCGATTCCGCTCTGTAACCACGGCACATCCTAAGCACACCGGTCATGCTATATCTCTCGAGATGTATTTAAATGTATAAATAATTATCCTCAAACTGATGTTATATTATGGTTGACATATACAGTACTACTTAACCATCGCATGTCAACAACGCATAGCAACAAACATGCCACAAAAATTTACTTGATAACTAAACTTAACTTAAGTGAATTCACCTTTGAAAAACATCAGTGCAAAAGTTAGCTGATAAGGCTTGATAAGTTAGGCTGGAATGGCCTGTTAAGGTAGTTTAGATATTCAATTGAAATTTGAATATTACTCGATCTTACTGATAGAAATCATTCAATAAAATAAAATTTCCCTGTAGGGCCTACTAAGGCCTAACTATTTAATTTCAACATAGGCCTAAATAAAAGAGAAAGTGAAAACTGGTGATAAGGTTTAGAGACCTTAGAACAGTTTACGTTCAATATTTCATTATCTTTAGAAATTAACTGTATGAAAATAAAATGATCTCTGACTATCAATGATAACTTTTCAAATCAATCTGACGTCTGAACTAACTAACTACCAAGGTTAAAAGACAACACTGTAAGAAAAAGCTTTCCTTAATTTATCAAACACGTTACAACAAACCAACACAACGTAACTGTTATTCACATTCACACCATAACCACCATAACCGAAACCACAGAAAAAATGAGCCCAACTCGTGTCTGGTCTGGTTCATAAAGCTCAATGCTGCCAACAGTTGAATAAACCAAAAAATGTATAGCTACTACAATGAACATGAATAAAAATTTAAATTAATAATGTGCTACCTAAATGATTAAAACAGAGTAAATTACCATTTTACTCCTATTATAAGGTAATTTTGGTGTATATTACAGGAATTTGAAGGCCAGGATCGCAATGCCTCCTTTAGGTTTAAGATAAAAGGAGTGGGATCGGAAGAAAATAGATGGGCTAGCTGGGTAAGGGCGGATTAGATCGGCTGACCATATCAATTTGAGAGTACTATCTCGTTAAATATCAGTCTTTCTGGAGTTTCAATCAATTCCTTGAACCCTAGTCAGTTGAACTTGGTACTCCTGCCCTCCAATTGTAATGAACAATATATATAATAATGTTATCGTGGAATGATGATATGCCTCAAATGATATGGCTTCAATTATTATAATCAATTATCCTCACTGTACTCCAGTATTGGTAAATTGCCTGATAAAAGGCAATTAAAGTTGCACTTGGGGTCACAGTAGTACACAATATATGTTATCATTGTTTATAAATAGAAGTTCTCCTATCATCTATGATATTATCCATAGATTTTTTACGAGGGTAAATGCTCATGCACCATCAGGGAGGAAATATCGGTACACTCCCCGGTGTGTGGGACTCTCACCCACTAAAACCCCCTCGCCACAGGCTGAAATCCGCCTTTGAAGCACCTATTAAGGTATTACATCAAGGCGGAGCTTCGTATGTGAAGCCACATGGCTACAACACCTCCTTAGCCACCTGAGGAAGGATCAAAGCTGGTCCTGATCCTCTTCTGTCTTTTTTCTCTTGAGACGTTCTCGACGAATGCAGAAATACGTCGCCAGTTCTCAAGAGATGTCATCATGAGAGGGACAATGTTCTCGGGCTAGATATCCCCCACTTCAAGTTCCATACTTCTTCTCTGGGCTGCCCACCGCTCACACTCAAAACATGTGTGATGGGCATCGTCCCGGGGAGCATCCCCGTATCGACAGACTGCACTGTCGACCTTGCCCATTTATGGAAGTAGTCGTGGAATAGCCCGTGCCCAGTGAGGAGCTGCGTGATAAGGAAGTTGACCTCACCAAACCCACGCTCGACCCACACGGACAGTTCCGGGATTAATCGACGCGTCCAGGTACCTCTCGTCTCCCGGTTCCACCTCTCTTGATGTCATTGTGGCCTCTCTCGCAACTCGTATTGCCTCCTGGACCCCAAGATCGGATTTGGTTTGAAAAATCTGCTTCCTTTCCTGGGCCAGAAGATCCACAGGTATAACCCCCGCAACCACCAAAGATACCGGCTCAGATACGGTCCGATAAGCTGACGCTATCCTCAGGGCCGCCCTTCTCTGGACCGAACACCCATCTGCTTTCGATAGCACTCCTTCTACAGCGCATCTGCCCAGACCTCGCAACCGTAAAGGAGTATCGAGTTCGAGACAGACAAAAGGAGCTTGCGCTTGTCAGCTGTCGGGCCTCCGACGTTCGCCATAAGTCGGCTGAGAGCAGCCGTTGTCGTCCCCGCTCTTTCCACGGCATATCGGATCTGGTCCCTTAAGGTGAGCTTGGTATCCAGCCGCACTCCCAGGTACTTCACTGCCGGCTTGGCTCGAATAGTTTCCCGTCATCATGACTATATCGGTCTTCTCAGTGGCGAGGCTCAGACCGTGGTCCTCCATCCATCTGGTGATAAGCCTCATCATCTGATTCAAATTCCACTGGGCAAGCTGGACGTCGCGAGCAACATTGGCCGCTGCAACGTCATCCGCGCATAACCCACGAGGAATAAGGAGTCTTCAGGGAGGGCCAGTCTCAATATCCCATCATAAGAGATGTTCCATCCGGCCCCTAGAATGGAACCCTGAGCTACACCGGCCGTTATAGCCCTTCTACGAGGGCCCTCCGTTGTCTGTAAAATAAGTTCCCTATCCCTAAGATAACTCCGAAGGATCCGGAGTTATCTTATCCATACCCATTATCCATAGATTAGATTAACCATAATCATATCGTTATTATTATTATTAATTATTATCTTAACTATTATATTATCTTAAATCTATCAATTAATTATTCACAAAGTTATGGATATAAAAAACAGATAGGCAACACAACATGGAAACAATGGTTGTGTTTTGCCCCGATGTAAAACAATGGAACCGTTCACACAACCAGAGAGGAACGGATTATTATTTACTATCCGTTCATCTAAGACACAACATAAGGATTAATAATAAACCTAATTAATTTAAAAAAATAAACTTTCGCTTTGGTAGGTTGCCGCATTTACCAAAGATTTTACGGTGAATACTTTGACTTACTTGAATATTTCATCTTTGAACGCTGATTTCCGAATGGATCGCGTCAATCTTGTCTAAGAAGGTAAGTCGGGTTTTAACCGAAGTGGAAGTTTTGTTTAGTAGATTCCCATTGACCCTTATCTTACTGACTGGTGCTACCAATGAGTGCAGTTGAATAACACCATTATTTTTTTACATCACACTAGACGTTTTGCTCTAATTATACTGTAAAGCTGCAGGTACAATATTAACGTAAAATTTGATATCTTCTTTAGTTGCTGATTTTATAACTGTAATTTGATCAAGAAACGGGTTTTCAAATTTATAGCTAGAGTCTAGAGACATGAATATGTTAAAGTGACATAGACTAGTACGATCGCTATAGCAATTTAATCCTACTAACACCATAGTGGGCTTGTAGAGGGGGTTTCTAGGATTTATATATAGGAAATTTTCTAGGACGTAGATTTTACTTCCTTAATATTCCGTTAGTTTATGTTTATTTAAAATGCCAGCCTTGTATGCTCTTAAAAAATAGCATTATTGCAGATGTTTAGAAATTGACGTTTGTACAAGAGAAAAAGAAATGAAACAAACAGACCATAACTAACTATAACCTCTAATCTGTCACTTTGCCAGTCTGTATGCTAACTAAACTAATATTTGGCTACTAAAACAGTATTTTTGGAATGATTATAAATACAAATCATACAATGATGTATATCCTACTCTGATTTAGTTTATTTTGTATACCATATTAAGCTTCCTCCAGAAAGAACTGAATTTTCCGCTGACACTTGCTGAAGAGACAGGATTTACTATCAAATAGTGTAAGTTATTAAAGTGTTTTATAAAAATGTTGATTTTAGATTAATGTTATTATATTTTATTAATTTTTTATTTTGTGTATTTCTACGCCAGTGGCATTTTCAACGTTAATTTTCAACGGTATTATAACCACTACACCACCCAGCCAGTTCAATTGAGGATAGTAAAAGATTAATCTACTAATTATAACCTTAATCTAGTCATTACTCAATCCGGAAGGCAAAATGTTTAGATAGTAAAAGCTTCTCTACTTGTGAGTGCTGTGTTCATAGCCTATTTGGTGTTTAAGTAATTCTGTAGATACCTATGTATTTATATACATAAGATTTATATCCTTTTACCCCTGTTAAAAAGCTTTATTTCCCTTAACCATAATGCTCTTTAGTTGTTATAAGTAAACAGGGGTGGTAAAAAGTCCCGGAGCGGCTTAATAATTTCATTATTAACATCTCACAAGAGTAAAACTTTGTAAATTCAATATCAAATAAAAAAATATAATTTTTAACTATGTTACGAACTGTGAACTTCCTCGGCATGGTTTCAGTCTAATAGCCTCCTCTTGAACCATAGTAAAACACAAAACATTTTATTTAGTTTAAGACCAACAGACCATGAGTGCCATGGTAATCAATCAAGTGTAAAATTTTTAGGAATGTTTTTTGATAACCATTTTTTTAAACTGGGAATCCCATATAAATTACTTGTCTACAAGATTATCTCGGGTAGTCTATTTGGTCAGAATATTATTAGTTTCACTTATTGACAATAACTATATAAGGATGTCCTATTTTGCTTTTTTCGAAGTGTCTATAGCTATGGCCTGATTTTCTGGAGAAGTAGTCCAAAAATTCACGATATTTTACTGATTTAGAAAAAAATTGTCAGAATTATCTGTAATGAACCCCCTGACTCACATTGCAAACCTCTTTTTGTTAAACTAGATTTTCAAACAGTCGTAAATTTGTACATTTATGATATCATGGCCTACGCCCTAAAAACTTTACCCTCTCAAACATTCTGTAATGAAATCCACAGTTATAACACTATAAATAACTCCAATATTAAAAGACATTTTTTTAGATTAAGTAAAAGTCTAAATAGCCATATAGCGATGTCACAGAAAATTTATAATAAACTTAGGCCTAGTAAATTTGTTCAATCATATCAAAATCATTCACTGTTCTTAAAAAAATTACACAGCTGGCTACTAAAAATCCTTTTTATTTAGTTACAGATTTTATAAACAAAAAAAACATTGTAATATAGGTTGTAAAGGTTAAGGATGTCTGTACTGTTTCTTTACTATTTCCTTGCTGTGATTTTTTGTTATTATAGGATTAGACAATTGCTGATACATATGTTTATGTCAATGGCAAATAAAGATTTCTTATTCTTATTTTTATTCTTATGGGGGGACGGCCCATAAAGAGTCAGTAGGTAATCTTAATGAACAGCATAGGTTGATATAAATATATACCAAATTAAAGAACTTATGTTGCAGAGTACATTGCCACAAACCATACTTCAAAAGGATGGTGTAGTCAGAAATGGCAACCATTTAAAAATTGCCAAAGCAATGCTATGTTTAGTCATTCAAGCTACAAGAGTAAAACATTGCAAATTCAATTTGGTCCCAAAAAAAACTAATTTTTAATGTTGTTACCAATTAGGAAGTTTTTAACTAAAGCCTCCAATGCGGGTGGTTCCCACATAGTTGTCAGCACCTAATTATTTCAAATTGAAGCCATCTTTTAATGGTTACCATTCCCGTCTGGATCATTTTTTCGAAGCCAGATTGCGGCATCGTATCCTGCTAGAAAAGACCTTTAATTTGTTATAAATATCAACCTATGCTTGTCTTTAAGATTTCTTACTGACTCCTTGTAGGCCCTCCCCTATAGGAGGTACAGAGTTGGTAACACTGTTAAAAATTAGTTTGTTGGCACCAATTTGAATTTACAAGGTTTTTTTCTTTTAGTGAATAAATTACTAAACGTCTTTAATACTTTTCAATACATCAGAAATTAAAATTCAAACTATCTTTAAAGTACTGCCATTTCAGTCTCAGTCGTTCCTTTGGAATCAGGTTTACATTGTACTCTGCTAAGTTACACCTTTAATTTGGTGTGCATATCAACCTATGATAAGATTAAGATTTTTAAGATATTAAGATTTTGTACTGACTCCTTGTGGCCGACCCCCATCAGGTTGAAAGTTGATATTAAGCTAAAAATGGTATTTAAAGGCCCATTTCAATTTACAGAATTTTTCTCTTTTAGGATGGTTAATAATGAAATTATTTACCTATTCCAGGACCTTTCACCACTCATGTATAATGTTGTGGTCAGCTATGTTATTTTTACTTAATGTGATGTTTTTCATGAACTAGACCTATTATATTACCATTTCTATATGACCTTGGGCGTATCTGGAGATTATTAATAATTATATACATTGAAGCTTTACAAGCTACCGTATATCATTAAATATTCAATGAAAATTACCCACGTTTTGCTGTTTTACTTTATCTCAACTAATCAAGACTAAGTTGTCTGTGACAAGAATAATAGAGATTAAGTATTAATTTATAAACTTAATCTTAGATTCAAAATGGGTAATGAGAAGAGTCAACCTGCTGGCCTAACAATTGACGAGACTCCGACAGAAGTGACAGACAGCTGGAGTCTGCATGGAGCAACGTACGCCTTTGGAAGTGTTCCAAAAATCTCCGTATTTATCACAACTTGTCATGCACCAACTGGGGGTACTCATTTGGAAAAATTTACTAAGGTGAAGTAAACAAAACAAGCTACCGATTCTGTAAATATTTATAGAATTTTTGTTTTCTCAAAATAAGTAGGCCTACATTGAGTTATCATACAATAAGTTGATACAGTAAAACCAAACCTAGCTGCAATATGGCTTTTATAGGAAAAATTAAATCTTCTGAATTACTTGTGTAATCTAACATTCATTAATTCCAATCGCACAAAAAATCAACTCAAAACTACACTGGAACAAACCAGTCATCCAGTAATTATAAATACTTACTTTCAAAACAATAACAATACTTGCCGGAAATGACACACAATGACATTAGGTGTCGACTGGTGAAAATAAAGAACACAAAATCAGCTGTTAATAGAATAGTACCTGGTGACCGAGCTTTGCTCGTTTAGAATAATACATGTATTATAAAAATTAATTAGAAAAATTAAAACACATTTATTACTCAATGAAAACATTTATGTGGTTTAAATAAAACCGATTTAATACACCATAATTAATATAGCACTGAACAAAAAATGTATTGCCCCTGATGGGGTTTAAACACGCGACCTTCGTGTTACGAGGCCAACACGCTACCGCTGGACCACGGCGTCAGCCAAATGAGCAATGCCGGTTAAGGTGTTTTAGCCAACCTCAATTGTTTTAGCCGATCATTTACTGTTTAACTATCCATACAGTTATTATTAGCCTGTGACTAACTGATTTTGGTATAAACGGAATGGGGATTGAAAAGCAAAAGAGAAATTTAATTTACACATATTAATTGGTTTGTTACAGTGGCTTCAAGCAATACGACAAATACGTTTTCTATCAAAACACGGAAGATTTTTGAAATACTCTTTCCTGCTTTTATTTCGCACAGTTATGTTACCCTTAAGTTTTTACAAATTGTTTAGTAACCTGATAATTTTACATTTATTACATACATAAAATAAATATTTATGAAAAACCTCTATTCACATATTGTTCTTTGCCGTCTTCAATCAAGAACTGTCAAACGGTTATAAACAGCTGTTTTGGTTTTTATTGTTTACATTTTATTCTCCATAAGCGTAATGTTAAATTTTTAGATTTTAAACTTAATATTTCAAGAAAACACGAATTTTCCTGGACATTAGACCTATCTAGAACTTATTTTCTACTCGGAAATTAGTTATTTCCAAAATTTAAAGAAATTCCTTAGTGCCGTTTTCGAGATCCGTGTGCAAATATATATATATATATATATACAAACCTTGCTCGTATTATAGTATTGGATTCACATTTTTTATGTATGCATTCGATAAAAATGTGTCACGTCTTTTTCTCATAAGCTTAACATATACAACTTTTACAAGCCAGTGGGGCTTAGCCCTAAAGTTAAATACAAAACTGAATATGCCTATGGCCTGCTCGGAGCAGAGAGTAATCCAAAAAATCATAGATCTTTAAAATCGGTCCAGCCGTTCTTGAGCTATAAATGTTGTAACTAATACAACTTAGTTTTATATATTTAGACTAGCTAACCCAGTGAACTTCGTAATGCCCAACAGTGAATACTTGTTAACTTTAAGATTGGCCATGTTCTGTAGTTAAATAGCATTATGGCTTTGTTGGTAAAAATTAGATATTCTGGGTCGTGGTATAGTTAATCCTTAAAGCGCTACTGAAAATCAAGGTCCCTGCTCATTTAGTGTAACAAGATCAAAATATTATTTTCCCAATGTTCTTTTTGGATTTAGGTAGCTTGAATAAAGTATAATAATAAAATTTGCTTCATTTTTATTTATCGTTGATTTTAAGACAATTTTAGGTATTAAAAAAAGTAATTTTTTTCGTCTGGATGAGCCATTTTAGTTAATGATAATTAGTTAATAAATCCTATACATTAAAAATATTCACACAATATACACTATTTACTGCTAAAACACAATGAAAATAAACACTCATCGACAAAAATGCCAACAAACAAAATTAGCTAAAGTGAAAACAGCTGGCCGTAATGACTCGTGTCTACAGGCGTAACCCGCTGTACGGGAGCGAACGAATACTGGCCGAAGTTGCAAAACAGCTAATTTTTAGTCACTAGGTATTTAAACAAAAAGCTGCCATATTAGTTTTTAGAGTGCATAGAGGCTAAAGCCACCATGCACTCTGTCGGTTGTTTCGCGAACTACAACGAATTAAATGTGACGAAATGACTGATTGTGCCTCAAGGCGTAGCCCGCGCTATGTGACCCTACTGTGCCTCGCCTCAAGGCGCTAGCCGCCCGGTAAAGGTTAATAACAATACTGAAACTATAAGATGTTAAAATCAAATATCATTAAAATCGGTCCAGCCGTTTCTTGAGTTATAAATGGTGTAACTAACATGACTTTGTTTTATATAATATGTAATTTTTAACTATGGCATTTATTAACATAAGACACTTAATTGGAAATAAAATAAAAATAGGTACAAATTTAATCTAAAGTGTTCACTGTTAAGAACTACTGTTATTTTAAGTATAATTGAAAAAATCAACTGAGTATCCTTTAGTAACATTTTTTATTCTAACAACATGTTTCGACCTTTAGGCCATTTTCACGTTAATCATGTTTAGATGATTAGATGATACCATTGAATAGCAAAATCACATTGTTAATAGAAAATAAACCAACAGCTGTAGCTTTAGAAATCAAATTTAATCTTTTGAAAATTTGTAAACAAACTTATTCCCCATAATGATAACATTAGAAATTTAAAAAGCCATTAAATGGAAACTTATGGAAACTGAACATACCGTACCTAAAGCATGATCAGAGCAGAGAAGAATAAAAAAATAAATTATTAAAATCGGTTCAGCCGTTCTCGAGTTATAAGTGTTGTAACTAACACGACTTTGTTTTATAATTTAGATTTAATAACATTCCCATAGTTCTGACCAGAGAACTAATATCTCAGTATTTATGAATTTTACACTCAAAACTATATTCTGTTTTTTTACAATTCAATTTGTCACCAGAACGTGATGATCTACAGACATCCATGTATCCTCAAGTATGTGGCCCACTGGCGGAAGGGTTCCAAGTTCCACTTGGCCACGGAACAGATCCAACCGCTCGCGCAAGTTCTCCCCTCCCATACCAGTCTCCAGATCTGCGTCGGCCTCCAGAACATTCTCAAGGCTTTGGTTTTTCTCCATGAATCAGTGAGTTTCCTTTACACTTTGTGAAGAAAATTTGCATGATTTGTCATAACATAAGCACTGTAGTATACTCGTTCATGTATCTGTTTTAGGATACTTTTGGGAAGTGTTGTTCGAATATTGAAGGTTAGACATATATATTATAGTGAATAAATTAGAATCAATACCAATCCAGGTCATAGGGGTGCAGTCAAAAAATAAATCTTTGAAATTTTATTCTATTTTATTCAGGGGAAAATTAGAATTCATAATATCTATTTTTATTGATGAATAACTAATTTATTTGTTATCTATATGCCTCTCTTGTTTTTATTTTCAGAAATGGGATGATTATTTTTGAAACAATAAATTATTAAATGATATTTATTTAGATGAACTTTGGAGAACATAATAGTTTTATTATAGATTGTCTTTCTTGAACTTACTTAAGGGAGAAAGTATGTGTCAGTTCACTGGTACCGTTTATTTTAGTATATGCTCTACGGGTCTGAAGTAATCCTTTCCCACCATAGTCCATTCTACATTATAATAATTAACATGTCGACATCATCAACTTGTTCTTTTGGCTTGTGAACTTACCCCTACCATTTTGAGAATTCCTTCGGATGCAGCATAGGTTGGCAGCCGTAATATTAGACACTAACAACCTTTAAAACCCAAAATAAAACCTTTATATTTTTTAGGATCGTTATAAAAGATTGTACTGCATTATTTGATTTTTACCTATTTTTAAAACACTCAAGTGGTTTTTATCAGGGAGTCGTTTCCCACAACAACGTTTGCCGTGCAGCTGTTTACGTTACTCAGGGTGGATCCTGGAAGCTGGGAGGCCTTGAATATCTGTGCAGGTATGTGATTTTGATTTTTGTGGTTAAAAACTAAGTGATTTTTCCATTTTCAAATGCTATTACTTTAGTTAATATATCTATTAAATAAATTTTGCAAAAAGATGGTGAACAGATTCAAGTTTCTCCAAATTTGAAATTTTCTTTAATAATTTGTTATGGTTGTAGCTTATTATGTATATTTATTGTAAATGTGTATATGACCATAAGCTACGGTACTTTGCTGTCATTAAGTCAATGCACAGGCTCTAGGCCTTAGGCAAAAGGTTTATTTAAATAAAAAAAACAGGTAATTTATTCAGCAATTTCTTTGGTTATTTTATTCAACTATGTTTTGGAGTACTTTTTTTAATAAAAATACAAAAAGTACCTTTGCTTTTGAGAATCATGTCAATACCTTTTCAAAATTATTTTTTGATCAGTTGTTTTCAGAAGTTAAATCTAGTAATACTCTAAAACATTAATAGTTTATGAATAAAAAATAATTCTAATCAACACCAAGTTTTCATCGTTCATTTAATGCCATTATCAAAACGTTCTTTACTGAGGCAGAATAACAAAAATCCATTATTTTAAAGTGAATTTTGTTCATTTTAACGAATTTCCCATAGGGAAGAAGCTATTACCGTAGGTCTCATGGCAAGACAAGCCCAGGACCATGTTATTTTTTGTCTTTAGGTGCCCAGAGACCAAAAACAATAGTCGTTAAAATTTAAAAAAAATACATATATATTTGTGTGTGTGTGTGTGTATCTGTGAACACGATAACTCTCGTAAAAATGGTCCGATCGAGACCAAATTTATATTCCGACATTTGCTCGGACGAATTCGTAATCCAGACAAATTGGAACAGGTAGTTTGGTGGGGTTTTGCACCCCAAAAAATGGGTTTTTTGCTTTTTTCCCATGTAATTTTTCAAATTTCATATTTCACCAATAGAATCAGCTCAAAAAACTACACAGTTTAGTACCTTAAAGTTTTTGTCTATCTCCAACGGTTACCGAGATATTAAAAAATCTAAACACAGTACATTGAATTTAGGGGCTCCAATGCTTATCGTATGGAGGATAAGGAAAATTTTATATTTCCTTTATTAACCAACAATTTTGGATGAAACTTTGTATTTAGCTTCATGAGATTGGGATCCATACATTTATATTAAAAAATCTTATTTTATGTGTTCCTCACAGCAGCAAACCTGCATACTCTTACCCATGTTAATCTTGTGGAGAATAGGCAAACTCCTTTATTTATGTCCAGATAATGATAAAACTTGGTATATGGTCAGAATAAAAATGGTAAAAATGCCTACTTTTAGTGTTCCTCAAAGCAGCCAACCTACATACTCTTTCCCATGTTAATGTTACAGAGAATAGGCAAATATCCTAATCCATCATAAGGTATTGATTGATCAATCTCATCACATACTTGTATCATTATTGCCATATTATTTATTTGGAAATTTGCTGAGTACGCAGGTCTGCTGCGACGGGGGTATTTATAATATAAAATCTCACTTGTAACTATAAAATAGATGTTTACAAACAATTGTTTCTAGATTTAATGAGATGAGCAGCGGATATCTAGAGGAGACTCGTACTCGACGATACGATCCTGCCGTCGCTCCCAACGAGGGTGAACTTCTTCCTCAGCCTCTGTCCGCTGTTGACGCCTTCGCCTTCGGAGTGCTGGCCGCAGAAGTGTTGGTTAATAAGAACACAGGTAAGTAATTCTAAAAACGAATAATTAATTGCAATCAACAAGTATGGAAAAGTTTACTTTTAAACTAAGAGTTTTATCAATGTAAACACTTTCATTCAGTATTTCCTGGAAAATAAATACATCTGGGTCTACAAATATTTTGTCTCGGGTAAGGTAGTAATGTCAAAACAATAAACAAACACAGACCTCTAAAGTCGTAGGTTATACTACAAAAACCCTCTGTACAATTGTACATATAAATGAGAGATCTGAGTGGTATCCAAATACTGTAAAATTATTTTAGATTTTACATGCCAAAGTCAGGACAGAAGGTGTCTGTCTTCAATCATAATGCAACTATTAAATGACGTTTAACTGTTAACCATTTGATAAGCTGAGCTTTATACATCTTTGGCCAGTGATTAGTTAACTAAGAATATGCTTAAATTCACATAGTGGCATTGATGAACTCAGAAAATACACACCATAGTCAGTAACTTATTAAAGGCAAACTGAATACCAGCATATGGAAAAAACAACAAAAATATTACCTCTCAGAACAAAAAGCTATTCATGGTTAGTGTATCAGCCAGTGAGTGACATGGTATATTTATTGGTCAATGCTGTTCTAAATGTCAGTGTACTGAGTGTCAAAATTATGGATGTATTTGGAGTCAAACTATCAATGGTTCACTGTAATTTGACTACTAATGTATGACTAGTAATGTAACTTGACTTCGATGGTCGAGTGAACTATGGTTCGTTTTAGATGAGGTGCCAGGAATGGCGGACTTCCTTGAATTGTGCAAGAAGCGTCTGCAGAGTTCCAGTTGCGAAGCTCGGCCCTCTCTTCCTTCGCTCCTCGCGCATCCGTTCTTCTCTCATGAGTTCCTTACTATACACAACTTCCTGGTGGATCTACCTATCAAGAAAGAGGATGAAAAACAAGATTTCTTCAGGTCAGGCCAATGTTTTGCAGTAGTTTTTAAGCTGCTCACAGTTCTCGATGCTCCTAATCCATTAACTAAATCCTCACACCAGGTTGAGGAGTAGCCTATCGTAAACCAGTCACTTTTTAGGCTCGACTATATGTTCCCCATTTTGCTCATCTTACATTTAAAAATGTTTTTATTTTGAAAAAAGAATATTTTATTGTTAATTTTATAATTGATGATTGATTTGTGATTTGTGTTTTTGATTTTTGGTATCACAAACGGATTATTAAACTCTATTAACCCATTGAGGTCCAGTGTTTCCAAAGTCAAATGTGCTATCTGGTAACAATTTATTTTGAGAGGCCAACATGTAACCCGCTTTGGCAACCAAGGACTGACATACCTATTGGTATATGTGGTTAAAACATGAATAATTCCTAAAAATACATTCGTAACACCACATTTTAGTGAACTATTATGTAGTGTAGATGGATTTATTCCTAAATCACCATATAAAGCATTTTTTTACATTGACACAATTATAAGTAACTCAACTCAGGATTAAGGTTGGGTACGAGTAGATTTTTTCAGTCATTATAATAACACTAAGGTTAAAAAAAACTCTAAATTAAAAGTTGTATCGTTGTATAGTTTCATTAAGTTTTTCCTGCACAAAATAAATAAATGAATCAGATTATAAAGATTTTTTATTACAGGTAAGGTTAGTAGCATCAAAACTATGAACACAGAAACACAGACAACAGATAACAGACCGCTGAAGTCACAGGTTAATAGTCTGGAAAAACAGTTGTGTATGAAAAATTTCAGATTCTTCTTTCAAAAGTAAGGATGGATAGTGTCCGTCTTTGGTCATAACGAATCTGTTTGACGAGAACGGAATATATCCATCTTTGGCCACCAATGGGTTAATTGTGAAACGTTTGTTAGTTGAATTTGTCGTAATACAATTATTGGGTAAAGCCTATCCTTAGAATTAATTAAAATATGAGCTGTTTTCCGATGTGTGTTGTAATGTCTGTGTGCCAAGCGCAGAAACCTGACGCAAAAGCTCAACAGTTTCCCCGAGGAGACGGTCGCCAGCCAGCTCGGCTCGTTATTGCTTTCACGTATGGTCCTGCTCGACTCTACAGCCCAAGCCTTCCTACTCCCCCAAGTATTCGTACCCAGGAGAGGTAAAAATAATTGTTATCATTGCACCAATTTCTTGAAGTAATAAATATCTATTACGTTTGTCAGTTTACATACGCTTTAAAATCTATTACGAACATGTTTCGGTGTTTAAGCCATCTTCAGCATCTCTCCAGACATTTAGTAGCCAGCATTTAAAATGAACATAGTACGATGACTATACTGTCACACATGGACTGTGTAGTGACATCAGTTTTTAAATATTGCATAGTTAAAACAAAATTATAAACACACAAAAACTATTAACAATTAATTATTTTACTCATTGTAACAATATAAAATATTTAAATAATTAATGTATTATCAATTTCCAATCACTCTTTTTTTGTTCAGTATCTATGTTTATATGTTGTAGAAAAGTCATACTGTTGAGCCAGTGCTGGCTTAAAGTTCTTAGGCTTCTATGGCCTAAGTTAATGAAGAGAAAAAACCCATGTCCGTGAAAATACATCTCATATTGCTTGTATGTTTTTGAGCTTATCTTTGTTTAAAAGATAAGCTTTACTGATGACCGTATCTACTTTAAAGTTTAGGCTGATTTAAAATTCATTCAAAATCTCACAATTAAATAACTGAGATGGTACTTTTTGCCTGACTAGTATAAGGACGTGTTTCAGATAACAGTAGTGAAGATAGTTTGTTCAGCGAGAACACGTTCAAAACGCACATGGTGCCCCGGCTACTACCGCTGTTCTGTGTGCGAGACGTACAGATAAGACTCATCCTTCTGTCTCACTTCCAGTCCTACTGCAGTCTGTTCTCGCAAGTGCAACTGCAGTCACGAATACTTCCAGAGGTAAGCTGCGGAGGAAACATTTATTTTATAAAAGGAGGTAGCCCCTTTTATGTATACTTTTCCCGCTCATATATTCTGCTGCAAATACTGCATGGATAAATCATGCAAAGATAGGGATGAGCCATAAAGTGAAAGATGGACCGTACTGATAAGAACTGAGGGAAACTCCAGGATCTGAACCAGGGCCATCATGGAAATATTGAAGACAAAGAATTGTTGAGCTTAATAGTTAACTATCATTTACTTTAGAAACAGGTTAATTGTTAATTTAGCTTCTATGTTTAATTTTGTTGTATGTTTCCTGAAACATAAAAAATGACTTGAGTAAAATTAAATCCTCACTGTAACAACAGCTGGAAAGCTCAGAGGAAATGTTCACCTCGTAATCTAGTTCGATACCAGACTCAGTCGCCATTTATTAGTAAAAAGACCAGGATCTGAATTGTTCTCTATTAGTAACAAAGCCAGGATCTGGATTGTTCCCTACTAGTATCAAGACCAGGATCTGGATTGTTCCCTATAAGTAACAAGGCCAGGATCTGGATTGTTCCCTACTAATATCAAGACCAGGATCTGGATTGTTCCCTATAAGTAACAAGGCCAGGATCTGGATTGTTCCCTACTAGTATCAAGACCAGGATCTGGATTGTTCCCTATAAGTAACAAGGCCAGGGTTTGGATTGTTCCCTACTAGTAACAAGACCAGGATCTGGATTGTTCCCTATAAGTAACAAGGCCAGGATCTGGATTGTTCCCTACTAGTATCAAGACCAGGATCTGGATTGTTCCCTATAAGTAACAAGGCCAGGGTTTGGATTGTTCCCTACTAGTAACAAGACCAGGATTTGGATTGTTTCCTATAAGTAACAAGACCAGGATCTGGATTGTTCCCTACTAGTAACAAGGCCAGGGTTTGGATTGTTCCCTTCTAGTAACATGACCATGATCCAGATTGTTCCCAATAAGTAACAAGGCCAGGATCTGGATTGTTCCCTATAAGTAACAAGGCCAGGTTCTGGATTGTTCCTATAGTTAACAAGGCCAGGATCTGGATTGTTCCCTATAAGTAACAAGGCCAGGTTCTGGATTGTTCCTATAGTTAACAAGGCCAGGATCTGGATTGTTCCTATAGTTAACAAGGCCAGGATCTGGATTGTTCCCTATAAGTAACAAGGCCAGGTTCTGGATTGTTCCCTACTAGTAACAAGACCAGGATTTGGATTGTTCTCTATTAGTAACAAGGCTATCAAAACATAAAACGTACTCAAATCAAAGTGAAAATCGAAATAGAAATAATTTATACGTTTAACTGCAGCTTGCTTACTCTGAAAAGACTAAGCGAGCTCGATCTGAGATACGTGAGATCCTCCACTATAGGCCATATGGAAAGGATTAAGTTCCTGCCACCTGGTTCCTGCACATAGACGATTACCGAAGCTCTAGGAGAAAATAGGGGAGTGCAAAAAGCCCCTTGTGGTTGAAGCGCCTTGGGAGGAATCTGCCCTTTTCGATAATAATGATGATGATCTATTTCACTGTATTCTGTGTTTAATGACAATCAATATTGAAATAGGCCCTATTCTTATTCATTCCGTCACAGTGCCTCATGGCCCAGTGCACACAGTGTGACTGTTTTATGACTACTGTTGCGTGCGGAACTATTGTGTGAACTGGACAATGTGTTAGAGTAGGGAGGCACGTACGACGCGACTAGTTTTTTACAATCTCAAACCAGTCACATGCAACCATGGGCTCATGGTTGCAGTTGCGTTGCAGACTTCAGTTTCACTAGATCAGAGTAAACTAACTCGACACTTTGTGGCACATTTACCACAAAGTGAGCTTGATCCGAGATTAATTGTAAAATAACAATTAAATCTACCAATTTACTAGAAAATTAGCTAATTATACCTATTAACACTAATTTAACATTCCACTGATTGCTCAATACAGTATACAAAATTGATTTACAGCAAGCCCTTTGCCAGTACACCCGTGGGCGGAGAGAAGTTTTTTTTTAGTTAAAAACCGATTTTAAGACGCTACTGGTTTGCAATGGTAGTTCTAAAATAGTCACATCATGTGCGCTGAGCATTGTGTGTGTGGGCTTACAGTTTTACATCCACTTTTGAGTAATAAAAACGTTGACTTTCCAGTTGCTGGTTGGCATCAAAGATGTGAACGATACCGTCGTCAGTTCCACGCTGAGAGCCCTGGCCGAGTTGGTGCCTGTACTTGGGGGTGCGATCGTCATCGGTGGGAAAAGAGCCAAGCTGTTTGCTGACGGACGACCTAAGGTGGCTAAATAGTTATAAATACTAAAAAACAAGTCTAAAAAAATATCCTATTTAAGTCAAATACCCCCGTCGCAGCAGACCTGCGTACTCAGCGAATTTCCGAATCAATAATATAATAATAATAATATATGACAAGTTTTATAATAATCTATCCATAAACATGAGAATTATTAGTCTATTCTCCATGAGATTGACATGGGAAAGAGTGTGCAGGTTTGCTGCTGTGAGTAACACTGAATGTAGGCATTTCTACCATAAATAATTTTTTTTTAAACATTTATACCAACTTTGTTCAACATCTGTCCATAAATAAAGGAGTTTGCCTATTCCCTATATATGATTAACATGGGAAAAGAGTATGCAGGTTTGCTGCCACGATGAACACATAAACTATGATTTTTAAGCATAAACGGGTGGGTATCAACAACATGAAAGTAAATACCAAGTTTAATCTAAAAATATTGATTGATATGGGAAATATTAATTTTTTCTCATCCCCCATAAGATTAACATTGGAGCCCCAAAATACAATGTACTGTGTTTAGATTTTTTAATATCTCAGTAACCGTTGGAGATAGAGAAAAACTTTAAGAAACTTAATTGTGCAGTTTTTTAAGCTGATTCTAATGGTGAAAGATAAAATTTGAAATTTTTAAAAACTACAGTCACTGACAGACCGGTTTTCATACTTCCTACTTCAAATATAAGTAATTTCACTAATAAAACTGTTCAGCTTTGCTAAAAGTCTTAATTTTTTTTAAAGCAGTGAATGTGTTAAGAGAGTTTCCACTCTATCATATTTTACAGCTTATTCAATGGTCACTATTCGCTTCAATTCGTAATTAATCAAAAAATTATGATTTCAATGATGATGACAGTAGACAGAAAGGTATTAAACATTCATCTTATATATTACTGTTTGTTTACTGAACTGTAATTTCCTTTGGGCATTCATATTACAAGGTTTAATGAAATGCTTATGATTTTTAATCTATTCAGTGAATTTCAATTAACAAATATTAATTTCAGACACACTTGGAAGTTGGTATACTTAATTCTATTTTAATATTTCAGACAGTAAAATGTCCAACAAAACATCACAGGCAGAAAAAAGACTCTGAAGATTCCGTGAAATTTCTTGGTAAGTATTTCCATTTTGAATATGACTTATCAATTATTATTAAATGCTCTATATTAAAATGATAATGTTTTATTTAGCTCTTTGTGATGTTTTTAATGCAGTGATATCAAAATTTGAAACCATTCTAAATGAATACATTCATTTATATATATATAATTTTATATTTAAATTTTTTCCATTTATATTTATTTATTAAATGAATGTATTTGGTGTTTATTTTTTGTAATAACAATTTTTTAGTATCAAATTTTACATTTTTGTATTTTTTATTTTTGATACGATGTTATGAAGTCATGCAAATTAAAAAATTCAATACCTGGTTGATTCTGAATTATATATTTTCCTTACTATGGAAAGTCTATGTAAGATAAGAACTTTGTTGACAGTCAGCATTAGCAATTATTCACTTGAGAGATAACATGCGATCTTGACTCACATATATCCCCTGTGTGAGGATTTTGTTTAAATTATCAATTCAGGAACAAATAGTCTAGACTACTCAATAATGTTTAAAACATTGTGTGCCTTATATCTTGTGATTCTGATTTTTTTATTTTATTTATTCTATAGGTTTTTAATGTGGTATGAGTTTAGTAAAGTTTTTTACCTTTATTTGCCTGAAGATCTAAAAAATATTTATTCTTCCGATGTACATTTCACTACGTTGTGTAGCATCATCACAGGGAAAAAATCTGTAAAATGTGTCAGGATTGACAATCAAGATTTTACCCTGATCTTGTCAAAAAATCTTGAGTGTCAATCCTGACAGATTTTTTCCCTGTGATGATGCTACACAACGTAGTGAAATGTACATCGGGAGAATAAAGATTTTTTAGATCTTCAGGCACTACTATATCATAAAATATTGGTATGAGTTTTTCTTGTTTTGTCTTGGGGGTGAGATATACTCATCTCGAGGAACCCCCAACCACAGCTCTCTTCCCACCAGAATTACTCAAGTGCAGCAGCCGGGCTATCCCAGGGGTCTAAACCCTCTGCCTATTTCCTCCAAGGGTCAAGCGTGAATAAATCCACCTACATTGAATTTTCCTGAGGGTCAATCACGCTTAAAGGCACTAAATTTTTCCGTGAAAATGAAGTTGTTGTTTTCATACAACAGCTGTTCCAAGCGGTCAATAAAGCAAAAGCAAGGAGTTTTACGGTTAGGGGGAGGATTTTGGTGTGAATAGGGAATAGTGAATAGGGAGAGGGGTTGTGAGATAATGACCGTGGCTCTTTGTTTACTGCGTCGCTGCGTTAGTCACTTGCTACACAGTACTCTACCATAGACACAATACACATCGGTTGCCTGACTCTCGTTACACCTTTTATGGCGCACAATCTGAATGAAACTGATGAACAAATAATGTAAATGAGTGGTTGGATGGATCCTAGTCGGAGGGTAATTTTCAAGCCATTCCTTTATCCAAATTTCTATCAATGCTTATCAACTGCCTAGTGTTGATCCATGCAGTGATTAAATACGTCCAAGTACCATAGTGTCGTGAATCACATAGGCTAGGTAGAGGTCACTCATGATCTGACAGAGTCTCCGGTAACTGGTTTCGATCCAGCAACCTTTAACTTAATTGGCCAGTACTTTACCTGACAACCATGTCAGTCATCCATTTACGCTTCACATCATCAAACACTAAAATACCCTGACAGTTGAATATTTCCACAGAGGAAGGCAGCGTGGCGGGAGAGCTGCCTGAGAGACCGTCGCCAGACGGGGGCGAGTACGTTCCGACACCGTCACCCAGCGAGGAAGAAGAACCATGGCCTGACTGGGACTACAAGGTCTGTATTACTGTCTTAGGATAAAACTTTGACCAATTTTTTCTATAAATGTAATTGACAAATCATTTCTCTCTGCATTATAGTATGATGATGCCTAACTCCTAACAGACTTAATTACTATCTAGTCGTTTTCATTATTACTGCTGTCTGCTTGATAAATTCAACTTATACGTAATAAATAATGATATTTTAATCTCCTGACATTGTTTACTATTTTATAACTAACTATTCTTATTTAACTATTGGTTAAAAAAGAAATATTTTTTTACATTTTCAACCAGTTCAACTAGTAAGACAAGTCCTAGTGCTTCATCACTTGTTTCGTCTTCAGATGATTCCTCAACTTTGTTAATTTGGCATATTTATTTTTAATTTAGTATTTTGATAATTTTAACTGAAATGGCGACCTACCTAGCCTAGGTGGTATTTCAAGCTATGTATGAATGAGAAATGATTGTCAGATGATTGTGGTGCAATCTTGTAGTCTTTTTTCTGACTAAAACTGACATGTTCTTTAGACAGGACTCTTAAATAATAGCCCAATAGCCAATGACATCTTAGGGATCTACAGTTAAACATGGGATCTGAACCACAATTTTGCCTCTGAATCACGAACCAGTCTTAATTTATGATGATGGTATTTGCGGATGAACGTAGCATTCAATAGTGCAAACGTTAATCCACACATGAGAATATCATATCTACCAACTATTCACAATTCAAAACCTCTAAATAGCTTGATTCTTGCTTCATTAAATAATTCCATGTTTATCACTATACAGGTAGACTAATTATCCAAAAATCTTTCCTTTCAACAATGTTTGTTTTTTTCAGACCAATCCAGACAGCAACCCCGAACAGGAACCGAACATTGCTCCTGCCTCAAACAGTGATGTGAAGAGTGAAAATAACAATCTGCAAAGTGTGAAGGATAAAGATCGGGTGAATGGTGGAATCGATTCGTTAGAGTTTAAAGTAAAAACAAAAGTTAAGGACGAATTCGAGGATTTATTCCGAGACATGGAGCCTGTCATATCAAAGCCGAAGGTGGCTCACGTCACGGAAGTGTCCTTGGTAGCAAAGGTGACCGACAAGTTCGCTCCTTCCACGGACCTGGAGGGTGATGGTTGGGGAGGGGATTTCGAAGGGTGGGACGACATAGACGACGATAATACTGACAAAGAAGCCTCTGTTAGCTAAAATCGTGATAGGTGAATGTTTTTCAATCTTGTCTTCGATAATCCTCAGATATATTCAGTACGGTTGGTGATTTTGGAACGAGAGAGAGACTAGAACGGAACTACACTAAAATATAAAAAAAATTGTTAAATAACAAAATGATAAGAAAAGTTTGATAGTACCACAACTGATATTTGCTAGATAGTCTGAAATTAACTTAAGTGAACACCATGAAACATTAAGTGAAATCACTTTTCATATCAAATTAATCAGAATTCTTCTATTTTATTTTTGTCTGTTTTTGGGAATGAAATGTGGAGGATAATATTTTTGTCGCAGCATCTACAATATTTCCACTCTCTCTATCATTTCTGAATCACCAACTCGGTGACCATTTCCAACTATTTCTTTAAGATCAAATATACGAGTCTTAACTCTTGATCACAATGATGACATACTGCCAGTGTAAATGCATTTATGAGTGGTTATTAAAACTAGATAAGATTACAACTTATGTGGTTGTAATCATGAATTCCACGTTGTATAGCCAAATTCAATAATAAAACGTAGTTGTTTATATTTTTCATCGTCATATCATGTTTAAAGATATGAACAAAGAATTATGATATTCTAATGTATAGAAATAAATTTCCTATTCGTTAAAATAAAAAAAATATCAATATTAATTTGTTACTTGTCTAATAAACTATAATACTGTATATGAAATGACATTATGTGCACGATTTTGAACATTGAAATTTTAATTGGGGTTTTTAAACAAGTTTTAAGTTTATGTATCGAATCCCAAAACGTTATACTGAATTTTTTCACAATGCAGTTAAGTTCAAAATCATCATAATTTCCATTTTCATTGATTAGAAATAGTTTTATTCTGCTCTGAAATGAATGAGAATTTGTTTGTTTATGTGTTAACATGATAATTTTTGACCATATAAACCCCAGGGGATAGTATTTTAGTATATTGGATTTTTAATGGGTACAACAAAAATGGGTTACAAACGTAAAATGAATTTATAACAATCATATTTTTATTTTAGGGGTATTTTGAGGGTATTAGATTTTATATATCCATTGTTGTTAGTTAAAAATTGCAAGTGTTTTTCTCCTTTAATTGTTAAAACACATTCATAAAGGCAATACAAACTGCAATACATGTTTGCATTGTTTATTTACATCACATAAGAGTAGGATAAGTTATATGGAAGTTATTTATAGGCGGTATTTTATTGAAAGGTTTACTAAAAAAGTTGTTATAATAATTTATTTATTTATGTATTTTTTATTTCTTGCCAGTCTGAAATTATGTCTAGTTTTTAGTATATATAAATCTTTTTCCCACAGATTTCTCCAAGTAAATAGGACTTCATATTACTGTCAAGCTAAAAATATAAATTACTCATTTTAACTCATTCTGTAAACATTTATACAAGGGAAATCATTTATTTCACTGTTAGTTAACATCACCTTTAAGTAAAAAAATCTGTTTCTTTCTTTGTTGTTTTTCATATTATATTTTATTTTTGATATGTATATATCGGCTGTGTATAAATTAAGTCTGTTTAGTAGTTAGAAATAAAAAATTCAGTGATACTTGTTTTCTTTTGTTTGGACAGTACCCTAGTTGATTTAAGAATAAAATCAATGATCTATGTGGCGTGTTTTTAAGTAAGTACCGTTTTGCGTCTGTAGCGCTTTGGCCAGCGTTTTGCACATGCATTCTGGTTACTTACATCAACCTACTGGTTATCTACACGATGACACAATTACCGTCTGATTCTCCATTGTATACATTGTTTACTGAGTGTTTAAGATGCCTCCGACAATCGTGAAGTACAGGCTGTTTTACGATTTCATAGTGCAAAAGGCGTAAAACCGATCTATGCCCATCGTGAAATCTGTGAAGTTTACAGACAAAACAATTTGAGTGATAGAATGATAAGGAAATGGATGAGAGCATTTAAAGATGGCCGCACAAATAGTAGAGGGCAGAAGACCTTAAGGAAGGCAAAGAATGTGATGGGTGGATGAGGTGATGAAAGACCTAAGAACAACGGAGTAGACTTGACGGACAGAGGACAGGATTCCAAGACTAGGTTTCCAATGGCCACAGGAGTAAGAGTAAGTAAGTATAGGTTTAAAAATTTTATTATTAGAAAATACAAAACACCAATAATCAATATGTCAGCTGATTCCTGTCTATGAACAGATCGAGTCTCTGTGGCTCTGTTTGTCGCTTCAGCTGAGCAGTCGCACTGAAACATGAAACCTTTATTTTTCACTTGTATTTTGTATATGGTAAATGTCAGAATAGCATTAGCAGGCTCCAGAAAACTGACATGACTGCAGGCAGTGTTAATCTTTTGTACAGTTACTGGAAAGAAGGTATTTAGGAATTGGAAAGGCAGAAGACAGTCTGGGTCACCTGAGAAGGGACAGAGAACTCCTCCAAGTTAATACAAACACCATAACCAGACGACATGCCTTAACACTGGGTTACAAGTTAACAATTAACATTACATTACACAAAGTGATAGAACTTTTGTCCCTAGGCGTATCAGTTGTCAGATTTGGCGCACCCCCTAGTTTGAGTCTCAGGTTCCATCCAGTCACATGTGCCTGACCGACTGCTGGAATCTCCCAATCAGCTCCTCCTGAGGCAGGTGTTTGCCCCTATCCATGGTGCCAAGTTGCTTCCCTTCCTCACTAAGCCCAATACAGCCGAATAGCATGTTCTGCCCGCTTCACAAACTGGGTCTTGCGTGTAGATTCCCACATGCGCAAGATGCTTCCTCGTGAGTCCATGTCAGGTGTGATGAGACCTACCTAACCGTAGAAGGTCTTCTGCAGTCCTCGAGTAGGGAGAGCTGAGGATAAGCAGGATATAAAATCCATCTTGGACTGGATTCATCCCAGCGTTCAGGTTGTGTGTCCACATTCAAATGTGGCATACACCATACAGACGAGAAAGAACCAAAAGTCAAGGGAAGCTGTTCGCTGTTCACTTCGGATAGCAAAGACTTCGCGGGTGACTAATTTCTATAACTTAAGTATTTATAACTAACTTATGAACTACTAGCCAAAGTACCCGTTCTTCGCACGGGCTAAAAAGGCTGAAAGGTGTAGGCTCTACTGATACATTTAAGGTATTGTTAATTAATTCTTCATTGTTTACAAAATGGCAAAACAGGAGTGTCTACAACATTTCAAAGTAACATATGTCAAATATTAGGAGAGGATAAGGATTAATGTAATAGAGACAGTCGTCGGAAAAAACTTAAAATCTACCATTCCGCTATTTCAAATAATTCACTAATTTCGATCCAGCAGTTTATCTGAAAAATCAACTTTATTTCTTCTTCTTCCCGAACTGTCAAAATATGGTGCAAACGGATGTTGTCATTAGAAAATGTAAACATTGAAACCTAGGACGGTCACGGCAGCTCTTTCTTCTTCTTCTCCTTCTTCTCAAACTGTCAAATTTTAGTATTCACAGCTGTTGACATTCAAGTAATTTTATGTTTTCATTCTCTAAAAATGTAAACATTGAAACTTAGGATGTTCACAGGGCGTAGCCCGAGAGGATTTTAAGGAAATGAGTATG
Source organism: Nephotettix cincticeps (assembly GCA_023375725.1). NCBI lineage: Eukaryota > Metazoa > Arthropoda > Insecta > Hemiptera > Cicadellidae > Nephotettix > Nephotettix cincticeps. The sequence goes on along the minus strand of CM041788.1, from coordinate 8,535,045 downwards.
CCTATGTGTTGCATGAGTTTAAGATCTACCTTTGTGTAAAATTTCAAACCGGTCGGTTCAGTATTTTTCGCATTTACTTGCCCCAACAAACCCACAAACAAACATACAGAAACCACCTCTTCTTTATAATATTATAGATTATAACTTAAGTATCTTATTGGAAAATGTGACAAATTGAGAATGTAAATTATGAAGAAAAATATTTATAAATGTAAATATAACAATTTCTTGGCAAAAATTTTGATTTTGTATTCGAGTACAGTAATTTAACTACACCAGAGTCCTGGTAATAAGAACTAATTGTGAACGAACCCTGTTAGGATTATCAGGAGGTGCAGTGTAAAGTTCATCAAAACTACTAATGAAGTCCATTATTTTAGACCTGAACGGTGTATTTAGAGCAATTAACTTACATCTTATCATAGTTCACATATAGGTTAGTCCACTTCACGTTTTGCCATAACTGCATCATGTGTTCCTGCTGAGACGTTCTATCCTTTGTGTACTCGTCATTAGAAATATAAAACACGAAACACATCGAAACTTCAAAACGAAAAATGATAAAACATGTTTTTTACGTGATCACGGTCATTGCTGGAGATGAACTTGAAAATTTGAAAAGTAGTTCTCCGAAAAGCGAGGATAGAGAGACAGACTGTGTGAAATGAATCTATTGTCATGCACTGTGAGTGTAGCTAGACATTGCCCTACGTTATCTTGAGCAACAGTGTACTGCTACATTTGAATATTTGATGTTTATGTTATGAGACCTTGACACAACTTTTTAATGGCTATCATGATATTTTTGTTACGTCAAAAGACGATAATTGAAGTTATTGTATATTATTAACATTGGGTACGCAGTAATGTAAAATTATTGTAACCCTTTCTGTAGATTAAAATGTTATAATTGAGATTACATTTCTTCGTTTTTAATTTAAACTCAGTAACCTTTTTCCCCATCAGGTTGTTCAGATTAGCTGGACGTTCGGATTAGCAGGACTCTGATGTAGATAAGCTAAAACATCCTGATGTTTTTTTAAACCCTTTTTAACACGAAGATGTTTGAAATGATATTTTGATAAACTTAAAAGAATGTGATATTTTTATTAAGATTGAGATTTTATTAAAGTTTATTGTTTTTAAATTTACTTAAGGGAAAGTATGTGTCAGTCCACTGATACCGTTTATTTTAACACTAAGATGTTTGTGGCATGATCTTGTAGTATTGTTGTTCACTAAGGCTGATATGTTCCTTATACATGGCTGTTAGGCCCAACAGCCAATGACAACTAAGTGACCTTCAATTTCTACAACTTCTACAATTTCACCTCTGAATTAAGAATCAGGCTAGGATGGTCAAATACATAATCTAAAATAACATGAATGAATCTCAAATAAAATAACTTAAGTTTGTAATAAAAGCGCCTTACCACCCAGTAACATTCTCCACTCCGTCACAGCTGCTGGTGAACTCGTTAAAGGCGTAGCCCTCAGCACAGCTAAATCTCCTCGGCCGTCCGTCTATACACAGGAAGTACTTCTGACAGTCAGCTGGGCTGCGGAAGTAACGGAAACCCTCCTTGGCGAAGATAGAGTTCGGATCACGTTGCGGGCATGAGAACCCTAAGTAAGCTGTAATAGATTTTTTACTATTATTACATTTTTCTATTTTTATCCCTTTTATTACCTTTCTGAAATGGCGACCTATCGAGGTACGTATTTCAAGTAAAATGATTGTGATGTGATCTTTTAGTCTTGTTACTGTCAAACTAGAAATTAGTGAAAGATAATTATGATGCGACCTTTTAGTCTTGTTACTGACTAAGGCAGACATGCTCCTTCAACACGACCATTAATTAATAGACCACCAGCCAATGGCGTCTAAGAGACCAATAGTTTAGAAGACTCATGGCATGTCTCACAGAAAAAGTTTGTTATTGTTATGAAAGCATGGTTTAAAGATAATGTTTTTTTATACTGTTGATGAGTTACCTGTGAGAAGATTAGCGAATTAAGTTTTTAGATACATATACATATGATTTATTATTTGTGAATGGATGTTTATTTTTTGTTATGTTTATACATATAATTAATTTAAGGACTTTGTCGATTACACATGTATTGTGGTTCAAGGCAATAAAAATTCTTGATTTTTGATTCTTGATTCAAGAGGGAGGTATGGGAAATAAGAAAAACCAAGAACTGAGATCACTCTACACCGACTCTGATATTGTTGCAGTAGTGAAAGCAAGAATTTTAAGTCGGATACGACATGTAGCAAGAAGAAAGAATCGAAACAGATTGCTTGAAGTATGGAAAGCCACACCAAGAGTAAATCGTCCATTGGGTGGACCAATATTAAGAGGGAATGAGCAAATAATGAAATAAATTAAAACGATAGGTGCGGACATAAATTTAGCTTAAAACCAAAGACAATCTATTAATAGATTGTCTTTGTTAAAACAGAACAGAGTGGATTAGGCTGGTCTACAAGGTTAAAAATCCACTGAGATTTTTTGAGCCATAGGAGTAATGAAGTAAGAATACCTCCCTTTTTATAATACTCTCAACAATTGTTGACTTCACCTTCTGCATCGCAAGTGTCAACCTGGTCCGCCCAGTCGCAGCGGAGGCTGTACTCGTTGAAGGCCAGGCCATCCGGACAGTCAAACACATGTCCCGCTCCGCTAGCACAGATCATGAATTGGCCGCAGTTCTGCGCATCGCCGAGTCTGTAGTAACCAAACTGGTGTGGACATAGCTCTGTAGGTTGGGCCGGCTCTAAAAAGAGGGATGAGTAATTAAAATTAATAAAAATCAATCAGACTAGAATATATGTACACTCAGCACTTTTCCACAAATTTAAGTTGATTTACCTCATTTTTAAGTAAGTAAGCTACTACTAGCTTCATTTTGGAATTCAGATTTGCTGAATTATTTATTGATTTAATTTATGGCTACTACTACAAATTATTAAATTACTTGTATGCAACTATGGTTTCAAACTTTTGAATGATTTCATTACAGGTATAAAATATCAAAACATTGTATTATAATAAGCTATAAATAATTATTCCAAGTCAGAGAAAGTTGTCCAAAACGCAAATATTGACAAAGCACATAATTGCCCACAAATTTATTATGGATTAATCATGACTTCCCTGTAAAGTTCGGTAGCTTTTAAATGGCACTTGTTTCAAATATGGGCCCGTGTTTTTTTTTGTTTTCTGTTTTGTTTTTTGTTTTACGCTTGAAATTGAATTTGAAGAAAGTTAACAAGATGATCTGTTTTTCCAGGTAATTTAAACCTTCTTGGTATAATTCAGTGATCTGGAGACAACTTATCATAAAATTAATCTTTAACCCATTCGCATACAACTACGAAATATCTCGTAGTACATGAAAGGTGCCCACGAGTTATCTCGTAGTTGTGCAACTTACAAGATTATTTAAATCATATAATAATTATATTACATACATCAACATGTTATAGAGCTATTTAGTAAGATCTATATTAGTTTTCGATATTTTTTTTCGATATCGATATTTGTGGGTAAATGTAATATAATGTGACAAGGAAAAAATAAAATACTGCTGATGTAATCTGCTGTCCGTTGTAGTCAACTGTCTGCCATGAAGTGATGCGCAGTAGTCAAAATTTATGGTAATGAAAAGAAATATTTTAAATTACATACTTCTGGAAAAATATATATTTTACAAATGTTAAGGTATCTTTTTTGGGAGAAAACATTTTTTTCACTAAACATGTCTTTGCTTTTGAAATTATATTTTTTTATTTTTTATTTTACAAACTGATTAATTATATGGTATGAAAATATTTTTTATTTCATTATGATTTGATATTATATATTTTTTGAAAGCCTAGTTAATCCTGGATTTAATGGTGAAAAATCATAACAATAAGTTAATATTTACAATTTTTATGAGCATTTTGTAAAGACTCTCAAATTACCCGGCCAAGTCAGGCTTTAAATGGGTGGTCTGGCAATGGGTTAAATTACAGTTCTAGTTTAATCTACCTTTCCAGCAATTTTGTAACTGCTCACAAAATAGTCTTATTTTCAAAGAAATTACACAAAATGTATCAGTTTACCTCTCAGAATTTTAACCCGTGCGAAGAACGGGTACTTTAACTAATAATAGATAAAAGACAATACCATCCTCTTCAAAGTTTAAATCCACGACTTACGCACAGCTGATCTTCCAGCACAATCCACCTCTGAGGGATACTGACAAGGGTAGGCGAAGAACTTGGCGTTGGTGTTGAACAGGAGGCCGTCGGGGCAGAGCTTCTGCTCGGGTACTCCGTCGACACACTCTATGTAAGCGTCACATTGGCTGGGCACGGCGAACCGGCCGTTCCTCTCAGGGCAGCCTCCGCCAGCCTGTCCTTCCACTGAACAAAAAAATAGATTCAAAATTTGTTTATTTGCAGATTCACCATTTTTTACAATTGTATTGCAACGTCATAATAAAATAAAAAGAGTCTTCCATAAAAATTAAAATTGACAAAATACTGATGCAAATTATAATAAAAACTTATAAATACAACAATTATTTTATTCCAAGAACTCATTGACAGAGTAAAAAACCCCCTCCACCAAGAAATGCCTTAAATGTTTTTCAAATACTGAGCGGGTTTCAATTTGTTTTAAATGTGTGGGGAGTTTATTGAACAATTTTGGACCTACATTTTGAGGAAGGTAGCTGTTATTTCTATTCTATGTGCGGTTTGCCTGTGTTGGAATTTATTGCGCGTATTATAATTGTGAATCTCTGCACCGGTTTGAATAGAATTTAATTTAAATTTATAAAACCGTGTAGTATGGAAAATATAGTGCGATTCTAGAGTTAATATATTTAAAGAAGGGAAAATACTCTGACAGGACATTCGCCTATTTACTCCCGTCATTATTCGGACAGCCCTTTTTTGAATTTTGAATACGCGGGAAAACAGCCTGCCGGATGCGGAGCCCCTGAGTACAATGCCATACGTCAGTCGCGACTCTATCAACGATGAGTAAATTAATTTCATCAAAAATAAATGAAACTGAAATGGGGTGAAAATTTAACCCTAGATAGGTATTACTTATCAGGCATACGTTATAGGTATCGATGGGTAGATTTTACTCTGTGGTTGTTATGGAAAAATAACAATTAGATGATTTACCTAAAGTTAAATAACGAAAAGTTGACCATATTAAGATATTTTTCATTTAAATTTTATTTTAAGTATCTGCCAGTTGGCAGTATGACCAATAAGAGCCCATTGAAAAGCACTTTAATCCTAAATGGGTAGATCGTATGTAAATTTGGTGTATTTTTGCAATTTAACTCAGAAATTTGTTTAACGCGGCCATAAAACTGCTGTAGTCAAAATGGATTAGAAGCAACAAAAGCACTGCTGGCTGTAAAGTAGTGAACTATTATGCACAACCAAATTATGTAAAAAACCCTGTGGCTACACGTAAAATTTAAGTACGACCTATCTAGGGTTAATTTTTATTTGTAGAATTATCTAAAATTATCTCACCAAGCTTTTTTGAGTGGGTTTTGTTGGGTGATGTGACTTTACGTTGCATACCAAGTTTCATGGAAAACTATTGGGAAATAAGGAAGATTTTTTAAATATTCTCTGTTAAAAGAAAGAAAGAATAATATTGGGCGGCTCTCAAACCATGTACAGCGTTTCAAGGTTCAGAAAATTTAACTTTTCTATGGAACCTTTATTTGTAGACTAGTGATTCAAAGTATTTGTTTGGCTTTTATAGTGAAACAAGAGCTACTATTTAAAGCTTTTTTCAAACTATTTTACAAATTTATCGTTTTGCCAGAAAATTAAAAAAATATTTTTTTTATTCTATAATAAACTTAACAACATAATAACAGTGAGTATAAAGGGTTGCACCCTTACAGTGAGTATAAAATATTACCCATATAAAGGGTAACCCTTTATACTAAATGATAATGACTACCTTAATAGCTTTGAACCATGAAATTTCAATCAAAATCGTAGGATCTTATTTTGAGAAATTTGTATTTTTTATATTTATAAGGGATTTTAGGGGTAAAATACACTTTAAAATGAAAAAATGGTCTGGAGATATAGTCAAACTGCATCTGTGTACCACATTTCATAAAAATTGGACGATAAGGGTAGGTCTACCGGTCTATACGCAAACAGGTACACAGACATTAGTCCGAAAACCTTTTACTCAATTCAACGGATTCCTCTATTCCTTAAAACGGATATATCCATTCTCATCTCAAATTTAAAAAAAAATTTGACGAAAACAATACTTTCTCCACCTACTATGTTTTAAGAGGGAGAATTTGAAAAATTATATTACTGCCTTCAAAACATATGATACCGATACAAACACATGGGTGTATTGTTGTTTGACAATGTAGACATTAGGGAGTACTGTGTTGATTGTCAAAATATTCACTGACAGAATAAAAAGGTGTTTTACAAGCAACTATTTAAAACCTATCTTGCAATACTGGAACGGCGACACGTTCTGTAATCCAGCTACGAGGTCACGAATTGTGGATAGTTGTGAGCGATTGTCGGTGGGTGTAGTGTTCTCTTGTGTGGATTAACGTCTGCACTATTGAATACTACGTTAATCCGCAAAGACCATCCTCATGATTAGACCAGTACGTAAGTCAGAGGCAGTGGTTCGGATGCCACGTTAAACTGTATGTCCCTTAGTTGTCATTGGCTGTTGAGCTATTAATTAACAGTCCTATCTAAGGAAATGTCAGCCTTAGTCAGTAACAAGACTACAAGATCGTGCCACAATCATTCTAGGCTTAAATAAATACCTACCTGGGTAGGTTGCCATTTTAATAATCTAATCTAATCTTTGACATTCCCTATTGCAAATCGGAAACTTTGTATGCAAGGTTTGCCTCATCCCGAACAGAGGTGAAAGTTTAGGATGCATCGATGTAAAGATTGCGCCACAACAGGTTAGAGAATCAAGGACAACGGTTGTGCATTACATCATTTGAAAGCTCCTCTGTTTGTTATTACTTAAGTTGAAGTGTTAAAAAGCCCTCCTACGACATACGTGTGGTATAATATGCCGGTGCTTCCTGTCAGATCACGAGCGGTAACCTCTGGCTAGGTTATGTGACTCATGCCGCTGCACGGGCGGAGGTCATTTGTTAGTGGCATAACATTCGAGAGAGAGCGCCAGACCCCCCATGCCGTCGCTCTCGGGGAGGGGGAAGATTGGAAGAAGACGGGAAGGGGGGGGGAAAGGATGGGGAAGCGGGAGCGGGGAGGTCATTTGTTAGTGGCCAGTAACATTCGAGGGGGGGGAGAGAGCGCTCTAGGGGGGGGTGAGGGAAGATTAGATTAGATTATTGAAATGGCAACCTACCCCGTTGGGTATTGTTGCCAAGTGTAGGATGATTGTGGCGTTATCTTATAGTCTTGTTACTGACTATGGCTGACTTGTTCCTTAAACAGGACTGTTAATTAATAGCCCAACAGCCGATGGCAACTAAAGGACATACAGTTTAACGTGGAGTCCGAACCACAATCTCTGTATTACGAATTGGTCTAATTATGAGAATGGTCTTTGTGGATTAATGTAGTATTCAATTGTGCGGACGTTAATCCACACAAGATAACACTACACCCACCGACCATCACTCCAACTATCCACAATTCGTGACCTCCAAGTAGCTGGATTACAGGACGTCGCTCGTTCCAGTCAGAGGCTATTGCACTTCAAAAAGTAGACAAAGTGTAAGGGACAAATTTACAAATACAGCAACAGTTCGAATTTTTTAAAACTTGATTTTAAAATTCTCATTTTTGAGACTGGTATGTAAATATTGTTTTTGTGCTCTGATGTTGTAGGCTATGCTTGACTTTGTTCCCTGAAATTCTTTGAAAGTTTTTTAATGCTTTATACATTTTTATTTCTAGCTTCATTTCAGCTTAGACCGGATTATAGGCCCTACTAATCATGTTATGTTCTCGGTTCCAGTTCACCTGAGAACGGTTCAGAGACTACTTTCCGAAACGTCGTGATTTCTTTTACTAATCATACGGTAATGGAAAATGTCCGTAATAACAATCTTAATAAAATAGTACCTGGTGACCGAGCTTTGCTCGGATAGAATAAGACATGTATTTTACAAGTTAGTTAGCAAAATTAAAACAAATTTACTGCTCAATGAAAACATTTATGTGGTTTAAATAAAACCGTTTCAATACCCCTTAATTAATATGGCATAAATACTGAACAAATATATAGCCCTCGGGTGGGGATTGATCACGCGACCTTGCATACATGAGATCTAAGCGCTTAAGCTACGGCGTCAGCCGATTTCGCGTCGTCGTTTAAGAGTTTTTGGCCAACCTCAATTAATTGTTTTAGCTAACCTTATACTGAATTTAAATGTCCATACTGTTAGTTATTATTGTCCTGTGATCAACTGATTTTGTTAGAAACGGAATGAGGATTGAAAAGCAAAAGATAAATTTAATTTACACCAATTATTTGGTTTGTTACAGTAGCTTCAAGCAATACAACGAATACGTTTTCTATCAAAACACGGAAGATTTTGGAAATACTCTTTCCTGCTTTTATTTCGCACAGTTATGTTACCCTAAAGTTTTTACAAATTGTTTAGTAACCTGATAATTTTACATTTATTACATACATAAAATAAATATTTATGAAAAACCTCTATTCACATATTGTTCTTTGCCGTCTTCAATCAAGAACTGTCAAACGTTTATAAACAGCTGTTTTGGTTTGCATTGTTTACATTTGATTCTCCATAAGCGTAATGTTAAATTTTTAGATTTTAAACTTAATATTACAGTAAAACACGAATTTTCCTGGACATTAGACCTATCTAGAACTTATTTTCTACTCGGAAATTAGTTATTTCCAAAATTCAAAGAAATTCCTCGGTGCCGTTTTCGAGATCCGTGTGCAAATATATATATATACAAACCTTGCTCGTATTATAGTATTGGATTTCTTTTTAAGTATAAATAATTACATATGTCCGAACTAAATAATGAGGTTTATACTGTGTATTACAAAAACTGAGACGAATATGGAGATAGAAAGTAAAACTACGGAAGACAATAAGGTACATTTAGGGGTTCTAATGTCATAATATTGCTTGAGATTAAAATTCCATGATATGTAATACGAAAACACCACAATATCTCTACATAGATGTTTACGATCTGGTACGAAACGGAGAAACTAACGGTAAACACTATCGGGAAATCAGCTGACTGAGAGGGACGTATCTAGGGGAAGAGAAGAAGAATAGATGAATATACTTCCGTTATACCTTATCACGTTTCTGAAATGGGGACCAATCCAGGTAGGTATTTTAAGCCAAGTATGAATGAAAAATGATTTGAAGATGATTGTGGCGTGATCTTCTAATCTTGTTACTGACTTAAGTTGAAATTTACCGTTATTTGAAACAGTACTGTTAATAGGTACTAATAATAATATTAGTCAATATTTATTACCAAAAAATATACATTTGTCATTTGTATTCGTTTAAAGAAAAAATAATTTGGATTAAAAATTACTATTGAAATATAACAAGAATTACATAAATATTTTGTTCTATCTGAGCAAAGCTCGGTATCCCAGAACTTATAGGAATAGGGTAAATGAGTGTAAATCGATCCATAATATGCATTTAAAGAGTATTTATTGGATAGTATTTTTAGATGCCTTAGGACATGAATATTTAAAGATATTTTTGAACTAATATGTTTTATGTGATAATTTCAGGTCGATTTATAGCCCAAAAACAATGGGAGCTAGGGACCTACAGTTTAATAACGTGATATCCGAATCGTGCGTTAGCATTTTTCTCGTCATTCATCCATGTTTTAGCCGCCAATAAAAATAATCCTAAACATATTTTATTTATTTTCTCCATCTTCTAAGATTAGATTAGATTATTGAAATGGCAACCATACTACAAGGTAGGTATTTTAAGCCAAGCATGAAATGAGAACTGAGTGTAAGAAGATTGTGGCACCATCTTGTAGTCTTGTTACTGACTAAGGCTTGTTCCTTAGACAAGACTGTTAGCCAATGGTAAATAAGGGATCTACAGTTTAACGTGGAGTCCTGAATTACGAATTGGTATAATTATGTGGATGGTCTTTGCGGATTAACGCAGTATTCAATAGTGCGGACGTTAATCCACACAAGAGAACACTACATCCACCGACCATCGCTTACAACTATCCACAATTCGTGACTTCCAAGTACCTGGATTACAGGACGATTACAAGAGCTTACCATCCCAGACGTGATTTCTATAAGTAAGCAAAAATGTATTTTCAGAGAGAAAACATGGAGGAATATCGAGAAAAATGCTGCCGAACGATTGTTATATCGCGCGATTGCATGAATCCCATATCCGAACAATAATATTCAATAGCGCGGACGTTAATCCACACCAGGTAATATTGAATCCACCGGACATCTCTTGTAACTGTACACAATTCATGATTTCCAACAAGTGGTTTAAGAGTCTGCATCAGTGGTAGCCATCTTGGATTTTGGTCCCGTAAGAGCAATGTTAAATTCTGGCGCCTATATCTCCTTGACCTATTGTCATAAATTAACGGAAGAGGTGTCAAATTAAAGGTATTACAGTCCTCCAGGGCACCACCTTACAGAACTTCTTATTTTCGCTCTCAATAAAAAAATAATAATGATTTATTTTGTAACATATTCCTGGATTTTTGTTTTTATATCAAGTTAAATTTTTGAGCATATTAAAAGGTCATGCCCTTGAGCCACATCTCATCAATGTACTTCCAAAGTTTTACATTGATACTTTGATAATTAACGCCACTACAGACGCCAAAGTGAAGGTATGTTCCGCCAGAATTTAACATTGCTCTTACGGGACTAAAATTCAAGATGGCTACCACTGATGCAGACTCTTAAATTTAAGTTTTGCTTTATTCTATTTTTGTCACAAAATCACTTAATACTGAGAGTTACTAGTTAATGTTCATTATTTTATGAATGCTATAATTTATTTTAACAACCTTTTGATCGGGGTTTTTATAGTTGAAAATTATTTCATTCAGAGGTCATACAACGGGAAGAGTGACGCATATTTTACACGATGATTTTGATTTCGCAACGCCTCGGAGACGCTCCTGGGAAGGGTAGGACCTATGGCCAAAGTTCAAGGCAAGCAAGAAGATTCACTGGCCTTCTGTAGTTACGTCCCTCATTATCATAGTGGACAGGAGAAAATAACGAAACCTCCAGCTGATTACGTGCAACGTACAAACCAGCTGTAACAGCTGAAACACTTCTGATTCAGTTTAAATTATTAACACAGATGCTGTTACAGGTGGAGTTAGATGACGTGTCAGATTGGCTAGTAAGCTGGAGAGTAAAAATTTACGGACCTTTAATTAAAAAAAATATTTGTTTAGGCTGTGGCGAAACATTATTTTTATGTCAAAACTAAATTATATTAATCATTAACAATTAATTGGTTATTACGTTTTATCTATATAAATAAAATTAGAGTTTTGTCTGTACATTGCTCAGAATTATTAATTTTTAAGTTATTTTTACTTTTCGTGCGTTAGAAAGGCCGAAACCGGTCTTATCTCAATTTTTGTCTGTTTGTCTGTGACGCTCCAGGAGGCATTTTACGCCGTTTTCTCCGAAAAAACGAGAGAACTGATTACAATGAAACTTATTTAATGTATTCTCTACATTCCAGAGAAAGTTTATAAATGCTTGGAATCGCCCGCCGCCCCTTGAGAAGTAAATAACGAGCATTTAAAAACCCACTTTTACGCGATATTAGTCGCATTTTGATCCAGTTTTCAATCAATAACCTACTGATAATAATCAGCTGTCTTTGTAGTTTAAAGATTTAATAGAAACCAAAACAAACTGCTGTCAAATCAATATTAGTTAGTTTATATTGGTCATTAATTTTATTTCGAAATCATACTAAATTAAAAAGTTATTTTAACGTATAAATAATAATAATAATAATGGTATTAATGTTCTAATATATTTAATTGTAAAGTAATGCTAAATAATAAAGCAGGGTTTTGTTTTTTTTCTTTTGCTGATTTTGTTTAGCATTTCAGGTTTACATTTTGTAATGATGAGCTTTCTTCTTTAAACTGAATCCTACAAACCGGTAAAAGAACGGGCTTAGTGCTAGTATTATATTATAATATAATTATTATGCTTTTAAAATAATTATTTAATATTGATGGTGCGGAAAATATGAAGCTAGAGTTTTCAGTAAGCGATTAATAATGCTAATAATTAATTAATTATTTGAAATACTAAAAGCTAAATAAATAATTTGTATTAACTTACGGCAGACGCCATCCAACTCAACCGGCTCAGTTTTTAAATTTCATTTTGTACAATATTTATTTAAATTACAGATTTAAATTTACGATTGATACAGAAGGCATTGAATAGCAAATCACATTGCTAATGGGAAGTAAACCAACAGCTGTAGCTTTAGAGATCAAATTTTTTAATTTTTTTTTAGAAAATGTTAAAACAAACTTATTCCTCATAAGGATAACATTTAAAAAGTCATCAAATGCAAAATTATGGAATCTGAAATTTCCAAAAGCATGATCCGAGCAGAGAAAAATATTAAAATCAATTATCTTTAAAATCGGTCCAGACGTTCTCGGGTTATAAGTGTTGTAACTAACACGACTTTGTTTTATATTATTTATTTATATTATGTTATTTAGAATCCACAGATATGTTGGTTTTAATACTGCTTTATACATTAACATTTTGTTTTCAACTGATTATTTGAAGTGTTTTCCACCAGGATTTTTGATACCAGGTTAAGTACTTAGGTCCATCTGGCTGACCAGATGGACTTAAGTGTCACTACTTTTTTTGAGAGATTGCAACACTGTTTAGATCGAAAGACTGGAGGACAGACCTCACGCCTTAGTGTAAAAGTTACGCTCAAATCAGATGTAATAACTAAAATACTGCAGTTTTATTCTGACATAAATCAGCTGTAACACTGCAGTTTTAATCTGACACAAATCAGCTGTAGCACTGCAGTTTTAATCTGACACAAGTCAGCTGTAGCACTGCAGTTTTAATCTGACACAAATCAGCTGTAGCACTGCAGTTTTAATCTGACACAAATCAGCTGTAGCACTGCAGTTTTAATCTGACACAAATCAGCTGTAGCACTGCAGTTTTAATCTGACACAAATCAGCTGTAGCACTGCAGTTTTAATCTGACACAAATCAGCTGCAACACTGCAGTTTTAATCTGACACAAATCAGCTGTAACAACAACAAAGAGTAGTTTAACGGTTAAATCCCATGACGTCCATCTACGCGCATTCCTTAAACGCGGATAAGACGCGTCAACTTACTTGCTTTTGTAAAATACATAGAAACTAAAAATAAAATTATAAAAATCCGATAAATCAGGGAAGACGAAGTTGTGGATTTGAACTTTGTACGGCCAGAATTTACTAATTCAATAGAAGTTAGTTACACATGGCGAGAATCAGTATTAAAATTAAAATTATATAATGCAAATTTTTCAACCGTGATTGTAAATCACGGAAAAGTCATTAATGCTGTAGTAACAGTGACAAAAGAAGATTCTTAACCCTTTTCCCAAATTTGTACAAGTTTCAAATTTTAAGGCAGCTGTCAGTGCATTAAACATTTTTTTATGCCGTTGTAAAAATATTGTTTTCAAAAAGGGAAGTTTTGTGCTTGGGGATATCTAAATCAAGCAGGAATCCGGTTTTTCAAACGGTATCAGAGGGTGCGGGTTAAATTTTTTAAAAAGGTTAAAAAAATAAAAATAAAAAATGGAGACTGCTGATCATCTGCTGTATGACTGACTGCACTTGGCTTGCTGGGGGTGAGAGCTGCCACTCTCGGCGTCATGGAGAGGGGTTGTCACCTTCCCTGGGAGGAGCTGGTGGGGAGACTACGGCAGTTCACCAGGGTTTTAAACTTGGAAGGTCCATGAGACATTCAATCAACAGGGATGCAAAAAAGCCACATGGCTGACGTGCTATAGGAACTTTGTTCCGCCCCTTTGTGTAATTAGGTAAGGTTAAAATATGTCCTGACAAGTTTAAGTATACTACACAGTTTAAGATGATTGTATAGAGATGGGAAAGTGATAATTATATTTTTGACAAGAAGTGGTTTACAAAAAAGGTGCGATGCTTCTTAAAAAATTGTTCGAACCTATTCTGTAGCCTAAAAACACATTTGGAATTTTCACTCAAACCCCAGTTTGCAACTGCGTACGAAAAGTAAGGGTAAATCAATCCATAATAAGCCACGAAAAAATTATGTAGGCCTACCCAGAAAGGTTGCGAAAGATTTGTAAAAAATGTACGTAAATTATGTTTGAAAAACATCGTTAAAAGTGACCATCTTGAAAGTTAAAGTTAGTGAACTGTTGAGTAAAATCAACAGGGTCAGTAAACTTTGCTATCAAGCCAAATGTAGCCTACCCGGGGTAGGCTTACCTTGACAGTCAAGGACGTTATTTGCATTATTTGTCCTGACAAAGCTAATTGTCTTTCAGCGTTAACAATGTAAGCCAATTCAATTGAACTCGAAACACAATTAAACTACAAAAACGTAGAAACTGAACAAAAACTGTTTTTAATGTTTCCGGCTATTTTTATTCACGTTCTTTCCAGGAAATATTTTTTACAAAATAAAAAAAGTAATTTGATATAAAGTATGAAAATATTTATTAAATATTTTAGTTGAAAAAACTAACATAAACCATATATAAGATACTATTAACAGTTTTCAAATACCAATTTTAATTTTTGAAACCATTATTTGAGTTGAATAACACAATCTTCATTTAAATATTCCCTAACCACTTAATACTTAATTCGTCTTTAATAAATTTTACTTTATTTAAATATTTGGACCCTAAAAATTATGCATTTTCTGATATGACGCAATGGAATTGATAAACCGATTGAAATTATAACTTATAACAAATATTTTATTTAATTATTTAGACTTTTCCTTCTGCGTCAAGTGTTTAATTAACTGTGTGAATTGAATTTTTGTACTAGTGTTCCATTTGTATGAATATATGGATGGATGATGTAAAATAATGGAAAAAATAAAACCACAAAAAAGGTTAAGTAGAGTAATGTAGATTCTAATTAAGGTCAATTGATAACGGGAGTATTTTCATTACCTCCCGAAACGTAGTGTAATTAAACACTTGACGCGGAAGGAAAAGTATAAATAATTAAATAAATACAAATCTTCCGCTATTATGAGTTTCAAAAATACAAACATTTTATTATAAAATATTCTATTAAACGCCTGTTTTGATATTTGTACTATCACAAACGTTCTATATCACTTAGTCGAACACAATTTTACACAACTTTTCGTTACTTGGAATCTGTCCTTCATCAGGTGATAATTTAGGACATCACTAATTATGGGTTATAAATATTAATACAAAAAATCTACCGACTTTGTCATGTTTTTGATTTTCGTTTGTTTGTCACCTGAGAACGAACAGATTCCGAAACGTCGTGTAACTTATTGTGTTATAAAATGATCACAATAACTCGTAAAACAAAATCAAATTTCAAAAACGTCCACTCACCGGGGAGGTGTTCAGGGAGTAGGATGACGCAAAGGATGGCCAGGAAGCGCATGGTGCAGCGCTCTGGTGGGCGATGTGGGGACTGAGACGAGGACCGAGGACCACGGGCCTGGGAAGCCAAGGACGGTCTCACAGGTGATTTGTGTACGATATGCGAGACCGGCTACAAACACGTACATGACGAAACTCCAATCGGGATGAGCTTCTGCTGGGAACTTCTTCTGAATGTTAAGTTAAGCGGCATGCTATTTAGATATTAGATTATTAATGTTCCATCACGATTGAAACAAAGTTTCACGACATTTCAAAATTATACTTGTATGCCAAGTATGAATAAAATACCCCCGTCGCAGCAGACCTGCGTACTCATCGAATTTCCAAATAAAAAATATAATAATAATATTATATGTCAAGTTTTATCATTATCTGTCGATAACAATGAGAATTATTTGCCTATTCTCAATAAGATTAATATGGGAAAGAGTATGTAGGTTTGCCGCTGTGAGAAACACTGAGATTAGGCATTTATACCATCAAATATTTTTAACATTTATTCCGACTTTTATTAACATCTATCCATAAATAAAGGAGTTTGGCTATTCTCCATATGATTAACATGGGAAAACAGTATGCAGGTTTGCTGCCATGATAAACACATAAACTATGATTTTTAAGTATTAATGGTTGAACCTCAACCACATGAAGCTAGATATAAAGTTTTATCCAAAAATATTGGTTAATAAGTGAAATATTAATGTTTTCTTATCCTCCATAAGATTAACATTGGAGCCCCAAAATACAACGTATTGTGTTTAGATTTTTTAATATCTTGGTAACCGTTGGAGATATATATACTGTACATATAAATTTTAACAATTATTGTTTTTAACCTCTGGGCACCTAAAGACGAAGAAATAACATGGTCTCGGGCTTGTCTTGCCATGAGACCTACGGTAATAGCTTCTTCCCTATAGGAAATTCGCTAAAATGAGTGTATGATGAATTTTTAATTAAAAGCCCAAGAGTCAATGTTATATCTAAGGGACCTACAGTATAACTCCGAACCACTGCCTCTGAGTTACGAACTGGTCTAATTATTAAGATGGTCTTTGTGGATTAACGTAGTATTCAATAGTGCGGACGTTAATCCACACAAGAGAACACTACACCCACCGACAATAGCTCAAAACTATCCACAATTCGTGACATCCAAGTAGCTGGATTCCAAGGGCAGGGGCTAAGAACATGACAATATCTCATGGAGGATGTAATATTCTCTGATGTAGGTTAACCACTACACTCTATTGAATACGGGATCCATTCTATTGGTGTAGGGTTCGATCGACGTAGTGTATTTTTCTCGTTATTTCGCCATATTTTCTTTTGTGAATGTACCACCCAAAATATATTTACACCAACCAAACTAACTAAACTTCACAGTGCGTTGTCTGGGGGTGTTTACCTCCTCACGGAACACTGGTGGTTTGTTTTGTCCACTCAAATATGTGTGATTGTGGAGAAAACAACCCCCAGTGTACGAAAGTACGACACGCGCCCGTGGGTGGTGGCGTCGTCCTGTAATCCAGCTACTTGGAAGTCACGAATTGTGGATAGTTGTGAGCGATGGTCGGTGGGTGTGGTGTTCTCTTGTGTGGATTAACGTCTGCACTATCGAAAGCTACGTTAATCCGCAAAGACCATCCTCATAATTAGACCAATTCGTAATCCAGAGGTCGTGGTTCGGATTCCACGTTAAACTGTAGGTCCCTTAGATAGGCCATTAATTAACAGTCCTGTCTAACATGTCAGCCTTAGTCAGTACAAGACTACAAGATCGCGCCACAATCATCCTACACTCATTTCTCATTCATACTTGGCTTACCTACCTGGGTAGGTCGCCATTTCAATAATCTAAATCTAAATTGCCAACAATGCGGGAGTGACCAGTGATAGTGAGTGAGTTTGTAAATAATGTAAATAGTGTAACTTTTAGTTTTATGGTGATGCCACAAATGTGGCGAAGTACGTATTAAAATAAAATATACTAAAAGCGGAAGAACATTGGCAACAAACAAAGTTAAAATTATTATGATTTCTGTTCTTAAACCTGGGCAAACCTAAATAGTTATTAATTAACAGTTGTGTCTAAGTCAGTATTAGTCAGTAACAATACTAAAAGATTGCTCTACAATCATCTTAAAATACCTGGACAGGTTGCCATTTCAGTAACTAACTAAAGGTCGTCCAAATAACGCCGGTTCACAATGTCCGTGAGTCAAACAACAATACACACGCGTGCTGTACCAGTATCATTTATTTTGAAGGCATTCAACTACCTTAAGATCTTCCTTCTTTAG
Organism: Nephotettix cincticeps; assembly: GCA_023375725.1. Lineage (NCBI taxonomy): Eukaryota > Metazoa > Arthropoda > Insecta > Hemiptera > Cicadellidae > Nephotettix > Nephotettix cincticeps. The sequence continues at coordinate 8,516,986 of CM041788.1, read as the reverse complement.
TACGCGATATATGCTTTAGTTGTAAGAAGCAAAATACCCATTTTTATGAGAAAAAATGTTTGAATTTACTTCCCTGTGGAAAATTAGGTTAAATCAAGAATATGTCTAAACGGAATATTTTTCCAGATCATCTAAACAGCTGTTCTTATTCTTTTATATAAAAAATCAGTATAATAGCTCTGGTAGTTTCTATGGAAACCTGTTACATAGTTTCCATCTTACAAATCACCAACACGCCCCCCAGAGCTAAGACATATCCATGTCAATATTAACTTGAAATCGTAAAAATATATAAAAACTGATTCTTAGTTCAATTATTAATTAACTAGCAGTAAACCCATCCATTGTACGGGTTGTAGGATTCAGTTTGAACGAGAAAGATCATCATACCAAAATGTAAACCTGAAATCCTAAACAAATCAATACAAAGAAAATAAATGAATACACAACTTTATTATTTAGCATTACTACTTTACAAGTAAATAGATTAGAACATTTATACCATTATTATAGTTACTTATACGTTAAAATGACTTTTTAATATATTATGATTTCGAAATGGGTTTGAAATCAATGACCAATATATACTAACTAATATTGATTTGACAGCTGTTTGTTTTTATTTCTATTAAATCTTTAACCCTCCAAGTGCTATGACTATTTAAATTTTGTTATTTTTATACAACTCTTCATAAAATACCAAAAATACACAAAACATGCCCCCCCTTATAACCAATAACCGTAAAAGCAAAATAGGTGTCCACTGCAATTCCAATTAAGCCTACAAATGCCGTCAACTTCCACCCAAGCCGGTCACCGTTTATTTAAGGTGGGCCCTCCACTCCACTTTACCATACATTTGCAAGCCAAATTGGGATTGCTCATGTTCGGGATCCGAACCCTCGTCCCTCCGAATGTCTTCAACTGTTGTACTCGTCAGCACAGCAGTCTAACCACTACTAACTACTAATATTGATTTGACAGCTGTTTGTTTTTATTTCTATTAAATCTTTAAACTGCAAAGACAGCTGATTATTACCAGTAGGTTATTCATTGAAAACTGAAGCAAAATGCGAGTAATATCGCGTAAAAGTGGGATTTTAAATGCTCGTTATTTACTTTTCAAGGGTCGGCGGACAATTTTAAGCCTTTTAAAACCTTCTCTGGAATGCAGGGAATTTATGAAATAAGTTTCATTGTAATCGGTTCTCCCGTTTTTTCGGAGAAGACGGCGTAAAATGCCTCCTTGAGCATCACAGACTAACAGACAAAAATTGAGATATGACTGGTTTCGGCTTCTGTAACGCACAAAAAGTAAAAATAACTAAAAATGAATAATTCTCAGCAATGTACAGACAAAACTCTAATTTGATTTATAAAGATTAAAATTAATAGTAGGTTAGAAGAGTTTATGGCGAAATCCTTTTGACGCTGAATTACGAACTGGGGTAGCTGGATTACAGGATACGCCACCAGTTGCGAGCGTATTGGACTGTGGACAGAATCCTGTACGCCATATGCATTCGGTATCTTTACATATAAACTAGTTGTGTTGAATGTGAAGTTAATTATTATGAGGTGTGTGATGGTTGGCAGAGGTCTGTATCACGTCCCAGAATGGAGTGTCTAGACGTGATGAGAGAGAGGCAAGACACGGCATTTCACTCGACCATTGAACCGTTATATATTTGTTTTTTTTCTGATTCTCATTTAAAGAAATCATTTATCAATTTATAGTCAACATTTTTCAAAAAAAAATTACAGTATTAGTAATTAAATATAAATTTTTGTGATGGGTTTATAAGGGAGTACTTCAATAGTAAACTTAAATAAAATACTTCTTTTAAAAAAAAGCAATAGGCCTACGAAATACCCCCGTCGCAGCAGACCTACGTACTCAGCGAATTTCCAAATCAATTATATAATGATAATAATATATGACAAGTTTGGTCAAAATCTGTCGATTAACATGAGGATTATTTGCCTATTCTCCATAAGATTAACATGGGAAAGAGTGTGCAGGTTTGCTGCTGTGAGGAACACTGAGAGTAGCCATTTATACCATCAAAAATTTTTATTTTTAACATTTATACCAACTTTCATCAACATCTGTCCATAAATAAAGGTGTTTGTCTATTCTCCTAATGATTAACATGGGAAAAGCGTATGCAGGTTTGCTGCAACGATAAACACATAAACTATGATTTTTAAGCATAAATAGATGAACCTCAACCACATGAAGCTAAATATAAAGTTTCATCCAAGAATATTGGTTAATAAGTGAAACGTTGACTTTTCCTTATCCTCCATAAGATTAATGGAGCCCCAAAAAATACAACGTGCTGTGTTAAGATTTTTTTAATATCTCGGTAACCATTGGAGATAGTGATAAAAACTTTGAGGAACTTAATTGTGCAGTTTTTTATGCTGATTCCAATGGTGAAAGATAAAATTAAAACATATTTTAAATTACATATGAAAAACACAAAAAACCAAATTTTTGAGTACAAAACCCCCCAAACTACCCTTTTCCATTGATCGATGTCTGGTTTACGAACTCGTCCAAGCAAATGTAGGAATACACGTCTCTACCAAATTTGGTCTCGATCGGACCATTTTTACGAGAGTTATCATGTTCACAGACACAAACACACACACATATATATATTATATATATATGATATATATAAATCTTAACGACTATTGTTTTTAGTCTCTGGGCACCTAAAGAAGAAATACCCCAGTCGCAGCATACCTGCGTACTCAGCGAATTTCCAAATAAATAAAATAATTTTTATAACAATACATGACTGCATCAATATTATGTTGATCAAGATAAGAGGTATTTGCCTATTCTCCATAAGATTAACATGGGAAAGAGTGTGCAGGTTTGCTGCTGTGAGTAATTTTTTTATAAAATAATTGTTATCCTCGAAAGATTTTAACCGATCTTTATAAGACCTAGTAATTGTATTTAAATAAAAGAGAACTCATTTAGAAACAAAATTCAACTTTATCAAATTTGAAAGTTCAAAATTGTGGCCATTTTAAACATTTACCGTTTTACATTGTAGGATAAAAATTTTTGAAATGGCCGCCACATTGTAATTTTAAATTTGACCAAGTTGTTTTTCCACGTTACGTCCCTTATTTTTAAATATACCTATTGAGTTTTAAAATGATCGGTTGACAATTATTTTGTTAATAATATAACATGGTGCATATCTCGTAAACAAAACGCTTTTGAAACAATGTATAAATTCTTTGCCCAAAGTCTGGCACTTTATTTATGGGATACTCTGTATTTAATTTACGTAATTTTGTTAATAATGTGACTCTTACAACGTTTTTAATTTATAATTTTCCTTTATATTTACTAAGAGACTATAAGAACCAATATTGATTCCAGTATCATTTATTAATAAACATATTTATTTGTAACATCATAACATTGCTACATGACGTGAACTTTATTGGGATTTGTAATGTTTGCCGATGATATTAGTCAAATATGTAACTAGACATGTAAACTAGACATGTAAACTGCTATGTAAACTAGACATAATAAATTATTGTAATTAATTATGTTGCAAGTTGCGCCATCGCATTTTCAGCAGATACACATTTGCAGCGTTTACATCACAGCTGCGCAACATGCAATTAATTATTGATCTGGGATCGACCTATTTTCTGTTGTAATGAGTTCTACTAGTTTCAATTTCTTGATTATATTTTTAGTTTTACAAAAATAATCTTTCCATTTAAAATGAAATCAATTCACACAGAAATCCTTTACAAATCAGTGCAAAGAAGATAAATCAATACCCAGCTTTATTATTTAGCATTACTTCATATAATATAAACTAACTAATATTGATTTGACAGCTGTTTGTGTTTCTTTATATTAAATCTTTAAACTATAAAGACAGCTTATTATTACCAGTAGGTGGTTCAATGATAAATGAAAGCAATATGCGACTAATATCGCGTAAAAAGTGGATTTTTAAATGCTCGTGATTTACTTTTTAAGGGGTGGCGAACAATTTCAAGCTTTGAAAACCTTCTCTGGAATATAGAGAATGCATTACATAACATCAGACATTATGCATTACATTGTTATCAGTTCCCCCTTTTTTCTGGAGAAGACAGCGTAAAATACCTCTTGGAGCGTCACAGACAGACGGGCACAAATTGTGATAAGACTTTTTTCCGCTTCTCTAATGCATGAGACGTAAAAATAACTAATAACCCCGTCGCAGCAGACCTGCGTACGATTGACATGGGAAAGAGTTTGCAGGTCTGCCGCTGTGAGGAACACTGAAAGTAGGCATTTATATCATAAACAATTTTTATTTTTACAATTTATACCAAGTTTCATCAACACCTGTCCATAAATAAAAGAGTTTTCCATATGATTAACATGGGAAAAGAGTATGAAGGTTTGCTGCCATGATAAACACATAAACTATGATTTTTAAGCATAAAATCTCAACCACATGAAGGTAAATACCAAGTTTAATCCAAAAATATTGATTGATATGGGAAATATTAATTTTTCATTATCCTCTTTAAGGTTAACATTGAAGCCCCAAAATACAATGTACTGTGTTTAGATTTTTTTAATATCTCTATAACCGTTGGAGGTAGAGAAAAACTTTAAGGAACTAAATTGTGTAGTTTTTTGAGCTGATTCTAATGGGGAAAGATAAAATTAAAAAAATCTTTTAAATTACATATGAAAAACACACAAAAAAAACAAATTTTTGAGTACAAAACCCCCCAAACTACCCTTTCCCATTGACCGATATGTCTGGTTTACGAACTCGTCCAAGCAAATCTAGAAATATACACGTCTCTACCAAATTTGGTCTTGATCGGATAATTTTTACGAGAGTTATCTTGTTCACAGACACATATATGCATATATATATATATATATACAGTGTATAAGCTTTTTTATATATATATAAATTTTAACGAGTATTGTTTTTGGACTCGGGGCACCTAAAGACGAAAAAATAACATGGTCCCGGGCTTAAGTCTTACCATGAGACCTACGGTAATAGCTTCTTCCCTCTGGGAAATTCGCTAAAAAAATAATTATTTCAGTAATCACAGATGATTTTTGTGATAGATTTATATGGGAGTACTTAAATTGTAAACTTAAATAAAATACTTCTTTAAAAAAAAAGCAATACGAAAAATGTTGGTGCTAAAGTTAAATGAGACCATTAGACAGCATTTTGTGGAGCTAGGTTTCAGACTCTCTATGGCATGTACGAGTATATATTTGACTAATAGTTTTGTTCTTGAAAAATAATTCATTACATTTACCTACTAAGCCAAAATAACAACTACAACACAAGAAACAATTAGATCTTAGATTTGATGAAAAAACCTTCATATGCTTGCATTAAATTCTTTAACCGTTTTCCTACTGATATCAAATCAAAAGATGATTTTTGTATTTAAAAAGCTTAAACCATTTTTAATTAATCAATCTTTATATCTTTCAGTAACCTCAACTCTTTTGTAGTCTTTTTTCATTTTGTTTCTTTCTCAACTTATTTGTAACTATCTGTAGTCAGTCTGCTCTGTTAGCTTTTTCAGTACAGCTTGAAAAATTTAAAAGTAACACCATTCATGTATACTTTGTATATGACTGAATAAAGCCATTTTGTATCTTGTATCTTTCTGTGATCATTGAATGACTGTGACTGTGATATTAGTTTAGATGTTATATTAGTTTAGTTTTTACTGTGATGAATCCAGATAGGTATTAATCCTCAAATTGTTGACCCTGTAGATTGGATGATATTAGATTGGATGATATTAGATTGGATGATATTAGATTGGATGATAAATTGTAACATTGGTTTTGCCCTATTCCGATTTCTGATGTAATACCTGACTTCATTTCGTATCCTAATGTGTTTAATAATTGGGATAATTAATTGCTTTGAACACATTCGTTAACACATGTTGTAATTAATTTTACTTCCAATCAGCACAGTAGTTTATGGAAATTATTTGTCTGAGTTAACTGTGAGATTAAGGCATTGCTGATGTGTAAATGTTAAAATATGATAAATATTTTAAAAATTTTGTTGATCACTTTTGTGACAGTATTGGAAGTGAAAAAAGTGGAATGCAACTTTAAGTTTCTTCTTTTACACACCAACGATCTGCACTCAAGGTATGCGGAAATCAACGAAGACACCATGCGGTGTCAACTTCCGTCGGATAAGTGCTTTGGCGGATTCGCTCGGGTGAAAACTGCCATTACAGAATTCACTGAAAAGGCTAAGAAAAAAGGGATGCCTACTGTTTACTTGGACGTCGGAGATGTGTTTGAGGGCACAGTGTTCCACAAGGAGTACAAGTGGCAGCTTGCGGTTAAGATGATGAAGTTCCTTAAACCTCAAGCGATGACTTTGGGCGACGACGAGTTTGAAGAAGGGGTCAGCGATCTCGTTTCATTTGTCACAGAAGTAGGTATTCCGGTGGTGTGCTGTAACCTAGACTCGTCGGAAGAACCGAGTGTTCAAGTCAAGCCTTCAATTGTGATCACGGTAGGAGAAGGAACAAACACTGCTAAAATTGGAGTTTTGGGCTACATAACGGAAGATATCACTACACCAGGTAAACTAAAAATTCGCAACGTTATTGAATCTGTTAAGAATGAGGTTGAAAGATTGAAGAAAACACAGAAGGTTGATATTATTATCGCACTTGGCCACGCAAAGTTTCACCAAAACATAGAGGTTGCCAAAGAAGTCGGAGACATTGACATAATCGTAGGAGGGCATACTCATGCATTCTTGTATAAGGGATGGTTTCCCCAAGACAAGGTATTAGGTCCTTACCCGACATTTGTCACCCCAAAGTATGACATAAAGAAGCGTATTCCGATCATCGAAGCATTTCATGGGACGAAATACTTGGGCTACCTCGAATTAGAATTCGATCAAAACTGGAGACTCAAGAACTACAAAGGTAATCCGGTTTTACTTAATAAAAAATTCAAGCAAGACCCGGAAGTTTTAGATGCGTTGAAAGTAGAAGCGGCCAATATAGCTAAAAAGTATCAGTATAAAATTGGATACACGGAGGTTACACTAAATGGTAAAAATGGCAACTGCAAAGTTAGAGAGTGCAATATAGGAAATATGATTGCAGATGCTTTTGTAGACTATGCCATAAACAATGTCCCTAAAGCCAAGGAATATCCTTTGGTTGGATTGATGCCTGGTGGAGCGATACGTGGGTCACTGCACGCCAAAACACAGAGAGGTTACACAGGTGACATCACATTGGAGGACTTGCTTGTCGTCCTACGTGCCTCTGAAAATTACCTGAATGTGACCGTCGTTGAAGGAAGAAATCTACGATCTATGTTGAAAGATGCCGTGAAGGATTTTAAACAAAATGATAACTATGGAGAATTGGTGAAGGCGGATTTGATACAAGTCTCAGGTCTTAAACTCAAATACGACTTAACCAAAGGGGAGCTACTTACAAGCGCTAAAGTTGGACCGGGTTACGTGGATTTGGATGACAACACCAAATACTGTGTTGTCACTGTCAAATCTCTCACTGATCAGTACCAGTTCCTACAGGACACGAGGCTTCCTATAGAGGAATTACACGATTACAAGGTTGTTGAGGAGTTCATAAAGAAAAACCAGGTTATAAAAAAGAATGGACCATACTCAAAACCCAAAGGACGTATTTCTATACATCTGTATAGTTGGATAAGAATCATGTTCATTCGATTTAGATATTTTTTGGCGAAACTGAACCCAATGCCAGCCCTTGGTTAGGTAAGGCACCACATCTATTTTTAAGAATGTTCCTATTGTATCAAAGAATTTCAATTATTTTTTAAATAATTACTTTTCCCGTCCACATGGACTAAAGATCTGTGCTTGAAACGTATCACACAAAGGTAGGGGTGATCAGACACAGTGGTTCTGTTCAAAGGTGGGCAGGACCTTTGCTGATTCAGGTTCACATTGAGTTCAAGAGGTTACAAAAATAACCAAAAGATAACCTTCAACCCTAGAACTGCAAAGTTGTAGTTCACGACACATTTACATATTCAATAAGAAGTGGCAGGTGGAGGCATCTGTCGTCAGTTTAGTGAACTTGTTAGACACTAGCGCCTACGTGACCGTGTTGCCCTCTGGGGGCAAGCAACCGAACCTGCTCTCGTAGTACACTAGACTGCCACCGGGCAGGGCTATAACCAAGTAAGCGCTTTCTAGTCCTATGCACTGAGTGGCTGAACCGGCTAACGCGCTACGCTGACGAGCGTAATGTTCTAGTCATTCGGAAGTGATAGGGTTCGAATCCCGACCATGAGCAATCCCAATTTGGCTTGCAAATGTGTGGTAAAGCGGAGATGGGGGCCCACCTTAAATAAACGGTGGCCGGCTTGGGTGGAAGTTGACGGCATTTGTAGGTTTAATTGGGATTGCAGTGGACACCTGTTTTGCTTTTGTAGTTAGTAGTTATAAGGGAGGGGCATGTTTCATGCTTTTTTTATTTAAACTTTGATATTTCAAGAAGATATTAGTTACAATTTTTATGTTACAGTTAAAAGCTTGCCACTTCTAGGGTTAATAAACCAAAACTCACAAAAAAAAACAAAATATCGGCGTTTTATTGGAAGTTTTCACAAAAACCGGGTAATTAAGTAACAAAATCCATTAAATATATTTAGTATTTTTTTTTATTACAGTATAAATTAAATGTTGCTTACAAAGAGTGTTAATGCTTTTCTGATCTGTAACCATAAGTTGTTTTGCTGTCTACGCATGTTTTCATTAAAATTTATTGTATTTTTTTCTAAAATCGATTAGGATAGTCGGCGACTCGGATGAGTGGAGTTCTACTGTACTTCTAAGTTGGCTAACTGGTCAGAAGCGCTAATGAATTAATTCATTAATAGTTGAAACTAGCTAGTTTGAACTTAGCTACAATCTGTAATAAACAGAAAACAGAACACCACTTCTGGATGACAGCGTAACAAAATGTATACATAAAAAATTAAATAGGTATATAGACTGTTCTTAAAAACAAAAGGTATAAAGACAAGAATGTGAATCCAATACCATTTTACGTTTTGTTTTCCCGCTTTTCATTGAAGACATTTTATAAAAGTTATACGAGTTTTACCGAAATCAGTCAATAAAAACCTAATTCCCCTTAAAAAAATTAAATCACCAAAAAACCAAAGTCCAAAAATAACAAAAAATAGCCAAGAGCAAAAAAATAACCTGTTATAAACCCTTTAACTCTCTGAATAAACTTAAACTCTTCACCCCATCAGTTACTGCCTCTATGTTTTTGACTCCTACTGATGAACAAGAGATTGTTGGCATTATTCAGTCATTAAAAAATAAACACTCATACGGATGGGATGGTATTTCTTCGAATCTGTTAAAGTACTGTGGTGTTGAATTGGCATACCCATTATCTATTTTAATCAATCAGTCTCTAGTGCAGGGAAAATTTCCAGAGAAACTCAAGTTCGCCACTATCCAACCGTTGTACAAAAAAGGAGAGCACTCATCAGTCGCAAACTATCTTCCTATTGCCTTGGTTCCAACTCTATCAAAACTTTATGAGAAAGTTGTTCTCTCCCGCCTATCTAATCATCTTTCTAAGTTCAACGTTCTAAATAAACACCAATTTGGATTTAAGGCTGGTAAATCTACTATTTCTGCTTGTACGATTTCACAAATCAGATACATCAATCTTTGGATGAGTCACAGAGGACGCTGGGGGTTTTCTGTGACTTATCCAAAGCATTTGATTGCGTAGATCATGAAATTCTTCTAAATAAATTGTTTCACTATGGTATAAGAGGAGTAGCATTAAATTGGTTCACATCTTTTCTGTCTCATAGATTTCAACAAGTCACTCTCAGAAGTAATGATGGAAACTACTCATCTTCTTGGAAATCACCCAAAAGAGGAGTCCCTCAAGGCTGTTTTCTCTCACCTGTTCTGTTCCTTTTGTACATTAATGATCTGCAGTATAAAGGGGAAGATTGTCACATCAATATGTTTGCAGATGACGTTTCTTTTCTGGTCTCGAATAAGGATTTAAACGGGTTGACGAACTCGTCCATAAAGGTTATGGAGCACTTATCTCAATGGTTCAATGACAATGGCCTTCTTCTTAATACCCAGAAAACACAGTGCCTTCAATTCAAGCTAAATAATAACATTCAACAGGGTGATGTTAGTTTCAAAAAATTAAATCTTCAACACTCTTCATCTTTAAAGTTTCTTGGTGTTACCTTTGATCAGGGTTTAAAGTGGCAATCTCACATACAACATCTAATAAAACGCATTAGTTCCTCTTTGTTTGCAATACGCATTCTCAAATCAACTTGTAGTAGAGATATACTCCTAGATGTATATCATGGGTGAGAGCGTTTTACGCTACGGCATTGCTGTTTGGGGTGGTTCTTCCGATCTAGAGAGAGTACTCAAATATCAGAAAAAAATCATGAGGTTGATTTTTGGTTTAGGGCCCCGTCATCCTTGCAAAGACATTTTCATACAAAATGGAATTTTGACAGTGTATGGTATTTACATATATGAAATACTTATTCTGACTTTAAAAAACAAAGACCATCATTTGCAATTAGGGCATTTTCATGACCACATCACCAGGCACGGAGGTTCTCTTTCTTTTCCTCGTCACAGAACGGCAGCTTATGAAAAAAGCCCATTTTATAAAGGTATCCAGTTTTTCAACAAATTGCCAGTCAGTATAAAAAACCAAAGTTCTCCTTCAAGTTTTAGGAAAAGCATAAGAAAATTTCTTTTATCACAGGCTTTCTATTCAATTTCAGAATTCCTTGAACAATAGTTAAATTTTAGAAAACTCCTTAAAGAGTTAGATTTTGTTGTTGTTTTTCTGTTCTCTTTTAATGTACTATTTTAGCCTTATGATAAAAAGAATATGTTTTTAGTAGTTAGCAATATACATTTGACAATACATGATATTTGTTACATTGTTCTGTAAACAAATTTAATTTGTAAATAAAGACTATTGACTATTGTAAATATTGTAACAAACAACAATAATTAGACTTACTTACTTAATTAACTTACTTACTTACTTAATTCCTTGACCGTTTTAATCGGAGGTGATATTTAGCTAAACCAATTAATTAATACAAGAACTTACATTTGGAACAAAAAAATTCAGTTATCGTCTTATAAAACAAAGAAATCCTGTCAGCCAATGCAAAGTTGTGCCATATTCTCATAAACATCACATAATAAGATGTAGCAGTACACTGTTGCTCGAAACAACGTAGGGCGATGTCTAGCTACACACATCACAAATTCACAATATACTTGATTCTTCATTCGACTCTTTATCGTAATTTTTCGGCGGACTACTTTTCGGACATTTTAATTCATTTCCACTAATGACCCTGATCGTGTAAAAAGTAGGCCTAAAGACAGCACTGTTATCATTGTTTGTTTTATGTGTCAGTGTGTGCCGTGTTTAATATTTCTAATGATGAGTCCATAACAGATAGGGTAGAACATCGCTGCAGGAAAACATGATGCAGTTCAGGGAAACAATGAAGTGGACAAACCAATATGTGAACGACTTAGGTCTAAATACAGAGTTCAGGTCTAAAATACTGGATTTTATTAGTACTTTACGTTCAATGCAACTGAACTGCAATTAGGGATAATCCAAACAACTCGGTAATCCGAACAGGGTTCGGTCCTGGGACTCTGGTGTATTTATTGGAACGTTTTATGAATGGAATAAATAAAGTGGTTGAGAACCATAGTTTTAAAAAATTAAAAATTTGTATTTATATTACAATGGTACAATTGTAGGAAGTTTTTTCTTTTTAGGTGGGGGTTTAAACCTATCCAAGACACTTTTAGGTTTCTGAGCTGTTTGTTCTTCCTCCAGAGCAGCAGCTTTCATTGCTTTCAGGAACTCCTGAAACAAAAATTGTTTAAGTCTAAAATAATACCTGAAAAAAGCTACTTGAAAGGATGGTAACAGTACGATGGAAGCTCGGTATTATGAACCTGAAGGGGAACTTTAAAGTTCATTATATATTATAGTCTCTTGAACCGAGATTCCGTGTTAATTAACCAAGCCTACCCTAGAACCATCAAATATTCTCCATGAATTAGAAATTTCAATTTCATCACATTTGAAGTTTTTTGTAATTACTGAACTAAAAATGTAATAATTATTATGCCGCCTTAAAGCCATAATGATGCAGCATTCATTGGCCATAACTGTATTTTGCATTAAACATCACACAAAATTTACAGTTATTAACTGTACTCAAACACTTATACTGAAACGCCCGGTTTCACAGGCCCCATGGGAATTTTTGTTTTCTCTATTGGCAATACTGTTTGAGTGGTGCCTTCCATCATGCTAATATGTTTCCACTACCTCTCTAATTAGCAGCCAATTAGTTTTTTTTTAGTTTTGGAGCATCCCTTGACCTCGACAGTCCATCTTTGTGCAAATAGTTGGGTCTCTTGTGCCAAGGGTTAAAAGTACATATACACAAATTTTATGTATTGTTTTCTTATTTTATATAATTATAATTACTATTTTACATGGTTTCTGGTGTTAGAAAAGAGATTTTCTTCCTATGACGATTTTAGAAATAAAAATTAGGTCCACAAGTTAAATGATTTTATTGTTATTTTTGTATTACTATTTTCACTAAATATTGTTAAAGAAAGCTTTTTTAGTTCTTCAATGACAGTTATATATTGTTTAAGGCGGTGCTAGCGGCGTTAGGGACAACTGAAATCCGCTAGGTCGGCACTTATTCGTTACGCATATGTGATTGTTTCGTGCAAGGATAATGAGTGACTCGTTTAAGATAAAAATTCTGTTTTTTTGTATATTGTTAATCATTTTTAGAACTTCAAAATTACATATTTTATAATATTATCCGATGATAAATGTGGTGTTAAAAATTCATTTTCAGTAGTCTATGAATTTTTTCTTTTTCAAAATTTCACATAGGTTGCGTGATAAAGGTCTGTTTTTCATCCATGTTCCCAAAATTTCAGATGAAAAACAAAGCAGTTTTCCCACACTCTTTGAAAGAAAAATTCAAAATTTCCAAATTAATTACCCTTTAACTCGAAAAGTTTTCACTAAAAACTTGAAATAATATGCCAAAGCATGTTTACGATACAATCAACAAAAAAACGGTAAAATTGTGAATTTTTAAGATGGTAGAGTTTTTTGCTCGCACCACCATTTTAAGTCATTTCAAAATTTATAAGTCCAAAATTGTAGCCATATGGATGAATACTGGTTCCTCCGTTCTCTCAGACTGGAGGAAATGTGCGTAGGAAACAATTTTTACTTTACTTTTACGATAAATAAGATATAACAGATGATACACAGATGGTTTCCAATAATTTACAAAATGTTTTATAAAAAAAATTGATGATTTGTAAAGTTCGGTCTCTCGGACCAGGTGGCTCTACTAATGTTACGGGGGCTCAGTAAAAGTGTTAAACAGCTTTTCATTAACATTTCCTCACATTGACCGAAGAGTCATATTATTAATCTTATATAAAAATTATATAGAACTGATATCTCCGACCAAGTAGCCTACTGCACAGAATTATACTGTTCATAAATATTATAGCATACACTATAAAATTACTCACTTGTTTTTGCTTTTCTTTCATTATTTTCTTTGTTTTAGCCATCTGGACTGTTTTTCCGCGCCTCTTGGTTTTCTTGCGAGGTGTCAAATCTATGTTAGGAGGCTTCAGGAACTGCAAAAAAAGACATTTGTGACAACTTCAATCTTGAACTACAATTTGGTAGATTTATCTTTACAAACAATATTTTAATCCATAAAACAGTGCCACTGTATTACTTGGATATTGAAATTATTTCTTTAAAATTAAAATGTAATTTCAGAAGATGAGGTTTGGATTTTATTTATAAAGAATTAAATTTTAAACCTAAATCACCTAGATAAGAGTTTATGGATAGAAAACAAAGAAAAATTATATATTTAATAGTCCTACATGAGCTATTATTTATAGCCCTTGTAAAACTGGGACTGATAATAGACAATGGCCAAATGGCACAAAAAATCACTTTTATTTTTGTAATAATTTAATATATCAAAATGGATACAATACTTTTCTTTTGATCGAAAAATTTTCGTTTACGACAATAAATTTTTCTTCCCTGTTTTTGTTTGAAAAAATATCAAGATTTCGAACATAGTTTATTCGTAATATAGAGGTAAAATTTACATTGTGTTTTATTCACAGTTTAAGGGGATTTAAAATGTTCCATCAAATCAAGGAATTTTTTATGTTGAGGTTCGTTACATCAAGGTTGTAGTTTATAGTAATTATTAGGGGTCTGCGGTGCACCGAAAAAATCGGTACGGTACGGTTCCAGCCTTGTACCGAACCTCAGTACGGTACAAGAATTTTTGGTACAAGTTCGGTACGGTACAAATAAGGAAAAATTAAGTAACCATCCAGTCTAGGTGGCCATCAAATATAACTATGGAACATCTCCGAAATCATTAAATAAAACCCGACCGTTAAATGCTTTACACTCTACAAGTAAAATAGAATTACAACACTGCCCAGATGTACGGCAAATACTGAACGTAAGACTGACTCGTAGCGTGTTGGTGAATGATTATTTTAAATAAAATAATTTCACCAGGACTTCAGGAAAATCGGGCAACCAGTCATCTCCCTGCCGGCTCTAAATTATTGTGCATTCCCGGCTTATTATCGTATCCACGTATAGCAGCTTACGCGATCAGGGAACCGTTCCTCCTTTTGATGCAACAAAATAGTCGTACCAGTATGAGGCTCGGATTAGTCGTGTTTCAAATAGTGATGGGAATACTTGTGATTTTTCAATCACAGTTAAAACCTTTTAAACTGTGATTCATGATTCTTTCAATTGATTCGTTCTATTTCCTCTGACAGCCTGTTGACGATGTTATAATATAGTATCGTCAACACATCGTAATATAACATCGTTAAGTATTGGTCACATTATGACCAATACAGAACTGTGATTTTCCGTATCGATCCCGCTCTTTCGGGATTTTCACTCAAATAAAATAAAAAATCATAATGTTAAGGATATAATTGAATAAAGGAAATAAATAACTTTTATTTTTTTACAATATGTTCTGTATTTCCTCATTAGTGGAACCCCTCAAATCCGAACTAATTGGGACTGAAGCCTGTTCTTCCAGGGAAATAAATACTACGTACTTATTTCGTCACTGTATTCGCGCGGTATACAGGCTGTGCGTGACTCAATAAGTTCATAAGGGCAGTGACCTTGGCGGGTCGAGCCTGTTCTAAAAATAAACCATTCTCCCTCTACCCTACTTACTAACAGGGATGCGTATCGCATCTGTCTACTGCCTGTGTCTAGTTTAGTGAGCGTTTGTTTACCTGCTGATAAACGTGCGTATCTAGAACAACCGAAGTGGCTTGGAATTACGGTCGTGTGAAGATTTTCTTCATTTCAACAGTTAAAGCATTGATTTTATAATTACGAAGTATGTTAATTCAATGGTTAAAGATAACAGACTCCAAGCGAAAAACCCTGACTTTGTTAAACCTTGAAAAATAAGTTTGTGATTAATTTTTTTTTAATTTCCAGGTATTTCTTTTTTTGATTTCCCAAGAACATGTTCGGTTTGAGGGGTTCCACTGTAATATTAAAATATTAACCACTTTTACTAACATAACTATTTTAGTCTAAAGAGCCCTTTGACATTTTATAAAAGTGTTTGATTTAATTTTAATAATTATTGTGATTAGTTGAATTAAAAATAATAAACCAGGACAATATAAAATATAGGTCTTGGCTAGGGGGTATTGACTCAGTTTTCTGTATTTTTTGTTCTGCATTAAAATACATTATAGTTTTTTTTTGTTTGTTCATCCTTAGTTTCATATAGACTTGAGAAGATTATTTCCTCTTATTAATTAGTTACAACATAAATTATAATGTTTAAATAATTATTAATATGTTTAATGTGATATGATTTTTAAAGAATGGATTTAAAAATCATATTACAGTTTGAAAATTAGTACAGTAAAATATTTCTTCTGACATTGTATATCTTTTTTTAAACTCCTTTCTCTATGTTTTCACTAATTAAGTTCTGGAAAATACTTATGAATAAAAGGATGAGATCAGTCAATGTTACTAGCGGCATTATTCTCTTGTACCGTACTGTACCGAATTTGTACCGAGAACCGAGATACAACAATTTGTACCATACCGTACCGTACCGACCTCATAATTTCCTGTACTGCAGACCCCTAGTAATTATTTCATATGAAATTACAATACAAGCGTGAAATACCCACCAGAAGTGACTTTTTAGCTTCAAGTTTGTCTTTGAGAGTCGGGAGATCCACCTCTATGATAGAGCTTGGGTCCAACGTGATCATCTCCGGCTGAATCTGTCAAACAAAACGAAAATCAATTAAACCCATAATTCAAACTATTCAGTCTTTTTCCCAGTTAAGGATACTCTTACTCCAACTCCCAGGGCCATTGGAGGCCAAGAAGGGTTTTGTCCTCGCCAACAACTGCTCGCCATCTCTCCCCGTCCTGTGCCTCGCCAATTGCTGCTCCTGCTCTTGTGATGTCTGAAATAGGCTAGCAGTTAACATGTTAATATAAATAGTTCTAAAGAAAACTCACACAGATGTTCTGTTTCTACTGGTGACTTTGCTAGAGTATATATTTGCTAATAGTGGAAATAAACTGCATCTATCTTGCCTAAATAACTTTTCATCACATGCTAATGTTTCAATAGTCAAAGTATATTTTAAAACATATATGAAAAATTGAACAATTTAACGAGTCACCTTCTCCAAAAGTGCCTTGACTTCGGCCTCCCGCCTCTGACTCTTGCTCTGGAATGGGTTCGCTTCGTATGCGTCAAAGTTTGGCTCACCACTACCTGCAACGTTTAGAAACCGTTGAGTCAATCAATAATCAATAATTTACTGTCATCAATACATTAGGTTTATCTACAAGTCAAAAAGTATTTCAAATGATACTTTCCTCAAATGAGTCCTCAAATACAGAAAACTCTGTACTATCTGAAGGAGGATAATTTGCAAGGCATCCACACATTCCACCAAAAGCGAGAAAATAAGTATAATGAAATTTTTTAGTACAAAACACCTTTGCGCCTTCTCGGAATTCATGCAGTAGAAAATCTATTGCCAAATGCCACCTGATACCTCTGCTTATTTTACCACTAAAACAGTTTCATAAAAACTACAATTAGACTAGCCCGGTCACTCATGGTCGAACTTTCTCTTTACGTGAAAGCAAATAATACTGATTCTAGAAAATGGGGAGGGTGTGAAGTGATTCAGGCTATTCCAAGAAAGATGCACGTGAGGTATGGTGGCGATGAATACTGCCGACACCCACTAAGCACAGGTTTTCCTGAAAATAGTACCAACCCGGACGTTTCGACCGGTATGTGAGCTCTCCCAGGTTAAATGGCATGAAATCAAAACCACAAATTGTTGAAAAAGAAATTCAAAAAAATTAGTTTTAAATGATTTGTTTTTATTTAATATTTTCTTTACCCATATTGGGTCTTTTTAACATAATGATAGTAATAATACTATTTTAATACAAATATAAACATGAAATATCAAATATCAAACAAACCTGGCACCAATAGGCTTGAATACCCGTTATATGTTCCAACCCCAAGAATGTCTTCGAAAGGACAAAACTGCATATTCTCCACACCCTTGTAAAGTTTCTGCCTTAAGTACGCTCGCTTATCTCCTTCGCCTGGTGTGTAAAAATCATTGTAGATCTGAAAATAAAATAAATGTCTCTTAATTAGGATATTTTTCCATCAAATTTAGTAAAAGTAATCCTAAAATACATAGTACGAACAGCTACGGACTTGTCAGCTCAGATATCTCTTATACCAACTTTAAAAAATGTAGGCTTATTGTTCAAAGTATCGTGTGTCAACTTTAACTGAGCTTAACCCTTCAACTCCGTTCAACGTACTGAGCACACAGTGCCAACGTTGCACTCACCGCCAGTTGTCATTCACTGCACGCATTTGTCAGAACTGCATTTCGCTGCTACCATACAGGATTTTTTAGAACTATTTGGAGCTTCTCAATTTTGGAGAACGCTGTTCACCTTTCTAGCATAATTGTTTTTCAATTCTGCTGTCTTTGAAAGGAAAAAAACTAAAAAAATCTCAGCTGGAAGAGCAGACGATAACCACTTGGTTTGTTGTTTGTTTACTGTTGTCTGATGTAATATGGGAAGGCAAAGTTTTTGTGCTAGTTTGAAAGTGTTTTGAACTGAAATGTAATTAGTTGTTATCTCTTCAAGTGTTATGTTTTTTAGTGTCGTAATAGTAAATATTAAATGGAAAAACTTTTCAAGAAGACGTTTTATGGTAAACTTACATTGTGAGTACTGCCTAGAACCAGGTTATTTTTAGGTATTTTCAATAAAATATTAGTTTGTAATAGACTCAGACGATAACATTGCATTGTGGTTAGATGAACAGTTATCAGTTACAGCTCAGGTTTGCTGGTAGTAAGTGGTCCGAATCCAAAAATAATATTGTCTGGGAGTGTTGGAAGGGCTCTTGAAATTCCAGGATTGAAGGGTTAATGAGTACTCCATCAACAAGCTAGAATAAAGCCTGGGTTAATTTATCAGTCTGTTCAATCTATTAGCTAGGTTTATTGCCTTGTAGCCATCAGATTTTTTTTTAAATGGTGACCTACCCAAATAGGCATTTCAAGCCAAGTATGAATGAGAAATGAGAGCAAGATGATTGTGGAATGATATTGTGGTCTTGTTACTGATAAGGTTGACACGTTCATTAGACAGGACTGTAATTAATAACCCAACAGACTATGCTATCGAGGCACCTACAGTTTAATGTGGGATCCGAACTACTTTGCTCCTGAATTACAAACTGGTCTAATTGTGAGGATGTCTTTGCGGATAAACCTAGTATTCAATAGTGCAGACATTAATCTACATAAAGGGAATATCACATCCACCAACCACCGCTCATGTATCCACAATTAAACACAGTAGAAACATTATAACTAATACAATGTCACAACATTGCATGACATCCTCTTGGGATATAAATTCTTAGATGTTACATATTTAACTACTAGTGCAGCATTAGTTTTGACATTCCCCATGACTTATGTTTATTTATTGTTGCCTGATGCCTGAGAGGATTCTATTTTTATTCAATAAAAAAATTACAATATCCAAGAAGAAGAATATTTAGTATTAATACAACATTTAAACTTGTTTAACCAATTCAAACCAGCTGACAGGTGTCACTATGAGTCATCGGGTGTTCTCATCCACCTGTAATAGATTGCTAAAACTTTGTCCGATGTAAACTGAACAATATGATGTAATAGTGATAATAATTTTTTCTTAAAATCAAAAAATAATAATTGTCCTTAATCATGTTAAAAGAACAAACAATTTCATTTAAAACGAACTATTGAAATAAAACAAGCAAGAAGATTACAGACAAGTTAACCTAGATTAATCTGTTTCACACTAAATTAAATGTATAAAAATATACGTACAAAATTTAATTTTAGATTAGATTAGATTATTGAAATAGTGACCATACCACGAGGTAGGTATTTTAAGCCAAGTATGAATGAGAGTTGATTGTAAGATGATTGTGGTGCGATCTTGTAGTCTTGTTACTGACTAAGGCTGACATGTTCCTTAGACAGGACTGTTAATTAATAGCCCAACAGCTGATGGCAACTAAGGGACCTATAGTTTAACGTGGAATCCAAACCACGACCTCTGAATTACGAATTGGTCTAATTATGAGGATGGTCTTTGCGGATTAACATAGCTTTCAATAGTGGTAATAAGTGGTAAAAGAAATATTAAGTCAATATAATTTAGAGTATGATACTTGAATTCATCAACTCTGTAGAACGTTTTGGTGTTTAAATATTCACTATTTAAATAGTCTATTACAAATAGACCATTAAATAGTCAAGCCCTAATTGCCTCTTACAGCAAACTAGACAGTCAAATTTCCCCACTACAGAAAATGTGAAAACCTCTAAACCACGGTACAAATTGCGTATTCATCACTACTTCAACCTCTACAAGCCCTCAGGTTCAACATTACAACGAGGGCCCTCGCCATCAGAGAACTTCACTTCACTTTGTCTCCTGCTCCCCATCATTTTGTTCCTGGGTATCCTACCACTTCTAGTCCTCTTAGATAATCATCCGCTCTCAAAACAAACTAAAATGCTAAAACAAATACTACCTCGACTATATTGCCGGAGGCTGTTGCCACCAAACCGCGTTGGCTGATTGCCACGTTGCTGACGACGGAGAACATGTGATAATCCTGTAGAGGTCCCACTAGCTGACGGACGTCCCACACCTTCACAGAACGATCTGCTGCCGCCGTCACCATGTGCCTACAACCAGAACTGACTCAGAGGGGGGGTGACAGAAAATTGACGACTATGACGTCATCAAAATTATTGTCATCATATAAAAACGTAAGCTTTCGCGGCACTCAACACTTACTTCGACCATTGTAGCCTCCGGATCACTGATTTTACTAAAATACCCCCGTCGCAGCAGACCTGCGTACTCAGCGAATTTCCAAATCAAAAATATAATAATAACAATAATATATGACAAGTTTGGTCAAAGTCTGTCGATAAACATGAGAATTATTTGCCTATTCTCCATAAGATTAAAATGGGAAAGAGTGAGTAGGTTTGCTGCTGTGAGGAACACTGAAAGTACCATTTATACCATCAAAAATTTTATTTTTAACATTTATACCAACTTTCATCAACATCTGTCCATAAATAAAGGAGTTTGCCTAATCTCCATATGATTAACATGGGAAAAGAATATGCAGGTTTGCTGCCATGATAAACACATAAACTATGATTTTTTAGCACAAATGTTTGGATCTCAACCATATGAAGCTAAATATCAAGTTTCATCCAAAAATATTAGATAATAAGTGAAAAATTAATTTTTCCTAATCCTCCATAAGATTAACATTGGAGCCTCAAAATACAACGTACTGTGTTTAGATTTTTTTATATCTCGGTAACCGTTGGAGATAGAGAAAAACTTTAAGGAACTTAATTGTGTAGTTTTTTAAGCTGATTCCAATGGTGAAATAAAAAATTAGAAATTTTTTAAAATTACATGTGAAAAACGCAAAAAACCCCATTTTGGGGTACAAAACCCCCCCAAACTACCCGTTCCCATTGACCGATATGTCTGGTTTACGAACTCGTCCGAGCATTTGTAGGAATACACGTCCCTACCAAATTTGGTCTCGATCGGACCATTTTTACGAGAGTTATCGTGTTCACAGACACATATATATATATATATATATATATATATATATAAAAATTTTAACGACTATTGTTTTTGGTCTCTGGGCACCTAAAGAAGAAAAAATAACATGGTCTCGGGCTTAACTCTTGCCATGAGACCTACGGTAATAGCTTCCTCCCTATGGGAAATTCGCTAAAAACATGGTCCCGGGCTTAAGTCTCGCCATTGAGACCTACGGTAATAGCTACTTCCCTATGGGAAATTCGCTAAAATAAAGGTTTAAATAGCTGTCGTGTTGTCCGTGGTCCTTAGTTTGATGCTGACGACTAATGGTTTCAGACCTTTCAAGTCGTAATACCAAGTAGAAATAAAAAAATCCTCGACACTAAAGTAGTGAAGAATCCTCTTCAACGAAACTAACACACATGGAACCACGAAACATAAAACTAATTGTTAAATTATTTTAACACTGTATGTAATGTATGTACAGTAGAACTTGGATAATTCGAACCTCAAGGGACCAGAAAAAAATTCGAATTATCATAAAATTTGAATTAGAAAAGTTTATACAAGTGGTTGAAATAAACAATCAAGCATCATGTTTTAACATTATACAGGGTGTTCATTAAAGTTGGGAACAAACTTCGAGGGGTGATAGTACTCATCAAAATAAACAAAAAATTTCCTATAAACATATGTCGAAAAATCCTTCGTTCAGCCGCTAGCCGCCATTTTGTATTTTATACAAAATACTTTATGATTATGTATTTCACACACAAGGGCAGCTAATATACGAGGGCCGTTCGGAAAGTAACCTCTGGTTGATTAAAAAAAATACACCAAGTTAAATCAAAATATTTTAATATATACATCTTAAAACTAAACCTTTGCACTATTTTTTGACATAGTTTCCATAAAGATTGAGGCACTTATCATATCTCGTTAACATAAGTTTATTAGACATTTTTTGTTTATTTTGATGAGTACTATCACCCCTCGAAGTTTGTCCCCGACTTTAATGAACACCCTGTATATTAAAAAAGTTAGGTTAATGCACATATTATTATATTAGGCACATATTATTGATTAAAAATCCTACTTTTTGTTAAATGTCAATAATGTGTTTGGAGGGATCCCGAAACTAGCTATTACAAACTTTTTCAAATCCCTTCTTTACCTCCTTGATCGCCGCTATTGTCAGAGATAGGTTCGCTTTGACGAAGCCATCACACACACTACGTGTTAACATGAAAGCAGACGACGAATATCGGAACAAACCACCACCGATGATACACACAGATGTCAATGTTGTGATTTATGAGCAGTAGTGGACTAGTGGGGTGGGCACATTGATCTAGCTAAAAATAGTCTGAGGACAGGAAGCCCGAACGTCGTTTCCTGGAAAATCGCACACAGTGACGTTCACTTATACACACACTATAGATTTCCGCTGTAAAACTTCGAATTATCCAAAATATTATTCAAATTAACCAAGATATTTTAACATTGTTTTTATATAAAATTCTAGGGACCAAGACAAAATTTCGAATTAAAGAAGTTTTCGAATTACAGAAGCTCGAATTATCCAAGTTCCACTGTATTTTGTACTACAGGTATTTAAACCTTCATTTTTTAACACCTACTTTAGTTTTCTGGATTTTCTGCATTTGGCACCTTAGCGCGGTAGCCTACCATGTTTCATACATTATTTGTTGGGGATTCTCTAAAGGTGGCTAAATTACATAGCTAAATTGAGTGACTTTTTAAATTATTAGTATAATTTCATGATTTTTTTAATAACTTATAAGAACATTGTCCATGATAAACATTTAACTGAATCTTTCTTGTCATGCAAAAATTTAAAAACATTTTTAATGTTACTACCGAAAATCTTTTTTTTCAATTTCATATTTCCTATGGTTGACAGATTGTGTAAAATGGTTTTATGTCCAAGATAAACCACCTCTGTATTAGTATACATGAAACTAAACTGGTATACAAAGTTTCATTGAATTATATCCACAAATAGCTGAGAAAAAATAAAAATTCCACAGAATTACCAGCAGCTGATGTTCTGACACATTACTAGTAAACATACCACAGCATTCTAAATCACGTTAGATAAAATTCTTGATATATACATATGGTATATTTGTTATAGATTTGTGTGGTAAAATAATAATTTCGTGAATGTCCGATAAATCAGACTTTGGGATTGAAAGCGTTGAGCTCTACATACTTCAACAAAAGGCGCCAGTAAAGGTGGCCAGTAGCGACCAGAGTGCCCACAACAGCTGAGCAGCCAATTCTGTCGCTGGTGAAGCGACCTGGCTACCTCGTCTAATATGGCCCTAAAGAACTTTAACCCATTGTGGTCGGAGGGGCCACTTAAATGTCCCTCATGATTTCTTTACAAGCTCTATGTTGGCTGAGGAAGCTTTGTCTTCTCTGGTTGGATGGGCCACAATTGTGGCCACTGCTCTTTTGACAGGCAGCACGGAACAACTCTTGTCTGTTTGGCGTCTGAGGTCGGATGGGTCAATTTAGTGACCAGTAGTGCTTTATCTACATGGTAGGGTAGGCCAATTTGGCAGCACTTCAAACTATTTATAAAATATATATTTTGTTATTAACCATCCAGTTACTACGGTAACTATTTGTGGCTATTGCCACAAGAGTAGCCGTTCCGACCTCACAGGACAATAAGTTAGTGGAGTAATCGAGCTGCCATGGAAACAGCTGTGGGCAGTGAGTGGCCCTTTCGACCTGAGAGGACAACCTTTAAAACATCCATCCGACGGTAAAGGGTTAAATTATAAAACTGAATCTTACTTACTGTCCACGCATGTCAACAGCTACACTAGTGAGGGGCTGCTTATGACACAACATCTTGACTAGAGGATCCTTCACCGTAGGGCTCCACATTGTTACCGTGCCTGCGCAAACACAGAACAGTAGAGTCTCAGTTAACCAACGTAATTGGGACCAAGAGTACCTTGGATACGATAAAACTCAGATAATTCGGTAGATAACCTAAAAATCAACAATGGAGTCAATAATAGCTCAAGCTAAAACCATAAATTAAAGTTATTACTAGACCTTTTGTTTAGGTTATTTGTACAATACACATCATAATACGAGGGGAATCCAGGAAGTAGATTACATTTTTTTCGACAGGTTCGGCAGTCACTATGCTGGGTCTCCCACTTCGATCCTCGTCGTGAACATTGGTTCTGCCATTTTTAAATCTTATGACCCACTGACGCACTCCACTTTCAGTTATAATGTTGTCCCCATACACTTCACAAAGCTGCCGATAGATTTCTATCGGTTTACAGTTTTTTGCAGTCAGAAACCTTATTACTGCACGCACCTCGCAGCTCGCGGGATTTTCAATTAACGCAGACATTTTAAACCGTCACAGTATCTGAACAGAGCACAGCACAAACCTCTCACTAGCACGGCTAGATGCCGACTGAGCTGCTCAACGCTCTGATCCCAAGATGGCCGCGCTAGCCCCGCCCCTAGCGGACACAGACGAAAACGTAATCTACTTCGTGGATTGCCCTCGTATATGCCATACTATCCCTAAAACATGATTTCACAACGGTACAAAGATTATTGCTTACTTTTTAACTAAACCCAAGCTACAATATAAACATGAGAGCAAAAGGAAAACAATACATTTTTTAAAATATAAAACTTATTACAAAAATACTTATTACTAAAAACAGTAAATTATAAAAAAATGCCATCTTTATTCAGAACAACGACACACAAACAATTCAATTCAAAATATCTTTATTCATAAAATGCACATGTACAACAAGTAGTGTCATCAATAAAACATAATAATTCTCTTAACTACTAAGTTCTTCTAGTGAATACATGTCTCTTTCAAGTAAAAATTCCTTTCATAACAATTTAAACAACTAAATTCTACACCCCTTTCATATATTTTGGAACTGATCAAATAAATTTCAGAACAGCATATGATGCGTATTTTATATAATAATCTAATTTATGTTAAGGTAATTTTTTTTTTCTTTTTTGCTTCTTGTATTATATGAATGTTGTGTTTCAAATTCAATAAATTTATGGTCATTTACGTTAACATGCATTATGCATTCCGTTATGTTCCGCTAAAAAAACACAACTGAAACGAACGTAAACCAAATGAGTTAGGATACAGAGACCACATTAATTACTAATTACTTATTTAACACGGCTTTGCCAGATGGGTCAGTGTAATTCTTTTAACCAGGTTTTACTAAAACTAAATCAATGTCGGACTCCATTTCAGGAGGTAGATATGGAATCTGTGATTTAGTAAAGTATCTGCGAGGTCACAGAATTAATTCAAATCAAAACAGCTATAATTAGATTAAGTGGGTTTATAGCTGCAGGATTATAAATTACATTTAATAAATTATTTTTATTTCATATCCTTTTTACAGGTTTATTTCTGTTAAACTTCAATGACTTCAATAAACATTTATTATTTTCAAAAAATTGAACCCAGCTTTCCTTTAAAGTTAATTTCAAGCGAGTTTAGCAAAATAAATTTTTAGTTGATGGTTTGTGATCAATTTATAGCTAATGTAGGAGTATAAATAAAATAAAATATAAATACTTAAATAACTTAATTCATTTTCAAACAAAACTAGCTTAACCCGGCGGACATTGTCTCGCTTTTAATTTTTCATTAATATACCAAAATAAAGTAATAAAAACAATTGTAGAAAAAATTTATGCGTTCAACGTCCCGTCGAGCATTTCGCTCTGCAGGTGTTTCTGTAGCTCTTGACGTCGAAGCTTGTCCACGCAGGTCTCCGAGTCGTGCTTCCCGCTCTGCAGGTGTTTCTGTGGCTCTTGACGTCGAAGCTCGTCCATGCAGGTCTCCGAGTCGTGCTTCCCACTCTGCAGTTGTTTCTGTAGTTCTTGACGTCGAAGCTCATCCACGCAGGTCTCCGAGTCGTGCTTCTCGCTCTGTAGGTGTTTCTGTAGCTCTTGACGTCGAAGCTCGTCCACGCAGGTCTCCGAGTTGTGCTTCCCGCTCTGCAGGTGTTTCTGTGGCTCTTGACGTCGAAGCTCGTCCACGCAAGTCTCCGAGTCGTGCTTCCCGCTCTGCAGGTGTTTCTGTAGCTCTTAAAGACGATGCCCTTATCGGACAGCTTTCAAGCATGCTTCTGTTTCTCTACATGTTTCAGCAGCTCTAAGTGCTGAAATGCGTTTTTGGTTCTTTTACCAATATTGGCTTTTTTAGGAGGCATGCCATAAAAGTATTTTGCAAAATAAATGATTTATTATCAATTTATTTTCACGTTTACCTAAATATTTTAATTACTGAGGCAATAAGGTTAAAATCAATACTAAGAAATACAGATCACCTGACCCAGTAAAAGTGTATACAGTTAAAATGTACAGTTAAACTGTTTAGTCACTCGCATAACCAAAAAAACAAATGTAAACAAAATAAAAAACAAACAAATGCAAGTGCTTCAATCTGTTGTGTATATCTTCAACTAACAGATATAGTGTAGCAATCAGCTGTTGAAAAGAAAATATTTATAATGTAAACAAAGTTCTGGTTACAAAGTATATGGGATCCTTTTTAAAAGGGCTGTTTTAGGGGTTTCCTGGCAATTATTCGATTTTTTCTCGCCGTAAGAACCATCCTTGGACTTCGACGAACATCTTAAAAAAAAGGATTGGCCAAATTGGTCCAGGCATTGTTGAGTTATGCGCTTACCAACACATTTTGCGATTCATTTTTATATTATAGATATGTTAAATACAAGCTATTTACAACTCACCATTGGTGTGGCCAAGACATATGATAGCATTGCTGGGATTTTGCGTCATGACCTTCAGGCGTCCTTGCTTGCTATTGAAATGGTTGACCATCTTCCCAATAGAGATATCTAACCATCCAAGAAAACCGTCTTCATTCTGCGTCACATTACTTCATTAATAAGAATCGATAGAGGTGTAATCAGGAAGTGAGCAGTTTCACTCAGGAACACCAGATGTAATTAATGTGTTAATTTTGAATCCCCCCTTGTCTGTCATTTGTTAAAATCATTTGCTAAAAAATAAGTGGTTTGATTTTTGAAGCATGTTCAACTTGTTTTATCAACAAAACTGTGAGATTTAATTAATATTTCTGAACGTATAGTATTGAGAACATATAGAAGTTGTGAATACATGTACAAAAGTTATGAAAACGTAGTATGAGAACGTGAGTGTGGGAACGTGAGTGTGAGAACGTGAGTGTGGGAACGGTAATTTTAATCTGACAAGTTCTTTAAGATTTATAAACAAATACACAAACCAGTTCATCTTCATCGACGATTTGTTTATGAACAAAAAGTATTGTTCTTCATCATCACTGTATCACAAACTTTTTCAAACCATCAAACACATCTTTTGGCGATTAATTTTTTCATTGTATTTTATCTTTTGTCACTAGTGGTGTGAGCAGGTAAATATAAAATGGGTGTTTACCTGAGGGTATTTATGATTATTTATTTATTTTTATTTATTTATAAAATTTATGCAATATACATGCTTTAAGTATAATAAAAATATAAAAAAAATGTTGAAAAGTAATGATAATAGTAGTGATTATAATTGTTTTAACAACCAAATTACTTCTGAAAAATATTTGGTTAAAATAACCTATGTCTGGAGATAAATGATTTAGTCTAATTTAGGGGACAATAATAATAATAATTATTATTATTATACATGAAATAATATTATTCGTCCATGAAAAAATGTATAGTTTAATTATTGTAATAGGTTGATAAATAATTAAACAAATTTGTATGGTAATATTGTTATTAATTATCAATCAAGGGGTAATATCAGTTTGTTTTACATTTAAAAAAACTAGTGTAATTATAAGTTTTAGCTAGAATTTATAATTATATATATATATTGACATATGACTATAAAGTCATATGGTTGTTAATTATTATTATATTGTTGATTTTGTAAACAAACTGACTTGTAGTTCATAAAATGGATTATGTGATCTAAATATTTATTTTATTTTAAAACATGAAACATGGTGCCGAATGAAGAACCAGAAATAATAATAAAGACAGACAAAGTTCTCCATTCAGAGAGGTTAATACAGACAACACTGATTATGATAATGGTGAGATGAATAATCAAGACTAACCTAAAACCACCAAAGCCACTGTTAGTTATCAGTGGTGGTGAAATGACAAAGAAGTGGATGGCGGAAACAATTTCAGTGGTATGCTACTGCTGTTAATTTGAAGAAGAGGATATTAGAGAAACAGATAGCTACTTTTATGACAGTACTTGGAGAAGATGGAATTAAACTCTTTGAGTATTTTGATATTGATGAAAAATCTACTAGCTTGGATGATATAATTGCAAAATTTGATTCGTATTTTGAAAAGAAATCAAATGTCATATATGAACGGTTTGTCTTCAACAATCTAAATCAGGGTAAAGGAGAAACTTTCAATGATTTCTTCACTAAAGCGTCTAACCAAGCGAGTAAGTGCTCGTATGGAACAATGAAAGATAGCTTATTACGAGACAGGCTGGTTTGCGGAATCAATCATGACAACACTCGCCAAAAACTATTTCATGAAGAAAATTTTACGCTTGAAAAGACAATAAACATCTGTAAGACTTTTGAAGAAGTAGAATTTCAGCTATCTAAAATGTATGAAAAGAAATGCTGCAACGTTTCTCTCAACGATTCTCCAGGAAAGAGAATTTTAGGGGTGCGCAAAAAGCTGCAACGGCTGAAGCGCCTTGGGAAATCCGCCCCTTCGAATGATGATGATGATGCTGCAACGTTTATGCAGTTAAAGGAAAAGAAACTTTAGGTGAGAAGCAAGAGGAAAAACATTAAGCAAAAAACAAGAGGATAACACCTTCGCTTGCAGTCGCTGCGGATATCGCCATGGCCCGCGAGCTTGTCCTGCTTACCAAAAGAAGTGCTTTAACTGTGGTATCCTTGGCCACTTCTCTAAGGTATGCCACTCAAAACCAAATAATCGAGTGAAATCATTAAAAACTGAGAATCCCGATAAACATGGTGAAGTATATTCGATTCAACACTCAGATCTCAGATATAATGGAATATCTAAAAGTTTAATATGGATTTCGAACCACTGCCTCTGAATTATGAACTGGTCTAATTATGAGGATGGTCTTTGCGGATTAACATGGTATTCAATAGTGTGGACGTTGATCCACACAAGAGAACATTACACCCACTGACCATCGCTCACAATTATCAAATCGTTGAACCGACAGATTTTTGATGCGGTATTTTTAGCATGGGTGTCAGATTACTGATTTTTTTAAACATAGGTAATCTGCTGTGTAAAATCTCATCTGATCACCGATACTTTTAGCCAACCGTTCGGAACTTTGAAATGCCTACTGATTTTATTCTCATAGAAAACTATTGATCGTTTAATGCGAACTTTCGGCAATCTAAATTAACCTACATGATTATAATAAAAAAATATCACTGTATTGTTTTATGGATAACATAGCTCACCCCTGTTGCCAGCAGGAAGTGGTACGGCAGGAACTCCATGCGGATGACCTTGTTGAGGGCCTTTATGCAATGAACCTCCACTCCCAGGTTGTCGTACATGTAGACCCAATCCTTCTGGGCTACAGCGAACATTGTCTCTTGATGGAGCCACCTGTCACAATATACAATTTATTTGATAAATTTTCACACCAAAGGCATTTGTACTTTGTGATATTACCTTTTTGAAATGCCAACATACCCAGGTAGGTAGGTATTTTAGGCCAAATATAAATGAGAATTGAATGTTATATGATTGTGACACGATCTTGTAGTGGTCTTGTTTCTGACTAAGGTTGACATTTACCTTAGCCCAAAAACCCACTGGTATCTATGGGACCACAGTTTAACATACGGCACAAACCACATTTGCCTATGAATTGGACTAGTCTATTTATGAGCAGGATCTTTGTGGATGAGCATAGTATTATCAATAGTGTAGAATGTTAATTCTAACTAGAGAATATTATATCATCTACTGACCATCATTCATAAACATCCACAATTCGTGACTTCCATGTAGCTGGATTACAGGACACGTCACTGTCACAGTCATCTTGGACAATATATTAAATTTGTTCTTTTAAAGGTTTAAATGTTTAATTTCATAACTCTACCACTCGAATAACTATGAGGATAAAACTACTGAGGATGATCATAGCAGAAAATAAAAAAAATATGCTGTATTTTAATATCTCGTTAAGAAGTAGGCTATACAGCTTTGGCAAATAAGTAAATATAGGTGTGTCAGTGGCTGCAACCCAAACCTAAAGAAAATTAAGGGTAAAAGAGGCTGCATCCTGATAAAAAACATTAGAGTGATATTAGAACATCATTTGATTAATAGAGAAAACTGATTACTATATAGTTAAATTAGGTTGATTGCTCAAGCTGATGAACACATCTATTAGTTTACAAATAAAAATTCGGCACACAGTAAAGTACAGTAAAAAAAACCTCACTATCTCGATACCTGGTAACTCAGCAATCAACAGCTGACACAACACCTTTACGTTACAGTACTGGTGCCTTCGATTTTTCAAGGTCACGAGATTAGCTGAGATGGACAGTTGATCTATTGTGCACCTTTTGACTGTTTCAAAGTAAATGACGCAGGCATAATTGTGCTGGGTAGTTTGTTATTGTTTACTTATTTGCGAAAGAACATGGATCATAAAAAAACAATTATCAATCAAGCATTTTTTCAGAAAATATATTCCTAATTCTTTAATGTTTGACATTTCTTCATAAGGCTTTCTACTCAGTATATAACAATACTCATGCAAGGATTGTCTTTTAATGAGTTTATATGTGAAAACAGAGTCTTTTAGGTACTTGATACTTGATACTTGATAAAATCTAGGGGAAAGATTGCACTCCGACCTGAGATCTATTGTGCCCCCCAGACTAGTCTCGAGTTCTTGCCTAGAGAACCCCCTCTAGTCCTAATGCCTTAATAAAGTTTAGTATAACGAGGGGTTCTAACTTTGGAAAATCCTCCACCACCACCTGGTGTGTTCCCAAGCTTCTGGCTCTCTTCTGACCTATCGCGTCACACTCAGCCAATAGGTGTCTAGGTGTTTCCTCCCCAGATTGGCAGAAGCGGCATTCACCCTCTTGGACAATGCTCATCTTGCTCAGATGACCCCTGAGACTACAGTGTCCGGTTAGAAATCCCGTCAGTATCCTTAGATCGTTTTTCTTAAGCCTGATCATGGTCTCAGACCTTCTTATATTATGCACTCCAAGCATTTCCTTAGCCTGTCGGCATCCTGAATGAACAGTCCAGGCTTTCCCTCTGGCTTCCTTCTCTTCCTCCTATAATTTCTTTTTGAAAAAGGAGTCCTCCAGTGCACAACCTGGCTCCGGTCCAACAAAGGGGGTGGCTGCCCCTACCCTAGCCAGTTTGTCTGCTACTTCATTCCCCTGGACACCTTGGTGCCCAGGTAGTCTTTTAGGTATTAATTATTTAAAATTGTTGAAAAATTGCATAGTTCTGGATAACTCGACAACCTCTGGGAACCCCAAAGTGTCTCAAGTAAGTGAGGTTTTACTATACAATATTTATTTTTACAACATTATCCCAACAAAGCTATTGAAGTTAATACAAAAAATGTATAAAAAAATTAAAATAATTTTACTCACTGGACATCATAAATATGCTCCATTACATTGGTTTCGCACATCAGTTTCTTGGTGACCCAGTCGAACGCAGCCAAGTGGCCACGTCTCCCACCCAACAACAGGTGTCGCCCATTTTTCGTGTAGTTCATCCTTAAGGTAAGTATTTTAATCAATACCAAACTAATGGTAAAATGAAACTCATAAAAATTATAGACAACAAATGGCTCTAAAAAAATTAACATTCTACTGGAATTGGGTATTATTCATTATTGGAATATGTAAATTTGATTTATCATCCTGACAGGAATACACCACCTTGTCACAGGTGTTCAGTGGGTTTAGTAATGGTCAACCACCAATAGATTTGATCCATGTTCATGAAACTAATTAAATTTGTATATTTTAAAAGAGGCACTAGTGAAATCTCTTGACCCAAGACCTCGGCCAGATAGTTAGACAAACCTTTACCAATTTTGCAATTGGGGTTGAGGGTTGTCCGTAAAGTAAGGTTCCCATAGCGCTGCAGTTGATAATAGTTCTGCGACGGGAATTTGCACGGTTTTGTTGTGTACCTGGGTTCCCCCTTTAAAAATCTCCACCGCAATGAAGTGTCTGCGGCGCTCAGTCTTGGCCTGGAAGCTGTACAAGATTGAACTCCCCATTGCTTCCTCCACCAGGTTTGAGCTGCGTTCAGTGATTCGTTTTTTGACTGCCAAAAACCTTCCGCCCGGGGAAATTCATTCCCATCTGTGCGAAATATATGGAGAAAAGTGTATGAGCATATAACATGTGCGCAAATGGTTCAGGGAGTTCAAAAACGGGCAAACCAACGTCCATGACGCAGATCGTTCAGCAAAAACTCAAGCAAACGCAAAGTGCCGGCAACCGTCTTTTGGGACAGGAAAGGCATATTGTTGTGCGAATTCTTGCTTACCGGTGAAACAATCATCGATGCCCGCTACTGCGAGACACTGTAAAAACTTCGCCGTACCATTCATAAAAAGACGAGGAGTATGCTGTCTAAGGGGGTGCGTTTGCATCAGGATAATGCTCGACCGCACACCGCTAACATTACCAATGAACTCATCGCTAAATTTGGATTGGATATCATCAAACACCCACACTACAGCCTGGACGTAGCCCTCAGAGACCACCACCTGTTCCCTGATATGAAGAAACACGGGTGGAATGCGGCCAAGAAGACCTTGAAAAAGCGGTTCTCAGCTTCTCAACCTTCTTTTAAAGAAGGTTACTCAGCACGGCTTGGCGGAAGACTTCTTTGACTCAGGCATTCAAAAGCTGATATATCGCATGCAAAAATGCATTGACCTCGAAGGCAACTCTCTACATAGAAAAATTGGGAAAAGTCTGAACTTTCCGAATATATACAAGTTTATGCAAATAAACATGTTTTTCACTCTGAAAAATCACTGGGAACTTTACTTTACGGACAACTCTCGTAGACAAAACACATACTGCTTTTCTTAGTGTTTACTTTGGACAGTCAGAATCATACAAAAAATCGCATCTTGTACTCAAATCAGCCAGTTGCTCAAATTACAAAAACATCTAATGTAAAAATAATTTATCAGAAACTGCATTAAACCAATCATCTGACCATACTACAACTACCATAATCTTCTCTGCTTTTTTTCCGTCAGCTCCTTGAATATTATCCTAAGAACTTACCTATACGGACCAAACTGAAGGTTCAATTCAAAACTCTTAGCAGCACTGGCAATATCAACATTCTTGGAGATCTGCACTTGGCTGTATTGCCTTGTGACTTCATTTTCATCTGCTTCAATGAAACTGTAACATAAATTACAGTAGAAAATTTCACGGGAAAGAATTTTCTAAGTAAAAATTTACTGCTAGTGCAAGTTTACTCTGCGAAAAATGTTACCATTTTGATTAAAATATATTAATTATTATTTTATTAAAAATATTTCAATGCATCCATTTTAATCTATCTCTTTTTTACAAAATTTTATAGAAAAACTTATTTACCTAGAACGACTTGTGATGCCACAATACACCAAAGATCTTGTGTCACCTACTACACGTAGGCTTAGACCAGTTAACTTGAAAAGGTAAGTGGAGCAAATTTTTCAGGGCAAATCTTTTGCTGTAAACTTTATATATTCATCTTCAATTAGGCAAGCAGTATATATCTCATCGCAAAATTATTTGTACTTAAAATAATTTAACACCAGTAATTTTCATCAAAAATATAGCTATATATAAAAAAAATACAAAATACAAATAATTTATTTCAATAATGTTTACAGTCCTGGCCCCACCAAGTTTTCAAAACTTGTCGACGGGGTCCAATTATATAATATAAACCTATGACACTTTGAAACAGTCTCTGAAAATTCTACAGCGGTTTAGGGCAGGCATCTATAACTGTCATACAAACTGGCAGCATATAATAACCTGAATAATCAAAACTTTGATAGCAGCATTTTATATTACAGTAGAACCCACCATAACCGGCCTCGGTTTTCCTGGTCCTTGGAATACCCGGCCACTTCCTATAAGAGATATCAAAATTTATTTCCTACAGCTTACAAACGCATAGAGTTTACAATCGGGTAAAGTATTCTCTAGCTTCCACTACTCAACCTCTCACACGGTTTTTGGAGATTATTTCTCAGCTGAGCTACTGTAGTAGTTTTAAAGGTCAGATTTCACCAAAAACGAAAACTGCTTACCTAACCTAAAGAGACAACCTAAACCTAAAGAGGTTGTCCTACGAGGTTTATAGTAATGGAATACCTCTAATTATGTGATCAGTGCTCGTGATAAACTGTTGACGATCAAGATCTACTCATTATTTTTAGCTTTGCTCGAAAAAGTGTCTGTATTTTTTAGATTTAACTTTAAAATGATTTTTTCCACAAAAATAATCAAACTCCTTTATTCATTGTTCATAAAAGTTCTTTCCTCACAAACAATGGGTTATTTTTTGGTTTATGTTTACCTCAGTCCAATTTCATGACAGTTCGTTGCCACAATTTATTTTGCACACTCAAACGAATAGAGTTTTATGTTTAGTGCTCCAGTGTCGTTTTACGTTAATTTTACCGTACAGTAGTGTACAAAAATTGAGAACATATCTTGGTGGCAGTCAAATAAAAGCTTAATATGATCAAACGTATTGATAAAGGCGAATCTATAACAAAAATATGTAATGACGTGGGAAAAAGCATGGTCTATGACGATAAAATTAAAAAAAATTTGAAAATGACATTGATTTGATTTGACTTAGCCTATGTAGAGAGATAGAGGGTGAAAAGTTTTTATCTGAGACACGATACTTGAGAAAACCTTTTCTATGAGATGATTTAAGACGCTTTGTATTGATTTTATAAACGTGTGTATTTCTGCCAATAACAATAACAGAAGTCTTAAACCCTCTATATGACTATATTTTTCAACTTCATATTATTATGAGGTATAAATTTTAATTTTAACAATAGGTTGGTTTATCCGGCTGGATTGTTATCTGGCTGGCCAAAGACTCCCAAGGTGGCCAGATATGAGAGGTCCTATTGTGATAAGTCTGGGACCACTCCAAGAAAAATACGATTTTAAAGGAAAAAACCATAAAAGTTACTTACCCAGAACTCTCTGTCAATAGAACAGTAGACCTAGCAGCTTGCTCTGTTGCCCACTCAACAACTTTGTCACCTTTTAAGATTTTTACTTTTTCCAACTGGGTCTTAATGCCAACTCCTTTAATACTCTCTCCTCGACTGTATTTTTTTAAGAGTTCCTCTGGCACTGGAACTCTTTCTTTATCAGTATTTTTATCGGCGATATTTGATTTTTTCTTGTTTTCAGGTTCAAAACGTTTGATCAGTTTTGGTGACTTTAAATTGGCTGTTTTTGTTAATTTTTCAATATGTTTAAATGATTTTTCAGCTGCTAGTTTATTGTTTACTTTTGGTTTTTTCATCTTATTTCCACTAATTTGTTCTGTCTCCGTTTTCTTAAGCTTTTTCCATTTAACTTTTTTCCCCTCACTCTTTCCTTCATCGTTTTTTTTTAGTTTACCCATCTAAAAATGAAAAAAGTGTAGGATTACATCAAAGATTCTAAAGGTAAGGATTACATGAACAAATGTACACATTTATGAAGATAGAACTAAATCTTATAAGATAGAAATTATTTGTTTACATTTTATTTTCTAGTTTATTTAACACAAACATTTGCCATATTAAGTTATATAATGTTGGAGCCGAAGTGCATATTTTTGTGAATTTTGTCGCCAGGTTGTCATTTTTCCTTTAATTTGCCAAGTATAGTATTTTTTGTTTAAGTAGTCATAAAAGTATTTTCCTTTATTTGAATTAATTTAGTCACGAAGAATAAACTAAACTTATACTATCAAAATGTCAGGGGATTAAAAACTAAACTTAAAGAATTTTCTTTGAATGTATGTAACTCGTCGTGTGATGTAATATGTCTGACAGAAACATGGTTGGATGATGAAGTGGCAACCTCGGAACTTTTCCCAGGGTCGGGGTTTGTTGTGCACAGGCGGGACAGATCAGTGGCCCTCTCCGGCAAGCAACGAGGTGGGGGTGTTCTTATCGCTGTGCGACACAATATACATTCCATTAGATATCAGCAATTAGAGTCACGTAATGAGGATATTTGGGTTAGGATCAGCAGTGATATTGCTACGATTTATATATGTTGTTTGTATTATTCTGATCGTTCTACAGAAAATTACCTGGAGTTCTTTCAAAAAGTTGAATCTTTTTACGGTAGTATAAATAAAAATGTATCAGTTTTAATAGTTGGGGATTTTAATCTACCTATTTATGGCAAGAGCTATGATCTTAATTCTGGTAGTAAAATAACTCGTGAAATGCAAATATTTATGAATATTTGTGGTTTTAAAATGTTTAACGATGTTTGTAATTCTGTGAATGGGGAAACTTTAGATTTAGTTATTAGTAATTTAGATAGCGTGGAAGTCATACTCGATGACGCCCATCTGGTGCATCTTGATGCTTATCACCCACCACTGTCAATATCTTTCAATCTTAGAATTTCTCAAAAAAGGATTAAAAATGACGAAGGTGAGAATGAAATGTGTTACAATTTTCGTAAGGCTAATTTTGATTTGCTTTATAGATTATTAAATAATATTTATTGGTCTGGGCTTTTGAACTGCGACGATCCTGAGATTACTGTCGACATGTTTTATGAAAAGATTTATTTAGCATTGGATAGTTCTGTGCCGAGAAAAAAGAATAATAAATCAAAATACCCGATTTGGTTTACTAAAAATGTAATTTCTCAAATAAGGAAAAAAGAGAGATATCGTAAAAAATTCAAGTTATCTGGTAAAAATGAGGATTTAATGATGTATAGAGAGTTTCGTAAGTGTTCGAAAAACGCTATTAATATAGCATATAAGGAATATGTTGATCGTATTGAATCTGAAGTGGGTCAGGTAGATGTTAAAAGAATTTTTTCCTTTCTCAAAGACAAGCGTGATAGACAGACTGAGGGTGTAATTGTTTCGAGTAGAGGTAATGACTGTGAGATTGGGAAGTCAAAATCCAATGCATTCGCGGATTACTTTCAGTCCGTGTACGAAAAATACGGCTCGGTTCCGTCTGTGGATGAGGTTCTGCGAGCGCCTGCGTCGTCCTATGGTTCACAATTATTGAACATTAACATTTTATCCATCGATCAGACTGAGAAAGCAATTAAAGCCCTTCGTCCTAAGCGTTCGACTGGTCTTGATATGGTTCCTCCTTACATTTTCAAAGCATGTTGTGACATATTTAAGATTCCATTAACATACATTTTCAATCTGTGTTTGCAGAAAAACTGTTTCCCTGATCGCTGGAAGGTTTCAAAAGTTACCCCTTTGTTTAAGAAGGGTGACCGCTCTATGGTATGTAATTATAGACCTGTGGCAGTACTGAGTACTCCAGCAAAGATTTTTGAGTATATTCTCTATCAGGAAATATTTTTTTACAGTAAGCCACACGTTTCTCTGAACCAGCACGGTTTTTTTGCCGGACGCTCTATTATTTCTAATTTAATGAATTTTTCTCATTTTATTTTCCGGCAATTTGACTTAGGTTTTCAAACTGATGTTATCTATACAGACTTCTCCAAGGCTTTCGATAAGGTTGATCACATCATATTACTCCAGAAGCTTCTCAAGTTTGGTTTTTCTGACAATCTAATTAGATTTTTCTTTTCTTATTTAATCGATCGTAAACAATATGTTTCATTTCATGGTTATCTGTCAGGTCAGTATGTTGTTCAAAGTGGAGTCCCGCAAGGTTCGAACCTTGGTCCTTTGTTTTTTATTATTTTCATAAACGACATAGAATTATATCTTAATGGAGCCAATGCACTGATGTATGCAGATGACCTAAAAGTGTATAGACCCGTGAGAACCACAGATGACGCGCAGGCGTTGCAGGAGTCTATTGACGGTCTCACCCGTTGGTCTCAAATCAATAAAATGAGCTTAAATGTAGACAAATGTTTTGTAATGTCTTTTACGCGAAAGCGTATTAATTTGGATTTTGATTACTTTTTAAATGATCAGCGTCTGTCACGGGTCGATCATACTTCTGACTTGGGAGTTGTGTTTGACTCTGAACTTTCTTTCAACTTTCATGTACTACACATTGTAAAAAAATCAGCTTCGTGTTTGGGGTTTTTAATCAGATGCTGTAGACATTTTAAAAATGTTGGAAATATAAGGAAGATTTATTTATCATTGGTCAGGTCAAAGCTTGAGTTTGCATCAATAATTTGGAGCCCTTTTTATAATTTATATTCTGTTCTAGTTGAAAATATTCAGAAACGTTTCTTACGCTATTTGTTTTACAAAAAATTTAATTTCTACACCCTTGACATACATTATAAGGATCTCTGTATTTTATTTGATGTTCAATATTTGAGCGTTAGGAGAGAATTGGCTTCAATTTTATACCTAAGAAAAATAGTTACCGGTATAGTTAATGATAGTTTTACTCTTCAGATGATTGATTTTTACATACCAACATATTATAGAAGATCAAATAGCCTATTTTCTCTGAGACATTGTCGTACAAATTATATTATGAACTCCTCTTTGAATAGTATGCTTAGAAACTACAATAGTATTGTTGCCCTGGATCCTGATATTGACATTTTTTACCTGAGTGAGCACAAATTTAAGGAAAGGGTTGCCACTTTGCTATCCAACCACCAGTAGATAAGCAATGTTATTATTGTGAAGAATGTTATGTCATTCCCCTGACATGTTACATGTTATATATTCTAAATGTATTGTTATATATCTATATATTCTATTATATATACTACTCATTATTGTTTTATTTTTTAGTTATTTTAATTTTGGCAAGTGAACAGGAAGATGGACACTGTACGAGAGTGCTGTTTGAGTTGTTATTTAGTTATAATATTGTTTACTGTTATTGGAGATTTTATTTCTCTGTTGTAAACAATTAAATTGTAAATAAATAAATAAATAAATCAACTATAACAACCAGGTCAAGATTAGTTGACACTGTACACATTTTCAAACACACAAGGCTAGCCAATAGATATATTTATTTATCACTAAGCAACAATTGTGCAATAAGATCTCGTATTACAAAACAAAAAAGGTTCAAACAGTAAGAGAAATCAATAATAAAGAAGTTTATTTTACGTTAGATACATTTTTTGTACGTTAGAAATAGTCCAAATACCATTATGTTAAGAATACATTTGTCAGATTGCACAAAAGGCAGAATTATAATAAAAAATTAAAATAAGAATTTATACTTGTTAGTCATGGAATTGGATTTAGGAGCAGAGAAATATTTAAGAGAAAATATTTCATAGCCTAAGACAGGGGTTAGTTTCAGTTAGTTGTACGGTACTGGTATCAGTTTTTAATTTCTGAGGGGGTTGGTGCAAGAAATTCAGTTATGGAATGGAATGAATGTGCAACTAACCATTTTTATGAATGACAGTTTTAAAATTAACAAAGGTCATGTGCGAATATATTTATAGGTAATGTTTAAATATTTCATACCTAGTGCTTGATAACTAGTTTTCGTTTTTACCAATCTAGTATAGTAGGGGATATCAAGTTTGTTCTTTGATCTAGTATTTATGCTGCGTATATTAGCTCTCACTAGGTATGAGTGGAGATTCTTAAAACTAAATAACAGAATATTATAGAGGTTCCAATACACACATGCAATAATTAAAAATTAATGTTGTCAAAAATAACATCAAGAAACATTTATAGCTACTGAGCACAGTGGCGTAGATACGGGGGGGGATAAGGGGGATATATCCCCCCCCATAACGATCACCTTTACCAATAATTTCAAAACAAAAATATCCTGAAATACCGCTACACAAGAACAAAATATATAAAAAAGCAGTGCGTTGCTGTTACTGTATGTTGCATGTCGAAATACTGTATAAGAGAGTATTTTAACTAAGAGATCTTCTCCGACTGGTCATCCCTCCCGCCATCAAATCGCTCAGCCGCAAAATCTTATACCTTATACCATTGCGCTACTAAATAAACTTTGAAAAAGATGGGGCCTATCCTTTTCTGTTTAGCCTGAAAAATTTCCATCAATTTTGAAAAAACGCCCTACGTCGCAGTGTAGGAAACTGCACTAGAGTAAAACAAGCGTAGAATACAAGAAAATAGCATAACATAAATACTTTACAGTATATGTTGTGAAACAAAATATAAATATAATCACTCAATCATTATTCATATTTATGAATAAACATAAAACAATAAAATAGAATTCATTTTCCTCCTGGCTGTGTACGTAGTATTTCAAGAAATCACGCCCCATTAGCCTGCAGGACGAATAGAATTTTGAGTGATCTGACATAATGTTTCGTATTAGGTCCATAAGAACTATGTTTATTTTGTGACAGCACTACTAGCTACACGATAGTCGTAAACAGATGGTTGAGGTGTCAGATTTAAGGTATAGTGGTTATCTAGGGAATTAAACTATTATTGAAAAACGTTTTTATATAATTACTTTGCAATTTCAATCGATAATCAATTCAAGAGTCACATCTAGTTATAAAAATAATGAGTGTAAAATAACAATCTGTAAATCTTTTTTACGATAAAAAGTAATAAAATATAATTCCTTAGATAATCACTTGACACCTCAGCCATTTTTTTAAGACAATCAATTAATCTGAACTGCTGTCAAAAAATTAACATTGTTCATATGAGACGGGAGTCCAAGATGGCAACGGAGGTATTGCATGATCTTTATATAGTATTCAACTCACCGAAATGTCCCTTATATACCCTACAGTACATCCTCTAGAATAGGGCTTCACTCGGGGGGGGGGGGGGGGTATTTATATCCCCTCCCATGACAAAAGTGTATCTACGCCACTGACTGAGCAATAAACACCTCTATCACAGCCTATGTTGATTATTTAGATCTTTAAGTGATTTTGAAAGGGTAGATTATGTATATAGACTGCAGCCTCAATACCTTGTGCATTAAGCTGTGATACAGAATTACGGTTTAGAAGTCCTGAGTTTCATAAAAACTACTTATGTATTTGTGTAGGAAATTTATTGCTTAGAATGAAAACTGTTGTAAGAAAAAATAGCAGAAAATTTTAGAATAACAAGTCTATAACATATTTACCGTTTTAATATATTTGTAGTTACTATGATTAATCTTATTTATTGTGATACATTATAAACTATTAAAAACCATTTTAATAAAGAATACAAATTTTTTAATCAAATACCTTTAAATCTGATTAATTGAAAACTTACTTTCTAAATGCCCCCCCCAAAATAAAAACAACTTTTTGCCATCAGACTGGTAAAACACATTTTGACTTATAGTTC
Organism: Nephotettix cincticeps; assembly: GCA_023375725.1. Taxonomy (NCBI): domain Eukaryota; kingdom Metazoa; phylum Arthropoda; class Insecta; order Hemiptera; family Cicadellidae; genus Nephotettix; species Nephotettix cincticeps. The sequence goes on along the minus strand of CM041788.1, from coordinate 8,474,924 downwards.
TCTACAGCAGGCAATTAGGCTTTTTTATTTTTACACAATTAACAATTTGTCTAAAATATGCAACTTTACTCATAGTCCTGTATGTTAAGATGATGTACAAACTATTGAGTGGTCACTTTGATAAGAATGTGGTAACCTTGGAAATGTATATTGGAGTCCAGAGTTTAAGGTTATCCAATATTTTTGGTAATAAAGGTTTTTGTCACCAAGACAAAATAATATGAGACGGTATGTCATGTCTTTACAAAAGGTAACTATATTCAAAACAAGTTTTGATTAGAAATTAGCCAACTTTAAAAAAGTATATTAGTTTGGAAGGATTTTTAAAGAATTTTAAATTGCTACTAAACTATAATAATGACGTACTTACAGTAACTAAATATAATTAAAAACTATTCTAAAACAGCATTTACTCATTCATTCGAAAACCGTCATCCACGAGCAATCACATTTACTCACATTTCAACTTCAAGATTCGAGGTTATGTTAATGTTTTGTTATATTTTTGATGTAAAAAACTGGAGACATTTTCAAAAAAGATTCGGGTAGTAAGATTGTTTTTTTAAATGCGCTAGCGGATTCAGAATAAGAGAAAAGTTAAAGATTTATTTTTACTGAAAGTATCAGAGGCACGAATTATAAAGTTTACTTTCCATTCATCTCTCAAAGTATACTTCTATACCCATAGGCCTATATAGACATATAAAGTACATTATAATAAATTAGGTATGTCACGCATTGCCAAATTACTTGTATAGTACATAATGAAAGGTATTGATTCAAATTCTTTGTTAAGCCATTTGGTTGTAAACAATAGGATATCTGCTTACTTTATACTGTGTAGGCCTATACACAAATTCAAAACAAGTCAGAATAAACAATAAAATATCTGCAAATATTGGATATTATGCAAGATATGATAAGAAAAGATAAGTGCAATAGAATTAGTACCCTTGATGTGGTCCAGTGCCTAAATGTATGATTGGGTCTATTAATTGTAAATTTCAAATTATTTAAATCCATCAAATAAAGTTTGGTATAAAGAATATTTAGTTTTATTACTAAACGATGCTAACTATAAAGGAAACTAGTATGTAATTTATTTTTCTTGTTAAAGATAACTGATAGTAAATATACTTCACAGACATGTATATACAAACTGCAGAATTAGTGTTTACTACAATAATAGTGATAAGTAAATTTCATTTTAAATTTTACTGAGTATTATTTAGCGAGTTAGTTAAATAAATACCTAAAGACTAACTTAGTTCTCCTTTTTTTTAAAAATTTAATTCCGGTAAAAGTAGCTTGCAGTTTTTAGCTTTAAATTTTAAATAAAAATATTACATACTGACTGGTGCAAACCAAGGTAACTGAAATACTAAAGGTAGGTAGGAGTAATGGACAAACTTCCCGCCAAACATAGGGTAGGTAGTTAGATACCAGGGATGTCATTATTTATTTATATAAATAACGTATATTGTTGTGTATATGTTCTTTATATATATTTTAGAATTGGTTGATTTTTAAAATTCGTTGTTAATTAATGTAATGAGAAAAATTAAGTTAATTATACCTTATCGTCTTTAACGATAAATTCTGAAAAAATCTTCTGTCCAAAGTTAAAATTAAGCAAATCACTGAAAATTGTATTAAAACCGCAAGTTCAAAAACACCTTGTAGTGTTTTGTAGGTTTGGAGTATTAAAATATTTAACATATTTTAACATTCTCGGTTGCTATAATGTAAACATTCTAGAAATACGTGTAAACACTCTAGATACTAGTGACGTAATCGGTTTTGTTTACGTATTCCTCTCCATCTAGTATTTTAGTTAATTGGTGCAAACCATTGTGTAGTTCACAAAATAAACCAGCTGATTAATGTATCAGCTGTTATTTTTATCTTCCATCGTTGTTTTCTTCTTCTTCTATTTTTCGCCCTTGTCTTTCTTGTCTGCTCTTCAAAATTTTCATCAAAGGTTAGTGCTTATTTTACGTAATTCTTATATTTTTAACATTGTTAGTATTACTTGACTTATTCGAATGAAAATAAATTTAGTTAAGATGTAATATGTAAAGTTAAGCGTGTAAGCATGTAAATATGTAATAATACCATAAATAGTAAATACTGTAATGAAATAAAACTTGTAAAGGCATTCACGCTTCCATACATTCGAGATTGGACCTTCCTGTATCAAAAGGTTTCAAATTTCAAACAACACAAAATTACAAGTTTACAGAGGTTTAATTGATTAAATATTCAGACTTATATCACAGCATTTCATAATGGTTATTTTTCTTCATTGTTTGTTATTAGTCATTGTGTTTATACATATAGGTCTAAAAGGGGGCTAAAAGTATGTTAATTCTCCAATCCTTACTCCTACTGATAGAAAATATTATTTATACTGTGCTAAAAAAATCATAAATTAGTTAAAAAGTTTTAAAAATAAATTGAATAACAGGCCTATGTTAATCCGCAAAGTCCATCCTCATAATTGGACAATTTTATAATTCAGAGGCAGTGGTTCGGATTCCAGGTTAAACTGCAGGCCCCCTAGATTTGCCATTGACCGTTGGGATATTAATTAACAGCTCTGTCTACAGAACTTTTCAGCCTTAGTCAGAAACAAGACAACAAGATCGCGCTACAATCATCTTACCCTCTTTCTCATTTGTACTTGGCTTAAAATACCTACCTTGGTAGGTCGCCATTTCAAATGGTAATTTAATGTAATATATTTTCATGTAGAAACATGGCTGGAGCAGAAGGAGTAGATGAATCACAATTTACTGGAATATCCAAGTATTTCAATTCTTTCACGAATCGAGGGAGGGCAAATGTAAGTACACTTAACATTATTGCATGCTTATCTAATTTATGTTGTTAAAATAATCTTCCAATTCCCATTGCATATGTAACTTGTAAACAATCAATTAATGTGGTATATTGTTGAGCTTCCATTTTTTTAAAACTCAACTCGATCTTTGAGTCAACTACCTTTTGAATAATTTAATTAATTTGACTTGCCAACTTAACATACCATATTTAACTGTAGCTAACATATTGGATTTTTCTATTGCTTTAAGACAATCATTCATCTTTATCAGTTTTTAATAATACTGTAATAATAATTAGTTTTAATTACCCTATTCACCAAGGCCCATGTAGGTATCATATAAGTAGGCCATACTATGCTTAACATGTTCGGCGTGATGAGTGCCGAACAGCGGCTATTTGGTGTCCGGTTACGTGTACGGTGGACACCGGTTGGCGCCTCATGCATCATTACATTTGGCGCAAAAATATCAGCTGATAGTTAATTTCATGTGTTTTTCTGCTAATGTGTGTTGTTGATGACTTTAGTTTTTGTCGTCATAGTTTTGTCTGTGTTTGTAAATTATTATAAATTTTATAATATAAATTTTTATAATATATTATTTATAATAATATAAATAATATAAATTATAAATCCAGGACCTTCAAACCGTAAAAAACAAAAAGGTGCCGGTGATTACATAATTGTATCCAACCTATAATAAAATAGTTTTATAACTTTATTATTACTGTTGGTGAGATCGACCAAGAGTAATGTTTCATTCCATGAGGATGCTTTTGAAGATGTTAAGTTTTATACAGTTGCTAATTAATGTTGTAAGCCTAATTAAATGTCAGAAAAATAGTTTTAAAAAGTGGCATGATATAATTTGTTGAATATGAATCGTTAACAGGTTATTTAAAAAGATAAGATCACCCCTCAACCATCCACGTAAATCATGTGACCTAGACCAACGGCGAGTTAAAAACCCATAAAATTATTGATTACTTATTGAATTGGTATAAAAATGTAAGCAATTAGGAAATATAACTTAATATTATACATTTATTATGTATACAATAATACGAATGAAAACTTTTACTTAAAAATTTATAACTAAATTTATTGTTATTGGTGTTCTGTAATAATGTTGTTTTTACAGGTAGCCAAGGCAACATATGCTGCACTGGGATTATTTCTTCTCTACAAAAGCATTAAACCAAAGAAGAAGTAAAATGTATTATCTTCTCGTTGCGACTCAAACTACTAGCTTATTGAAGACCACATAGATGAACTTTCAAATTTGTTCCAATTCTGATCAGGAACATGAAACAAAAATTAATTTGATTCAATGAAGAAGAAAAATAAAAGGGATCCTGCATGTTATGTGTTGGTTCATGTTTATTTGTTATCCTTTTCAAACCACTGAAAAAGTAGAAAACATCCTTGAAGGAAAGATGGAAATATGAGCTCATATCCACCCTAGTGGGACAAGTAAAAGAGTAATCACATGCGCTCCAAATCTACGAAAATCAAACATAACCTAAATGAATATTTATTGTAGGAAAAATCTAGGGTGTAATACAAGTGCAAACTGTCATGGCCACTGTCGAAGTTCTGGCAACACTCAGTTGAAGCTTTGTGCTGCCATTTTTACCTTTCGTGCGATATGACATACTTTGCGCTCTAGTTACACAAATAGCTATTTCTAACATATCGGCAAAATTATCATTAAATAAATTTAAAACATCCAATGGGTTTATCATCTCAATCCTATCATGTTCAATTCTTATACTGTATAAGATTTTCTTTTTTATTACTTCTTGATTTGGTATTTACAATCTTCCAAACGGTCTTAATAATATTAACTGAATCTCTAATTTTATTATTAAAATACATTTTTTACATTGCATATTTTTCCTAGATTGTTATTTATGTTTCCTTAAGTAATTTTTAAAATTTACTTCACTTACTCCACCAAGATCGCTGTGCTGACTTTAGAACACCCCATGAACTACCGTAACAGATAAGAAGATTAAGTAAGATGTATTCAGAGAACCATGATTGTTTATTAAATGTATATTTGACATACTTACCATACCAACTGTTCTTTGTAAATGGGTGGACAGTTTTGGGAAAATACTATATTTATTAAGAAAATTTGTTGTTTAGAATATGAATAAAAGTAAGGCATGTAATGTGTTGTTTGGCATTTCATAAAAATATTTAAATGATAACAATTCCTGGTTTTTTTAAATATTATACGGACTACACCCATACGTTGCATTGTATTTTCCTTCATCAGCTCTCTGCGGAGTTACTTTAGGTTGGTTATTGATACTGTACATATATTCAAGTATAATAATATCAATAACCAACCTAACTTAACTTGGCAGAGTGCAGAATGTACATCGCTGACGTATAGGTGTGGTTGGAATAATATGAAAGTAACCAATTCCATAATACAACATTAAATATTAGAGTGTATTTATAAATATAAGCTCTTAGGGGTGTTAGCAATTTGCAGGACTCTAAAGTACACTGGAAGTGACGTCATATGGTTATGAGAACAGCTACTACATTACATAAAGGGGGCAGAGTTAAGTCCCTAGGTGCTTCGGCCAAAAATATTCATGATCCACAGGGAAGTTAATACAGTAAAGTCCGGTTTATCTGGGTTAATGTGGGAGTCCCAATCCAGATAATCTGATAATATGACAGGATAGATGTCAACATTTCATAGACAGGATTGTGAAAGGCACTTGCAATAATAGTGCTGCAAACTGCATATAACTACCGTACAACAGAATATCTGAAAATATTGCAGGTGTTTGACATCTTAAAAAGTTGTTTTTCATTTTATTAAAAGTGTAAAATTTATGATGAAGTCTGAAAAAACAAGTACTTTTTATTAGATAGGACACTTCAAATAGAACACATAAAAGAAAGCCCAATTTTATTTCTTATTTAAATCTTGAAACTTAAAACAGTTTTTTTAGTAGGGAATTGTTTCATTGTGTTTTTATCTGATCTAATTTTATGTATTTCTCTCAGAAAATACCAGCTGCAGTACTCTCGTCAGTAGCCCCCGTAACAGGTGTGTTTATATATTACGCTATCATCTTTAAAAAAATAATTGTATACATTAAGTACTGTGGTTGCATTAGATAATTTTAGAGCGCCCGAGATTAAACTCACATTTTAACTACGGTATTATTATAATTTTTTTTTTAAACCTTATCCAGATAAGCCGGAGTCTGGACTATGCTAATCTGGATAAACTGGACTTACCTGTACAATACATTTTTCTACTTGTTATTTCCCTTTCCTACAATATAATAGAAGACCTGCCATTAAAAATGATCTCAAAGGCAAAGTTTATTATTGCCATGAAAAAATTACATTCTTAATATTTAATGGTCATCATTCTCGTTCTGGACTTAAAAAAATTGTCTTGAAGAGTTTTCATTTTGAGTTAACAGAGAATAGAGGAGTGGAAATCTAAAAGGAATAAAATATAATCTCACACAGCCTAAAAATGTTTATTTATAATAATGATTATAACATTTATTTTACAATATTTTTAAAGCAATGATACATAGTCTCAAAAAGCCTAAAAAATGTTTATTTATAATAATGATAACGTTTATTTTATAACCTTTTTAACTTAATTTATTTCAGTCTTTTGGTCTCCTCAATTTCCTGAAAAAAATAATTATTGCCCAATTTAACTCAATAAATTAATTCAGCCTAAGTTATCCTGATGAAATATTGGTGTATTATGAACTAAGCTACTAACTAAAATACGTCTTGCTCCTGACCTTACTTTTCAGTTCACTTCACCTGCCGTACAGTTTTTATTAAATAAGCATCTAATATAAATTCTAAACAAAACTGACTTAAAATAGAATAGGTGAGAATGTTTTTATACAGTAATTACAGTAGAACCTCGATTAACCGTCACCCTCGGGACCGAGACCATGACGGATAACCGAATAGACGGATAACAGAAATAATAATAGCGCCGATACAAATTACCACCGAGACAGTGTTTGGCGTGGCAACATAGCAATTCACTGCCTTGCATGTTATAAAGGCGCCATTGTAAGTCCTAATTAATTTTCATGATTACTGCGCAGTACTTAATGTGAATTTATTTTAAATGAGAAAAACTACGTCAGTTCAAGTGAAAAATACTTTATTAATAAAAAAAATGAAATATCAACTGTACATGTACCTATTTTTACTCTCAAAACTTACGTAGCCGGTATGTCTTTTTTTAAATAATCCGTCATTTTCTTTTGTTTCTTTCCCGTCGAGCTTTTCAGGCGGTTATGTTTCTAATTTTACTGAGAAGAAGCACCAGCGTTTAATAGTTTAATGTCAAGTCCACATTACGTATAACAGCACTGTCTACAATAAACGGTAAAGCACGTAAAACACACGGCAACAATACAGTTCACTGTAGCCACGCACCATATTGAACTAAAATAAAACAGTTGCAGAAGACAGTGTAAAGGGATTAACCAGCTGGGTCACTACCCTTGCCGCCAATGATTCACGCACATTGCAGTTGTGCAGTACAGTCGTCAATACTCATCATAGAGCCTCAACAGACGATCCGACTCGGCGCTGACGCGGATAAATAAGTTTTTTGCGCTAGCGGGGTGGCGGCTAATAGAGACTGACGGTTAAAAAGGTGACAGTTAATCGAGGTTCTACTGCATGATATAAGCCACTGTAGCAATAAAGGAACTATCAACAACATTTTGGACGCCACTCAAACACGTGGCATCCAAAATCGATCTTTCTACAGTAGAGGAATTCTTCAACCTCTGGAATGAAAAAATTATTCCCTTGATACTGATTCCTTAGGCAGTATTTAATTTGCATCTTTGAAGTCTGTAGCTTAAATATGAGGTTTTTACTTTTCTTAACAAAGTGAAAATACCCCCGTCGCAGCAGACCTGCGTACTCAGCGAATTTCCAAATCAATAATAATATATGACAAGTTTTATCAAAATCTGTCCATAAACACGAGAATTATTTGCCTATTCTCCATAAGATTAACATGGCAAAGAGTGTGCAGGTTTGCTGCTGTGAGGAACACTAAAAATTAGACATTTCTAACATAAATAATTTTTATCTTAACATTTATACCAACTTTCATCAACATCTGTCCATAAATAAAGGACTTTGCCTATTCCCTATATGATAATTATGGAAAAAGAGTATGCAGGTTTGCTGCCATGATAAACACATAAACTTTGATTTTTAAGCATAAATGGGTAGATCTCAACCACATGAAGCTAAATATCAAGTTTTATCCAAAAATATTCATTAATATGGGAAATATTAATTTTTCCCTATCCTCCATAAGATTAACATTGGAGCCCCACAATACAACGTACTGTGTTTAGTTTTTTTAATATCTCGGTAACCATTGGAGATAGAGAAAAACTTTAAGGAACTTAATTGTGTAGTTTTTTAAGCTGATTCCAATGGTGAAATATAAAATTAGAAATTTTTAAAAACTACATGTGAAAAACGCAAAAAACCCCATTTTGGGGTACAAAACCCCCCCAAACTACCCGTTCCCATTGGCCGATATGTCTGGTTTACGAACTCGTCCGAGCACTTGTAGGAATACACGTCTCTATCAAATTTGGTCTTGATTGGACCATTTTTACGAGAGTTATCGTGCTAACAGACACATATATATATATATATATATATATATATATATATATATATATAAAAATTTTAACGACTATTGTTTTTGGACTCTGGGCACCTAAAGAAGAAAAAATAACATGGTCCCGGGCTTAAGTCTCGCCATGAGACCTACGGTAATAGCTTCTTCCCTATGGGAAATTCGCTAATAAAGAGATTGGAACTTGAACTAAACCACTTTACTGATAGTTTATTGATTAGGTAAAAAATATTCCAAAATTTAACTCATGATTTGTTTTTCTTGTAATTTTAGCGAATTTCCCATAGGGAAGAATTAGCGAATTTCCCATAGGAAAGAAGCTATTACCGTAGGTCTCATGGCGAGACTTAATCCCGGGACCATGTTTTTTTTTCTTCTTTAGGTGCCCAGAGTCCAAAAACAATAGTCGTTAAAATTTATATATATATATATGTATATATATATGTGTCTGTGAACACGATAACTCTCGTAAAAATGGTCCGATTGAGACCAAATTTGGTAGAGACGTGTATTTCTACAAATGCTCGGACGAGTTCGTTAACCAGACATATCGGTCTATGGGAACGGGTAGTTTGGGGGGGTTTTGTACCCCAAAATGGGGTTTTTTGCGTTTTTCACATGTAATTTTTAAAAATTTCTAATTTTATATTTCACCATTGGAATCAGCTTAAAAAAATACACAATTAAGTTTCTTAAAGTTTTTCTCTATCTCCAATGGTTACCGAGCTATTAAAAAGTCTAAACACAGTACGTTGTATTGTGAGGCTCCAATGTTAATCTTATGGAGGATAGGGAAAATTAATATTTCCCATATTAATCAATATTTTTGGATAAAACTTGATATTTAGCTTCATGTGGTTGAAGTCTATCCATTTATGCTTAAAAATTATAGTTTATGTGTTTATCATGGCAGCAAACCTGCATACTTTTTTCCCATGTTAATCTTATGGAGTATAGGCAAACTCCTTGATTTATGGACAGATGTTGATGAAAGTTGGTATAAATATTAAGATAAAAATTATTTTTGGTAGAAATAACTACTTTCAATGTTCCTCACAGCAGCTAACCTGCACACTCTTTCCCATGTTAATCTTATGGAGAATAGACAAACAATGCTCATGTTTATGGACAAACTTTTATAAAACTTGTCATATATTTATTATTATTATATTATTGACTTGGAAATTCGCTGAGTACGCAGATCTGCTGCGACGGGGGTATTTTATTTTTGCTTTACGAGCAAGACCTAAACAATCATCCAGTTTTAGATATTACAAGGTCCATTCATCTGACCTTTACCCATTGCTTTCATCTGAAGAGCATAATGATTCTTAATCTTATTATAACAATGAATGTATTATTCGTTTGATATTCACATAGTCAAAAGTGACTTCTGCTCCCCAAAGAGAAATACAACATTTCCAATCCAAAACAGCTAAAACTAATGAATCTCAACACAACTCCTGATTGTCAAAAATATTAAAAATATATTTGAATGGTTGTTAAATCAACCAAACATTCATCACTTTAATCTGTAGGTTCCTTAGAAGCCATTCCCTGTTAGACTATTAATTAACAGTTCTGTCTAAGGAACATGTCAGCCTTAGTCTGTAACAAAACTACAAAATCTCCCCACAATCTTTTACTCATTTCTCATTCATCCTTAGCTTAAAATAACTACCTGGGTAGGTCGCCATTTCAGTTCAATGTATAAATGGTCCAATAGGTTATGCAAAACTTAAAAATAAATATATAATTTTTACACTCACGTTATTAGCTTGGGCTCCTTGTATGATACGGGCCCTCTGTTCCGCCGTGAGTTTCGCCGAGCACTCTCGTCTGAAAAAACAGTTCAGTTAAAGTTAAGAAAAATAAAATTTGGTTTCCTTGAGGTCACATTGTGTGTATCAATCTACAGGTGAAATGACATGGCGGTCAGCTAATGAAGTGGATTATGTTTGGTCTTCAATAATAACTGGATATTTCAATCAGTCTTCAGTCTTAAAACCAGACTGCCATTAATAAAATTTTCTGGATTAACAACAAAGCAAAGCTTAATAATCAATCTTAAATTGTTAGAGCGTAAAAGGTGTCAAATAATTTGCGGTGTCAAATAATTTGCGTTTGTTACTATTGTACAACACAATTTTGATGATTTTAAACAGCGAGTGTTGAAAATTAATATTTTCCCTTCTAAATATTTTTTAGCTGCATTGGAATAACACAGTCTTACCCCTTGTTCGTTTCCTTACATATTTTGGAACATACATACATTTTGAAACATATTTCTAGTGCACTTCGTGAGCAGGTTCGGTAGCTTGCTCCCAGAGGGCAACACCGTCACGAAGGTGATAAGTTCACTAAATTGACAACAGATGCCTCCACCTGCCACTTCTTATTGAATTTGTAAATGTTTCGTGAATTACGACTTTACCACTTCTAGGGTTAAGTAGTGAAAGTGCTTTGACTACTTTTTTTGGTACAGAAATAAAACCAGACAGACACAGAACAGTGGATGTTATTTATGTCTTATAAAAAATTATTAAGAACCAACTAACCTTGATCCTGAGACAGGTTCTGTACACTCGAAGTTCTTGTAGTCTCTACTGAGTTCTTTTTTACTTGGCTGGAACAAGAATTGTGTACAGATTTATAATTTACAGACCTATAAATACATCGGGTTGAAAATATTTTTCTAGTCTAGCGGTTAGCATTTGGATGCGAAAGGTCTTCAAATCCTGTTATGGCAACTGAGCTCTAAGTCATTTATAAAATGTATGTTGTTTGGATACTATACCGTAGAGTACACATAGTAATTATTTAAATACAGTGGAACTTGGATAATTCGAACTTCTGTAATTCGAAAACTTCTTTATTTCGAAATTTTGTCCTGGTCTCTAGAATTTAATATAAAAAACAATGTTAAAATATCTTGGTTAATTCGAATAATATTTTGGATGATTCAAAGTTTTTACAGCGGAAATCTATAGTGTGTGTATAAGTGAACAAGTCATTGTCTGCGATTTTCCAGGAAACGACATTCGGGCTTCCTGTCCTCAGACTATTTTTAGCTAGATCAACGCGCCCACCCCACTCACGAGTCCACTACTGCTCATAAATCACAACATTGACATCTGTGTGTATCATCGGTGGTGGTTTGTTCCGATATTCGTCGTCTGCTTTCATGTTAACACGTCGTGTGTATGATGGCTTCGTCAAAGCGAACCTACAAATCTCTGACGTTGCAAGAATAAATATCGGCGATCAAGGAGGTAGAGAAGGGATTTGAAAAAGTTTGTAATAGTTAGTTTCGGGATCCCTCCAAACACATGATTGACATTTAACAAAAATTAGGATTTTTAATCAATAATATCTTCATTAACCTAACTTTTTTAATATAGGCCTACAATGTTAAAACATGATGTTTTGATTGTTTATTTCAACCTCTTGCATAAACTTTTCTAATTTGAATTTTTGGATAATTCAAAATTTTTTCTAGTCCCTTGAGGTTGAATTATCCAAGTTCTACTGTATAGCCTAATTAAATAAAATTGGCTTCTTTGTTTGTAATGATTGATAAGAGCTGAGAGGTCAACAGAGGTTAGTCCTATAAGCTCTGTTTGGATTAAAGAGCTACATTTGGAGCTATGATGACATCGCCAATTTTTTTTGGAAGCCATTTGTTTCTTGCCCTTATTTAGAATTAAAATTATAAGTCAAAATCAATGTCTACTAGACATTTTTCAGACCAGTATTGTTACATGGAGTGGAAGCATAGAGTTGAAACAAAAGAAAACAATTGTTTTAAAAATAAAATTATTATTTTCGGACCAGTTCATGATAGTGGAGAGTGGAAAATTACAAACATTGGGGATTAGAAACTTATAAATACAGATTACGATATTATAGCACATGTAAACGTTAGAAGATTAGGATGAGGCCGGACATGTCGTAAGGAGGGAGCAAGGGACACTGTTAACTCTTAAGTGCCGAGCGTCTTGATCCGAGATGTGCTAAAATTACCAGCCTGAGGTATGGTGGATCTGCTAAGATTGCCGACTCTTTTTCCCAAAAATGCAAGCGTTTAGTAAAACAAATATAAAAATTTTATTTATTTACATTTCTTTCTTATGTTTTTTTTGTTTTACTTAGGGTAAAATGTTGCAAACAACAATTATAAGTAAAAAAATATTAATTATTTTAATGAATATATTTTTAAAAAACATGTTGTTTGAATAAGTTTGAAATAATAAAACATTTTTTTAAACTAAAATTTTCTTCTTAGCTGCATTATAATCTTAAAGTACTGGGTTAGCCAGTGAAACGGGAAGATTTTAATAAGTAACTAATTCTTTAAGAAAATTAATTTTATTATTTACTTGTTATAAATAATAAGGAAAAAGGTAGCCATTTACTGTACAATAAGTAAAAAAATTATTTTTTGAAAATAACATTTGTCAAATGTCCTCCATTGGAATCTATGCACTGCTGCAGCCGGGCCTGGAAGTTTCTCATGACATTTTGCAGCATATTGACTGTTATTCCTTCGATTTCGTCCCGAATTCGTTGTTTTAGGGCTGGGATAGTTCTAGGTGGATCGTTCTGAAAAACTCTTGTTTTTAAGTAACCCCATAGAAAAAAGTCGCAGGCTGTCAAATCTAGAGAGTGAGGGGGCCAAGGGATATCCCAGTTTTGGGAAATGACGCGGCCTGGAAACAAAGCATTCACGGCAACTCTTGCAGTGTGGCTTGTTGCCCCATCTTGTTGGAACATTGTGTGTTCATTCACTGGAAAACGGGCGAGTTGTGGCGTAAGAAAGTTCTGGATCATTGCAACGTAACGCGCAGAGTTAACAGTCACAGCGCTTCCATTGATATCATCAAAGAAAAATGGGCCTATGATTCCTCTTGCCGACATTGCGCACCAAACCGTCACCTTTTCAGCATGAAGAGGCGTTTGATGAAGTGCGCCAGGGTTTTCCTCCGACCAGTATCTGAAGTTTTGTTTACTAACAAAACCAGAGAGATGGAAATGCGCCTCATCGCTCATCCACAAGTTGTTTACTTGGTTGACATTTTCTTCAAGTCTTCTGACCATTTCCTCACAAAATTGTAATCGTTTCTCATTGTCAGTTGGTTTGAGAGATTGCACAATCTGTATTTTGAATGGGTGAAAATGTAAATCATTATGAAGAATCCTTCTCACTGATGTGTTACTTATTCCAAGGCGTAGAGCATGTTGTTTGGCAGATCGGCGTGGACTTTTGAGCACTGCATGCTGAACAGCAGCGATGTTTTGAGGGGTTCGAACGGTTTTTGCACTCCCACCTCGTTTTTTAGACGTAGATCCAGTTTGTTCAAGGTTGTTTATCCACGAACGAATTGCGTTATCCGAAGGAACAGGCCTGTTGCGCGGTATGTTGAAATGGCGTCGGAAATCACGTCGCGTTTTCACCAAACTCTCACCATTCCTATAATACGCTTTAACCGCGTAGCCGCGATGTTCACCCGTCCAACGATAGACCGGAGCCGGCCATTATTACCCCCACCACTCACATTCCAACTGTCAAGGCCATCTCAAATCTTCCCGTTTCACTGGCTAACCCAGTACAATAAAGATTGAGTAGAAATTATATGTAAAACATATTCTTATTCCTTATTTAACTAAGAAAAAATTATCGAACAAGCAAAACTGCCGAAAATGGCGTCACATAACACCCGTGTCCATTGAAAACAATAGATTGTAAACAGTCTTTACAATAGGCACTATTTTATAAGGTGTTAGAAATGACAAAAAATTAATAAACATACATGTTTTATTAAATTAATAAACATACATGTTTTATTAAAATGTTGTTATACAAATGATCCGTCTTTTTTTATTGGTCTTCGCAGCTGTCGCGGGATTACTTATGATCACGATCTCAGAAAGCATTCCGCCATTGAGAAAATTTTAAGATGCATAAAAATAAAGCACATTTCTGTTTGAAGCTCTTGGTACAATTTAAGCCAGTTACAATAACTGCTACATACTATAAACAGTGATTTTCTGGAAGTCTCGGAGTGAGACACTGGCATTTCTCGCGCGGGTATTACTGTCTCGATCCGAGACACTCGGCACTCTAGCTACAGTAACGGCACATCTTGGAATCGAAACGCCCAGCACTCAAATGGTTGAAGGAGATAGGAAAGGGACAGGCTAATGGAAGAAGGCCTAAAAGAAGATGGGGCAGAATGATAGCAGACGTGTGAAGAATAGGAGCAGGAATAGATGAGGCAAAAGACCAGGAGGGATGGAAGGTGATTGTTTGTAAGGCCAAACCCTACTAGGGTTCCAATGGCAATGGAAATTTACTTAATCAAATCAACTAACTAAGCTATTGAATTTTAATTGTCACAGGCTATTTAGCTCCAGAGTATAAAATTTCATATTGATGCCAGTCAATTAATATATAGTAGCTAGGTGATATAATACAATTCCTTTTTACCTGTTTGTTAATTGTTATTATTAATATTTATATCATATGTTTCAAATGTCAACTGTTTTGTTTATATTCTTTATTTATTCACAATTCAACTCCATGTAATGTTTAGTCGAATAAAGCCAGATTTCTCCTGGTAATCAGCATAGTATTTATTATTTCAATTTATTCGACTACCAAGAATGGATAGAATACTCAGACCGGACAAATTGAACAGTGATCCTAACTCATCAACGTCTGCAATCGAATGGATTCATTGGTACACTACGTTCGAGAACTTTATTTCGCGTCTATCAGAAACTGATGACAAAGGTAAACTAAGCATACTAATTAATCATTTATCTCCTTCAGTTTTTACCATAATTCAAGAATGCCAATCTTATTCAGATGCAATAGACATATTGAAGACAACCTTTATCAAACCTAAAAATGAAATCTTTGCTCGACATCAGTTAGCAACAAGATGTCAAGCCCCTAATGAAACAGTTGATCAATATTTTAGGATTTTGCAGCATTTAAGCAATAATTGTGATTTTAAAGCCGTTTCAGCTAAAGAAAACAAAGAAGCTCACATAAGAGACGCTTTTATTAGGGGTCTAAATTCCCAAGACTCGCGTAGACGTTTACTAGAGAACAGTTCTCTCACTCTAAAACAAGCATATGACTAAGCTTTGGCCCTTGAGATGGCTCAGATTCATTCTGATTCATATAATAACAAAACTTTTCATGTAAATGCATTACCATCTCCTTCATCTAATTGCATAAACAATGCATTTTTAAAAGTAAGTAGTTTACCCAAATCTCAAACTTTAGCTGCCTCCTCCACTCAAAAATGTTATTTTTGTGGGAAAGCAAGGCACCCACGGAAAATGTGTCCCGCTAGAGAATCTCTTTGTAAATGTTGTGGTAAGTTGGGTCATTTCTCTGTCGTATGTCGTTCTAGGAATAAAAGTGTTGCACTAATATCAGAAGACTCCGGGCAACAAGAAAATACAGAAATTTTATCTGTTATAGCTCCATTGTGTCTCAAAAAATCCATTATTGATGTAACTATCAATGGGGTCAATACAAAGGCCTTAGTCGATAGTGGAAGCTCTTCAAGCTATATTGATGAACAATTTGCAAAAGACATAGGATTAGTTTTACATCCCACTTCAAACAAAATTTCAATGGCTTCGAAATCACTATCTTGCACAATCAGTAATAATTGCAATATTAATCTAAAAATTAGTGATCATATATTCAATAACATAACAGTCTCTGTACTCCCTAATTCATGTGTTGATTTTATAATTGGTCATGATATTCTACAAGAATATGAGAAAGTAGTAATTCAATTTTGTGGAAATAAACCATCACTTGAGATTTGTAATCTCACCACGGCCAATGTTCCTGATGCAAAGTTATTTCAAAATATGTCTAGAGACTGTAAACCAATTTCAACCAAGAGTAGGCGTTTTTCTGTTAACGCCAGGAAATTTATTGATGCAGAAATACAACGCCTCTTGAAAGAAGGCATTATTGAAGAGAGTAGTTCTCCGTGGAGGGCTCAAATTGTCGTGGTAAGTAACGAAAACCATAAGAAGCGAATGTGTATAGATTACTCCCAAACCGTTAACAAGTACACACTTTTAGATGCTTATCCTTTACCCAGGATCGAAGAAGTTGTAAACAATGTCGCCCAATATTCGGTGTTCAGTACTATAGATTTGAGTAGCGCATATCATCAAATTCCGATCGGCAAAAGTGACACCATATACTGCTTTTGAAGCAAATAGAAAATTGTATCAGTTTTGTCGGATTCCTTTTGGGGTTACTAACGGTGTACCATGCTTCCAAAGATTTATTGATGACCTCATAAGAACCGAAAAGCTTCAAGGCACTTTTGCTTATTTAGACGACATCACTATCTGCGGTAAGGATCAGGCTGACCATGATAATAATCTCCATGCATTTATGCAGTCTGTGAAAAAGTACAATCTAACAATAAATCAATCTAAAAGCAAGTTTTCATCCTCTTTTATAAGTGTTCTAGGGTATACTATCTCGGACCATGTTATCCGTCCCGACCCGGAAAGGCTAAAACCTCTTCTAGAATTTCCAATTCCAAAAGACACTGCATCTTTGCGGAGAGCACTTGGGATGTTTGCTCACTATTCAAGATGGATTCCTAATTTTTCTCAAAAAATTAG
Organism: Nephotettix cincticeps; assembly: GCA_023375725.1. Classification (NCBI taxonomy): domain Eukaryota; kingdom Metazoa; phylum Arthropoda; class Insecta; order Hemiptera; family Cicadellidae; genus Nephotettix; species Nephotettix cincticeps. Next base: position 8,457,717 of record CM041788.1, on the reverse strand, counting down.
ACCACTCATCGATAGTAAACATTTCCCACTTGACAAAACAGCGGTCTCAGCTTTCGAGAATGTAAAAAAATTGATTGCAGATTCAGCAGTGCATTCAATCGACGAAACTGGCACGTTTGTTGTTGAAACGGACGCATCTGATCACGCGATTGCAGCAACACTGTCTCAATGTGGATGTCCAGTCGCGTTCTTTTCTAGAACATTGTCACAAACAGAACAACGTCACTCTACAGTCGAACGAGAAGCTTACGCTATTGTCGAATCTCTCAGGAAATGGAAACATTACCTTTTGGGAAGACACTTTACATTAATCACCGATCAACGGTCGGTCGCTTTTATGTTTGATAGTAAACACTCAAGTAGGATTAAAAATGACAAGATTTTACGGTGGAGACTGGAACTTTCTAATTATCACTTTGACATTGTCTATAGACCAGGGAAAAACAACACAGTTGCTGATGCTTTTTCTCGAATTTGTGCAACATCAACGGATTCAAATGTCCCTTCTCTTCAAATACTACATGAGAGAATGTGTCATCCTGGAGTAGCTCGCATGTACCACTGGGTACGTTCCAAGAATTTGCCGTTTTCAGTGAATGAAATACGAGATCTAACGAGAAACTGTAAGATATGTTGTGAAATAAAACCCCGATTCTTTAAGTTTGAAGGCAAACTAATAAAATCAACTTCACCCTTTGAACGTCTCAACATTGACTTCAAAGGACCTATTCCGTCAACTACTAAAAATCGATACTTTTTAACAATCATAGATGAATATTCAAGATTTCCTTTCATCTTTCCATGCTCAGATCTATCTTCAACTACTGTAATAACCTGCTTGCAACAGTTATTTTTTTTGTTTGGGACTCCCAACTTCATTCATTCTGATCGCGGTTCGTCTTTTATGTCTGCTGAACTGAAACGGTTTCTTACAAATCATGGAGTATCTACAAGCAGAACAACTGCCTACAACCCTCAAGGGAATGGTCAAACAGAACGCTACAACGGAGTGGTCTGGAGAACAATACTACTGGCTTTAAAGACCAAAGGCCTTGAAATGAATCGATGGGAATCTGTGGTAGGTGAAGCGCTACATGCAATACGTTCTCTGTTATGTACCTCCACTAATGAAACTCCACATGAGCGCATGTTTAGGCACCCACGAAGGGGATCCTGTGGCTCTTCATTGCCGACCTGGCTATCATCTCCCGGAACTGTTTTCATGAAAAAGTCCAACACTTCATCAAAGTATGAGCCCCAGATAGAAGAAGTAACTCTTTTAGAAGCTAACCCAAACTATGCATACGTAAGGATGCGCAATGGTAACGAGACGACAGTTTCTCTTCGTCAACTGGCTCCCAAAGGGGATGAGCAAGTAAAAGCACGACAGCTGCAACCAAATATACAGAGACAGTCAACATACGACATGCAATCACAATCTCAACATTGCCTAAGCGATGATGAAGACTTTCCAGATTTGTTTGATCACCAAGAACGAGAAACTCAGGAAACAAGACCACAAACCCCAGAATCACGGAAATCTCGAGAAAATTTAACGGAGACAGTACCAACAGCTCAACGTCCGACAAGAGCAAGAAAATTACCAACCCATTTTAAAGACTATGAAATTTCTTCTTTGAGGCGGGAAAAATGATATAATACAATTCCTTTTTACCTGTTTGTTAATTGTTATTATTAATATTTATATCATATGTTTCAAATGTCAACTGTTTTGTTTATATTCTTTATTTATTCACAATTCAACTCCATGTAATGTTTAGTCGAATAAAGCCAGATTTCTCCTGGTAATCAGCATAGTATTTATTATTTCACTAGGGGACTGAGAATTTTGACTTTCAAAGTTACCTTAGAGTTTGCCTTCCGACAGTTTTCTTCTTTTGAGAAGAACCAAATGCTCTACCTAAACAAGGAAAGCAACAAAATCAACTGTTAAGTATATTATGGATGTGTGAGTAAAAGGTAATAAATAACACTACCACTTTTCTTGCTTTCAAATTATTATAAAAATAGGATCACTCTTCCATTCAAACGCTGAAACAAGTTCATATCAAATTGGAAGTAATTATTTGTGTCTTAACTCTTTGTCAGTGATTTTGATTTTAAAACACAAATGGTGTCTCACGGAGTTTTTATCCAGGTATTGAAATAATAGACAAACAATGTAGTTTTATACATATATTTCAAAGACGTTGTATGAGAACCTTAAGAAAACACGTAACTAAAATACTTGTAGCGTACTTGTAAAATACGTGTAGTGGCGCGATCGGTGACATACCATGGCACTAGAAGGGATAGGAAAAGAGGTTTGGGATAGCAAAATGAGGTCGAAACGGTTCCTTGGAAGAGGCACGAGAGGTGCAATGACAACAGCGACTGCCGTCTGGTAACGACGCATATTTTTTTACAAAAATAAAAGTGCCCAGAAGCAAACTCTGTGGTGTCACCGAGCTCCAGTTCCAGTTAAAATCAAGTTTTTTTAATTGCTATATTGGCTTATAGATTTAACCCTTACTAAATAAATCATGTTGTTTTGACTTTCTGATTTTGTTGAATTTTTTATAAATTCATTTTTAGCAAAATAAGAATAACAATGATACTTTTTCACAAATTCCAAAGAGCAGGCCTAGTGATGAATACAAGTGCTTCACCATCACTCCTATTATTCTATAGGATATTTATTTAAAGATTATTTTCATTGCCATTCACTAATAAACCGTTAATTATTGATTAAATTTTCTAAATAATTACCTTATATTCTCATTATTAACTAAAAACGTTGAACAGTTCATGTAAAGTAAGATAGATAAATAATTTTTATGAAATAATTTTTTATGTCAACATGGAACAGCTGACGTTGGCACAAAATAAAAATAAATAAGATTCAAAGAGCAAGCCAACACGGTCAATGACAGGAGAAAAGAAGTAGAGAATACAAAGGAGAAAAAACTAACCATGCTGAAAGAGATGCAGACAACGCGCATTGGCAGTATGTACAGTGTGTCATCTGGCTAGTGATGGTAGTGGAAATACACTATACGTCATCCATCAGTAAAGGGTTAACACGTTTGCTAATGTTGATTTTTGTACTTGTTGCAGGTCAATCTTATAATTATTATATACTCTAAAATAACCACTGTCCAGGAAAAAAAGATTTTTCTATACCTAAACCTGTTAGCCAGTACAAAGTTGCGCCATCCTGTCATAAACATCACGGATATTTTGGCCTTCAATAATAACCGGATATTTCAATTCAGTCTTACACCACATCAAGTTTTTCGTATACTTAAAACCAGACTGTCATGAAATATAATTTTTTGGATTGACAACAAAGCAAAGCTTGATAATCTATCTTAAATTGTATTGTAAGAGCGTAAAAGGTGTCAAATAAGAGCGGATCGGCGCAATCCTCTTTCTCCAGAGAGAAAGACGATGTGTGTGTTCGTTATTGGTGACGCGAGAGATGTTTGACATGTCCTTGAGATAATTGGTGAGTTATCTTATTACGACGGGGAGGTGTCCCCACCCTGTCCCCAGTCACTTTCGGTTGTTCTGTTCATTGTACACCAGAGTCCCGGTAATCGGAACAAATTGGGACCGAACCCTGTTTAGATAACCAAATTGTTCATACTATCCGGAAATTCAGTGTAAAGATGCACTAAAAAAACAGTACTAATAAAATCCATTGTTTTAGACCCGAACTGTGTATTTAGACCAAAATATGTTTTATCATGGCTAATAGGTTTGTCCACTACATGTTTTGCCTGAACAGCATCAAATTTCCCGCAGCAACATTCTAATTGCTATGGCCTTGTTATTAGAAATATAATGATCCACACATTGACACATAAAAACAAAAAAATTATAAAACAGTACCGTCTATACGCCTACTTTTAACGTGATCACGGTCAAATACTCGAAAAGTAGTTCGCCGAAAAGCGATGATAAAGAGTCGGACCGAGAATGAGTCTATTCTGATGTCCTGTGATTGTAGCTAGACATCGTCCTACGCTGTCTCAAGCAATAGTGTACTGCTACATCCGATGATGTTTATCCGTTCAACAGAAACAAAGTCAGAAAATGAAAGATAACCAGCAAAGTAGCTCACTCACTATTTAAACTTCTATTGAACATATCTCCTTCTAACATATGTTTTTCACAAAACTAACCTTGATCGTGAGATAGTTGTAGATCAGTAGATGTTCTCATGGTCTCTTCGGCACTTTTTTTAATTAGGCTGAAACAAAATGACACTGCATGAAATCAGCTATGCAATAGACTGTCGCCACAGCCCAGATATGCCAAAGTCACCTGGGGAGGGGCAGCAGACTTTAATATGAAAGTCTTATGCTAAATGCCTAAAAACCCCTAGGCCGGCTGCACACAGAGCCAGGCGGGGCAAGGCGAGACGTGGTGCGATGACATGCCTGACTTGCACTGCCACACACAGAACGAGGCAAGGCGGGGTGCGACGAGACGGTGACTTGCATAGCCACACAAAGAAAAATTTAAGCAATCGTTCCTCATTGTGCCAGTCATCTAGTTAAGTGAACAATATAGTGGTGGTTAGTGCATTGTGTTGAAATGGATGAAGATGAAGAGACCATTTTGTTGATTTGGAACCATCTACAGCTCTTGGACCTCTATGTTAACAGAGAGCTAAGGGTACACCCCATATTAAACCTGAAAAGGTACGTAGGAAGTTTTATTTCTGAGCTTCGAGCCGACCCAGCTAAATTTTTCAATTATTGTTAGATCTCAATTTCGATATTTAACTTTGTAATCGAGAGCTTTCGGAGCAAAATACCAACTGGAGAAGAGCCATACCTTCAGAGGAACGGCTTTTGAAAACCTTAAGCTTTTTGATATATGTTGGTCCTCTTATTGTTAAGATTTAGTTAATCAACTATGTAATATGGCTCTGGCTTTGCACCAGAATCAGCAGCCTGTCCATGTCTACAAAATTTTTTTTTCAATGGGCGAATCCACAGTGGCAGAAGACATGGTTTTCACGCATTCAAAACATTAAAGTACTCAAAATAATAAGTTAATTATTCTTTTAATAAAAGAAATAAATGAAATAAAAGTTAAATACTATTAATAAATAAAGAAATTTGACACAACACAAACACACTTTGGTCAGATGGTGGAACGAGCCAATTAAGTGTGTGAGGGGAGCCCGGGATGGAATGTCAAGTGACCATGCATGCACAGAACGTTTTGCCCGGCAGCGACTTGCCCTGTGGCATAATTTAGGACAGCTTCACATTTTGCCCGGAGGCGCCCTGGGGTAACTTTCTGACGTGCCCTGCCTCGCCCAATCCTGCATGTGGTGCTCCATAAGGGCTTGTGCATTTCACAAGACGCCCCAGGGCAAAATGCCCTGTCGCGCCCTGCCCGGCTCTGTGAGCGGCATGCCTTTATAAGGAGGTCACAGTATTGAATATATATTCAAGAAGTAATCATGAATTCAGTTCATCATTCATCACATACCGGCCAAGAAACCAATATTTACACCGCCAGCACAGTACAAGACACATATCAGACTTCTCCCTACCACAACACCACCTCAGTCTCTTCAAGACAAAGCCCTCCTACAGGGGCGCACTTTTCTTCAACCACCTTCCTGGACACCTAAAAGCTATAGAACCGCGGCACCTCAAAAGACAATTGACTCTGTGGCTCCTGGAAAAGCCCTTTTACACAGAAGGTGAATTCCTGAGGAATACAATAGCCTAGTGTAGTGTATATTTGTATTAAATTTGACGTACATACTGTTCTCCACAAATATGTCAATAAAGCTTATTGTTTGCAATAAAACTCTTAGCCCTTGAGCGGGCGCTTCAGTGGTCAAACGGGAGAGGACGCATGCGGAGTTTTACTCTGCAACGCTAAATTGCACAAATCAACCCATCTTACTTGTTTTAAATGTATTTAAATGTCAAATAAATTAATAAAGAACAAAGTTCCATCGTTAACTTAATTAATTACTAAATTTGAGTAACACACAGTAATAAACATAGTATTTCGAGTGTAAGAGTGGTGTTCGGGAGAGGGCGTATGCGGAGCAATAATAAAATTGAACATTGTTGTAAACCAAATATATTAAATTACAGTATTAAAAATTAAGATAAAAAAATTATATTTTGGTTCACACTACATTCATATGTGTATTTCCGTTTAGAAATATTGCATTCAATGTAATCTCTCCTCTTCTAATAAATCCATGGTGGAATCAGTGTAATATAAAATGGAAACAAAAAATACTTGTATACTTGAAAACAGTCACAACTAAAATGTTAAGTTATCTCTAACACAGAAGGGAGCACGAGGAACTAAACTCTGCACTAACCACTTACGCGATGGCGTATGCGGAGAAAGCCTCAGCAAAATGACATTGATTTACTGCATTGCAACTCACTAAGAAACAAAAGGAGTGTGGGGGTTATAAATAGTTTCGGGATTTATAAATAGTTTATAAATAGTTGAATAAGTCATGTCCTCAGAGGAGCGGAGGCACTACCATACGAAATGTGCTAAAAACAGGAGACCTCCTAACAGACCGAAACTTAGTTGGCAGAATCAATGTTACGGTATTTGAGAAGACTGGGCAGAAATGAAGAGCAGACGCAAGACCGAGGCACTTGGAGGCTATCTCGTGTATCAATAATCAATGCAGTAAGTAAAAAGAAAAACCCTTAAAATTAAGAAATTAGTGAAAAATACTATATTTTGTTCATATACTTTTCACTTTTTCAAAATCTAATTTACACTGAAAATGTTCAACACTAAAATGACTGAAAAACATAACGTTTTAATTTGTTACAGTAAACATTTTGAGATTCTTCTTTAAATAAAAATAACTTCATAATGCAATTAATTGAAATTTTATTTTATATGAACAAAAGTCAAATATTAATCTAATTGATTTTGATGATTTCAATGAAAAAAATATTTTACCTTGTTCTCGGTTTTCCAACTGATTTCCTCTTCTTAGATGAGCCACTTGCCTTGCCTAAACAAGAATAATACAGACCGATAATTTAGTTTGTATAATAGAATTTATTGTATGAAAAGGATAAACTGGTATATTATATACTACAGAATTGGCAAAATACAGAACCTTAACCCTAGAAGTGGTAAGCTTATTACTTTTAACTGTACCTAACATAAAAATAATTACTAATATCTTCTTAAAATATCAAGTATAAACAAAAAATACCCGCGTCGCAGTAGACCTGCGAAATTTCAGAAATTGAAATAACGAAATAACGGTAGTTGGGTTAGTGTATAGCTGTATTTTAGCTATTTCTAAATTAACCAATAATATTTGAATCCGATTATTTAGATACAACTGGTGGGTGTTTTAACCAAAACTAGAATATAAAATCATTACGTAACTCTAAATAATCAGTTTAAAAAAGATATAATGTATTTAATTCCCTTCGGAAAATAGCTTAGATAATGGTTATCTCTAAAATGAATATTTTCAGCTCCTCTATACAGCTATCCTTGTAACCATATTACTCACCGTTTAACCCTTTATCACCTGTTCACTGCTAAAGACAATTATGAGAAGTTCCTCAGGTGCTGACATACAAACTGCACAAACTCTAACCTCTAACCGGTACACAATGCTACACCACAAAGAACATTCCCGTGTCAGTGTTACCAGCAAAGAAAAGCAATAATTTGTAGTTACAAAGCACTCAACAGTGGCCCGCTTTAACTAGTTACACTAAGTAAACCGCCTGAAAAATCGTTAAAGCATACTCTAGTGCAGGAATCCTCACTATAACTTTTTGAAAAATCCTCACATGATTTTTATGGTCCTCTAAATGTTAGAAATAAAAATGAAATTTGGAGTCATGATAAAATATTTCTCAACGATTTAAAAATATATTTAAACCTTTAATTAAGTAGTACACTTATTTTATAATCATTTTTTGTAAGTTTTTTAACACCACTTTTTTATCACAATTAATGAAATAAGTGTTTTTAGGGTGCTTAAAAACTGGTTTTAGGCTTTTATTTTCATAAAGTTTCCAGAAATTGTCCCTGTACATCCCTGTTTACTTACCCCCAACACCCAGAGGTATATCACCCAAAACCAATCACGGACCTCCACTGCTTGTGGCCCTGAGGGAAATTTCACACAAAGCAATTGGCTCTGAGAAATCCTAGTGCTTGCCCTGCTCTAGCGGCTAAGCCATGAACTCCATGTGTTAGTTCCAGCATTAGCTCACAGGCGGCAGTGAGTCAACTGAACGGCTCGGGAACTTAAAAGTTCACTAAATTGATGACCTACCTAGTGCTTGACTCACGCAAAAGCGACGGTCACCAGTTGTTGGGTTTTATCATGTTGGCCAGGATTTTAATGAATATGAACAATGATTTATACCCTCCTTGTAACAAAAAAAATTACAAACAAAATAAAAATATTGAGAAAAACACATTGACCAGTATCTGTGACGAGTAATAATCTTAAGATAACACTATCTAAATTATTTGTTTGAGTTTAGTCCTCTTCCGTCTCTGTAGCATAACACCTTTTTTAGTGCCCGAGTAAGATTTATTGGAGACTATCTAAAAATATAACCAAATAATAGCTCCCAAGCTAACCTTGTAAGGAATCCTGATCCATGGCTTCAGAGGGTGACACGGACATAAACGACCTGAAAAATTATATCAAATACAGTAATATAAACCATGATAAAATCTTAAAATTCTGTCTTTAGATTAATGTACATTACTTCAAAAAGTAATTATAGGTGATTATAGGTTTTGAAAATTAAAACAAGTTTATTGTATTCCTTAAATGGTTTTAGCCAAGATTAAGTTGTCATTTCGTTGTTGGCTTACATCCATACATACACATAGAACGCAGATTGATTTTTTGGGACCAAAAGTAAATTGCTTCTTTAAGTTGACGATTCTAATCTAATCATAACTTGAAGAAACAATAATGAACTGGAGTGCACAAGTCAAGCCTAAATTTTAAATATTTAAAACATGTAGTTAACAGTAATAAAATTTATTTATCATTCAGGAACGATAATTTTAAACATTATACCTTTTCCCAGTAATCTTGCTTCTAGCAGACACCTGGATAGGAACATTTTCCTTCTCTGCAATCCTTGTCTTCCCGAGATCTTTTTTCTTCTTCTCTGCCATCCTTGCGTTCCCTTTTTTTCTCGATCCTGGTGACTCATATTCGTTTTCTCCAGGATAAATATGAATTTTTGGTTTCCTGATACGTTTCCCCTGAACTTGGGGACTTGAATTTGCAATCGGGACACAATTGAAGAAGCTGCTGGATCGTCTCTGTTCCTCACTGGCCCGTTTCGAGGCAGCTTCCAACGAGTCCCTGCTGTTCCCACCACTCTCTCGCTCATGAAGAGGTCTGAGAGTTGTTGCGATACTGGCAGTCAAAACCACACTGGTATTCATATTCAGAGAATCTCCGGAATTCCCCTCTAATACTATGTCGTCAATATTGTTTGTGGAGTCCGGTTCAACCTTGGAAGAGTAACTGTTTTTATACTGAGGATCCGACAAGATATTTCGAACTTTCTTGTGTGCGGCTCCGTTAAAAGAGACGCTTTCTTCATCTGACGAATTTGATGTGGACGATGACTCTGGGCTTCTGATTTTGGAGTTTTTCTTCTTTGAATGTGCTGGACTGACATGCATCCAACTGCAGCCCTCCAATGGATCTTCACTTGTTCTCATTCTTTGGCTTTTCGGTTCACTTGACCGACTATTCGCCTCACTGGGCCGCCCTCTCTCTACCTACAAGAAAAACTCAACCTGTAGATTTTGATTAACTTGTTGAGGAGTGACAACGAATGAGCCCATTTGAGTGCACCCGTCAATGCATATTTCAAATAAAATACAACATTATTTATTTACAAATAATTTTTTTATTTACAAAATAAAATAAAAGTTTGTATTAGTTTATTACATCTTAAAACATTATAGTATAGGGGTGTGCGATGCATAAAAAATGTATCGAAATCTCGAGTCCAATGCATCGGATACTCTTTCGATGCGATCCTAATGGCAAAGCTTATACCAAATTCCAGGTTTTGAAACATTTAAATTTTTTTGTCTGTGTTTTTTTCGCAGTACAATTTTTCTTATTATTCTGTTATTTGAACTGATTTTCAATCCGTTCTCAAAACCAACAAACAAGTCAGCGAAGTTTTATCAAGACAACAGCTTACGACAGTGACGATTACAATTTTAATGGAAGTTGTTTTTGGTTAGGTATCCCTCCGCAGCACCAAAACTAATCAATACTACAAAAACCATCAATCCTAACGAAAAATACATCAACAAACACTAACAATCAAAATTTAATTGTATTTCATTAAATCATAGTTAGCTAATACTTTAGTTTTTTAATAATGTATTTTTGTTACAGTATCAATTGACAGCTTCCATTGCCTTAATAATGTTCAAACTCATCCTTTAATTTTGATATCTGTTACAAAAACTATTTTCTTTTTGAAAACTAGTGCATAGTACTGTTACAGGTGAATATTGAGGCAATATCCAGTTCCTTCCAATTGGTAGGCTTTGGTAATAATATTGATAGAGATCTAATAACTTTAGCTACGCTGAATATTTCAAAACTATTTTTGGAATATTAAGTAGCTTCCATACTCAGCTAATCAATCACAAAGTTATCAAATCCATTATCATCCCGTACAACTAAAGTCCAGTAATATAAACACTGGCATTCTACCTGTACTGTTATATGGAAGTGAAACATGGGTAACGTCCAAGAAAAATGAAAGATGGCTCATTGTTTTTGAAAACAAAATTTTAAGAAATATTTTTGGACCAGTAAAAGAACTTAGATTACTTTATACTGACCCTGATATGTCTCTACAGTTTTCTATTTGTTCACGCTATACAAGTTCTATAAAATGCCGAATGAAATACTGATACAACAAACGACAGACTGATGACGGACACTGCCCATCATCAGTCTTTTGCCCTCTGTTTAGTGATGACGGGCAATATCCGTCATTCATCGCCAATAGGTTAAGTTGGATAGGGCATGTAGCAAGAAGACAGAATGGAAACAGATTGCTTATGTTATTTAGACTTTTACTGCGGACACTTTCCATCACGATTTTTGACCAAAACAAAGTTTCACAGTTGGGATTTGAAATCTGATCCCATTCTCAGGCGAACTAGTATCTAAAACATAACATGATTAGTACATAATCCAGACCAAGCCGGTATAAAGCTGAAAACAAAAAATGTTTAAAGCAGCAAAATACTTACAAACAAAACCATTCACTAACACTTGCGCAGACTCATTGTGACGAGAGCACATGTTATATATCTTATGTGCATAATTGTTAGTGAATGGTTTGTTTTTAAGTTTTTTGAATGCTTTAAACATTTTTGTTTTTAGCTTGAAACGTTGTGAAACTTTGTTTTGCTTAAAATTGTAAAGTGTCCGCAGTAAAAGTCTATATAACAAATCTACCACCACCAATAATGAATTCCAAACGAAGAGATTATTTTAAATGTTTGAGTGAAAATTTGGTAAGAGCCACAAAAAGAGGGAAGCATTCTGATGTGTATCTGTTTATTGTTGAATGTCATATTAAGATCAGCTGATAGTTTTAGTTGTTGTGTTTTGTTTTTTAAACACTGGGTTTTGAGTAATAAAAGTTTTCTTGAATTAATCTATTTGTGAATATACAAAACATTCGTAGGGCGGATCAAAATTAAAAATTACGACTTAAATTTGGCTGAAAACAGAGCAGAATGGAGTAGGCTAAAAATCAACTGGGATTTGTAGAGCCGCGGCAGTTCTGTATGTGCGTGTGAGGAGCTTACCCCGAGCAGAAGTCCACTGACTCGCTGCAGCTGGATCACTGGTCCAATGTGGTCCTCCGAATCACTCGATTCACTCACCGAGCGTCGTTCCCTCTCCATCTCACGTTCTCTCTCCAGCTGACGTCCCTTCTCCAGTTGTTCTGCTAACAAAACGAGCATGGTTCAACAGTCGGATTAAAGCAGCTGAAATGCTGGTAAAAAAGTAATTTGAAATACAGTAATTTGTCAGAAATTATAACCAAAATTGGAACTGTAGGTGGTTCAGATTACCAATTTATTTGGGTTTTCAAACATAAACAATAAATTCCTCTTGAACACATAAGTAGGCCTACCGTGTTAAAAATTTAGTTAAAGGATATAGTAAATTAAACAAAACAATGTTTTTTAACGTTTTTGTTTTTTGTAACGTTAATTACATATAAATTACTGAAGTTTTTTTCTTTAAAAAAATTCTTTTGGAAACAAACAAAATCCGATGAAATGTAACACTACAAAAAAAAATATATTGTACTCCAAATCTAACTGTACAAAATCACTCTCAGTATACAGTAATTATTCTATTTTGCATAAAAATGTGCTAATCCTTGAATGTGTCATCTTCGATACTGCCAGCCAAGTTTTTCATACTCCAGACATCACTGTCTCTAACGATGTAAAAGCTTTAAAATACGAACGTACTGAGTCGTCGTCTGCTGGACCATTGTCACTGCCTTTATAATTTTCAGGCAGTTTCTCCCGCAAAATTTTAAAACATACATTTTCAATGCTAATTCAATATAAAATTTTTAAAAATCGTATAGATTGTTTTGAATTTTTGATGTTCAGATTTTTAACGTCCTCCTGTACAATAAAAACCCCCAGCTTCCCTTCCGCAGTACCTTCTTTATATGGTTGCTATTTGTAAGTCAGAGGAAATATTTATTTTCCAAGGGAATTTAAAGTAATGACTCCTTTGATTCGGTTGTAACTGTTAAGCATAAAAGAGTAAACAAGAAAAGAAAAGAAATCTAAAAGTGAATCAATCCAATTCACTGACCAGATGGCACATGGGAAGAAGCTGTGGATGGTGTCTCGGGCAGAGACAACATCACCTTGGAGGTAATGCCTAGGAGTGTGTTGGGAAGCGTACACACTTTTCCAAAATTAAGCCAATTTATGTTTATTTTTATACCGAGGTCAAGTTGGAAATTTGGTACTAAGTGTTGAACTAAACTCTCAATTTGAAATTTTGAGAGTTTAAAAGGTGAAGTGAGTTATAAGTTATTTGAATACGGCACAATACAGATATTCTTTCGAGGACAGTTTCAACCGATGATGAATTGGAGGGGTGGAGGGGACACTAGTACTGTACATTAGAAGTAAACCTCAAGTTTATCTGATGTAAAGATGCTTAAATCTTGCCAAGGGAACTTTTGCCACCAAAGACATTGCTGTTCCCTAACCCTTGTGGGCAGTTGCCTTGCTGATACCACAACATGGTTCTTGACCACAGAATGACTTCTTGCCTGATTTCCATGGGCAGAGATAAGGGGGCGCTTGGGGGGGGGCAATGCCACCCCAGAACTCTTAAAAGTTTTTGAATTTTTATTACTAATAATAACAGTTCTATTACAATTTTTTATTTTGATGACTTTTTACTGTGGTTTTACATAAAAGTTTCTTTCTCTCCATTTTTAGGCTATATTATGCCAAAAACTAGGATATTAACTTTATGCCCCCGAATATGTAATCTCTAACTCAGCCCATGCCATGCTGATTTCGTGAGATTTTATGTGTTCTAGTTTCCCCTTATGTCTACATGGCCTGGAACTGGAACCCATCCAAGAAGCACGATGTTACGGTTTGCAACCTTGCAGATCACTTTAAGCAACTCCTACACGATTTTGGAAGTAATCTCAGTGGAGTCAAGTGCATTGAGAGCAGCCTGAAAGTCTGATAGGATTACAATGTGTTGGTCATTATAGTGTTTGGCCAGCGCAAGGATGGTACACACTAGGATGCCACAGATCTCCGCCTGAAATATGACACAGAATTGTCCTAAACAGGTGCTTGGTTTTAAGTTTTAGGGGGAGATACTGAACACTGCATAACATGCCCTTCTCTCCAAGAGAGAGCCGTCTGTTTACCAGACTAATCTCCTTGTTCTGGTATGGCCCCTCAGTCGTTTCCACTTCTCTCTTTGACGGAACTTCCCTGAGAAGAGTTTAATAAAGACAATCTCTTTGCTTATGACATTTATTTTCTTAACTGAGTGGATCTTGCTTGATCCTTGAAGTTGACAATAGAGAGGTGACTTTGATCTTAGCCAACAGGCCGAGAAGCGATGTTCCACGCAGTTTCTACAGTGTTCCAGGCAGAAGTGGCAGCCACTATGGAATGTGCTCTGTTCAATCTCAACAGAGGTGTCAGGAACAAGAACATTACCATTTTCTCAGATAGTCAAGCCACCCTCAAGGCTCTGGACTCCTGTACCTTCGACTCCAAGTTAGTGTGGGAATGCCGCAACGCGGTGTCTTCTCTTGGCAGTCACAAGAAAGTTACTTTTTGTTGGGTCCCAGGACACTCAGGTATTATGGGCAATGAAATAGCTGATCGTCTGGCGAATGATGGCGCTTTGATCCCATTCGTGGGTTCACAACCCTTTTGTGGCATCTCCAGGGCGCATGTGGATCGAGAGATCAACACGTGGGCACGTGAGTGTCACCGCAGGAGATGGGCGGAGCTGCCCTTACTGAGAGTAAGTTAACTGTCTTTAAGCTCTCCCTCTTCAAGGATCGCTGAGCATCTTCTACAGTTAGGTAGGTCCGAACTCAGACTCATTGTAGGTCTCATCACGGGACACGGACATATGAGGAAACATCTTGCTCGAATGGGACTCTTCCCCGGAGATCCAATCTGCAGGAAGTGTGGGCAGTCCGAGGAGACTGCTGATCATCTGCTGTATGACTGCACCGAGCTTGCCGGGGTGAGAGCCGCCACTCTCGGCATCATGGAGAGGGGTTGTCACCTTCCCCGGGAGGAGCTAGTGGGGAGACTACGGCAGTTTGTCAGTTTTTTAAACTTGGAAGGTCCGTGAAACATTCAATCAACAGGGGTGCGCAAAAAGCCACATGGCTGACGTGCGACAGGAACTCTGTTCCGCCCCTTTGTGTAATGTAATGTAGGGAGGTGACCAATTCTGGACAAGCCCTCCCTAATGATTGAAAGCCTTAAGCTGAAGGGCTGATTTCCTTGCCTCAGTTTTTATACAAGTACACACTTGTATATATAGACACCTAGAGCAAGAATCCTGAGTGCACCTAAAGGATTGCAGATAGCCTTTGAGGACTCCCCAGTTTATCGAGGCCTCACAAATCCCTCATCCCGCTATAATGCATTATGGAGCTTTACACCCCAGATGGAACCTGCAAACCCCCGGGACGTCGTAAGATCTCTTTTAGCCTTGGGCACTATGTTAATCTGGTGATCGCTCCATGCCAGCTTTGAGTACAAAGGAATTCATAAGTACTTGGTTTTGCATAAAATTTCTGAATTGTAAGGGCCTAGACTCAGTCTGGAAAGGTACTTGAGGTTCCTTTTCCAAGTGAAAGGCACAACCACAGTTTTGGAGGGGTTTATGTGTAATCCCTCCTCACCAGTAATCTTACATACCGTATCAAAGGTTCAAGGGAATTAATATGTCAGCCACGATATTAGTAAATTTTTCCGTACTATTAGGACTATGTCATCTGCATATACCTGGTCACCCTTATCAGAGAACTCTTGCATCAGTTTGTCTACCATCAGGCTCAGATCGGTCAGTCAGAAATATTTGCTCAGTTATTTAAGTTTTTCTATAACCATATTTTAAATGTAATTTAATAGTAATTATTAGTATTATTAGGTTATCCATTGGGTTAACAGTCAATACACCAGAGTCCCGGTAATCCGAACAACCTGATGGGGAAAAAGTTTACTGAGTTCTAATTAAAAATGAAGAATGTAATCTCATTTGTACAGTTTTAGTCTAGAGCACGGTTACACTAATTTTACATTATCCCGCACAGAATGTTAATAATATATAATAACTTACTTTTTAGAACATATGAATTCAATTATCGTCTTTTGACGTAACAAAGAAATCCTGTTAGCCAAGTTGCCCCATCGTCCCATAACATAAACATCAAGCATTCTGATTTATCAGTACATGGTCGCTCGTGATAGCGTAGGGCGATGTCTAGCTACACTCACAGTACATCACATTAGATTCAATTCTCATGGCCCGACTCCATTTCTCACACTTTTTGGCATACTACTTTTCAAACATTTGAGTTCATCCCCAGCAATGACCGCGTAAAAAGCAGACCTACAGACGGCACTTTTTTATCATTGTTCGTTTTTATGTGTCAATGTGTGTGTCGTGTTTTATATTTATAATAATGAGTACATAACGGATATAATGTCTCTGCAGGAACACTTGATGGCGTTCAGGCAAAACATCTAATAGACAACCCTGTTTGTGAACTATGATAAGACGTAAGTTAATTGCTCTAAAACTCGGTTCGGGTCTAAAATAATGGACTTTATTAGTACTTTTAATCGACTTTAAATGGCACTTCTGGATAATCCGAAAAATTCGGTAATCCAAACAGGGTTCATTTCCAACTAGTTCTGATTACCGGGACTTCGGTGTAATAGGGTTGAAATTATTTTATTATTTGCGCTGGTTTATCAGGGTACTGCCTGGAGACTCAAAATTATTGAATAATGTAAACCAATCAATCATTTCTCACAGAATGTGAAAATTTATATAAAATTTGTTTTTTTATGAGTAATTATAGTTTTTAGTGATGGATTGGGTTACATTATTTCCCTCTGTTTGGTATTATCCAACAATGACGTTTAGTACCTTGCTTACGCATCCGCCATCTTTCCCCTGACCCAAGCTTCAGTTTCCGTCTTTGCCTCACTGAAATGTGTTCCAATTGTATATCCTGAAACAAAAAGATCAGACGAAGGGTAGTTTTAACAGTTTAGCTTTTGTTGGGAATTTTTTTTTCATAACATGCATGGAAAAAGTAGTAGTGAACATGGAATCTATTGTCGCATTTATTTTTTCTTTTCAATTAACTCTTATTTCTTCTACAGTGGGTAAAACTGAAAAGAAAAAGGAAACTTATTTCTGATAAAGACAAAATGTGAATCAAAATAAATACGGGTAAGTTATTTTATGGGTAAGAAGTTTTCAAGTCTGAGGTTATTTGATTGTAAAAAATTAAAAAAGCATAAATAAAATATAACGGCTTATTGGTCAACCTGTAAATGTTTTAGGATGAATAATTTCTAGCCAGTAAATGCAGTGAATACAGAAGTAAACCGTCACTAATATTCTTGCCAAAGAACTGAACCGGCTAAAATCAGATTATGAGTCAAGAACTAATCAATTGATTAGTTTTTACACTTTCCAGCCTCCAAATCTCCCTAATCATCAAAAAAAATGTTGTCGATTATGTTAGGTTAGGTGTTGTTGATTAGAGTGATTTGGAGGCAGGAATGTTTTCGCGACCATAGGAAAATGTCCTGCGAAGGAACGTCAACTGAAGATAATAATTGTGCTAGCCATGCCACAGGGAGGAAAATGTTAACTCCCATTATTACCATAGCTCTAAACGCCACTTCCTGCTCTCTAAAGATTCTGGCGTCGCCAGCTAGGCCTCAGTGATCTATGACTCCTACACTAATCACCCTGGGGGGGAGAAAATGATTTTCACTCAAACTTGAAGCACAGCTTTGCAACTGTGTCCGATTGTGACAGCATTCTTTAATTTACACCATTATTTATCTTGACTGAGTGCAGCCGGAGTCCCACCATGGATTACTAAACATTAATGAATCATTCAGTCAAGTTCGAGAAACTTACAGTGTCCTGCTCATTTTCTTCGACGATAGGAGTGAGCGGGTTTTCTCTTCCCTCTCGTTGGTCGTTGTTTGATGTATCTGCAAACACATTTTTAATTCAACATTGGAAAAAAATGATCTTTAAATATAGGCTACAATTATTGTTCTATCAGCCTAACAGTGTTTTGAGGCAGATTACTATTTACATTATGGTCTTTTAGAATAACAAACATTTTTTTAATAAATTGTTTGCTGATTCCCAACCGTACAGTCTGAATATTAAGATTATGAAAGTAGTTAACCCTTTCGATGTCATGAATTTTTCATGTATTTCAGTTATACTATTCAATAAATAAAAACCAAACAAACACTAAATTCCCCTCCCCAGCCATTAACCATAATCAGATTGTAAAAAATCAAAACAGATGTCCACTGCAATCCTAACTAAGCCCACAAATGCTGTTAACTTCCACCCAAAGCCGGTCACTGTTAAATTTTAGGTGAGACTTCACACCTTACCACTTGTTGGCAAGTCCATGTACTAGGATTGCTTATGGTCAGGATTCAAATTCGAGTACTTCCAAATGGCAAACGCTTTAGTCACTGGTCCACTAGTACACCATAGAGCAGACGCTTTAACCCTTTAACCGCAGCGTAAGTTGGCACGGGATTTAGTTACACTTGGCGATGACCCACCGCGGGTTTTTTCGCAGCTTTGTGTGGGTTTTTTACATTCGGAGAGTTTAAACATATTTTAAAGCAAATAACCATAATAAATGTAATATTTCAAATTGTAATAGTATTCATCTAAACATAAATGATTATTTGACCATTGTAGCCTCCAGATAACTGATTTTACTAAAATTAAAGCTTAAAATACCTGTAGTGCTGTCGGTGATCTGTCGGTAAATGATTATTCAATGCTTACATTTTATGTTTGTCATCTGTCATTTCAATCACTTATCACTACCAACAAAAACAATCAATAATGTGTATAAAACTGGTTCACCGCAAACAAATCTTTTATTTTCCCAAAACCGAACGAAAGCATCATCACAACGCGACAAAACAAACGAACCAAGGACATTTGATACTACAGAGCAAGTGGCGTGGACATAGTTTCATAAAAATCCACTAGAATACAGCACCAAATGGTCTGTCACTTCTAACGGTCATTGTAACAGTCATAGCTTAAGAAAAAACTAGCAGACAACTTTTATTCTTGAGAGAATCAGCTGAGAATGTCGAATCCGACTTAACTCGAGCGTCGCGGTTACCGCAACAAGGGCATTGCACAAGATATCTTGTGTGTCACGGTTAATGAACCGTGATGCACTTTATACACCAATAGCCCTTTGGCTAATGGTGTATAAAGTGTCTCTAGCGGCAAAACAACCTCATAGTTGGCTGTTTGGCTGCTGACGACAACTAACAAGGTCACTAAATAGTTGAGATATCCCACTACCTGCCACTTGTTTTTTTTGGGATGAACGCTAACAACAATATATCAGTCCGTAGCAGTGAAAGTATTAATATAGTACAATTTTTTACGGAGAAAATAATATTCGATTCACAGCTTATTGAAGTGAAGCTTATGTTACCTTGGTCCTGCGGCTGATGCAGCATTACCCGCTCCAGCCTGATGGTTGGTTTCTGGATCAGCACACCGTTGACCATCGGCCCAACCTTGTGCTTCATTCGCTTCTCTGCCAACAAAGGTCTGCATAGAAACTTCGATAACAATGAAACGATTCGAAAATCTCATATCTTACACAACGACCATAACATACTTCTATACTTTTAACTGAAATGGCGACCTACCCAGGTAGGTATTTTAAGCCAAGTATGAATGAGGATGAATGTAGGATGATAGTGGCGCGATCTTTTAGTCTTGTTACTGAGTAAGGCTGACATGCTCCTTAGGCAGGACTGTTAATTAATAGCCCCAAGAGCCGATGGCAACTAACGGACCTACAGTTTAAAGTGGAATCCAAACCACGGCCTCTGAATTACGAATTGGTCTAATTATAAGGATGGTCTTTGTGGATTAACGCAGGATAACATTAATTAATATGGATTAAAATGTTCTATAATTCTGTTAAAAAACGTTACTCAAACATGAATTCACAAAAACAGTAATTTCTCTTTTATTGGTGGGAGAAAGTAAAAATTAAGTTTTGAACTGTAATTTTTACAGACATAAATATGATGTCATATCATTTGGGACCCTTCACACTGTAAATCATGAAATATTAATCAAAATCATTAGAGCTGTTTTAGAAAAATTCTGATTTTTTAACAATTTTAAGAACTTTTTGGGGTGACCTAACCCTTCAAAATAAAGAAAAAATGGGTAGGGGATGTTGCCAAAGTGCACCCTTCCATAAAAATTGGACAACTTATTTTGATTCAGGATGCCTCAATCGGATATCTCCACTGAATACTCAAAGTTCAAAATTTTGACAAAAACAATACTTTCCACATACACTAAGTAGGTCTATAGAGGGGAGGAAGTAAAAACACATACGAAATAATCAATCTTACTCTTAATTTAACCAAGAGAAAACCTTTAAATAAAACTATTAATCCTTTCTTCCAATTTTATATTATATGAAAAACAGATAAGAACAATAAAAAACAACATTTGACGATGCAATTCCAGACATATTGAACCCAGGCACGAGTTACCGACATCTGCGACGGCGGACATGCTGTTTCTTCACTTTAGTCTGCAGTTGGTCTGAAAATGGCGATATAATGCCAATAATACTATAATCAGTAAACACCTATGGTAAAATGTAACACAAGGTGTCAACTACATTTTACTACTGTTCTCAAAAATTGTATTCAATTTCACGGCCACAAAATTAAGTAGGCCTACCCCCCTACATGACGAATACAAAACACATTGACTGTGAAACATTTAAAATTTAGATAATTAAAGAATGTAAATGACCAGACATGGGACAAAGGCGGTATTAATAGCTACATGACTACATTACAAAATAAAAATGGTATCAGTGGACTGCCATATACTTTCTCCCTTAACCATGTATAAGTATGTATAAGTACCATGTATAACTTACCATGTATAAGGCTTGAAAAAACGAGAAGCAGCCATATTTTTATGAAAATTAAATTATTTAATAAATTGCCTGAAAAAGCTTGGATTGTCAAGTTTGATCATTTTAAAACAGTTTTAGAAAAGTGGTTAGCTGGGATGGCTTTTTATACAATTGATGACTATTTGGCCTGTGATATTGTAAATTTATGCTTTTAGTCACTATGTTAAGCTTTATGACCATGTTAAAGTATTTATATTATTTATCTTCTGTTAAATTAATTTAAACCCGTTTTATTCTATTGAGTCTTGTTAATATCTGTATTGTTGTTATTGATGTTTATTATTGATTTTATTGTTACTTAGTTTTTAATAACCAATGTTAATGTTTTTATAACAAATGATGACCTTATACATAATTTTGTATCTTGTTTATGACTTTGTCAATTGCAATTTCAATTTTTGCTTAACGACAATAAATACATTTGAATTTGAATTTAACCCTTCAAGGCGGTTTGACGTGAGTTTCATGTCATGACGCAACCCATCAGCTAGCGCATTCTAGCGACGTCCTAGTGAACTTGTTCAAACTCGGACTGTGTGGAGAATATTGTTCATGAGTTTCTCTACATTTTCCAACCAATTTTGATCACCATTTAGAATCTTATTGCGGACATTTTCCATCACGATATTATGTAAAACAAAGTTTCACCACATACATAAGTTTTACATAATATCGTGATGGAAAATGTCCGCAATAAGATTCTAAATGATATCAATCCACCATCACCAATAATGAATTTCAAACAAACAATTTTGATCAGCTGAGAGTGCGACAGAGATAGAGATATGTTGTTTACAAGGGTGATCTTTGTTTGTGTCGTCAACTTGGGTGTTCATACGCTTTTATTATGCTGTTATGTTGTGCTTATGCTTTTGGTTGAAGTGCAACATTAGTGATCCGGTTTATTGTAACTGGAAATTTGGTGAGAAGTATTTAGACTATTATTTTTGATTTCAATAGTTTTTGTGATGTCTAGATCTAGTGAAATAGATCGTTCGCTGGATCTAGATGATGTAGGGTTATTATCAAGTGAAAGTGAGTGGGCTTCGCTGCACACTCTGTAAATAACTACCACCAAGGGTCTGGCAGCCTTAAAAAAACTACCGCCTTGAAGGGTTGAGTCAATTTAAATTACAATCTTTATTAAAACCATCATATTCTTGAACGTTCATCTAAATAATATTTAATAATAATTCATTATTTCAAACATAATCATCCGATTTCTAAAAATAACAATTTTTTTAACAACACTTTTTTGATCGAGGGGCACTATAATGGATATAACCACTAGAAATTCAAATTCGAAAATGCTGACGAAAACAATTCTTTCTCATTTTACTATTATATAGGGGAAAAGTAATATTGGATATTTGCTGAAATTTGGTGGAAATGGTATGTGGCTTACAAGTCTACCAATATTATGAAGGAATTTTTTGGCTTTGGAAGTTAGGTAAACAAACAAAACCACCAAATCAGGCAATATCAGGCTAAAGTTGTACACAGGAGCTGTATGAACACAATAACATCCAAACGTAAGTTCAACCAAATATAGTGGCCTAAATGCATAAGATTACTAACATAAAACCAGATAGAAATCAAACACACTACATAGAATAATATGGTGTCAATAACCACACAAATGCATTATATATAAGCAGAAATTTAAAATTCTCGATTGTTAAACATGTTACTAAATATTGTTTTTACACAAAATTTATACTTTGACTGACAGGGTGTAAGATACATAATAATAAATCATTGACTAATTCATTTTCATAACAAAACCTATCACTTTTACCTAAAGTTATTTAAAAACAGATTATAGGACCTGCAAAGTGATCCTGTGAGTTTTAAAAACTTTTCCTGGTTTTGAGCACTACATTGATTAATTTGATTAGTTACCGTTACTTTAGAAATGAATATTTCCTTGTTATTTTTAAGTTAACAATTTTAGAAAGTCATCTTTAAGGATAGTGTTCAAAATCAAAGTCAGTTTAAGCTTGTAAATGTTCAGTTTTTATAAAACTGAACATGAATTTGAGGTGGTCTTGCGTTTTTGCAAAAATTAGAACTTTCCTGATAAAAAGAAATTAAAATCAGCCATACATATAAACATTAATATTAAAAATTCCATACAGTCTGTCTTAAACTAATAACAATCTCTTACAACTTACTTTTAGGCTCCAAAATAAAATGGAATTTGTTTTCGGACTAAGGTTTAAATTGCTAGTGGTTTCTGTTAGATGATACACTTACCAGTTTTCTTTGTTGATTCGCTGATTACTTGTCTGCCATCTCCAAAAGCCCTTGGAAGATGCGGCTCGGTCCCTAAAATTAATTTTAGTGAAAAACATGATGTGTTCTTTTATGGTGTTTTTATAAAAATGGACGAAAATAGCATTTGACCGACCTCGGGATTGTGTTTCAAGTTTAAGAGTAGGAAAAACTTTTTTGGCCACAAAACAAACAATATTTTTCACTACACAATACATCTATTAACGGATAATACATCTATTAACGGATTAAACATAATTGCTCACGGAACACATAGTTTGGTTGCTAGGCAACCCTTCACAGATACGGGTTTCTGATACCTTCTGGTGAATAAACAATCATGTGTTCTTTTGATGTGATGTGTTTTGAAATTTTTTAAACCTCAGGACATAAGATTTTCAGCCATAGGCTTCCAAAGCATGATTTTCATTGGTAAAAATATGGGTCGAACCAGGTGATACAAATTTGGCTAGATAGTAAAAAAGGGTAATAAAATAAAAATTTCTTTCTAAAGGCCCTATTTCATTTTAAAAGCATGTAAAGTACAGTAGGCTACTGAAAAGTTTGTTCAAATTATTTTTTTATTCAAAGTAGATAAGATAAGTTCTTCAGTCTTAAGTTCAATGACATTGGCTGAAGTTAAAAATAAAAACTAACGCTTTAAATTTTGAAAACCAATAAAAAATACACTCTTCTAAAAATAACTCATATTTCTTATCATAGACATTGAGTTTCAAATTTATATCTAAATAAAGATACAATACAAACAGCGGAATATAAATCCTACAAATACTGCAATAGTAAAATCTTTCACTGATCTTGTCAAGTGTAGCTTTAAGTGGCATGTGCTTCTGGAAGTAACCAACAGTAATTATTCACAAAAACATGTTGAATGTTTTTATGTAAGCTTAGCCTAAGCTTAGACCTATATGGATAAGGTGACCAAAAATCAACTACAGTTAACAGTTAACAATACCGAAGGTTTGTGACGAGCTGATGAGATTTTTTAGTCTCTGCTGACTGCGGCAGATGGGACCGGACACAAGATGAACAAGGTGTGGAACCACCAATTTAGTTTCTTCCAGGCATGATGACACACACTGAACGATTTCATCAAGTTTCACCTGTGCAAAACACAACTTAGTTGTTATCGGATGGAGATAACATCAGACATTTTGAAAATACAGAAGAGACTAGATTATCTGACTGTCAATTTACCAACCGTAAAACAATTGGATGGCCTAAATATTACAGTGTTGTGGTAAGGTCATGTAAGTCACTAGTGCGACAAAGAACTTGGCTAGAAGATTGCATGAAGAACAAACAATTACAGAGTAGGCCTATTATGTAAAAATATAAAATGTAAAGTAAAATGTTTAGGATCAGCAATGACAGGATGTTGTCTCATGAAAAAAGAACAAGTGCTGTTCAGAAAGGTGAGTGTAGGCCTAACAAATTTATGAAGCATACTTTCCGACTACTCCTTGTTGCCTTGTCAGCTTGGCCTGTGTCAAACTTTCAAAGGTATATTAATGTACCAAAGCTGATATTTTATTTTTATGGATAGTAACTACATGTAATTTATTTACTGAAAAGTGAGAAAACAAAATAAATTAACGAAAAAAAATTCATATATCAAAAGGTGCATAAAAACTACAGGTTTGGCCTTGAGGTATGGGATTTTTTTTTCTCAAGAGCATGTAAACTTTTTAGGTATTTTGTTGGATTGATAACTAACTTAGGAACCTCATGTAGACCACCTTGCAAGTAGACTCTTGAGAGTTGTTTTTCTTTTATCAAGGTTGATACACTAAGTATCTTTAGCTTACTTTAAATCAGCATACTTTGCACTTGTTGAGTCAATAGCGTCTTATAGCCTGATTTTTTATGGCAGTTCTAAAAAAATTCTCATATGTTTTATTGATACAAAAGAAGATTATTCGAATGATATCAAAAGCAGAGAGTTTTGCTCACTGCAAACCGCTTTTCATTGAATTAAAAATATTAACGATAGTGAATTTGAATTTATATATCTTTATTCTTTTGTTATTTACTAATAAGAATAGGTCATTCATTGTATGGTTTTAGGAAGGAGGTGCATGTTATCAGTACTAGAAATTGTGAGAAAATTGATCTACTTTATGTACGTTTAGAGAAAACAAGATCTGGTCATATTATAATGGGTATTACATTTTTTAATGTAATTTTTTAATTATTTTTATTATTATTTATTATTATTATTTATTAATATTAATTAATATTAATATATTAAATTATTATTATTTATTTTTTTTAATTTTTAAATAGGGTTCCGTCTTCAACGGCAACCCCCTGTGTAGGAAATGTTATCTGCAGGAGGAAACTGCAGATCATCAACTCTTTGATTGCACAGAGCTGGTGGAGGTAAGGTCCTCCACTCTGGGCAACTTGGTAAGTGGTAGTTTTCTGCCTCCTGACGAGCTTGTTGACAGGATGCTGCAGTTTTACAGGTCTCTTCATCTAGAAGATTCCTGATTCTCCAGGAAAGAGAATTTTTAGGGGTGCGCAAAAAGCTGCAACGGCTGAAGCGCCTTGGGAAATCCGCCCCTTCGAATGATGAATGATGAATGATGATAGGGTTCCGTCAGTTGTAAGTAGGCTAGATTTTAACGGCTTTATAAAACGTTTGCATGAATTTTTAGTCAAAAACCTTTTTTATAATATTAATACAAAAGGATAATACCATTAATATAATATTAATGATTTCTTTAGGATACCAGATGATGTGTTAAATACTATATGAAACTTGATAGCATGTTGTCTTTTGTTCATTTTTGGCAAGTGATATTTCGATTACTGAACTGAGATCTGAAATGCATGTTTGCTTGTTAGATATAGTTGGGTCCTATTAATTTTTTTATTGTACGAGGGTTGTCCGTAAAGTAAGGTTCCCATAGCGCTGCAGTCGACAATAGTGCTGCGACGGGGGTTCGCGTGGTTTGGTTGTGTTCCTGGGTTCCCCCACTCCAAATCCCCACCGCAGCGAAGTGTCTGCGGCGCTTAGTCTTGGCCTGACAGCCGAATAAGAAAGAGCTTCCCATTGCTTGGCCCGCCAGGTGTGAGCTGCGCTCAATGATTCGTTTTTTGACTACCAAAAACCTTCCGTCCGGGGAAATTCATTCCCAGCTGTGCGAAAAATATGGAGAAAGGTGTATGAGCGTACAACATGTACGCAAATGGTACAGGGAGTTCAAGTACCGACGTCCATGACGAGAAGCGTTCCACGAAAATTCAAGCAAGCGCAAAGTGCCGGCAAGGAAAGGCGTATTGTTGTGCGAATTCTTGCCCAATGGTGAAACAATCAACGCTGGCCGCTACTGCAAGACACTGCAAAAACTTCGCCGTGCCGTTCAAAACAAGAAGAGGAGTATGCTGTCCAAGGGGGTGCGTTTGTATCAGGATAACGCTCGACCGCACACTGTTAACGTTACCAACGAACTCATCGCTAAATTTGGATGGGGTATCGTCAAACACCCACTCCACAGCCCGGACTTAGTCCCCAGCGACTACCACATCTTCCCTGATATGAATAACCACCTGGATGGAACGGATTTCGGCGGCCGAGAAGAAAAAGGAAAAAGCGGTTCTCAGCTATCTGCGCGACTTGGCGGCAAACTTCTTTGACTCGGAAATTCAAAAGCCGGTACACCGCATGCAAAAATGCATTGACCTCGGTGGCAACTACATAGAAAAATAGGAAAAAGTCTGAACTTTCCGAATATGTACTGGTTTATGCAAATAAACATGTTTTTCACTGAGTAAAATCACAGGGAACCTTACTTTACGGACAACCCTCGTATACTAGCCAAAGTACTTTTTCTTCGCACGGGCTAAAAAGGCTGAAGGTGTAGGCTCTACTGATACATTTAAGGTATTGTTAATTAATTCTTCATTGTTTACAAAATGACAAAACAGGAGTGTCTACAACATTTCAAAGTAACATAGGCCTATGTCAAATATTGGGAGAGGATAAGAATTGATGTAATAGAGACAGTCGTCGGAAAAAACTTAAAATCTACCATTCCGCTATTTCAAACAATTCACTAATTTCGATCCAGCAGTTTATCTGAAAAATCAACGTTATTTCTTCTTCTTCCCGAACTGTCAAAATATAGTGCAAACGGATGTTGTCATTAGAAAATGTAAACATTGAAACCTAGGACGGTCACAGCAGCTCTTTCTTCTTCTTCTCCTTCTTCTCGAACTGTCAAATTTTAGTATTTACAGCTGTTGACATTCAAGTAATTTTATGTTTTCATTCTCTAAAAATGTAAACATTGAAACTTAGGACGTTCACAGGGCGTAGCCCGAGAGGATTTTAAGGAAATGAGTATGCCTATGTGTTGCATGAGTTTAAGATCTACCTTTGGTTAAAATTTCAAACCGGTCGGTTCAGTATTTTTCGCATTTACTTGCCACAACAAACCCACAAACAAACATACAGAAACCACCTCTTCTTTATAATATTATAGATATCGTAAGTCTCTTGCCATGATTGCTTGTTTGTCATTTTCTAGTCAAATTTTCTACGTCACCCCTAAAATTTATTGTGAATTAAGTTAGCATATTTCTAATTTATTTTTACTAAGCTCTAGGTTATTTTGAGGAATAATTTTGGATGTCATGTCGGAATTGCATGTAGACTGAATACTAGTGTATTGATCGAATTTGTTGACTTGACTACGAATGTTATATGTGAATGGCTAATAAACATCTTATATACTGTATCTCGTATGTCTCACTGATCAAAGTGCCCAAACTCCTGTATTTAAATATGATCTTATACCTTGTAGGCGTTCTGAGTGATGACTGCCTCGTGGTACAATCGCTGCCAATAGAAAACATCCTTAGTGAGCTCCGATTTCGATTTTTTTTCGGCATTATAATTATCAACTAACTCTCGATTTGTTGATTCCCAAGCCTCCTTTTCTGTAACAGACAATGAAGCACGTTAAAATTATTATATACATCAAGTGGAAATTTTTACTGCAGATAAAATAGACAGCTAATAGAAAATCCAAATAATTTTTAAGCTAATTTTTATTCTTTAATTGAAATTCATTACTCTTAAAATTCATTTTAAATAAAAGGTTGAATTATTGTGTCTAAATCAGTGAGATGCTGAACTTGGACTAGTCACTGGAACGAGTCCGCTGTGTCTAAGCTTCCTGAGGCACAGGGGGATAGGTTTCGGGTCTTGTGATGCTAGTCTTTTATTGAACAAAATTCCTGTCCCAAAACCTAATCTTTCCAAATAGAAGAATAAGGCAGTATCTGTCCTTTGGAAAGATGATACTATCAATATATTACCCATGGATAAAGGTAGCGCTACTGTAGTTCTTGACACAGGAGCGTCTAAAGAAAAACATTTAGAAACTTTGCAGTCTGTCAAATAATTAGAATTGACAAGCATAGTTAGCAGTTAGCAAGTAGCAAGCATAAACAATATTTCAGTGATAAGCAAAGATCCCAACTAACACAACATCACTCTAAAATACGACACATTTATGGTTTACCCAAAATTCACAAACTTGACGTACCTCTCAGGCCTATAATTAGCTCCCAGGATTCAACGTGTAGGGAATGTTCTGAAGTCCTCTTGGACATATTGAAACCTTTGGTAGGAAATATTGACTCATTTATAAACATTTGTTCAGAAAAAACATTTTGTTCAGTAGTTAAAAGATATTACATTCGCTAATACAGATAAGTTGGTTAGTTTTTACGTCAAAAGTTTGTTTACCAATGTCCCAGTTCAGGAAAACCTAAAAATAATCTCATCTAGGCTCGAAAAAGATGAAACCTTAAGTGAAAGAATGAAAATCCAGTAAATGTTATAAAAGAATTATTGGAATCGTGCACTAAATTAGATTAGATTAGATCATTGACAATGTAGGTATTTTAAGCCAAGTATGAATGAGGATTGAATGTAAGATGATTGTGGCACAATCTTGTAGTCTTGTTACTGACTAAGGCTGACATGTTCCTTAGACAGGACTGTTAATTAATAGCCCAACAGCCGATGGCAACTAATGGACCTACAGTTTAACGTGGAATCTGAACCTTGGCCTCTGAATTACGAATTGGTCTAGTTATGAGGATTGTCTTTGCGGATTAACGTGGTATTCAATAGTGCGGACATTAGTCTGCACAAGAGAACACCGCATCTACCGACCATCTCTCACAACTATCCACAATTCGTCACCTCCAAATAGCTGGATTACAGGACGTCGCCACCGTTCCAGTAAAAATGTCAAAATGTAATTATTTTGAGCTAGAGGGTAAAATGTATTGTCAAGATGAGGGTATGGCCAAGGGATCGCTGTTGTCCCCTTTGTAAAAATCTTTACAGAGGAGTTCGAGGAAAGTTCATAGCTAGGAAAATTTAAAATTATAACCGTGTTCATAACTCACAATACACTTAGGCAAGTCTTGTTAAAACCAAATCAATCAAAAAATGACACTCAGGAATCTAAAAAATGTATTTACAGAACAAACTGCAATAATTGTTCTAGGCCATACTATTGTGAGACAAAAATACAATTAAACATTAGAATCAGGAAACACAGGGAAAATATGAGGAAGGGCTTAATTTTTGAAGTCAAAAACTGTCCAACATTGCTGGTCTGAAAATCACGAAATGAATTTTGAAGAAGATTAATACACAAGCTTGAAGCTTGAAATGAATTTTTATACACCGGGAATCTCACTTTTTTAAAAGAAAACTAATTGAAGCTTTGTACATGACACTAGCAGACAAAAACATTACATAGTTTCCAGGTTGCTCCCATTAAATTTTTCAATAGCTTGCCTGGAGAAATAAGACAGCTGGAAAAGACCAAATTCAAAAATGCTATTCATGCAAGACTTATAAAATAGTCCTATTTACTCTGTTAAAGAGCTGAAAGAAGAACCACTTTTTTAGCTACAAGGAAGCAAAATGGTGGCAAATACCACTCTACAAACATGATACAATCTATCTGAAATTTCCAGTCAACGATGAAGATATCAAGTATCAAGTATGTAACTAATTAGTCAATCTTCAGTTGAGATCCGGCCATTGTGGCTGCCAATTCTTAGTAAAGAACTTACGGATAGGGAAAACAAAGTATCTATAAATAGTTAATATAAAGCTGAAACGAAATCCTCATGGTATGCTAACTTGTAGTAAACTCATAAGAGGCATTGGATTACCTTCAAGTATAAAAATAGTGTTTTTGCTCTGTCAAGCAATTTTTGAGATGTAATATTTCAATGTAAATAAGGTAGAATTTGAATTTTAAAATTCTGTCAAACACACTTTGCCTCAGTTTAAGATTTTTTGCCGCAGCCATTTTGTTTCCGGTTTGGGGAGACACACCCACTCCTATTTAGTTGTCTTTGAGTCTTCGTGACGAAAGGACAAGTTTTGATTCTTGTGTGTGTCAGTGTTAGTGAATGGTATTGTTTTTAAGTTTTTTTTAAAGCTTTAAACTTTTTTCAGCTCTATACCGGCTTATTCCAGATTGTGTACTAATCGTGTTATGTTTTAGGTATTACCTCACATGTAGACAGGGCACGTCAACTTTCATTACACGAAGAGGTGAATGGTCTAAAATTGACTGTCATATAACATTTCAGACTTTGACCATATTTTCAATATTTTTGAGGCTTATGAAATAAAAAGTTTAGTTTAAATCAAACCATATGTTAATGGAAATGAAAGTACTGTAATACTTTACAAAATAATTTAACTGTGTTAAATAAAAAATAATTTAAAAAATCAAGGGGTGTGACCTAAAATTGACCGCAAATTACACGAATGAATAGAGTGGGTGGCCTAAAAGTAAGTGTCCCTAAAACAACACTCTGACCAGGACAAGGGTTTGGACTATGCTGGCTGGAATTAGGTTGAGTAGTGGCGACAGGAGCCGGTGGGGATGGATGTAACAAAGACATGACCCTAACAGACCGTCTACAGCTGAGGAAAACTGAAAATAGTTTTATGTACAGTCATTTTTGCGCAGCGTGCCCTTTCTAGGGTTAAAATCTTGATAGAAAATGACCGTAAAGAAACCTAAATAGCTTTTATACAAATATAAGCTATTTCAAACCTTAGAACAATCTAAGGTCCTATTACCCTTGGTAAAATAATGAGATTGGGCAATTTCAACTACAGATATGCATAAATAAACTTATAAATAGTAAATACCTCCGTCGCAGCAGACCTGCGTACTCAGCAAATTTCCAAAGCATATTATAATTCCAAAACTACCCGTTCCCATTAACTGATATGTCTGGCTTAAGAACTCGTCTGAGCAAATCTAGGAATACACATCTCTACCAAAATTTGGTCTCGATCGGACCGTTTTTACAAGTTACAGTAAAACCTCGTTAATCCGGACTAATTGGGGCTCCAAGTCGTCCGGATTAACGAAAGTCCGGATTAAAACAAATAATCCCGAACGAAGAAAGACAGTGATTTTGAGTACCCCTTGTATATAATGAAACACCTTTTGCAGATAAACTTAAATAGTATGTATATTCTGAATATAAAAATACATATTGTACAAACAGTAGGTAGGCCTACATACAGTAGTTACATTTGAACAAAAATATACACTTGGTATTTACGTCCATACAAAAAATGAGACAACGAAAAAAGATAAAATTACTTTGAACATGAGGGCTAAGGTTCGTCCTCAAGTGACTGAACTAGATTGAAGAAGGAGTTGAACTTCATTTGCCTTTCTTTTGTGTTAATTTTACAATTAAACAACGCAACTAAATCGTGCAGAGCAATTGACCTCTGTGGAGCAACTGACGGCTGCGGCTGACGGCCTGACACGAGCAGGAGAAACACAATCGTGTGACTGAGCTACTATTGGCTGACAGTAACCATGGTAACGGCTCGTACACCTTGCGCTGTGACCGCCCGCACTCGGCACACGCAGTCTCATCGCCGGGCGCAGTCGTACAGTGACGATCGCAGGCTACTAATCAGCGTTCTGTGCATTAAAACTGCGATCCAATGGCTGTCCGGATTAAGCGAAGTCCGTATTAATGGGGTCCGGATTAACGAGGTTATATATATATATATATATACACACATATATATTTTAACGACTATTGTTTTTGGCCTCTGGGCAGCTAATGACAAAAAAATAACATGGTCCAGTGCTTAAGTCTTGCGATGAGACCTACGGTAATAGGTTCTTCCCTATAGGAAACTGGCTAAAAACTGAAATTTTGTTTTTTTCTGCAAATAATTAAATAAAGTAAATAGAGTAAATAAAGGTGGAGTAAAGAAATGTGACTTGAGTATTATGAATTATTTTGACTTTCACTTGCCTATGGCCTATGTGATCTAGATATCTACTCTGAAACATACTCTTCTGTATGACAATCGTTGGCATGATGGCGTGCATGTGGAATCACAGTAGTGTTTACATTAATAAAACATTATTGTTTGTTGTGAGTATATATTTACCATTAAGAAGGACTGAAACTCGTCTTCGTAACATTAACAGTCGTTTCCGGTGACATCTGCAGGAATGCTTTTTTATTGATTTTTTTATCACTTTAGTACCAATCTGAGAAGAGTTTTTTTTTGGAAAAGGTCCCATCTAAAAATGAAAAAAATAAATATTATTAGGCTAAATTTATAAATAAACAATACAATTAACTTATCTGTTTTCAAATTTCATACCTATTTATGGTTTGAATATTATTTGGAATAATCCTTAAAATTATTAAAAACTAGCAGTAAGCCCGTCCTTTGTGCGGTTTGTAGGATTTAGTTTAAAGAAAAAGGATTATCATACCAAAATGCAAATCCGAAATCCTAAACAAATCTGCACAAAGAAAATAAAACAATATCCAGCTTTATTATTTAGCATTACTTTACAATTAAATATATTAGAACATTTATAACAATAATATGATTAGTTATACTTTAAAATAAATTTGTAATATAGTATGATTTTGAAATGGGTTTAAAATCAATGACCAATATAAACAAACTAATATTGATTTTACAGCTGTTTGTTTTTCTTTCTATTAAATCTTTAATTTACAAAGACAGCTGATTATTACCAGTAGGTGGTTTATTGATAGTTAAAAGCAAAATGTGGCTAATATCGCATACAAAATAGGGCTTTAAATGCTAGTGATTTACCTTTTTACGGTCGGCGGACAATTTTAAGCATTTTTAAATGCTTAAAATTGTGCAAAAATGCTTTTAAAATTAAAAATGCTTCAACCTTCTCTGGAATGTAGAGAATGTGTGAAATAAGTTTAATTGTTTTCAGTTCTCCTGTTTTTTCGGAGAAGACTGCGTAAAATGCCTCCTGGAGCTTCACATCCACAAATTGCATGAAACGTAAAAGTAACTTAAAAATGAATAACTCTGTGCAATATACAGAAAAAACTCTAATTTTATTTATATAAATTATTCCTTGACTCATAATAAGCAAATGCTTTACATTTTTTGAGCAGAACAAACATGGGCTGATCTAGCTTTGGCGCCATGGGCTGACATACTCACATAAGACGTAGGAATCAGATTTCTTTGCTGGGAATATCACTGAAATGCATTTATTTCACTCTCCGGGTAGAAAGCCTTCAACTGTGTTGTACTTAAAACAGCATGTTAAGAGACAGCATGTCTCTAAACTTTATGCCTAAGCAAATAGTATTTCTATTTACTGATGTACATTAGATTCAAACAAAATTACGTACTGTGCATAAAATTTGTATTTAGACATAAACGTCATACAAAGTGAAGAGACAAATCACTTTGTTTGGACAACCTTAAATGGACTGCATGAGATTCTTGATTTGTGACTATGCATGTATTACCAATGCCTATTGTCATTAAAGATTAATGTCTATTTACATTATTAATCAGGACAATAAATATTGAAATTTATAAAAAAACTAGTAGGCACTCGGCTATTTTAAACTAAGTATCTAACAAACAGATAACTAACTAAAATAGCAAACGTCTAGTGGATATATGACAAAACGTATCTTAACCCACCTTAATCAAGATATGTTTAAACTTCAAGCAGTTATTGTCATAAAAATAAATCTTAACCTCCACTACACAAAACTTAAATTTGCCAGAGGATCTTCAAGTGACAGCTGACATTTAAGAGTGGAGTTAACGACTAGTGTAACCTGTATGTGTAACCAACGATAACTTTGTAATAGCAGAAGATGAATAAAGATTGCGCCTACCTTTTAGAAAAAAAGAAAGAACTGCAAGTGTTGCCAGACTAGATACTGGAATATCTTACCTTTCTCAATGACTAGACTTGCAATAATACGTTTGATTATTCACTAGGTTATATAATTTATGATAATACCATTGATGCTTTAAAATTTAATATCAATTATTTAAAATTACCCACTTGACTTGATAATTTTATAAACGGCTACTTTACTTTCGGCGCCATACTCATAATTAGACCAGTTCGTAATTCAGAGGCCGTGGTTCGGATTCCACGTTAAACTGTAGGTCCCTTAGTTACCATCGGCTGTTGGGCTATTAATTAACAGTCCTGTCTAAGGAAAATGTCAGCCTTAGTCAGTAAACATTATCGTATCTACAAGATCGCGCCACAATAATCCTACACTCATTTCTCATTCATACTTGGCTAAAAATACCTCCCTGGGTAGGTTGCCATTTCAATAATCTAAATCTAACTCTAAAACTTGAGATCCAAATTGGTTTATACTTACAACTTAATATATATACAAAACAAAGATACTAAAAACCAACAATTACATATGATTAACATACATCAAAAGTTAAACAAAAGATCTCCTTAAAAAACTCCTCATAATCAACCTGAAGTTATAAGCTATGTTCTCTATGTTGTTTTAACAAATTTGATGCTCGTATCTTATATCCCTGGACAAACATTTTCCTTTCCTTGGCACTATATTGATTACTATATTAATCCGCAAAGACCATCCTCATAATTAGACCGAGATTTCGAAACTCAGAGGCAGTGGTTCAGAGTTACACTATAGGTCTCTTAGGCTATTTAATCGTGTAAATTAAGGGCCTTAAGTCCCTTAGGCGTTAGGTAATGTCTAAGGAACATGTCAACCTTAGTCATTAACAAGACTACAAAATCGCGCAACAATCGCCTTCCCCTCAATCCTCATCTGTCATGTCTTCTGTTCCAGTATCATTTCTCGATATGGCGTTTACAAAAAAGGCTATTCTTTCTCAAAGAGATTTCCAGTCTATTGTGACAATCTAATCTATTAATCTGTGGTCTTTGATTTTTATTAATATTTTATGATTTTTGCAAAGGTGTCGGATTTCGTGACTGTATTTGATCTTCCTAAAACCATGTTACAAAATCCATCCAAAACCAATCCGCTTTAAAAAAATCTTTAAAAGTGGGGCCTAAAATATTGTTGTCAAAGACAAGGAAGACTATTTGGGTCTTCTCCTCCTTATTGCTTACGATCTAAGTTTCTAACTGAGAAATGCATTCCAACTGGAATTAGGATGCATTGGAAATGCTATACAATTTCTATTTAACATCAGCGCTGCACGAATTTTGTTTTCTACTCTAATAATGTATTATATAGGTTAACATACCTTATACCGTCTTAACAGCTCTGCTCATCTATTATGGACGATAATATATTTGACATGGATAAGTCTTAGCATTGGGGGGGGGGTGTTGGTGATTTTTAAGATGGAAAACATGTAACAGGTCTCCATAGCAACTACCAGAACTATTGAATTGAATTTTTTAAATATAAAAGAATAAGAACAGTTGTTCAGATGAACTTAAAACATTCCCTTTAAACATGTCTATGATCTAACCTACTTCCAATGGGGAAGTAAATACAAACATTTTTTTAGTTGGAGTCTTTTCAATTAAACGTTTGCCAGTCTTCTTTGCTTTTGGTCTTATAACCACGTTGTCTGCAAAAACCAGAATATTTAGGTTCATCCCAATCATGATTACCATTTGAGCTCTTGGCCCTTTTACAATTCATCTTTAAAGGCAATGTCTTCCTGTCGCACACCTCTGTTCACCTCAAAGCTTTGGGTGAATTTTCATCTTCACTATACACCTATAGTTAAAGGTACTGAATTTACCAAGTCTTATTAGTTAAGCAGTTATACCGAAGCTTTCAAAATGTTCCCATATATTGGTCATATAATTGTTTGTTACATATAACAGATTAATTTACGGTTAGTAGGAAAAGATATCTAACTGGCATTCAAAATGTTTGTTGACGTTGCTGCTGTCTGCTATCTGATGACATAGGGAGCTGACTTACGCATGCGCATTACGCCCATGAATGAGTAAGTGTCATTTTGCCATCTCGTGGGGGAAACTATAAACATTTTGTCAATAAGTTAGGAAGCGATATTTGGATGAAAGTTTTGTGAACTGTGAATATAAATTCATTAATTACAATGGCTGATAACGAAGCTAAAGCTATGCAACTCATGGCAGAAGCTGAGAAGAAATTGACATCATCCAAAGGGTTTTTTGGCCAGCTCTTTGGGTAAGTCACAAAGAAATACACTACACCCCCATCTACTTGCATCGATCGGGGTTGTTCTCCCATGTTGAATTTAGAGTACGGCGTTTCTTATACTTCCTACATTTTGAAAGCTACATTTACAATGTTTGATAGAGACAACTAAGGAAATAATGACACAACTAATGCAATGGTGTTTTAGGATTCCTATTTACCTTGGTTTGCTTTTCACTTTTTAACATACTAATAGGGTACTTTATGGTCTTTGAACCATTTTTATAATCATCTTCATAGATTTTATTTAAATAAATTTATTTTATTATATTAAAAAATAACTTATTATCAGGAATAATTAGTTATTAGGGATCATCTGACTGGAAAAATGGGTTTCATTAGAAAACCTCTTTTCTGCAGGAAATTAAAAATGTATACACAAAAATACAATAGCTCAAAAGTTGAACAAAACTCAAGTCAAGCCAACAAATTAAAATTATTACCAAGTTAAATATTCCAAAAATCCTGAAAAATAGGTAGCTTTTACATGCACAAAGCCTAATCTTAAGGAACTAAGGAACTAATACTTGTTGTCCCACTTGGGATTTGACAACAATCTTAACTTCAACATTAAATAGGCATCTGTATAGGCCAAAATAACTAAGTTCGCCATGCGACCTATAACGTAAAATAAATTGTGCGACCTATTAAGGGTTTCAACAATCATATAGTTTGAACTCAAACATCATAGGCTGGGTAGTCCTGCTATGTCTGCTTATCTGATACATAGGACTATAATCCGAGGGTTTCTGATTTGATTCTGACCTCAACACTATTTGTAATGAGGAAAATAATTCAAAAGGTCATTGTTAGGTATTTAGGATACTAGATGGGTAAAAATATTAACTCAACTGGAACTTAATATATATTAACAAAGTACACGTCATACAAACTAAGGAGGAATTCTTCGAACTCCCATGCGCCTCAAAGTTTTCAATATCAATGGATTACTATGTTAGTTTTTACAGTTTTAAACTTGTGGGTAGCTTTTGCAATGTTATGAATATTAGCTCTTAAAATCCTAACCTAAAGTTAATTTTTAATTAAAAGTGAATTTTTTCTTAACTATTAGGCCTAAGTTTCTTTACACCGTTTTTCCTTGACACAATTCTTCTTTGACACTATTCACTTTATACTTGTATATGAAAGACAAAATGAATTGAACATTTACTTTACAAACTCAGATTTTTCAATTCTTATCAAATGAATCATTAACTTCGATTATTTTTCAACTTTTCGTAAAATTATAAAGCTAAATCTAGCCTATTTACAGCTATACAATCTACAGTCATCACCAGTAAATTATTAATTTAAATAGAAATTGTAGGACTACACAGGTCTGTTGTAACAGGGTATTTTTTATAATAATAGTATCTTTATCTTCATAGATACAAAAATATTAGAAAATGTAGTTGACATTACCTTTTAGTTGACATTGACTCTGCTGCAATATATACTTAGTCATCAGTCTATGCAAGCTGATCCTGAGCGTCTGAAATCATTATTGGATTTACCGTTACCAGTTAATCCGGCTCAGTTAAAACAAGTTTAGGGATATTTTCTCATTACTCAAAGTGGGTTACAAAGTATACAAACAAAATTTGACCATTGATTAATTGTAAATCCTTCCCAATGAGGATGCCACATCACAGCCTTTGCTGTGACGTGGGATTCTCATTGGCTAGGCTGAGACTGAGACTTCACAGTGAGTCTAATCCCTCTGGGAACGGTCAGATAGAATAGTTTAATGGACATTGTGGAAGGCTGTGCTCTTAGCACTAAAAACCAGATCATTGGACAATGGGAGATTGTGCTAAATGATGCATTACCGTTTATTCTATCTCTCTTATGCACATCTAGGAAATCTCCTGATCATTTAGAGGATTATATTTTCTGAAATCTTTACAGGGGGAGAATGTAATGGACTTTCAAAATATCTTTTTTACTTTCTTATTAAACATATCTTGTTAAACATACCATAGTAGTACTTTAATACTTGTTTACTTTTCCTAGTTCAAAGTATTGTTAAATAGTGAGTATTGTTCAATCTATAGGCCTAATGTGATTTTTAGTTATTTAAAGCCTTAATCTGAGAAGTTTCAAATTAATTTAAAAAAAGTTATTACAACTAAACTAATAACAATACTTATTGATTGAACAAAAAACTACATCATATTTCAGTGGTATCACATTAGAAAACTGGTTTGTTAGAAGTTAAACAGTCTCTGTAGTCTGCAATATGCATGAACTTTGTAGCCAAGTAACTGATTTCACAAACAACTATAAACCTCCTGGATGTTTTTAGACTGCATGTCCATATCTTCAAAACAACATAGAAAATATATTGGATTATGTCTGACTTTGTTTTCAAATTTGTTTTAAGTCTTATCTTGCATTATGAACTTAAACCAAAATAATCAATTTGATATTGATAATATCTTCAAAGCTGTCAATTTTTACAATTGTAATAAGTTTATATGGTTTTAAGAAACCATGTTTTACCATTACCATGTAATACAATTATTCCTTAGAAACCTCTTTGGTTTCATGATCTACTTGAGGAATTTCTCCTTTTTTACATGTCCTTGAACAAGTTTATTGAAAAAGATACAGATGATTTATATAAGAATATTGTTTTCCCAAACACCTGGAACCAACACTATAGATTACTCTTCCTTCTTAGTTAAGAAAATCCTATTTTATTACATTGAAGTATTGTGCTGTCTCTATATTATTTTTATGTCAATGTCTATTTATATGTCAATAAGATCATTTACAGGATCGTTCAACTGATTCTAAAACATTTTCTTGTGTCATTTCAAACACACCTCTACATCCATATTGAAGTTATTCCTCAAACAGATTTTTCATTACACCATATTGCTTAAGCTTTTTATTTTCTGACTATAATATACTTTAACCTTTTTCAGGATCATTCACCTTTCTTTCAACAGCACTTAATCATCAATTTTGTCAGAATAGTTGTTTACAGACCTCTTTAGTTCAGCAACATTTATAGTGATATTTTCAAAATTTATCTCAGTAGTGGTCTCTTACAATTTTTTTTTAATTTTCCTCAATGAGTTATTTAAAAAGTTACTTGTAATTTACCTGAAACATACTGTGGCTGTGACTGTGAAGAAAAACTTGAGGTACTTCAAGAGTTCTTAACAAATTTCTAACAACAAAAAACAACTATAGGTCGCACGCCTCGTGTTTCCTGTCTGCCGCCAGTATTTCTCAGCCACAAACAGTACATATATAATGTAATTTACTGTTATTAACCGTACACTTTGCAAAATCATTATCAACTGGTAAAAAATTCAGAGCATAAATTAGTTTTGAAGTTATCAGTGCCAAGCACCAAACAAGGAAAAGAGTGTGCACAACTTGACAGTCAAACTGAGTTTAAATTAATTAAGTTATAAATTTTATAGCAGCAGTTTTCATCAAATCAATTCAAAATTGTTTATTACATAAAAAACATATCATTCATGAGTGCCAACAAATCTATAGATTCGTCGTTGGGTGCTCTATACTATTTACAATAATAAATATCCACAACAATAATATAGGATATATATAAATGAAAATTAAATTATCCTTAATCACTAAAATTATTTTAATTTACAGAGGTTCATCAAAAGTGGAAGAGGCAGTGGAGTGTTACACAAGGGCAGCTAACATGTTTAAAATGGCCAAGAAGTGGGGTCAAGCTGGCAACGCCTTTTGTGAGGCGGCTGCGCTGCACTCCAAGGCGGGCAGCCGGCACGACGCTGCGACCAATTACGTAGATGCTGCAAACTGCTATAAAAAATCTGACCCGAATGGTATTAATAATTTACATTTTACTCATATTAAAATAGACATGCTAAGTATGTCAGTTTTGAAAATTATTAATCGTCCACCAAACGTTTGCCTTAATTAAAATTTTATTTAAACTCCTTTTTTCTCAATTGTTAAGAAAACTGTGATACTTTGCTATATTAGTAAGATGCCACTTGGCCGCCGACGCACAGCACTCTGCGGAGTTGGGTTAGGGTGATAGTATAAAATATTATTAACGAGATAAAAATATTAATAAAGAACCTAACTTAACTCCGCAGAGCGCTGTATGTCAGAAAATGTCATATATTATGATGTAGTGCAACAGAGGCATCCGGCTAATCCCAAAGTACCAAAACGGCAATAGGCAGCATGAATTTTAAATGCTCTGTGGAAGAACATTTTTCCACGATTTTAAGCTCAAATAAGACACTGAAATAATCCAGTCTAGCTAGGACATTGGTGGTTCTTGGGGTAAAGGAGAAACTGGAAAGTTTAGGGAATTAGGGTAAAATGTAAGTTATTGAGAATTCGGGCTAAAACTTGAACCAGGAAATTCTAAGTGATTGAAGATGGAAGCTCCCAGTTTATCACAATATAATTTGTATTTTTAATTTTGATTTTACAGGTTAAGGTTGTTAATTTATTTTATATCATAAATGACCAACATTCAACACTCTCCGGAGTTGAATTCGTTATTGATTTAAACTGTTTCTAATATTTTAAAGATGTAGGCCTAACCAACCTAATTCAACTCCACAGAGTGCTGTAAGGCAGCAACGAATATGTAGCAAAATACCCCCTTCGCAGCAGACCTGGGTACTCAGCGAATTTCCAAATCAATAATACAGTGGAACTTGGTTATAATGTCATTGAAGGGACCACACAATTAATGACGCTATATCCGAGTGACGCTATAAAAGAGGTTACATAATTTTAATTTTAAACCGAGGAAAAATAGGGAAACACAAATAGGGAATTCAACTGTTGGTTCGATTTTAAAAAACAAGCCCGAACACTTGTCTGCTATCTTACGTACCTCCTCACAAGCTCTTATAACTCACACGCTCTTATAACTCACACGCTCTTATAACTCACACCTTTTCTTCAGCAAAACCTTTATCTTAACACTTGCCATTATTTTTCAATACTGTATTCGTTAAATTAAAATAACGAAAACCAAATTGTAAAAGACATACACTGAACTAACGATATCTACACGAACTGTAGGTATATACGAACGGCATCACAGTGCTTTGATGCGACGTGAGTCTCTGACACTGACTTTGATGACCGAATATTTACGACAGCGGATATAGGGTAGGGGAGGGGGTTGGGGTGGTTAGTGGTAAGACAGCAATAAAATGCTGTTTCTAAAAATAGAATGTAGCTAAACAATAGACGTAGCCCTCACGTTGCACCACCGACCGAACTTTCTCTATTTAGCTATATGTTGCCTTCATCTTGGCCCGATTTTCTTGACGTTATATACGAGGTTTGAGAATTTACTGACGATATATCCGAGGTTTTTTCCTATGTAAATACATATAGTATGGCGGGACCTAAAAATAAATGACGTTATATCCGAGTTGACGTTATGGCCGAGGCCGCAATAACCGAGTTGCACTGTATAATAATAATAATAATAATAATATTTGACAAGTTTTATAAAAATCTGTCAATAAACGTGAGAATTATTTACCTATCCTCCATAAGATTAACATGGGAAAGAGAGTGCAGGTTCGCTGCTGTGAGGAACACTGAAAGTAGGCATTTCTACCATAAACAATTTTTATTTTTAACATTTATACCAACTTTCACCAACATCTGTCCATAAATAAAGGACTTTGCCTATTCCCTATATGATTAATATGGGAAAAGAGTATGCAGGTTTGCTGCCATGATAAACACATAAACTATGATTTTTAAGCATAAATGAACAGATCTCAACCACATGAAGCTAAATATCAAGTTTTATCCAAAAATATTGATTAATATGGGAAATATTAATTTTTCTCTATCCTCCATAAGATTAACATTGGAGCCCCACAATACAACATACTGTGTTTAGATTTTTTAATATCTCGGTAACCGTTGAAGATAGAAAAAAATTTAAGGAACTTAATTGTGTAGTTTTTTAAGTTGATTCCAATGGTGAAATATAAAATTAGAAACTTTTAAAAATTACATGTGAAAAACGCAAAAAACCCCATTTTGGGGTACAAAACCCCCCCCAAACTACCCATTCCCATTGACCGATGTATCTGGTTTACGAACTCGTCCGAGCATTTGTAGGAATACACGTCTCTACTGTTTGAGCATCAAAGCCTCTGTTTGAGCTACCGGATACAGGGATACCAACAGAAGTTATTTAATTTGACTTATAACAGTTTTACAGGATG
Source organism: Nephotettix cincticeps (assembly GCA_023375725.1). Taxonomy (NCBI): domain Eukaryota; kingdom Metazoa; phylum Arthropoda; class Insecta; order Hemiptera; family Cicadellidae; genus Nephotettix; species Nephotettix cincticeps. The sequence goes on along the minus strand of CM041788.1, from coordinate 8,414,738 downwards.
TTAGAACCCCACCATTATTTTATATAATCCCTGTATTATAAATTGTGGTTACGGTGATATAGAGTGGTTTATAAATTCCCCCAAAAAATAACTATTTGAGTGAGTATTTGCATTTTGCCACCACACTTAATGTGTTAGCTTAAATATTTGTAAGAAATGAGTGTATTCATGTTGACCTAAAACATTAAACATTCATGAAAAATTGAGACAGTCTACATCATCTTACACCAGGATACCTTTGATCATTTGACAGCCTGGTAAATACACACACTTGCACGAGGGTGCATGCACATACACACAAACAATCAAACAAAATCAAATATTCGATTTTAATACACAATATTATATATATTTCAGATAGTAAAAGAAAAATATAAAAAAATATACAACAACTGATTTTTATAATAAACGTATTGTAATTATTTTTAATTTGGCCAACGTATATACATTTGATTTTTAATCATAAAATATAATACCCTAAATATTTTCTGAGAAAAATTCTATTTATACAATAATTAGTTGCTATTGAGTACTATTTTATGCTTCCTTCTTTGACCTGCTCAATGGATCCAATAAAAACAGCTGCTTTTTATACCTTAAGACAACTTAAGTTGGAATCCAAAACAAAATTATTTCCCCACAAGATTAATATGGGAACTTTGAACGTGTATAGAGTAGTGGATTCATGGTAAAATTGCATAAAAATGATCACACTTTCCTAATTTAAAGTCTATAGAAACAGTAAAACAAATTTCAGCCTTCTAGCAGTGGCGGCTCGTGAGTAAAATGCTAGGGGGGGCGCACACCGGGGGTCTTGGGGTTATGGATTACCCCCCAGGAGAGGGGGTAAGGGTGTTCTCTATGAGGCAAATTTTTGAAAATATTGTGTATTTTAGTGACTTTTTAATGCAATCTAGGTATTAAATTTGTGATGCATGTGTTTCGGTTTAACTAAAATATCTTGTTTTTCTCATAAACCTTGAATAATAAATACTATACTCTTGGTCTTATGGATCGACTTAATTTGGACTCTGAATTGTATGGATAAATTATATTGAAAAAACCTTTATTTGTTGCAATATTTTGTAAATAAAGATGTAAATATCTAACTTAACATTTTAGCGCCTTCATTTTTCACGCGGATGTACCTGCAATACACTACTGTTGTTCGTTTTGCCAACATAAGATGTTCTTAACAAAAAATATATTCGCAATGATTACGTCCTCTAGACAACAAACACTTCTAGAATACCTCTCTTCATATAAATGCATTGTGATGGATTTGGACGTTCTGGCGAGCGCCCCACGGCTTCAAATACGAACTTTTCGCGCTATTTTTGTATGTTTTCCCACTATAATTTCGTTGTATACGACTTTTAAAGCATTTTGGTTAGTTGGATCTATAGTTATAACTGCCACTGCCTCCTAGGTAATTGAGAAGTGGGAGTGACGTCAATAAGGGCTTTGATGTTTGTCTATACGGATCAATTAATTGTATTGCCAATTTTTACCAATACATAAATTCTTAGTATTTTGGTCCATTTACATAATCAAAGTACATTATCACTGGAACATTGTTGACTGGACATGTCAGTTGGGCTGAAATGCAGAATCAAAGGTAGATAGGCTGTTTTGCTTTAAAAAATATATTTTAATTAATTTTGAAAGTGTCAACACAACATGTGATCGGACAACATAAAAGTGTTTTCTTTACAGTATAATAAAATATAGAGTACAATCAATCACCACTATCCCTAAAACATATAGAATCCAATTAAGAAGTTCAGTTAAAACAGTGATAATTGGAGAAAGATTTTTGTTCAGTAGAAGAATTTTTGGAATACTATGGTTAATAATGTTCTAAACTTATGTTATATTATATGTTATCCAGTTTTTTTACCTTTATATATAGTAAAATTTATTTCAATTTTTTATTGCCTGTAGATTTAAAATCTTGTTTAATTTCCCTATACACATTTACCACTGGGTGTGGCATCATCAGTGGGTAAAAATTTAAATATGGTTAATAATGATTAATAATACATCGCCTCCTTTACTTATACGCATATGTATTAGAAAAAAGATTTGTTTAACTTTTAGATTTTATATTATATTTGACTGATCATCAGTCGTTGTATGATGTTATGTGAAGATGGATGGAATAAGTAAATAAATAGACCACAGTATAGATTGATGAAATATTTCTATTGATGACACTTCTTCCCCTTAATGCAAATAGTGTTAGAGGCCTAATATTTAACTATAATAGTATAGTAAAAGTTTGCCAAAAAGCTTTTGACAAATTAAAAAAATACTATAAATTTCCTAGGGGTAAACCCCCTGTATAACAAAGATAGACCCTGTATAATGAATCCCCGACCTTTCTAACCCCACTGTAACAAATGTTACAAACATTGATAACCACGTCATGCCCCGGTAAGAATTAGGAACAAATCTCGACATGAAATCTCGAGCATCCGGCTTACAGTAGTTTCAGGTTCAGTAGTTTTGTCTTGTCCACGCTGTTGACATAGTAGTGATAGTTTAGTATGTATGCGAGAGTGTGTGTATCCTTATATTTATAGATGACTCTAGTGCTCATGGAGATGTCCCGAGACTATCAAACATAAAAGGCACTTCCTGCCACCGAATACTGCATCACATGAAAATAATAATTTGTAATATAAAGGCTGGACGCTGACCCGTTCGTTACACAGAGGTTTATATTGAATATAACGAATTTTGCCCTATTTAACCTCGATATAACAGACCTAGATATAGCAAAAATCCCGGTATAACAAATTTTTCTTTCGGTCCCTTAAGAATCATTGTACCGGGTACTACTGTAGTGCATAAGTAACATGAAAAAAGGTAAATTGTAACGCGGACAAGATTGTCATGCAACATTAAAGACCAATGACCTGTTATCTAGAAAGTATTTGATCTGCTATTGCAATTAGTCAGTACAGTGATAAAAGCTTACTGTGCATACAATTAGAAACTGTAAAACACTTGATGTTGTCGGAATGAAGATAAACTGTTGTTGTTGGTTAAGACTATATAATTTTTTTTAGTATTATCTGCCTTAAGTATTGAAATAAACTAAAAATAAAATTACTATCTGTAAATCGTAAATGCAATTTTTTAATGGCTATAGTTTCAAGTCCTACAATGATTCATTATAAAATCTCTCATCCCATTCTGTGTTAAAAATTTCATATCCTCGGCTTTGAAACTACAGTGGAACCTCAACTCCGGAATCCCGGCAAATACAAACACGTTCTCGGGAAAAAATGAAATAGCTGAAAATTTAAAAAAATTGATTTAATTTAAAATTTATTTTTCAAGGTTTAACACAAAAAATACAATACAAGATTGCAAATAAACATAAGTTTTTCACTTAAAGTCTGTTATCTTTAAATGTCGAAGTGAAAAAAATCTTCACACGGACACAATTCCCTGCCAGCGTCGCATGAACATGATGTGATTCGGCTGTTACGCACTAATCAGCAGGTAAATGCTCACTAGACAGTAGACAGGCGCAATACATATCCCAGTAAGGGTAAGGGCAGGGTGAGAGTGATTTATTTTTAGAACACTCTTACTTAGCAACATTGACATGTTGCGGGACTTACATCCATCCGCTAAGATCACCACACTTTTGAACACTAATTCACCCAGTCTGTATAACCCCAATCGCTACGTCTCTTGCTTACCGCGAATACAGTGTCAAAATAAGTGTGCAATATAATTTCCTGGGAAATCCGGGCACCCCTAAATCCGAACAGGCTTCAGTCCCAATTAGTTTGAATTTCAGGGGTTCTACTGTAGTCATTGTAAAACTCATTGAAAAGTTGGATTGTAAATGATGAGATTTTTGATTTTATCTATTCTTGTGACTATAAAAGGTATGATTTTCCTAACATTCTTCAAAGATCACAAGATTAAAGTACCTATATGGATATGTTGCCATTTCAATAGTTAATAATAGTAATAGTGTCAATGAAGTTGTAACGATCTCTATATCCCAGGTCTACCGTGTTACAGAGGCGGTGAATTGCCTGCTGAAGGCTATAGAGATCTACACAGACATGGGCAGGTTCACTATGGCTGCCAAGCATCACCAGACCATTGCGGAGATGTACGAGACGGAGGCAGTGGATCTTGACCGGGCTGTGCAGGTAAAGTGGTACTTAAAACTGATGTAATTGGACCTAAGTCCTTGAACCCTAGAACTGGTAAAGTCGTAATTTACGACGCATTTACATATTCAATAAGAAGTGGCAGGTGGAGACATCTGTCGTCAGTTTAGTGAACTTGTTAGACACTAGCGCCTCCCTGACCGTGTTGCCCTCTGGGGGCAAACAACCGAACCTGTTCTCGTAGTGCACTAGACTGCCACTGGGCAGGTCTTATAACCAAGTAAGCGCTTTCAACTCCTATGCAATGGTGGCCTAACCGGCTAAAGCGCTGTGGTGACGAGCGTAACGTTCTAGCCATTCGGAAGTGCTAGGATTCGAATCCCGACCATGAGCAATCCAAATTTGGCTTGCAAATGTGTGGTAGAGCGGAGAGGAGGGACCTTAAATAAACGGTGACCGGCTTGGGTGAAAGTTGACGGCATTTGTAGGCTCAATAGGGATTGCAGTGGACACCTGTTTTGCTTTTGTGGTTAGTGATTATAAGGGGGGGCATGTTTTATGCTTTTTTTGTTCAAACTTTGATATTTCAAGAAGATATTAGTAATTATTTTTATGTTACAGTTAAGAGTAAAAAGCTTGCCACTTCTAGGGTAATAAAATATTTTTAGTGCTTTTACTTATTATGATGTCTCCTGAACTGTAATTGACTATTTTAAATATATATATATATATACTATTGTTATTTGAAGTAGAATTGAAAAAATCAACCGAGTATCCTTAGATAACATTTTTTGTTTTAACATCATCAGAAAAATTACAGAAAATATAGGCCTACTGTAAAGTATAGAAAGTATACATTTAATTTTTAAAATAGTGTATTATTTAAAATATATATTTGGATTTTCAGAAAATGTTCAGGTTTTATTGTCTATAAAGTAAAAAATAGTTTTCTTTTCATTGCCCTTTCAAAAGTTTAAAAATTGTAAAAAAATATTTAATGATTTTTTTTTACAAATTCTTTTCTAAATCCAGTAAATACATCTTTTTCTTAAAAATCAGAATGTTTTCTACAAATAAAAAATATAGTTCTTTTATTACTAATTATAATTGTTTTACAAAATTTTTATCAATTACCTGCAAAACTGCTGAATTTTACTGCTTTCTGAAGGCCTGTTCAGACACTCCTTTCTTAACCCAAGAAATAGCAAGTCCTTTCCCTTTTAACTGTACTATTCATTAAATTATGTATATCTTTTTAAAATATTAAGTATAAACAAAAATACCCCCGTCGTAGCAGACCTGCGTACTCAGCGAATTTCCAAATCAATAATATAATAATAATAATATATGACAAGTTTTATCAAAATCTGTCCATAAACACGACAATTATTTGCCTATTCTCCATAAGATTAACATGGCAAAGAGTGTGCAGGTTTGCTGCTGTGAGGAACACTGAAATTAGACATTTCTACCATAAATAATTTTTATCTTAATATTTATACCAACTTTCATCAACATCTGTCCATAAATAAAGGAGTTTGCCTATTCCCTATATGATAATTATGAAAAAAGAGTATGCAGGTTTGCTGCCATGATAAACACATAAACTATGATTTTTAAGCATAAATGGGTAGATCTCAACCACATGAAGCTAAATATCAAGTTTTATCCAAAAATATTCATTAATATGGGAAATATTAATTTTTCCCTATCCTCCATAAGATTAACATTGGAGCCCCACAATACAACGTACTGTGTTTAGTTTTTTTAATATCTCGGTAACCGTTGGAGATAGAGAAAACTTTAAGGAACTTAATTGCGTAGTTTTTTAAGCTGATTCCAATGGTGAAATATAAAATTAGAAATTTTTAAAAACTACATGTGAAAAACGCAAAAAACCCCATTTTGGGGTACAAAACCCCCCCAAACTACCCGTTTCCATTGACCGATATGTCTGGTTTACGAACTTGTCCGAGCACTTGTAGGAATACACGTCTCTACCAAATTTGGTCTTGATTGGACCATTTTTACGAGAGTTATCGTGCTAACAGACACACACATACACACACACATATATATATATATATATATATATATATATATAAAAATTTTAACGACTATTGTTTTTGGACTCTGGGCACCTAAAGAAGAAAAAATAACATGGTCCCGGGCTTAAGTCTCGCCATGAGACCTACGGTAATAGCTTCTTCCCTATGGGAAATTCGCTAAAAGCAGAAATCATCCCCCCCATAGAAACCATTAACCACAAAAACAAAACAGGTGTCCACTGCAATCCCAATCAAGCCTACAAATGCTGTCAATTTCTACCAAAGCCGGCCTCTGTTTATTTTAAGGTGGTCCCCCTCTCCGCTATACCACACATTTGCAAGCCAAATTGGGATTGCTCATGGTCGGAGCCAAATTGGATTGCTCATTCGAACCTCAGCACTTCCGAATAAGTGAGCAGGTTCGGTTGCTTGACCCCAGAGGGCAACACGGTCACGAAGGCGCTGGTGTCTAACAAGTTCACTAAATTAACGGCAGATGCCTCCACCTAGCACTTCTTATTAAATTTATAAACTTAATAACAAGTTCTAGAGTTAATGGGTTAAAGTATGAAAAATTTGTTTTTATTTTAGCCTCAGACAGTCAATTAAGATATATACAGAATACTATTTTCTATATAAGGTACGTATCTAAAAGAGATTTCAAAATGATCATGCTATTGATTTATCATACACATTTTCTAAGTAGGCTAATTTTACAAATTGCAAATGAGATGAGAATCAAAATGTTTTTTGCTGATTCATTACCACTTTGTCCTAGATTTTTTCGTGAATATGTTTCTGATCCTGTAAATGAAATGGTACCGTTTCTCCCTTTAGAATTTTTAAAAAAGGCTATTATAAGGTTGACATATTTGACTTGACCTACCCTAACTGCTTAAAAATAGGCTACCGATCAGACTTTCCGTACAAAAATATCCACATAGATCTTGCTTTACTGTTTGTTAGAACTTTTTTACTCCCATTGTCTGGAGTTACAACTTTTAATGTTGGTATGAACTTTTGCCCTAGCACTACGAACAAGCAGCCGACTACTTCAAAGGAGAGGAAAGCAACAGTTCTGCCAACAAGTGCATGCTGAAGGTGGCACAGTACGCAGCGCAGCTCGAGAACTACGAGAAAGCCATTAAAATATATGAATCCGTACGTAACGCCTGTTTTTGTTACTGATTACAACTGAAATTATTGCAGATTTTTTTGTAAGTTTAAATAACTCATTAGGCTACTACTGCAGGCATCATTGTTGTTTGAAAATGGACGATGAGAGTTGACTATATAACTGCACATGTTAGCTTTTACTGTGCAGATGTGAGGTTGTATCAGTCCCTATACGTGTTCCTCAATGCTGCAATTGCTCAATTGCTCAATGCTGCAATGTGCAGATTGTTTAAGTTTTCTGTAATTCTGAATGGGAAAGTGGTGTGGAAGTTATATCTACTCATATCTACACCAGGCATCCTCAATAAGCGACCCTCGTACTGTTAGGGATTAAAACGAACTTTAGAGTTATGGAAAAAAATGTATCAAACCATTATGAAAAACTGTGTAAATATGTATTTGATATTTCCATATCTAATTAACTCTCTCCCAGTCAAATGCCTTAGATTGCCTTGGGTGTTGGATGTTTGCTTTGAATTGCCTTGCTCTCAACTCAGGACATGCTGCAATCTAGCGGCTATTTTAGGAACTAAAATGGATTGTGCTGCATTCTAGTGGATTCATTGAGAACTGTATAAACCCAATAGCGATCACAGTATATCATATTTATTACACTTGTTGACAAGTAGTTGCGATTGTCTGAGATTGATCGTGAAATCGATGATGATGAATCAAGTGACAGTGATAGATACATACCAGATACTGTGGATTTTATGGATGATTACGCTAGTGAAAATTATGTAGTGAAAAACACTGATGTCGAAAATGAACAAACACAAGAACAAGCTGAGCCAAGACGGCACCAGCATATTCGCCCAGCTGTGCATGTTCCACCAGTCTAATCGTGTACATAATAGTATACATAATAAATAGTAAACAATTAAATAAAAAATACTGTGCTCATGCGGCAGACGATACCACACAGGAGCATGAATTCTAGCATGACAGCGGAATTAGGTGGTACGGAACTGTCATGAGCCGTGCTAATGTGACCGGGAGAGAGTTAAAAACAATTCTATTTTTTATTTGTTTGATAGGCCTATATGTAATAAACCCATGTTATTATAATATTTTCGTAAGTTCATTTTTTGTGCCACTCGTATTTGCAGGCTTCTTTGTCACAGAAAACTGAAACCAGGCAGCTTAAAAATGCTTTTTACACTTTAAGTTCCAAATATTTTCCTGGGGGGTCCGAACCCCTCTTTTTTACTGTGGGATATTCCATACCACCGGATTTGTGCGCCACCAAAGCGATCACGAGCTGCCACTACTTGTAGCCCTGCGGAAAATAGGATGCAAACCAATCGGATCTTTGATAAATCCTAGTGAGGATTTATCAAAGAGGAACCAATGTTTGTTTAAAAGTCATTGTTGGTAATGGTTTGACTTGTGATTGCCACATGGTGTAATTTTAACTTATAAGTGATGGAAAATGACCACAATAATAAAGACGGAACTGCCTGAAACTTTACATCCGTGCCGCAATTCCCCACGAGAGCATATTAAACATATGAAACTACATTAAATTCAATATTATTTGTCTATGTCTTGCCTGTATAAATGTTTGACCACTTAATAGAGGTTTTATTTATAGTTTAACAAATATTTTAAGAATTATGACATTTGAAAAAACTTTCATACTTTGGGGGGAAGCTGGAGAACCTGCTATCTACCAGTCTTCAAGGTCTAACAAGAAGAACCCAGAAGAAAAAAAATTATAAATTTACCTACTGGAAACCCCAGTCTACACCTTTGATGAATTCTTGAACTTACATTACAAATGAACATTAATTTTAACAAAACTTCAAAACATTTAAAAAGTATTTTATACTCAAAAGTCTAATTATTGTTCTTACAAACGTTCTATAATTAGATGATATGTTACATTCCATGTTTGTACTGACGCCATCACTGTTCTTAACGTTAATGTAAGTAGAGTTTTGAATTTGATTTTAAAATTTGAATTTGAACATTGCAGATAGCATCCAACTCCCTGGAGAGCTCCCTGCTCAAGTACAGTGCGAAGGAGTACTTCTTCCGAGCTGCGCTTTGCCACCTGTGCGTGGACATGCTCAACGCCCAACACGCCTTGGAGCGTTACGTAGAACTCTACCCCGCCTTCCAGGACTCCCGAGAGTATAAGCTCCTCAAGGTCAGCTGCTTCTCAACAATATAAGTCCAATAACAGCAGTACAATTTTTGTACATGGATAGGCCTATACATAATAACTCAATGTTTTTACAACTTGAATTTAATTAACCCTTTAAATAGTAGTATGAAGTATCGTGAGAGGAGTAATGCTTTTCTGGAATGTAATTTGTTCTGGAAAAAATCATTTGTCATCTAGAATCAAAAATCATCAGTCATTTGAAAAAATAACTTTATTAATTTTGCGTAGTTATTTGAATGACTGAAGTAATATAAGCCAATCAGGAAACGTACTACTGTAGTAGTGATTGAGTGGAAGGTAGGTAGGGGGAGGAGCTATGCTCCAATACCACTGTGACCCAGCAGACATCCATTTATTGCTAGTCAGCTGGTTCCTATCTCATTAGACTGCAGTCCGATTCAAGCCCAAACTTTGCGTGTGTAAATTTAGTATTGTTTGGCAGTAATCTGCCTGCCTAGATGCCTAGATTATCTGGTCTAACATTCTGTCTGCTTAGGCTGTTTATTTATTTAAGAATTTTGGAATTTCCAGTTACTATCATTAAAAAATGTTTTATGACAAAATTGGTAATTTTTTACCAATAATTAAAACCAGTTTGCTTTGTAATAGTTAAAAAAAGTATGGTGGTACTCCTTATAGGGTTAAGTATTACAGTGGAACCCCTCAAATCCGAACTAATTGGGGCTGCAGCCTGTTCATATTTTCCGGGAAACAATATTAAGCACTTATTTCATCATTGTATTCGCGGTGAGCAAGGGAGACGTAGCGATTGGGGTTATACATGCCGGGGTAATTAGTATTAGTGAATTAGTAGAATTAGTAGGTGAATTAGTGCGTATCCCTAACAGCTGAACGACATGATCTTCATGCGATGCTGGCTTGGAATTGCATCCATGTAAAGATTTTCTTCACTTCAACAGTTAAAGATTACAGTTTTAAACTGAAAAACTTATGTTATTTTCAATCTTTTATTGTATTTTTTGTGTTACACCTTGAAAAATAAATTTGTGTGATTGAAGAAATTTTTTTAAATTTTTACCTATTTCATTTTTTCCGAGAACGTGTTTGGATTTGCCGGGATTTTGGATTTTCGGGGTTAGGATGGAAGGTTTTCATTGTAGTTGTTCTTTATACAAATTTGTTTACCTTTACTCAGTATAAGAGCTTGTACGGTACTTGTTGCAACAATATAATTGACACTAATTCTGAGCAATATGTGGGTCAACTCTGATTTTTCTCGTACTTTGGTAATTTTTTGGTAAATATTATCAGGAAAACCATCTAAAACATATGCCAAATAGCAGTTACAAGAATTAGGCTAAAGACGGCTTTGCGTTATCTACCGTTATCGGTATGTCATCTATGTACATTTTGACACATAGCGCTCTGAGGAGAGGAGTTAGGTTGTTATTAATATTTCTATATTATTAATACCTCCGTCGCAGCAGAAATTAGACATTTCTACCATAACTAATTTTTATCTTAATATTTATACCAACTTTCATCAACATCTGTCCATAAATAAAGGAGTTTGCCTATTCTCCATATGATTAACATGGGAAAAGAGTATGCAGGTTTGCTGCCATGATAAACACATAAACTATGATTTTTAAGCATAAATGGATGAACCTCAACCACATGAAGCTAAATATAAAGTTTTATCCAAAAGTATTGGTTAATAAGTGAAATATTAATTTTTCCTTATCCTCCATAAGATTAACATTGGAGCCCCAAAATACAACGTACTGTGTTTAGATTTTTTTTATATCTCGGTAACCGTTGGAGATAGAGAAAAACTTTAAGGAACTTAATTGTGTAGTTTTTTAAGCTGATTCCAATGGTGAAATATAAAATTAGAAATTTTTAAAAACTACATGTGAAAAACGCAAAAAACCCCATTTTGGGGTACAAAACCCCCCCAAACTACCCGTTCCCATTGACCGGTATATCTGGTTTACGAACTCGTCCGAGCAGTTGTAGGAATACACCTCTCTACCAAATTTGGTCTCGATCGGACCATTTTTACGAGAGTTATCGTGCTAACAGACACATATATATATATACATATATACATATATATATATATATAAATTTTAACGACTATTGTTTTTGGACTCTGGGCACCTAAAGAAGAAAAAATAACATGGTCCCGGGCTTAAGTCTTACCATGAGACCTACGGTAATAGCTTCTTCCCTATGGGAAATTCGCTAATAATCTTACACTTTCAATAACCAACTTAACCTTTGCTTAACCCTATGGAGCCTTGTATGTTAGATTGCAGATCACCAACATACAAGCAACAGTAGAAAAATCGGGGAGTACTTTTACCATCCTTACCGTCCTTTTAGCAACCTTGTTACTTCTTTCTGGTATTGGATTGTACTGTTACTATTAATCAATAGAAAATACGAATAAGAGCTGGTATGACTTATATATTGCTCAGAATTATTGATTGGTTTTTCATTTCAACCCTTTAACTGGCAGTCGTCAGAAAATCGACAATACTGGCCGTTGGTGTATTGGCAGATCTCTCAAAAGCAACAATGTGCAAGGATCAAGTAATTAATTTATTGTAGTTGTTTGGATTGGTTTTGGTGTTTATATTTATATACCATTGTAACAAACAACAAAGAGTTGTTCTTTCAGAGTATGAAGATTATGTTTTTTTCTACAATAACCAAACAGCTGTAGAAGTCCTTATATATGTATATTTGAAGAGCACGGTGCCCCGAAAATATTTTTGAAATTTTATTTTCTATTTCATTATTTTATAAAAAGAAGTAATATTCATAATATATTATTACAGTTTCTTATTCAACAGGTAGTACTGAAAATAGTATATGACATCATTATTCTCAAAAGGACTTTACCAAAAAAATAAGTAGAAACAATTAGCATTGTAAAATTTCAAAAATCAGACTGCCACTACAGTGTAACTGACAGCCAGTTCCAAGGTTAACTCTTTCGCTGTGGACCGCTCGGATCGGATCGGAGTGGTGACATTTAGGTTAAAATCAAGATGGTGGATCTGGCGATGTAGATTGTGCTGTCACCTGTTGGGATCTGAGAGAACTACGACCAGCTTTGTTATATGCAGTATCTATTTCCGTATGCGTTACTTGGAATTTTCCTATTGGTTGATTTTAAACTACACAGGCCACTCAGCGCGAGGAACAGAGATTTCGGGCGCCGCAGCGAATGTGTTAAAGAGTAAAAAATTAAGTACTGAATATAGTTACTTGTTGTTACCAGGTCCTTATCGACCATGTGGAGGAACAGAACGCAGACGGATTCACAGAGGCGGTGAAAGATTATGACTCCATCTCCCGATTGGATCAATGGTACACCACCATTCTCCTCCGTATTAAGAAACAAGTCAACGACAACCCTGACCTACGTTAACCCTTTGGACTGATCACCTTTTCTGATAAATATAGTCTAAGCGCATGTCATATAATTTTAAAACTGATAATATTTTTCATAAGACAATAGACCCTGTTTCATCAGTCTGAACTATTGTAAATTACACTGGAATTATAACCATAGTAGGTTGCTTTAACGATGTAAGCTAACTTGGAATTCACCGTTTCCATTCAAGTATTTATTGCAGCAGCAAATTTTTTTAGAGTTTTAATTGCTGAGGTTTTTTTTATAAATTACTTTTAACACTCCTAGGATATCATGTGGAGTGAAAAGCTATTTGCATCATTTTGTGTTTTTGATCGGACAAGCAATAAAACATCACGGTGGAGTTTAACCAATTTTTATAGTCACCAATATCTATGATCAAGTAAACTGGGCAATACTGAAAAATTTAATTTAAATAATAATTTTTGTGTTGATTATTTTACTTTCAAGGGTTGAAGGGTTAACAGTTTTTTTATGTATTTTTCTTTCAATTACGGCTTTTCAAAGGTGAATTAATTTAGAATGTTGTTTGGAAATTTCAAACTCTTAGATCAATAATTTTGGCGATTATTTCTGGATTTTGTATAAAGTGTAATATATTTTTGTTTTATAAAATTAAAATTATGTGTATAGCATAAATTTACTGCATAGAAACTGTTACTTAAACAAAAGTATTTTATAAAAAAATTGTGCATGTTGTTATGGATGGGTAAAGATATTAATATTTGGGATTTGTTATCACTGAAAGGTCTATAATTTTTTTTATTTTGTAAAAAAACATTAGATGCTATCATTTTCCATGCTAAAAAATAAACTTTTAAAGATGTTAAATGGTGTGTTAAAATTATTGAATCTCAGTACATTCTCGACTTTCTTGTTCTCTGTTAAGTTTTTTACTGTTTTAAAATATTAATTTCCTAATTTAATTTCTCATTAGTTAGTTAGTTAACATCAGGCCTAAGTGATTTTATGTTGAAGTGCAGCAATATTTCTTCCATGTTAATATTACTTATTCAATAATGTGTGAATTCGAGAAGGATTAACTATATGGGGTTGTGAAAATTATTTCTGAAATTTCTCAGTCAGCAAGTCAAAATGTGTTTTTTTGTTTCTGGTTTTGAAATTTTATAAAAATGTCTCTAAAGATATATTTTTCACCTGTGTTTTTACTGGATGAGTAGTGCATATCTTTATGTATAAATGACCTTCCAAAAAGGTTTTAAATATCCTTTTTCAATCACATGCAACTGCTGATGCTTTTTGCTTCGTGGAAGAAATTATGAATAATTCACAAGCAATCACTTGCGAAGCATTCATTTGAGTCATTGCTATAACAGAGAATATAACAATTTTTCAAAGTTTTTGTTACCATATTCAAAAGTATATTGTAAGTTATAGGCCACATGTAGAGTTGAAGTTGATGTGTCTTGAATACGTAAAAGTCATGCTATAAGTCACCATATTGTTACCCTACTCTCCGATCGAGAGCTATATTTTATATTACATTCCTATGCAGGAAATATAACATATGATAGTTATTTTTGAACAGTTATGTTATTCTACATTGAACTGACGTAATATAAAACTTATTTAAAACTCCTAAATGTGGTTAGATTAGATATAGGAATTGCACTGTGTTGAACTAAACTGTATAGTTATTTAATGTAAATAGTCAGTTATCATTATAGTGATAATGTGTTTCGTTAATTGTTTATATGGTTATACTTTGTACAGGTACACTTTGCCAGTGTTGTATATTAAAGGTCACATTTGTATTTGTGGTTGGTAAGCTTGAAGTTCAGTAATAAAGTACTGGCAACTTTCGGTTTACAAATTTGTACTTTTTTACCTTTTCATGAAAGTCGTCAGTTACTTTACATTTCTAACATGGTGACCTACCCAAATATTTTAACCCACTCAGGTACAAATTTTTTTCATCTAATGTTTCGAGAAAACAACCGGCTCTGTTCGACGACTAATGTAACCCATCAGGCAGTGGCATCTATCAAGAACTTAGTAAACTACATTACAGATCAAATCTCAGAATTATCTCACTATTTTGCAGCTAGAGTATTCTTTACGGCCAACTAAGCGCTATGTCAGACTATGCATGGGTAGCCAATAGCGTTACGTTGTGAAACTACGAAACCTTTCAGAAGTGCTAGAGTTTGAATCCCGACCATGAGCAATCCCAATTTGGCTTGCAAGTGTGTGGTACAGTGGCGGGAAGGCCCACCTTAAATAAACGGTGACCGGCTTGGATGGAAGTTGATGGCATTTGTGTGCTAAATAAGGATTGTAGTGGGCACCTGTTTTTCTTTTACGGTTAGTGGCTATAAAGGGGGGCCATGGACATGGGCGGACTTATGGGGGGCATTGCCCCCCCAGACCTCTTGAAAGTTTTTGGATTTTATTACCAATTTTTCCAGTTTTGTTATAATTATTTATTTGACACAGACATTTTGATGGGCTTTTGTTGTGGTATTGTATTAGGTTTAAGTCTTTTTCTCCATTTTAGGCTATATTGTGAAAAAACTAGGACACCAACTCTGTGCCCTCCCAACGTGTAACCTCTAACTCCGCCCTTGGCCATGGGTGTTTTTTAAATTATAAATTGTTGTTAATTTAATTAACCCTTGAAAGGGTGTGTGACGCAAAAATGACCACACAAAAACCTATTTCCTCAGCTATAGGCCCGTGAGGACCTAATAAATACCAAGTTAAATACCTAATAAATATGATTACCGAGTCATGTCTTTGTTACATACATCCCCACGCACTCCCGTCTCCACCACTCAACCTAATCCAGAGTGGTATCCTGGTCAGAGTGTTGTTTAAGGGGATGGTCATTTTTAGGCATGGCGCCCTTTTCATTCACATAATTTGCAGTCAAATTTAGACCACGGGCCTTGATTTGTTTGATTAATTATTTTTATCAATACATACGTTATGATATAAATTAATGTTTTTATTTAATAAGCCTCAAAAATTTTTGAAAATATGGTCAAAGTCAGAAAGGTTGGACAAGGGCCCATTTTATGCCTTATGCCTTGTAGTGAAATGAAGATTGACTTGCTCTGACTAGAATTAATTAATGTAATGTAGAGAGACTGGGTATAGTCCATCTTTGGACCTGAATGAGAAATTAGTGTAAAATGATTGTAGTTTTATCTTGTAGTCTTGTTACTGACTAAGGCTGACACGTTCCTTTGACAAACTGTTAATTAATAGACCAACAGTCAATGGCATATCTAAGAGACCTACAGTTTAACGTGGAATCCAAACCGTGGTGGTTTGAATTACAAACTGGTCTAATTGCCTATGGTGTCAAAGGACCTGCCACTTAACGTGGAGTCTGAACCATTGCCTCTGAATTATGAACATGGTCTTTGCGGTTGAACAGAGAATTCAATATTGCGGACATTAATCCATACCAGGAAATATCGCATGAACGGATAGTAAAGTACAGTGGCGTAGATACAGTTTTTTCATGGGAGGGGATATAAATACCCCCCCCCCGAGTAAAACTTATTCTAGAGGATGTAGTGTAGGGTACATAAGGGACATTTCGATGATTGGACAGCGGTACATGGGTACAAATTAATTGACTGTCGTAAAAATGGCTGAGGTGTCAAAATAAAGGTAAAGGTAAAGTCTAAAAGTAAAGGTAAAGTGATTATCTATGGAATTATATTTTTATGTTTTATATCCTAAACAAGATTTACAGCTTGTTATTTTACACTCATTGTTTTGTTAACTAGATGCGATTTGTCAATTAATTATCGAATAAAATTACAAGGTAATTATATATAAAAATGTTTTTGAATAATAATGCAATTCCCTATATAACCACTTTACCTAAAATTTGACACCTCAACCATCTATTTACGACCATCGTGTAGCTAGTAATGCTGTCATAAAAATTAACATGTTCTTAGGGGTCTATTGCGAAACATTTTGTCAGTAAGGTCACGCAAAATGCAAAAAACACTAATGCCGAACACAAAACGTAGAGGGTACGGATAATAGATTAGATTAGATTATTTGAAATGGCGACCATACTACAGGTAGGTATTTTAAGCCAAGTATGAATGAGAGTTGAATGTAAGAATATATGAGATTAAACGTCATAAATCGCAAACGTCAAGATCTAAACTGTTTAAGTTAGACCGACAGTGTAAGTTATAAGATTCTTCGGCTGAGAGATCTTGATGGCGGTAGGGATGACCGGCAGACCAGTCGGGGAAGATCACTTAATTAATTCGAATACTCTCGTATGCTGTATTTCGGCATGCAACATACAATAACATCAACGCACTGCTTATTCTATTACTGTATTTGTTATTGCGTAGCGGTATTTCAGAATATTTTTGTTTTGAAATTATTAGCAAAGGTGATCGTTATGGGGGGGATATATCCCCCTTATGCCCCCCCGTATCTACGCCACTGGTAAAGTAGATAGTTGTTAAAGATGATGACGGTACATCGTACCGCCAATTGACGTAGTAGGTACTGCCATCCTCAGACAGCGCTAGTGTCGCAAATGACCATAGATAATCAATGACATCAATAACAAATGACACACCTGACGGCGTCACAGAGGCCTAGTTCACCGCTAGATCCGACACATGGCAACACTTGTCCTGAGATTTTATCGTCTTCACTAAGTCCCATAAGGTGCCACCTCTCTTTATAATCCGTTCCTCTCTGATTGTATTGATCGAGAAAATAAAGTACATTAAAAAAATCTAAACTGCTGTTCTTATAACAACGACGTCACCTTTTCAAATTTTGGTCTGACGGATTGCCATTTGCCAATACCATAGATGAGAGAAGAACTACTATTTATAAACAATGCCAATACCCTCCCAGAGCTAAGAAATTTGCATGTCAAAATCTAAGATAGTGCGGTGCGCAGGTACTGCATGCTCTTAAGTTATTACTATAGACGAATTGAAGTTGGTACACATTTTATAATCTCTGTTAAACATCCGTTACTATCAAAATTATAATGCGTGAAACGAGATTAGAAAGTTTGCAAGATATATCTATCACTAGATATAATCAGAGAGGTAGGGATGATATGATCTTTTATTAAACACTATTAAAATTTCAACATCGAGTACAGACGAGTAAATATAGAGGTAAAAATATCATCGACTTGCCATTTACCAACTAACTCCACTCAAAGATAAGTTAGACTTTGAACTCACTTATTACATTTTTAATCAGAAAGTATTTACGATACTGCACAATATTTCATTAAAAAGGTAGGGATAGTAAAACTTACTTTAGGGTACAGTATAAAACTTAAGTTGGTTACACTGCTTCACGTTTAAACTATGATTTTGCTGTTTTTGCCCGTTACCATAGCAACTAATTTCAACTTCACTGTTAATAGACGCAACTTCGTAAATAGGGCTCTGCTATCACTTATCTCAGAAAAAACAAAACAACAAATAGTAAGAACTGGCAATCAAGGGAGGAATTACGAAAAGTTAACTGGGAGTGTGTAAATTTATGTAGATCAAAAATTGGGAAAGGTTATTCGTGTGTAAGTTATAATTATGGAGCTTTGGGAAGATCGAGAAATACGTTTTGATGTTCCAATAGCGTAAGTAAACTTTCTTTTTCCTGAGGGATTCCTTAGTTGTCCATATTAAGTTACCGATATTGGATATGTATAACTCAATAACTCTTTATTCAAGCCAGATTGACAATGTACAATTGTATTAGCCAGGTCAAGAAAATATTAAAATATAGCTTATAGCAAACAAAACTTAAAATATTAGAAAGACATAAGCTATAGTCCGCCAGCGATGCAGTTATGGACACTGTAGTAGCACTTATTTACAAGAATAGACCTAAGTTGCCTTTTGAAGCGACCTGGGTCAATTTCAATTTTCAGATTATGAGGTAATACATTGAATAATTGAGCGGCATTGTAGAATAGATGTTTCATAAAAAAAGTGGTTGAATGGGGCGGGATTTTTAAGTTTGAATTGTTTCTAAGTGAATACACATGAAAATTTGGATTGTGGAACTGTGAAAAGTTGAGCTTAAGAAAAGTGAGAACTTCTAGAATGTAAATAGAGAGTATAGTTTCTTGTGATGTATTTTTCATGAAAAGAAGTTTCAAACTAAACTTAAGACTACGGGTTTGAGTCATGCAAAGCTATTTCATAAGAATATAAAATAAACATCCCAATCAACATTATGGTCTATACCATGATCTCGGACTAACCAGAAGATGACTAAACATTAAGTACAGAGGTAAGTAAGCTTTCTGTTGGAGGGAAACTATTTTTGGGTGATGCTTAGAGATTGATCAAAATAGAATATAATTTGATCATTGTAACCTTCTGGACCACTAATATTATTAAAGTACCTGGAGACCGAGCTTGCTCGTATAGAATAAGACATGTATTATACAAATTAATTAAAACACATTTATTACTCAATGAAAACATTAATGTGGTTTAAATAAAACCGATTTAATACACCATAATTAATATAGCACTGAACAAAAAAAATTGCCCATGATGTGACCAACACGCTACCGTTGGACCACGGCGTCTGCCAATTTAGAAACCTCGTTCAAGGTCTTTTAGCCAACCTCAATCGTTTTAGCCGTTACAATTACGTTTAATTTACACCTGTTAATTGGTTTGTTACAGTGGCTTCAAGCAATAGAATGAAGACGTTTTCTTACAAAACACGAAAGATTTTGGAAATAGTTTTCTCTGCTTTTATTTCGCACAGTTATTTTACCCTTTAGTTTTTACAAATTGTTTAGTAATTTGATAATTTTTCATTTATTACATACATAAAATAAATATTAAAGAAAAACCTCTATGCACATATTGTTCGCCACCATCTTCAATCAACAACTGTCAAACGTACAAACAGATGTTTTGATTTGTATTGTTTACATTTTGATTCTCCATAAGCGTAATGTTAATTTTTTATATTTTCAACTTAATATTACAAGAAAACCGGAATTTTCCTGGACATTAGACCTATCTAGAACTTATTTTCTACTCAGAAATTAGTTATTTCCAAAACTTAAAGAAAATCTTTAGTGCCAT